>CM075984.1:49626580-49662186 GCA_038087875.1 Malacoraja senta
CAGCAATGGAGGAAAGTCTATCCTGGCCTGGATCTCACAGGGAGCCAATGAAGGGAGGGAGAAAAATACTGGGGTGAGGTTTAATACTTGCAGGGGGAATACTTACAGTTGGGCCAAAGGGACTCCTCCTGTGCTAGTGCAGGCCTGATGGGCCAAAGGGACTTAAAATTTAATCTGAGTGAGATCTCAGTGAAAGGCCCTTTTTTCTGGACTTTTCCTGGCCTGGCATGGGCCTTTTGGGCCAAAATGCTCCTCCTGGGCTAATACGGGCATTTTTGGGCAAAAGGGACTGGTGGGCTGGCAGCCAATAGGGGCCTAATAGGGGCCTTGTGGGCCGAAATTAGTGGTTTCAGGCAGGCCAAACAACTCATTTCATTTCCATTTCCATTTCAATTTCAAGCACAGGGGCAGGCCAAACAACTCATTTCATTTTCATTTAATTTCAATTTCAATTTCAGTTTCAAGCACAAGGCAGGCCTAACAACTCATTTCATTTTCATTTCATTTCCATTTTGGTTTCAAGCACAGGGCAGGCCAAACAACTCATTTCATTTTCATTTCATTTCCTTTTCAATTTCAGTTTCAAGCACAGGCAGGCCAAACAACTCATTTCATTTTCATTTCATTTCCATTTCCATTTCACTTTCAAACACAGGGCAGGCCAAACAGCTCATTTCATTTTCATTTCATTTCCATTTCCATTTCAGTTTCAAGCACAGGGCAGGCCAATCAACTAATTTTATTTCATTTCCATTTCCATTTCAGTTTCAAGCACAGGGCAGGCCAAACAACTCATTTAATTTTCATTTAATTTCCATTTCTATTTCAGTTTCAAGCACAGGGCAGGCCAAACTACTCATTTCATTTTCATTAAGGGCTAATAAATAATTTATTGCCAGTACATTGCAGACTCACAGTTCAGTAGACCTCACAGTTCAGTTGACTCACAGCTTAGAATCACAGTTGTGGACTCTCGCTCACTATCTTCCAGAGTGACTGACTCACGTCCAGCATCCGGGGCTTTATACTCCTGCCCCCCCAGAAGGGGCATTACCTTCATCATGGTGATTGACAGACGAGAGGACCAATCAGCTGATCTCACGATTTTTTAAACATTCATAATTTTTTTATTTTCAGCGATCGGAAAAATCCTTGGGGTTGCTTGAGCGGAGGAGGACTGTGAGTAAGATGGCCAAAAAATCATAGCGATATAGGGTAGCATTTTTTCTAAAATCAATTAACAGGTAGACAGGAAGTGGTCAAGATGAGACTTTAAGTATAATAATAGATATAGATATACACACATATATATATGCACATATATGTATCTACACATATATCTACATATAAATATATGTATATACACATACACATATATCTACACACACACACATATTTATACACACAGATACATATATATCTTGCACCACACGTTATGCCCTTTATCGAGTTCTGTACACTGTGAACGGCTTACTGGATAGCACACTACAAATCACTTTTCACTTGTACCTTGGTATACGTGACAAAAATAAGCTAAACTAAAGACAGTAATTAAGGTGAACTATAGCAGCTGAACATTGGTGGTTGATAATCAGTGACTGTGCATAACATTACACGTACTGTATATACAGAGCTCTCCTTTATGAAGCTCTGATGAAGAGCAAGCAACATTACCACCCCTGCATGCTGCTAAATGAAAGATTAGTACGGCAGCATCAAATGGTTCAACAAATGCGGTGGAAACAGATGGTGAAAACATTTCATTAAATGCTTCTTACCCAGGCACAGTTCTTGTTCAATATGTAATCTTACTTTACCATTATATATTCTTCCACTTGTGGTAACCATCCGTACCTGTTTGTATTTCGGGAAATCATTCAATGATTTAATCTGGTACATAGTTGTGTTGATAATATTGAGAGGAGCAAATATTGTTCTTCCAAAGTGATTGGGTCTATCCTCCAGTACATGCTGCAGTGAGCTCATGAGAAAAATAGGTGTGGGGATAAACGCTGTACAATGGGAGACTGATTTGAAGTTGATCAACGTCTTGAAGATGACGATAAATAGTGTCTTAGATGTTATGAAATATTTCAACAAATAATGTGATGAGAAATATATTCTTGCTTTCATGTAGTCATCGAGTGATACAGTGTGGAAACAGGACCTTCGGCCCAACTTGTCCACACCGGCCAACATGTCCCAGCTACACTAGTCCCACCTGCCTGCGCTTGGTCTATATCCTTCCAAACCAGTACTATTCATGTATTATTAAAGGTACCAAAGGTATCCATGTACTTATTAAAGATTTAGCTAAACTGTTTGCAGTAGATTTAAATAAAACAGGTAATGTGTCAAATTAAAATATCTGTTGAAAGTAACTCTGCATATTTGCTGATATCCAGAATTATGAACACTTCATATGCAAAGACAGAATTTAAAAAAAAACATGGACTTAACAGAAATACACATCATTGTTATTACCTTTTATGTAGAGCCAATCTACATGGAACTGCTGCCCACTAACTCCCCTCAGCTAAACTCTCTAGATCCAGGTGCAAAAACAGTGGGTGCATGGTGGCGTAGCGCTAGAGCTGCTGCCTTACAGCGCCAGAGACCCGGGTTCGATCCTGACTACGGGGTGCTGCCTGTACGGAGTTTGTCCGTTCTCCCAGGGACCGCGTGGGTTTTCTCTGGGTGCTCCGGTTTCCTCCCACACTCCAAAGACGTACGGGTTTGTAGATTAATTGGCTTCGGTAAAGATTGCAAATCGTTCCTCGTGTGTAGGATAGTGCTAGGCTACGGGGATCGCTGGTCGGCGTGGACTCGGTGGGCCGAAGGGCCTGTTACCACAAAGTATCTCTAAACTAAACCCAAAACTGAAGCTAAAACTAAAACTGAAGCTAAAATTAAAAGTAAAGCTAAAACTAAACTGCCCACCTTGCTGACCTGAAGCCCAAAGGCCTCCCAATAGCAATAAGCGTTGGGAGAGCCTCACCCTCAAGCTATCCCATGATGCTCAGTAAAGACCCCACCCTGTTCTTACTGGCAGTCAAGGTGGGGAGTATCACTTTATACTTTGTAAATGTTTTAACATTCCTCAGCCATCAAAACTGATGTAGATTAAAACAAATAAAAGTATTTTTTTTAAATGAAAGAAAGGTTACCGATCATGGCCGAAAAACACAAATATTTCAAAAGTATTAAACTAATCTGAAAAAAATGTTAAAAAGGAATTGAACTTCACTTTTGCCCCCAATCTACTGCTCTGCAATCCCCATAAATTGGCTCACAGTTTAGTTTTTATCACATCACATCTTTTCCATTCTGCCATCTGGGAAGAGGTACAGGAGCATCAGCTGCAAAACCAGCAGGATGCTCCTCAGCTTCTTCCCACAGGCAATAAGACTGATTAACGGACTTTGTCCCCTCCCAAAACATCGCTCATCCACTTTGTCCCCTCCCAAAACATCGCTCATCCACACATCCCACCGCGCCCATACTTTGACAGTTAGGCACCTGTCAAAGTAAAGCCACTGTGAAGCCACTGTCGATCAGAATGACTGTTTTTATTATATTGTTAATTTTTAGGCCTACTTTCTTTTTTTAAATGGTAATTTAAATTTGATTTTAAAGCTCTTTTTGTTTTTTACACTGAATGGAAACCGATTGAGCAACGTTTTTTTCGTTTCCTCTTTGTATGCGAGTACTCAGTGAAATGATATTAAAGAAATACTGAATACTGAATACTGAATACTTTAGAGATGCAGCACGGAAACAGGCCCTTCGGCCCAACGAGTCCATGCCGACCAGCGATCCCCGTACACTAGCACTATCCTACACACGAGGGACAATTTACAATCTTTACCGAAGTCAATTAACCTACAAAACCGTATGCTTTTGAAGTGTGGGAGGAAACCGGAGCTCCCGGAGAAAACCCACGCGGTCACAGGGAGAACGTACAAACTCCGTGCAGACAGCGTCCGTAGTCAGGATCGAAGCCGGGTCTCTGGCGCTGTAAGGCAGTAGCTCTACCGCTGGGCCAGTGTGCCGCCCCAAATCTTGAGCAAAGTCTCACCTCATGCAGGAACTAAGCGGCGACTTGTAGGTGTATGTTGTGGCGGATTTGCACCCTGGCTACGTGTGGCTAGTGGAATCCAGAGAAACTGAGTATGTTAACAGATTGCCATTTAGTAAGTCCTGAGCATTTTTCTATTTGGTGTACATGTATGGAAGGCCCACACCATCTTGTATTTAGAGGGGTAAATATCAACAGTTCATTGTGGAATCATTGTCACGTGCCTATGTTAAAATGGTTGGTGTTTGGACACTTGGATCTGGCACCTACAAAGCACAGTTTATTGCTTTGACATCATCATTTTATTGAGTACATCTGAGTCATGGGTATTCATTGAAGTCTACTTTTATACGGAACATTAAAATGTTGGAAAATCACAATGCATTTATTACTCGTAGCTGACAAAAACACCATCTGCACAGGAACATTAATTTACCATTTTTTAATCAGTTTAATTATCCCTAGAAGTTTGGAGTTTATCGCACTTCAAAATGCGAAAAGAATTTGAAAGGGAGAAAAAGTCAGACATTTTTTTGTTTACTGGTTCCAATTCAGTGCTGCTGCCAATCTATAAACATTGCAATTTATCTCATATGCTGTTATTTACAATGGGTCACTTTAAATATAAGTCCATCCTAGCCATGGAATAATGCCGTATTGTGCATTGTGAGAAACTTACTATCTCCAGAGATGCTGAGTTACTCCAGCATTTTGTGTCTACTCACTATCTTAACACTCTACTTAGGGAACATTGATTTGATATTCCTCGATTTCTCTAACTTCAAATAACTTTTGCACCCCCCCCCCTCTCTCTCCACCCCAGCCGCCACCCAAGTCGTACCAACTTCAAAGTCGTCTAAGACACAAAATCCTGGAGTAACTCCGTGGGACAGACAGCATCTCTGGATAGAAAGAATGGGTGACATTTCGGGTCGACACCTTCCAAGTCGTCTTGTTGAGTCTCATTGTCAGTAACTCATTTTCACCTAGTGCACAGCTAATAGTGGCCTGTTTCCCTGTATCATCTTTACTTTTTTGCATATCTTTCATTCATTTGTGTGAGAAGGAACTACAGATGCTGGTTTAAACTGAAGATAGACACAAAAAGCTGGAGTAACTCAGCGGGACATGCTGCCTGTCCCGCTGCGTTACTCCAGCTTTTTGTGTCCATCTTCTTTCATTCATTTGTTCTATATCTCTCTACATTATCGTCTATATCTCTCGTTTCCCTTTACCGTGACTTTCAGCCTGAAGAAGGGTCTCGACCTTAAACATCACATTTTCCCTTTTCTCCAGAATGGCAGTCTGACCTGTTGAGTTACTCTAGCTTTTGGTGTCTATCTTTGGTTTAAACCAGCATCTGCAGTTCCTTCCAACATATAGATTTAGTATAAATTGTAATTATACATTTTTCAGGCATTTCCATCTGAATTATAATCTGAAGTGTCCAGACCCAAAACGTTACCTTCCATTCCCTCCACTGATGCTGCCTGTTAAGTCAATGGATATTTTCAAGGCGGAGATTGACAGATTCTTGATTATTAAGTATCAAGGGGTATGGGGCAAAGACAGGAGAATGGGGTTGTGGAAAGATAGATCAGCCATGATTGAATGGCGGAGTAGACATGATGGGCTGAATGGCCTAATTATGTCCCTAGAATGTATGAACTTATGACATGCTAAGTTCCTCCAGCACTTTGTGTTTTGCTCAACATTCCAGCATCTACAGTTCCTTGTGTCAACATTTGTTTTCAGTTAATTGTAAAGCATAGTTTTGCATAGTTTGACTAAAGATTTCCAGGAAAATGATCAAAGTATCAAAGCAGCCTTGCAGAAATTGTTGATCTGTTAAAAGAAGCAGGATATTGCCTCAAGGGCAAGGCACACAAGCTGCTTATGAAAGGAAACAAAGAACTGCAGATACAGACTTCACAAGTCTGAAGAAGGGTCTTGACCCGAAAACATCACCTATCCATGTTCTCCGGAGATGTTCCATGACCCGCTGAGTTACTCCAGTACTTTGTGTCTTTTTTTGCTTATAAAACCGTTAGTTAAATTAATTGCTTCTCTGTGGATTGTCACCTTGTCATGGTGGAGAAGCTTGTGTGGTCCTAAGATCCTGTGAGCGATGCCGTCTGGAGCTATGCTCCTGGTAGGTTCACCCATGGCGGTAAGGTCGAGGGGGAGGTCTCTGACAAAGAGCAATCCAACCAAGACCTCAACGGTGGAACAGGCGGAGGACGATGGCTGACCTTAGTGGAGCGTCACAACGGCTGGGAAGGCGGATGAAGGCTGCAGCAGAAAAGGGTCTCCGGTCGTCTTGGACTCCATGCCACTGGATTCTGACCCAGATCTGTCAAGGACCGTGTGGTGTCTGTCTGTGCACCAGTCTCCCCACGTTAAACAAAGTCATGCACAGGCGTCCTCCATGAGAGGAGTCATACTCGTTTCGAGTGACCGTCGATGATGATGATAAATGAATTGTGAAAAAGCACTTGTGTTACCAAATGTCACAAGAAAATCAGGTGAGATATGTTAATTTTCTCAGATTGTTTTTCCCGTTATAAAAACTGTATATAAATTTTTTTTCTAGTTTAGTTTAGTTTATTGTCACGTGTACCGGGGTACAGTGAAAAGCTTTTGTTGCATGCTAACAAGTCAGTGGAAAGACAATACATGATTATAATCGAGCCATTCATAGTGTGTACAGATATATGATTAAGGGAATAATGTGAATGTCTATTCTGTTTATTTACTTTAGTTATTTGATACAGCTATAGATTTATTATTGTCAGGTGTACAGAGGTACATTGAAAAACGTTGTTTTAGATGCTACTCAATCGAAACACCACCCATTCCTTCTCTCCAGAGATGCTGCCTGTCCCGCTGAGTTACTCCAGCTTTTTGTGTTTATCTTCAGATAATATTACACATAAATCCAATCAAGCTAAACTCAAGTACAATTGGTGGAGCGAAGGGGAAGATACAGAGTGCAGGATATAGTATAGTGTGCAGCATAAGGGTGCTTCAGTTCCAAAGACAAAGTCAAATGTCCACAGTCAACTGAACCGTCCTCCCAACAACTAGAGAGCAGTTCTGAGCTATCATCTAGCTCATTGGAGACCCTCGGACTGTCTTTCATCAGACTTTATCTTGCACTAAACATTATCCCCTTCATCATGTATCTGTACACTGTGGATGGTTCGATTGTAATCATGCATTGTCTTTCCGCTGACAGGTTAGCACACAACAAAAGATTTTTTTACTGTACCTCGGTACACATGACAATAAACTACACTAAACAAACTAAGGAAGAGGAGAATCGGACTGTACCCTAGCTTATGCTATGGGGAGGTCAGGGGTTATGGTGTTGTCATGGGGTTATGGGGTGTCAGGGGTTATGGAGAAGTCAGGGGTTATAGGGAGTTCAGGGGTTATGGGTGTTGTCAGGGGTTAGGGGGAGTCAGGGGTTATGGGGAGGTCAGGGGTTATGGGGTGTTAGGGGTTATGGGAAGGTCAGGGTTATGGGGAGGTCAGGGTTTATGGGGTGTCTGGGGATATGAAGAAGTTAGGGGTTATGGGGGGGTGACAGGGGTTATGGGGAGAAGGCAGGAGAATGGGGTTAGGAGGGAGAGATAGATCAGCCATGATTGAATGGCGGAATAGACTTGATGAGCCAGGTGGCCTAATTCTGCTCCTATCACTTATGACCTTATGGTAGATGCGAAGAGGATAACAACTTATTGTTGGGTGGGCTGTTCCAGTACGATATCCTTATCCCCAGCATCAGAAAGTCTACCAATCAATACTTGTCGTTAACATTTTTAACTTTGTGTCTCACAGTGATTTAACCAGCCAGGCTGTGGGCTAAGGCTGCTAATTAAACTGTCAAAGTGGGCAAAAGAAACTGCACACAGCAATGAATTAGAAAATCTTGCCTGGTCCAGTTCAATGCATCCGTGTGCTTGAACTAACGATGAATGACAGATAAGGAAAAAAAGACATTGATTTGGGTAGTAATTGTGAGATTAGTTCCCATTGTGAAGGAGTCATGAATTGGTGACATTGAGTCCGGGTAAGAGCCTTACACACAAGATCGAGATAAGAGGCCATTTATTTTCTTTTGACTTTTCTCAGATGACAGTGAATCTTTGAAATGCTTTTCCCAGAAAGCTGGGACCACCAAGGCATTAAGGTTGATGGGTTTTTTTTTTTTAGTCAAGAGTAGAAAAATTACAGATGTGGGGGTGAGAAAATGGATTTGAGGACGATAATCAATCATAAAACATAGAGCGAGATCCCCTCTCAATCTCGCTAGAAATTCTAGCGAGATCCCCTCTCAATCTCGCTAGAATTTAGGAGATTGAGAGGGGATCTTATAGAAACGTACACAATTCTTATGGGGTTGGACAGGCTAGATGCAGGAAGATTGTTCCCGATGTTGGGGAAGACCAGGACAAGGGGTCACAGCTTAAGAATAAGGGGGAAATCCTTTAAGACCGAGATGAGGAAAGACTTTTTCACACAGAGAGTGGTGAATCTCTGGAACTCTCTGCCGCAGAGGGTAGTTGAGGCCAGTTCATTGGCTATATTTAAGAGGGAGTTAGATGTGGCCCTTGTGGCTAAAGGGATCAGGGGGTATGGAGAGAAGGCAGGTACGGGATACTGAGTTGGATGATCAGCCATGATCATATTGAATGGCGGTACAGGCTCGAAGGGCCGAATGGCCTACTCCTGCACCTATTTTCTATGTATCTAACAGTACAGCACAAGAACTGGCCCTTTGACCAGCACGAACACGATACCAGGTTAAACTGATCTCATCTACCTGCTCATGATCAATATCACACGACAACCTGACCTTCCATGTGCCTAACTAAAAGCCTCTTAAACGCCACTATCATATCTGCCTCCAACACCTCTCTGGCAGTGCGTTCCAGGCACCGACCACTCTCTGTCCGAAAAAAACCTGCCCTGCACATCTCCATTAATCTTCCCCCTCTCATCTTACAGCTACGCCCTCTAGTGTTGGACATTTCCACGCTGTGAATAAGGTTCTGACTGTCTACCCTATCTAGACCTCTCATCATTTTATACACTTCTAATCAGGTCTCCCCTCAACCTCCGACGTTTTAGGGAAAAACCTAAAATATTCAAATAGTTTGTGCCACATGTCATGAAGCACGCGGCATAAGTGAACAATTTCCTTTTGGTCTTAAACACTAATCAGTTGTGTCAGCTACTGGAGGTTTTCTGTGGAAGTGGAAACTAATTTATTTGTTTCCTGAACGCTCCTTTTAAAATAAAAAAAAGATGTTAGAAAAGATTACTTAGACAAGTAATAAACAAATTGTCCAAGCCTTCTGCAACCGGCAAACACATCTGTATAATTGTGAGTATAATTCTTATCCCGCACATCCTGAGGATTGTGGTAACATGCTGGAAGATAAGTTCATGTTTACTATTCTGTAATGAATAGGAAACATCCCAATCACTCCTTGTAGCCAAAACCCTCTAATCCAGGCAACATTCTGGTAAAAATCATAACTTAATGGTTTTGGGGGGCTGTTAGCCTACTTCCTCCACTATTTCTTACATATTTATGCATTGACTAATGGAATAACATATTAGTTATTTTCATAGATTTTCTGAAAAATTAGCAGCAAACAGGGGCTTTTAATTGCCAGGCAAATTACATTGCCTTCATTTCAACTTCCAAGATGTTCTTCATTTACTTTTAGTTTTTAGTTCAGAGATACAACATGGAAACAGGCCCTGTCCGCCCACTATTGACAGGCCTGGAGAATTTTTCCCCATTCTGATGGTTAACGCTCCAAAACAGAACAGTACAGCACATGAACAGGCACTTCGGCCCACAATGTCCGTGCCGAACATAATGCCAAGACCATCTCTTATCTACCAGTTTATAATCCATATCCTTTCAAAGTCCAAAAAGACACAATAAGCAATGATTCCGGTTGTTTTTACATAAAGAACAAAGATTATTGTGAGAGACACGAACAAAATGAACAGAAAAGGGAGAGAATGAGTTAATATTGTAGCGTTTATTAGTACCCGAGGTCAATAATGGTAAGATAGATTCACCAGCAGGCTCAAAGAACAAATGAAACAATATATGATGAGAAGACAGAGTTAATGCTTTAGATCAACAACTGTTTATTATCTATTGTAAAACACCGGAATTTACTGCTGATATAAATCTTTGCAAACTGCTTATAAACAAACGTTGAGGTTTGTAATCTCAAGAGCCATGCGAACCTTTGGTGGCCCAGAACTTCGTAGCTCTTCTAACCCAGATTTGCTTCTATTCCCAGTCTTGCATTCCTAGTCCTGCTTCTGTCATCAACATGCAGTGCTGTGTCTTATTCCACTCTTCCCCCATGTTAGTTCAACAGCACAACTTTGCCATCTATAGCCCTGGCTTCATTCCCAGCTTCAGGACTCTGCTTTCCTGTTCTAATTGGGCCCCAATACGACGTCAGTCTTGCTCTGTTTACTTAATATATAAGTTAATACTGGCACTGAAATGAGAAGAGGCAGTGGCAGTAGTACAACTTCAACGTTGCCCTGGGTTACATTTAAACATATCTGAAACAAATTGGGGCGGCACGGTGGCGCAGCGGCAGAGTTGCTGCCTTACAGCGCAGAGACCCAAGTTCAATCCTGACTACGGGTGCAGTTTGTACATTCACCCCGTGAACTGAGTGGGTTTTCTCCGGGTGCTCCGGTTTCCTCCTACACTCCAAAGACGTACACGTCTGTACATTAATTGGCTTCGGTAAAACCCCACGAAAAAATGAGTTGCCAGTCTAGAAATAATGAATTTGAATTTATTAAGTACAGAAATAAGAAAACATTTTATGGACGACATTTTGTAATGAAAAGGGTCTGAATTTTTTGATTTTGAAATATTTTAATAAAAAGTTAAAATTAATGAAGCTTTAACATCCACTTCTCAAAATACAGGACCTTCTCTTGAAGACTCGTATAATTAATAATATCAAGTGCATAACAACATATGATCACAGAAATACTTGGTTATAATACTTAGGTGAAGATGTTCCTTTAGAAAGAAAATATGCAGCAAAAAAACCCTCTAACTATGGGCGGCACAGTGGTGCAGCGGTAGAGTTGCTGCCTGGCAGCGCTTACAGTACTAGAGTCCAAGGTTCGATCCTGGCTATCTGTATGGAGCTTCTACGTTCTCCCCGTGGCCATGTATGTTTTCTCCGAGAACCGGTTTGCTCCCACACTCCAAAGATGTACAGGTTTGTAGGTTAATTGGATTGGTATAAATGTAAAAATTATCCCCAGTGTAGGATAATGTTAATGTGTGGGTGATCGCTGGGCGGTGTGGACTCGGGGAGTCGAAGGGCCTGTTTCCGCGTTGTATCTTAAAACTAAACTAAACTTATTGGTAACTATAACAGACTATCAAAATTGGCACTCAAAAACCTGCCTCTCTATAACTATCAGATTCCATTATTTATTAAATAACAGATGTCTCTTTCCAGTTGTAAACAGCTATAATTTTCTGAAGAACAGTTTCTAACAGCATCTGTCTTTATTTAGACATGCCCTTGTCTGCTTTATGTCAAAAATATTTGACATGGTAAATTTTTGCAAATGTAAAATGGTAAAGACATCAGCAAAGCTCGAGCAACTGAAATTTGATTGCTTAGGCAAAGCATGTTTATAAAGTCAGAGTCATACAGCATGGAAACAGGCACATTTGCCCAACTCATCCATGTCAACCAAGGTGCCCCATCTAAGTTAGGCTCATTTGCCCTCATTTGGCCCATATCCCTCTGAAACATTCCAATCCATGTACCTGTCCAACTATCTTTTAAATGATGTTATACTACCTGCCTCAACTACCTCTTAGGTCATGTGATAGAAGCAGAATTAGGCCATTCTACCCAACAAGTCTACTCCGCCATTCAATCATGGTTGATCTATCTCTCCCTCCTAACCCCATTCTCCTGCCTTCTCCACAGAACCCTCGACACCCGAACTAATCAAGAAACCATCTATCTCTGCCTTTAAAAAATATCAGTTGACAGCCTCCACGGCAGTGAATTCCACAGATTCACCACCCTCTGACTAAATAAATTCCTCCTCGTCGCCTTCCTGAGGCTGTGACCTTCAATCCTAAATTCCCCTAGACATTCCCACTAGTGGAAACATTCTCTCCACATCCACTCTATCCAAGCCTTTCACTCTTTTGGCAGCTCGTTCCATATATCCACCACCTTCTGAGTGAAAAAGTTGCCCCTCAGGTTCTTATTCAACCCTATGTTTTCAGGTTCTTGATTCCCCTACTCTGGGTGAAAGGCACCATGCATTCACCCTGTCTACTCCCCTCATTATTTATTTGCCTCCATAAGATCACCCCTCAGCCTCCTGCACTCCAATGATTAGTCCTAGCCTGCCCAACCTCAACCTCTCCAACGTTCAGCCCCTTATTTACTTCCTTAGCTAATCAAAGTGAAGAATTGTAAAATTATTATCACATGTTTGGAACAATAAGTGTGCAAGTTGATGAATTCTATGCCAGATCAGGACAGTGCAAGAAAGGTCATAAAAATGAAAGACTGGATTATGAATAACAAATGTTTCATTTAAAATTTCACAATCAGCAAATTTTAAAATCAGCAATAATTAAAGCATGTGGTGTGATGTTGTTTCATTATGCTCATTGTTGTTGTGTGTGGCTAGCATTATGAGAATCTATGAAAGGTAAACTAAATAATTGTGGAATTTGACAGATTTTAATATTACAGCATTTCAGTGCTGCACTAGCCATGTAAACACTTGCATGAGTGCAGCAAATTTACACTGGCCTATTGATTTTATCATGGACCACAGCCTATTTCAATAGACAATAGGTGCAAGAGTAGGCCATTTGGCCCTTCGAGCCAGCACCACCATTTAATGTGATCATGGCTGATCATCCACATTCAGTACCCCGTTCCTGCCTTCTCACCATACCCCCTGGCTCCGCTATTTTTAAGAGCTCTATTTAACATTCTCTATTTAAGAGCATTCAAGTCCATCTCCCACACCGGCAACAGTCAGAGATAGCAGGAGGTTTCAACAGGAAAAACAAGCATTTTTGAGTAAAACTGAAAGTTAGAAACTGACAGAAAAATTCATGCTGATAGGAGCAGAATTAGGCCATTCAATAGACAATAGGTGTAAGAGTAGGCCATAAGGCCCTTCAAGCCAGCACTGCCATACAATGTGATCATGGCTGATCATCCACAATCAGTACCCCGTTCCTGCCTTCTCCCCATATCCTCTGACTCCGCTATCTAGTTCTCTCTTGAAAGTTTACAGAGAACCGGCCTCCACCGCCTTCTGAGGCAGCGAATTCCACAGACTCACAACTCTCTGTGTGAAAAAGTGTTTCCTCATCTCCGTTCAAAATGGCTTGCCCCTTATTCTTAAACTGTGGCCCCTGGTTCTGGACTCCCCCAACATCAGAAACATGTTTCCTGCCTCTAGCATGTCCAAACCCTTAATAATCTTACAGTGGCTTGCAAAAGTTTTCATACCCCTGGAACTTTTCCACATTTTGTCACGTTACAACCACAAACGTAAATGTATTTTATTGGGATTTTATGTGATAGACCAACACAAAGTGGTGCATAATTGTGAAGTGGAAGGAAAATGATACATGGTTTTCAAATTTTTTTACAAATAAAATCCTGAAAAGTGTCGCGTGCAAAAGTATTCAGCCCCCGAGTCAATACTTTGTAGAACCACCTTTCGCTGCAATTACAGCTGCAAGTCTTTTGGGGTATGTCTCTACCAGCTTTGCACATCTAGAGACTGAAATTTTTGCCCATTCTTCTTTGCAAAATAGCTCAAGCTCAGTCAGATTGGATGGAGAGCATCTGTGAACTGCAATTTTCAAGTCTTGCCAGAGATTCTCAATTGGATTTAGGTCTGGACTTTGACTGGGCCATTCTAACACATGAATATGTTTTGATCTAACCCATTTCATTGTAGCTCTGGCTGTATGTTTAGGGTCGTTGTCCTGTGGGTAGGTGAACCTCCGCCCCAGTCTCAAGTCTTTTGCAGACTCTAACAGGTTTTCTTCCAAGATTGCCCTGTATTTGGCTGCATCCATCTTCCCATCAACTCTGACCAGCTTCCCTGTCCCCGCTGAAGAAAAGCATCCCCACAGCATGATGCTGCCACCACCATGTTTCACAGTGGGGATGGTGTGTTCAGGGTGATGTGCAGTGTTAGGTTTCCGCCACACATAGCGTTTTGCATTTAGGCCAAAAACGTCAATTTGGTCTCATCTGACCAGAGCACCTTCCTCCACATGTTTGCTGTGTCCCCCACATGGCTTGTGGCAAACTGCAAACGGGACTTCTTATGGCTTTTTTTCAACAATGGCTTTCTTCTTGCCACTCTTCCATAAAGGCCCGATTTGTGGAGTGCACGACTAATAGTTGTCCTGTGGACAGATTCTCCCACCTGAGCTGTGGATCTCTGCAGCTCCTCCAGGGTTACCATGGGCCTCTTGGCTGCTTCTCTGATCAATGCTCTCCGTGCCCGGCCTATCAGTTTAGGTGGACGGCCATGTCTTGGTAGGTTTGCAGATGTGCCATACTCTTTCCATTTTCGGATGATGAATTGAACAGTGCTCCGTAAGATGTTCAAAGCTTGGGATATTTTTTTATAACCTAACCCTGCTTTAAACTTCTCCACAACTTTATCCTTGACCTGCCTGGTGTGTTCCTTGGGCTTCATGATGCTGTTTGTTCACTAATGTTCTCTAACAAACCTCTGAGGCCTTCACAGAACAGCTGTATTTATACTGAGATTAGATTACACACAAGTGGACTCTATTTACTAAGGTGACTTCTGAAGGCAATTGGTTGCACTGGATTTTATTTAGGGGTATCAGAGTAAAGGGTGCTGAATACTTTTGCACGCGACACTTTTCATTTTTTTATCTGTAAAAATAATTGAAAAACATGTATCATTTTCCTTCCACAATTATGCACCACTTTGTGTTGGTCTATCACATAAAATCCCAATAAAATACATTTACGTTTGTGGTTGTAACGTGACAAAATGTGGAAATGTTCAAGGGGTATGAATACTTTTGCAAGCCACTGTATATGTTTCAATAAGATCCGTTCTCATCCTTCTAAATTCCAGAGTATACAAGCCCAGCCGCTCCATTCTCTCAGCATATGACAGTCCCGCCATCCCGGAAATTAACCTTATGAACCTACGCTGCACTCCCTCAATAGCAAGAATGTCCTTCCTCAAATTTGGAGACCAAAACTACACACAATACTCCAAGTGTGGTCTAACTAGGGCCCAGTTCAACTGCAGAAGGACCTCTTTGCTCCTATACTCTACTCCTCTTGTTATGAAGGCCAACATGCCATTTGCTTTCTTCACTGCCTGCATGCTTACTTTCATTGACTGATGAACAAGGACCCCCAGATCCCGTTGTACTTCCACTTTTCCCAACTTGATACCATTTAGATAATAATCTTCCTTCCTATTTTTGCTACCATTCGGCTCATCAAGTCTACTCCGCCATTCAATCGTGACTAATCTATCTTTCCCTCTCAATCCCATTCTCCTGCCTTCTCCCCATTACCCCGGACACCCATACTAATCAAGAATCTATCAATCTCTGCCCTAAATATATACATTGGACTCCACAGCCTTCTGTGGCAAAGAATTCCATAGATTCACCACCCTCTGACTAAAGAAATTCCATCTCCTTTTTAAAGGTACATTCTTTAATTGCCTCTGGTCCTAGACTCTCCCAACTAGTGGAAACATCCTCTCCACATCCACTCTATCCAGACCTTTCACTATTTGGTAAGTATCAATGAGGTCCCCTCCCATCCTTCTAAACTCCAGCGAGTAGAGGCCCAGTGTCATCAAACGCTCATCATATAGGTTAACCCAATCATTCCTGGGATCATTCTCTTTAACCTCCTCTGGACCCTCTCCAACGCCAGCACAGCCTTCCTCAGATATGCAGCCCAAAACCGCTCACAATTGAAGAATATGGCAATGCAAGATAAACAAATATGGAGAAAACGGTGTTTGGAGTAAATCTGGCCATTTCTGGTGGCTTCTGGATCACTGAGGGAAATCTTCCATCAACATCATTGATTACTCCTGGTTAAGAAGGCACCAGACTGGGATCCCTGTAAGATATGCCGCTTGCCTTCAATTCTTCAATGCTCCCACCCACTTAGACCAGACTTCCAAAAACAGGTCATGATACAATACAATAATACAATACAAAGCACTTTATTCGTCCCCGAGGGGCAATTTAAAAGGGCGCATTACAGTAGCTTCTAAAAAAAAAGAGACACAATCAACAAACATAAGCAGCACGCATACTGCACAATCAACCAACACACGCATCTCACAGACACACTGCACAATCACACAACACACACAGCACATCTACATTCAACACATAGTAATAATCTTCAACACATAGTAACATCCTCTAAAGTGCTTCCTTACTGCTTCAACCAGAAAGTGCCTATAGAAGGCCATTTCACTTCACATGTTCGAGTCAGTGATCAGCATTAAAAAGCAGGACAGCCCTGGGGATGAAGGTTGCCTTCCTCCTCTGTGTCCGGCAACCCGGACAGCGAAGTCTGCGTCCTGAGGGGAGCCACTCAAACTCAGGAAACAGGATGTGAGAGGGGTCCTGAAGAATCCTGCGTGTCAACCTCCCAGACTGTTGGTCGCATAGAGCAGCGAGAGTTCGGACGGGCTGCTCAATGATTTTTGAGCAGACCTTGACCACATTCAACAGGCGGTTTCTGTTTTGCAGGGTGATGGAGTGGAACCAGCTAGTGAAAGAGAAAGTTATTACATTTTCAATGAATGCGTAGTAGAATGTGGTGAGAATGTCTTTGTTAATCCCAAATGACTTCAGCTTCCTGAGTAGGTACTGTCTCTGATGGCACTTTTTAAGGATTTCCTCTGTGTTAGAGGAAAACCTTAGCAGGTTGTCGAAGGCTGTTCCCAGGTATTTGTATACCTCCACTATCTCCACTGGCTCCTGCTGGATGATAGTGGTGGCTGCCTCAGCCATCTGTCTCTGTTGGGGGGAAAAGGTCACAATGACTGGGTCTGAAGAAGAGCCTTGACTCGGAACATCGCCTATCCATGTTCTCCAGCCATGCTGCCTGACCTGCCGAGTTACTCTTGCACTTTGCTAAGTTCCAATGCTTGCTGTGACTTTTCACTCTAGGTCGTAACCTTTTAAAACTTTTAATTACACCACTCACGTGCGTGTGCATGGGTGGGGGGAAGAATTGGTGGGGGGGGGGGGGGCGTGAGGGTGGTTGACATGATTTATGTGGCACAGTTAATTGAAATCTTTTTTTTAAAGAAAAAAAAATCACTGATGGCAAGCTTTTAAATCAATTTTATTCTATGTGATATTGCAGATATAGTCTTTAATGCAATATGTTACGTTGCATGTAAACCGCAATGCTATTTTACAGAAGTGAATCTTACTGCTTATGTACTGTTACACCGGTCTTTTTTGTCGTTATAAGCGCTGAATTTAGATTTCCAGTCTGACATGTAAGCATTCCATCTGTGGAATTCCTCTTTCCATTGTTGCTCCACTTCATCCATGTGTGCTGCAATAAAGATGTTGCAACTCGTCATTATAACCTCCAATTGACAAATATTCCAGTTTAGAACATTTGGTATTACGTCGGCAGTGTAAAGGGCCTGTCCC
Organism: Malacoraja senta; assembly: GCA_038087875.1. Taxonomy (NCBI): domain Eukaryota; kingdom Metazoa; phylum Chordata; class Chondrichthyes; order Rajiformes; family Rajidae; genus Malacoraja; species Malacoraja senta. Next base: position 49,644,442 of record CM075984.1, read on the forward strand.
ACTTTCACGAGGTAATTCACGAATTCTCCCGAGTTTTCCCCCTTGATTGAAACTCGCAGAATGTTCGTAACGAGTCCGTAGGAGTTCGTAGATATATCGTAGCGGCGCGTAATGCTAGCCGTAGGTACTCGTGGCATCAGGTAAGTAGGGATGTTTTTTCCAGCCCGATAAAAAATGTCCACGAGTAAAAAAATGGTCGGGATGAAAGAAATTGCAACTTTTTACTCGTAAGGAGGGCATCGAAATAGTCGTGGGAATTCGTAGACATACTCGTAGGAGTTTGTTTGAGTTCGTGAACATAGTCGTGGAAGGTCATAGGAGTTCGTAGATTACCACGATCTTGATTTTTTTTTAGGTCCTTTAAACTCGGCAGAGGTTTTGAATTAAGTCGTGAAAGTGGGACAGGCCCTTAAGGCTTATTAAAATATCAATGGAAGATAAACAATTTAGGACTGAGATGAGGAAAAACTTTTTCATCCAGAGAGTTGTGAATCTGTGGAATTCTCTGCCACAGAAGGCGGTGGAGGCCAATTCACAAGAGAGAGTTAGATTTAGCTCTTAGGACTAATGGAATCAAGGGATATGGGGAGCAAGCAGGAACGGAGTACTTCTTCTGGATGATCAGCGCACGATCATATTGAATGGCTCGAAGGGCCGAATGGCCTACTCCTGCACCGATCTTCTATGTTTCTAAATATGGAGGAGAAAACGCTGTTTGGAGTAAATCTGGCCATTTCTGGTGTCTTCTGGATCACTGAGAGAAACTTTACACAACATCATTGATTACCCCTGGTTAAGAGGGCACCAGACTGGGATCCCAGTGAGATATGCCCCTTGCCTTCAATTCTGTGACCAATTTCCACGTTTGACCGATTTCCCTCCTGGGTTAATAAAGTTCTGTCGCATCATATCACATCGATATCATTGGAAAATTATTATACTCGAATATCAGCATTGCAAATATATTTTCAGAAAAGGTTTGTGGTAAATTATACTCTGCTGGTTATTGTCTATTATATTGTTAGAGGATTTTTTTTGCCGCGGTTTAAAGCTCGGTGATAGTTTCGTTTTGAACAACACCAAGGAGTTAATTCATTGCAAACAAATTCCATACGGCATTTATCCTTTTTTGGCTCTGTAGATCATCTATGTAAATACCAGCTACTAGGGCTGACGTGGATGTACAGAAAGCTAAGCGCACAATTCCTGGCTCCATTCCCATTACTATTACACGGATGGAAAAATAAACGTCAAAGGCCCAAACCAAACTGAGAAACATTAACTCAATTTGCCTCATACCATCTATTGATCATTACATAGAACAGGACAGCACAGGAACAGGCCCTTCAGCCCACAACTTCTGTGCTGAACATGATGCCAAGTTAAAGTAATCTTCTCTGCTTGTACATCATCCATTACCCTCCAATCCCTGCATATCCATGTGCCTATCTAGAACTCTCTTAAATGCCCTTATTGCATCTGCCTTCACCCGTCTTTGGGAGGTGGGAAAAAACACCGAGCACTCAGGCGAGTTGGCCCCTGTAAATTGCTCCTGGTGTGGCAGAGAGTGAATGAGAAAGTGGGATAACATAAAATGAGTGTGAATGGTTGGCGTGGATTCAGCGTGCCGAAGGGCCTGTTCCATGCTGTATCTCTAAACTAAACCTACTGGTACTGAAGACGGAGGTAGACAAAATTGCTGGAGAAACTCAGCGGGCGAGGCTGCATCTACGGAGCGAAGGAATGGGCGACGTTTCGGGTTGAGACCCTTCTTCAGACGAACGGGAAACGGGAATGTTTTTGGAGGTTGCTCTTTCTGTTCGCTGTTCAATTCTCCACCAACATGCACAGCTGGATGGAGTACGAGTGCAGAACGATAATCTGATCCACTGGCTCGTGAAACGGTCAGATCTGCCTATTACATGCTGTTGGGCATACACATTCTGTACTACTTTGTTGCAACTCCACCAGAATGCACCGTTTATAAGTAAGCCCGTTTCTGATCCTTCATGCCCTTTCTGAACCCACTGGGATAAATGGTAGAGTTTCATGAGATTACAAATCAAAAACAAATCAGCAAGAATAAGAATGACATTTCAAAAATAGTGATAAACGGTGGCCCTCATTCTGCAATAACTCTTTCTTACCTGTCCTTTGTAGTAATTTTGGAAGAAATAGATTCCACAAGGCACATTGCTGAGCTCGGTATTTCATATAAATTCTCCTTGCTTCCGTGTTTAAAGTTACAAATTGTTGGTCTGTATGTTTATATTCGGGCCATGCTATTCCTTGCATGTTGGGCTCGTTTGGGTTACTTTAACATAACAGGGGACAAAAAAAAAAGGCAATTAATTAACTCGACATGTGTACCGAGGTACAGTGAAAAGCCTTTTGTTGCGTGCTAACCAGTCAGCAGAAAGACAATACATGATTCCCTGGGAGCTCCAGTTTCCTCCCACACTCCAAAGGCGTACAGGGTTGTAGGTTAACTGGCTTGGTAAAATTGTAAAAATTGTCCCTAGTGTGACTGTGTAGGGTAGTGTTAACGTGCGGGGATCGTTGGTTGGTGCGAACTTGGTGGGCCGAAGGGCCTGTTTCCACTCTGTATCTCTAAATTAAACTAAACTAAATCAATCTGCTTTGAGGAAATCCAGAACGTAACACCATGAAGGCTAAATCACAGTACAACTAGAACTGGTTGTGAATAAAGGTGGATGCTAAATAGTCATAAATGTTATCTCCTTGGCTAATGCATTGATAGGAAGCAAAATTGCAAGCTTAAAACATTTCAAACTATGGAAGGTTATTTATTCTCCATTATTCTCAATCTTGTGCATCAGATTTTTGGTTACACTTGCAAACAAATAATATTAATCCTTTTATTTGCTAAACCCAGACATGTCTTCACTTTATCAATACTTCCAGAAAATAATAAATACTTGTTCTAAGAAAAATCAATACTGAACTTTAGTAAACAGATGTTTAAACTGCCTTCTAAAAATTGAAAGAAAGAATTAGCACATAGAGGCAGTAAACAAATCTTCCCCAGTAACAATGAACCATTGCTGACGAAAAGAATTAACAAATGAATCCAGAAAATAAAAAGCGGTAGAGTTGCTGCCTTACAGTGCCAGAGACCCGGGTTCAATCCTGACTCTGGGAGTTTGTACGTTCGCCCCATGACCTGCGTATGTTTTTGCCCGGGATCTCCAGGCTAAATGCAGGCAGGTGTGACTACGGTAGAAGGGGCATCTACATCTACTGTAGATGGGGCATCTTGGTTGGTACGTGCAGGTTGGGCTGAAGCACCTGTTTTTGTGCTGTATGTTTCTGTGACTGTGTGGTTTTAAATGTCTGCCCCCTTATCTTATAATTATGTTCCCTCATTTATGATTCCACATCCTGCAGAAATATCTCAACATCTCCTCTCTCATGCTGCTAAGCTCCAAATAATATAGATCCAATAGTGGTAGAGTTGCTGCCTTACAGTGCCAGAGACCCGGGTTTGATCCTGACTATAGGTGCTGTCTTGAACGTTCTCCCTGTGATTATGTGGATTTTCTCCGGGTGCTCCAGTTTCCCCCCACTCTCCAAAGACGTGCAGGTTTGTAGGTTAATTGGCTTCAGTAAAAAAAAAAAGTAAATTGTCCCTAGTGTGTAGGATAGTGTTAGTGTATGGGGTGATCGCTGGTCGGCATAGACTAAGTGGGCTGAAGGGCCTGTATCCACGCTGTATCTGTAGTCTATATCTCAAATTAGTGATTGTGAATTCTGTATGAGTAAATTTCCTTAAGCCGAACATCTGTAACACAGGATACACACAAAATGCTGGAGTAACTCAGCGGGACAGGCAGCATCTCTGGAGAGAAGGAATGGGTGACGTTTCAGGTCAAGACTCTTCTTCAGTCAGACTGTAGCACAGGTTTTGTCTATTTATTATCTGGGGGGCCAAAACAGTGCACGGTATTCCAGGTAATGCTAAATGATTTAAAATAATGTATTCTACGTTATCTTACACAGGATGAATTAGTTTTAAACATAACTGTTTATGTCTGCATAAAATTTGTGTAAACTCCTTTCAAATTGACACTGAGGCGGCACGGTGGAGTAGCGGTAGAGTTGCTGCCTTACCGCGCCAGAGACCCAGGTACGATCCTGGCTACAGGTTCTGTCTGTACGGAGTTTGTACGTTCCCCACGCGTCCTGCGCGGGTTTTTTCCGAGAACTTTGGTTTCCTCCCACACTCCAAAGACGTACAGGTTTGTAGGTTAATAGGCTTTGGTGTATATGTAAAATTGTCCCTAGTGTAGGATAGTGTTAATGTGTGGGGATTGATGGTCGGCGCGGACTCAGTGGGCCGATGGGAATGTTTTTGTGTTGTATCTTTAAACTAAACTAATAACAGCATAAATAACAAAAGCGCAAAAAAGAATGAAAGCAATATCGTATTTGCAGAATCCAGCATGCCCTTATCTCATGTTGATCAATAACTTACCCAGTTTTTGCAAATGTTGCCCAATAGTGCATGATGTTTCTGCTGAGGGTTTCCTCTGCTGCTGTATAATTAAGCTTTCTGTCAAGGGGAATTCCAAACACAAATTCAATCTCATATCCGTGCATAACTCCCATCCACTCAGGCCAATCTGCATTAGATGCAAGGTGGTCAAACAAATAGACGTAGGCCGCATTTCCACCTTCAGCCATCTTGTCAGCAAAATGTGTGAAGGGGCATATAAAATTGCGATCGCCCAGCACGTCAACTAATGCATCGCGGTTTTTGGTCGCATTGTTCACGTCTGTCCAATCCGTGTATTGGAAGACTACTGCCTCCACGCCAATCTCACCAGCGTCCGGGATGGTCATCTTTACGCCTTCGAGGAACTCTTCACGAGTAATGAGACTTTTAGAATCCTTTTGGAACCCTGGAGCCTCATACGGCAAAAAGTAACTCCCCTCATCTTTGTTCACTCCCGCTAGGATTTGGACCTTCTTAGATTTGTTCATTCGAATTAATTCATCGGGCAGGTCAGTGAGAAAATCTCCGTCAACAACAGGAGTAAACACACATCCGGCCAAAAGGCGTCCTGTTACGATTCCGACACTCTTGTCCACTATCTCTTCAGGACGCTTAGCACGAAGACAGCTCACTAGCTCTGTATCGTTACCGAAAGCACACTGCAGGCGTTGAGCCAAGACTGAAGCCCTATTCTTCGCTTCGCCATCTCGCAACACAGCCCAAGGTGCGTTGGCAGAACCACTTTGCATTATGGCTCTGGTAAAGAGGGAATGGCTTTCTGGAGAAAGAATGTGGAGATGTACTGAAGCGGATCCAGCACTCTCTCCAAACAGGGTCACTCTGTCGGGGTCACCCCCGAACGCCGCGATATTGTCTCGGACCCACTCGAGCGCCAAACGTTGATCGAATAATCCCATGTTCCCACGAACGTCACGGCTATCGGGCAAGGCTAGAAAGCCAAAAGCACCCACCCTGTAGTTCATGGAGACCACAATGACATTCTCGGCGTAGGCTAGATTTTTCCCGTTGTAAACCGCGAGGGAAGAGGTGCCCGATACAAAGCCCCCTCCGTAGATCCATATCATCACAGCGGCTCTGTTTGGTCTTGGCGATGGAACCCACAGGTTGACATAGAGACAATCTTCACTGAGTTGAGTGTTAGGATTCCACATCTCCTCCCAGGACAAACCAGAAGAAGCATTGTTTACATACTGGTAACATGTGTTGGGATACTTGTCTGCATTCCACAGTCCGAACCAAGGCCTTCGAGGTTCTGGTTTCTTAAATCTAAGATCGCCAGTGGGAGACTCTGCATAAGGTATCCCCAGGAAAGCTGTGACTGATCCCGATAGAACATATAGTGATGTGCCTTTTACTTTTCCTTGTTTAGTCGTGACCACCAGCTCTTCGTCGCTCGGCGTACAGTTCACTGGTTCACAAGTCAGAAGGATCCACAGCGCGGGTATTTGGCATGTCAAGAAGGCCTGACGCCATTTGAGCCTCAGAACCGATCGTGCGTAGAACTGAAAAGAGTTACACCACAAGATTACATTTTGTTGTTTAAAAATTGAAATTAAAATTTGACCGCTCAAGAACATAATTCAAATGCATCCATTTCACAGTTTTGAAAGTTAACTTGAAAGGCAAAGGAGCAGAATTAGGCCATTCGGCCCATCGTTTGCTTCGCCACTCGATCGTGGCTGATCTGTTTTTACCTCTCAACCCCATTCACCTGCCTTCTCCCCGTAAGCTTTGATGCCCTTACTAATCAAGAGCCTATCAATCTCCGGTTTAAAACTGACCAATGACTTGGCCACCACTGCTAGCTGCGACAATGAATTCTATAGAACCACCACCCTCTGGGTAAAGAAATTCTTCCTAATCGCCATTCTATTGGTACGTTCTTTTATTCTGAGGCTGTGCTCTCTGATCTAAAACTCTCCCGCTGCAGGAAACATCCTATCCATGTCCACTCTATCTAGGCCTTCCATTATTTAGTACGTTTCAATGAGATGCCCCCCCTCTCATCTTTCTAAACTCCAGTGACTACAGACCCAGAGATGTCAAACACTCCTCATATGTTAACCCAACAATCCCTGAGATCATTCTCATAAACCTCCTCTGGACCCTCTCCAACGGCAGCGCATCCTTGCTCAGATATGGGGCCCAAAACTGCTCACAATACTACAGATGTAGTCTGACCAATGCCGTATAAAACCTCAGCATTAAATCGTCCTTCTTCCCCCCCCCACCCCCACCCTCACATCAGTCTGCAGAAGGGTTTCGGCCCGAAACGTTGCCTATTTCCTTCGCTCCATAGATGCTGCCTCACCCGCTGAGTTTCTCCAGCATTTTTGTCTACTGGAAACTCTAACGCGTGATTCACAAAATCTAAAATGGAATAACATTTTCCTCTGATACCAGTTACAAAATCCAGGCAGAAAATGTCAATAATCATTAAATATGACCAAATTACTTAGCTGAAAGAGCACAGAGATAATAAACATTAGCCGTGTTCCTACCAGGATGTCCATCTCATTAAGGCACAGGTTGCTGGGTTGTATAGAGCTGGTACAAAGAATCCTGGCCTCAGTGACAAGGCTACTTCATTTCATTCAAGATGCCCCTGTCAATTTTCATTCTGTAAATTAGAGAAGAAAAAAACACTGAACCAGGTTTGTTAAAGCATCTCTGAGCGGATTAATTTCATGTGTAAGAAAGAACTGCAGACGCTGGTTTAAATCGAACGTAGACACAAAATGCTGGAGTAACTCAGCGGGACAGGCAGCATCTCTGGAGGACAAGGTTCTCCATTTATTTCATGGTCAGTTTAGTTTATTGTCACGTGTACCGAGGCGCAGTGAAAAGCTTTTGTTGCGTGCTAACCGGCCAGCGGAAGGGCAACACATGATTACAATCGAGCCATTCGCAGTGTACGGATATTCCAACATTGAATGTGCAAAGATAGACACAAAATGCTGGAGTAACTCAGCAGCTCAGGCAGCATCTCTGGAGAATGTGGGTAGATGACATTTTGGGTCTGGACCTTTCTCCAGAGATGCTGCTTGACCCACAGAGTTACTTCAAAGATAGACTCAAAGTGCTGGAGTAACCCAGCTGGCCAGGCAATATCTCTGGAGAAAAAGGATGGGTGACGTTTCAGGTTGGGACCCTTCTTGAGCTCTGAAGCATCAGCCATCATTTTTCTACAGAGATGCTGCCTGACCCACTCAGTTACTCCAACATTATGTGAATATCTTTGGTATAAACCAGCATCTGATGTTCCTTTTTATTACAATTTGAATGAGTAACATTGTCCTTCACCTAAATACCGGATGAGATAACCATTAGTTTTAGATGCACACGTTTGTTGCTTGGCCACCAATTGCATCACTCTCCCTGGCAACTGATTGGAACCCTGCCAGGCCGTTCACAACCTTGACATCATGTTTCACCCTGACATGAGCTCCGAACAAACTCCCATTACTATAACCATCACAAACCCATCTGTTTCAGCTGATCCATTGCTGAACCTGTCATTGCTAACTTCAGTTCCAATGATTACCTGTCTGGCCTCAGTAATTCCAAGACAAATGTGTTGGCATCCCAACTTGCACCCAGATCCATCCACCTTCCACACCCCAGAACTTTGACCCACCCAGCAATGTCTACCGATTTGCACAGAAACATAGAACTGCAGATGCTGCTTTACAAAAGTGGACAGAAAGTGCTGGACTAACTATGAAAAGGGGTCCCGACCCGCAACGTTTCATATCAATGTACTCCAGAGATGCTGGATGCCTCTCCAGAGGGCGGCACGGTGTCACAGCGGTGGCTTTGCTGTCTTACAGCACCAGAGTCCCGAGTTCGATCCTGACTATGGGTGCTGTCTGTATGGAGTTTGTACGTTCTCCCCGTGACCTGCGCGGGTTTTCTCTGGGAAGCTCCGGTTTCCTCCCACACTCCAAAGGCGTACAGCTTTGTAGGCTAATTAATTGGCTTGGTATGAATGTAAATTGCCCCTCGTGTGTGTAGGATAGCATTATTGTGCGGGGATCGCTGGTCGGCACGGGCTCGGTGGGCGGAAGGGTCTGAATCTTTGTTGTTTAAGGAAAAGACAATTTTGAAACCTCATTGAAACTTACCGAACACTGAAAGACCTGGATAGAGTGGATGTGGAGAGGATGTTTCCACTAGTGTGAGAGTCTAGGACCAGAGGCCACAGCCTCAGAATAAAAGGATGTACCTTTAGAAAGGAGATGAGGAGGAATTTCTTTCGTCAGAGGGTGGTGAATCTGTGGAATTCTTTGCCACAGACGCCTGTGGATATGGATTTTTTTTTTAAGGCGGAGATTGCCAGATTGTTGAATCTTTGTTGTTTGACGAAAAGACAACTTTCTCAATCTTTGCACAGATTAATTTCTAGATGAACTAGTATGTTTATTGTAAATGCAGAGATCTTGGATTTTTTAGCTCACTTCTTTGCCCAAACATGAGGAGAAAAAAGACGGTTTGACTGTATGCGTTTTTAGCCTTCTTAAAGAAGTTTATATGTAGAAAAAAATAAATGGATTATAAAATTCATGCCCTTGGGTTCTCTTGGTTAAAATTAATACAGTGGTTTCACCACCATCTGAATATACAGCAGCCCAATGAAATGTAACAGGCAACAATTATAAATTAAAAACAAAAGACAATATTCTTCATGTTTTTATATAACTGGATTTCATGATATGTGAATGTAACTATTTTGTAAAACGTTGCTTTCAAATGTCTTGTTATGGTATTCTTGACTTGAGAATGATAATAAATTCATATCTTGCGATCTTCTGGCTGAAGGGATGTTTTAGTCTTATTCCATATGTGGAGTTATAAATTACAGGAACATAGCAGTCCCATCTCACAGTATATTATCACCATTGTCGAGATGTCCATGCTCCAAGATTAATACATGTGGCTTTGTGTTGTGGAATAATGTTGTTGTTCTCTCTGGGTGGTAAGCATTGCATTGAATCTATTCAGTCAGTTGTGTTCAATTTGTCTGAGGCTTGGGGTACTGTACTTGATTCTTTCAGTATTTGAAGAAGGGTCCCGACCCGAAATGCCTCCTACCAAAGGTTCTCCAGGGATGCTGCCCGACCTGCTGAGTTACTCCAACACTTGTGTTTTTTTTTTTTTAAATTAGAAGTTTATTCCTTATGAGGGAAATGATCATTTACGAGAATGATCTCAGGGATGATTGGGTTAACATATGATGTTTGAAGTCACTGGGCCTGTACTCGCTGAGGTTTCGAAGAATGAGGGGGAACCTCATTGAAACTTACCGAATAGTGAAAGGCCTGGATAGAGTGGATGTGGAGAGGATGTTTCCACTAGTGGGAGAGTCTAGGACCAGAAGCCACAGCCTCAGAATAAAAGGATGTACCTTTAGAAAGGACGCAGCCATTGCACAAGCCGACCTCCCTTCTATCCAGAGATGCTGCCTGTCCTGCAGAGTTACTCAAACAGTTTGTGTCTATCTACTTTCCATTTTCTCCATTAATACCTCACGCTGCTGCGACAAAGCCATCAGCATAATCAAGGACAAGTCGCACCCTGGCCACTCCCTCTTCTCCCCTCTCCCATCAGGTAAAAGTTTGAAAACACACACCTCCAGATTCAGGGACAGTTTCTTCCCAGTATCAGTGTATATATCTCTCGTGAGACACAAAATGCTGGAGTAACTCAGCAGGACAGGCAGCATCTCTGGAGAGAAGGAATGGGTGACGTTTTGGGTCGAGACCATTCTTCAGGCAGATGATTACAACATAATTATAATGTTGTAATCCATTCAAATTGCAATTTACAATTTCTGGAACGAACATATTATTGAAAGATTAATGACACAAATATAAATGGTAAGTAATTTATGATAGGGGCAACATCAAATGAATTGTTGCAACATATAATGGTCTATTTTCTATTTCATGAGCGAAGATAAGACTCAAAAAGCTGGAGTAACTCAGCGGGTCGGACATCATATCTGGGGAAAGGGAATAGGTGACGTTTTGGGTGGAGACCCTTCTTCAGATCCGAAACGTCACCTATTCCTTTTCTCCAGAGATGCTGCCTGAGCTACTCCAGCCTTTATGCGTCTATCGTCGGCATAAACCAGCATCTGCAGTTCCTTCCTGCACATTTCGTCTAATTTTTTACGAGTGATGTTTACATGGATAATTATAATGTAAATCAGGCCAATTGATTGAAATTGTAGTTGAAACCACAACCCTTTGTTCGTTCAAACTGATAATAATGTTTGCCTACCTTGCACGCACAATTATCGCTCTTGCGGGGAACCACAGTGGCTTTGTATTTGTTTAAAAATCTAAACATCGACTTTGCATTCACACCGTATATTTTTCATTATAACTCACAAGTCTACAAAAAAACTGGTCTCAGCGAGGACTCTCAACTTACCAGCAGCTTGTTTAAGAGGAAGTAACTTTACACCACTGCTTGCGCTTTCAGTCTACAATTCAACTCTTGCTGGTATCATGAGTCAAGATTGTTTTATTGTCATATATACTGGATACGCAATAATAAAATTCTTACTTGCAGCAACAGCACAAAGGGGGGGGGGGAGAGGGGGAGGAGAGAGGGGGGGGAAATAAAGTTATAGAGGGGGAGGGGGGAAGAGAGGGGAGGGGGGAAAGAGAGGTGGGGTAAGAGAGGGGGTGGAAGAGAGGGGAGGGGGGAAAGAGAGGTGGGGGAAGAGAGGTGGGGGAAGAGAGGGGAGGGGGGAAAGAGAGGTGGGGGAAGAGAGGGGAGGGGGGGAAAGAGAGGTGGGGGAAGAGAGTGGGTGGAAGAGAGGGGGGTGGAAGAGAGGGGGGGAGAGAGGGGAGGGGGGAGGGGGGAGGGAGGGGGGTGGGGGGAGAGGGGGGGAGAGAGGGGGGGCAGAGAGAGGGAGAGAGGGGGGGAGAGAGGGGGGGCAGAGAAGGGGAGAGAGGGGGGGGAGAGAAGGGGGGGCAGAGAAGGGGGAGAGAGGGGGGGGGCAGAGAAGGGGGCAGAGAAGGGGGGGCAGAGAAGGGGGAGAGGGGGGAAGAGAGGGGGGGCAGAGAGGGGGGGAGAGAGGGGGGGCAGAGAAGGGGGGCAGAGAAGGGGGAGAGGGGGGGAGAGAAGGGGAGAGAGGGGGGGCAGAGAAGGGGGGGCAGAGAAGGGGGGCAGAGAAGGGGGAGAGGGGGGGGCGGGGAGAGAGGGAGGGCAGGGAGGGGGGGGAATAAAGTAATAGAGAAAGAGCAATGAGAGGTGATAGAGAGAGAGATATATATAACGAGAACGAGAGAGAGAGAGAGAGAGAGTCCCTCTCTCAGTCGCAACAAGGGACAATTCCTCTTTGCCTGCCAGCCTTGCCAATGAGATGTGACAATCTGCAATTGTAAACAACATTCCCGCCCCGTGCTTGCAGATGGCCACAGTGACCACAGCAGAGAGGACAGTGAGTACAGACCAGTCAGTCCCCAGCGCCAGGTGGGCGGGGGCATCACCGACCTACCTGTCTGTCTGTCTGTCTGCGCCGTCCCCGTCCCCGTCCCCGTCCCCCTCACCTCCCGCCGCCGCCACCGCCCCGTCACCCCCGGTGCGCGCCCCCGCCTGGTCGTGCTGGTGCTCGTGCCCGTGCTCGTGCTCGCGCCGCCCACTGCTGAAGTCCGCGACATCGCGGGGAGGAGCCCAACATGGGAAGGAAGTCCATCTACTAGAGGGAAGGAGGTCCATCTACTAGAGGGAAGGAGGTCCATCTACTAGAGGGAAGGAGGTCCATCTACTAGAGGGAAGGTCCATCTACTAGAGGGAAGGAGGTCCATCTACTAGAGGGAAGGTCCATCTACTAGAGGGAAGGAGGTCCATCTACTAGAGGGAAGGAGGTCCATCTACTAGAGGGAAGGTCCATCTACTAGAGGGAAGGAGGTCCATCCACTAGAGGGAAGGAGGTCCATCTACTAGAGGGAAGGAGGTCCATCTACTAGAGGGAAGGTCCATCTACTAGAGGGAAGGAGGTCCATCCACTAGAGGGAAGGAGGTCCATCTACTAGAGGGAAGGAGGTCCATCTACTAGAGGGAAGGTCCATCTACTAGAGGGAAGGAGGTCCATCTACTAGAGGGAAGGAGGTCCATCTACTAGAGGGAAGGAGGTCCATCTACTAGAGGGAAGGAGGTCCATCTACTAGAGGGAAGGTCCATCTACTAGAGGGAAGGAGGTCCATCTACTAGAGGGAAGGTCCATCTACTAGAGGGAAGGAGGTCCATCTACTAGAGGGAAGGAGGTCCATCTACTAGAGGGAAGGTCCATCTACTAGAGGGAAGGAGGTCCATCCACTAGAGGGAAGGAGGTCCATCTACTAGAGGGAAGGAGGTCCATCTACTAGAGGGAAGGTCCATCTACTAGAGGGAAGGAGGTCCATCCACTAGAGGGAAGGAGGTCCATCTACTAGAGGGAAGGAGGTCCATCTACTAGAGGGAAGGTCCATCTACTAGAGGGAAGGAGGTCCATCCACTAGAGGGAAGGAGGTCCATCTACTAGAGGGAAGGAGGTCCATCTACTAGAGGGAAGGAGGTCCATCTACTAGAGGGAAGGAGGTCCATCCACTAGAGGGAAGGGGGTCCATCTACTAGAGGGAAGGAGGTCCATCTACTAGAGGGAAGGAGGTCCATCTACTAGAGGGAAGGAGGTCCATCTACCAGAGGGAAGGAGGTCCATCTACCAGAGGGAAGGAGGTCCATCTACTAGAGGGAAGGAGGTCCATCTACTAGAGGGAAGGTCCATCTACTAGAGGGAAGGAGGTCCATCTACTAGAGGGAAGGTCCATCTACTAGAGGGAAGGAGGTCCATCTACTAGAGGGAAGGAGGTCCATCTACTAGAGGGAAGGTCCATCTACTAGAGGGAAGGAGGTCCATCCACTAGAGGGAAGGAGGTCCATCTACTAGAGGGAAGGAGGTCCATCTACTAGAGGGAAGGTCCATCTACTAGAGGGAAGGAGGTCCATCCACTAGAGGGAAGGAGGTCCATCTACTAGAGGGAAGGAGGTCCATCTACTAGAGGGAAGGTCCATCTACTAGAGGGAAGGAGGTCCATCTACTAGAGGGAAGGAGGTCCATCTACTAGAGGGAAGGAGGTCCATCTACTAGAGGGAAGGAGGTCCATCTACTAGAGGGAAGGTCCATCTACTAGAGGGAAGGAGGTCCATCTACTAGAGGGAAGGTCCATCTACTAGAGGGAAGGAGGTCCATCTACTAGAGGGAAGGAGGTCCATCTACTAGAGGGAAGGTCCATCTACTAGAGGGAAGGAGGTCCATCCACTAGAGGGAAGGAGGTCCATCTACTAGAGGGAAGGAGGTCCATCTACTAGAGGGAAGGTCCATCTACTAGAGGGAAGGAGGTCCATCCACTAGAGGGAAGGAGGTCCATCTACTAGAGGGAAGGAGGTCCATCTACTAGAGGGAAGGTCCATCTACTAGAGGGAAGGAGGTCCATCCACTAGAGGGAAGGAGGTCCATCTACTAGAGGGAAGGAGGTCCATCTACTAGAGGGAAGGAGGTCCATCTACTAGAGGGAAGGAGGTCCATCCACTAGAGGGAAGGGGGTCCATCTACTAGAGGGAAGGAGGTCCATCTACTAGAGGGAAGGAGGTCCATCTACTAGAGGGAAGGAGGTCCATCTACCAGAGGGAAGGAGGTCCATCTACCAGAGGGAAGGAGGTCCATCTACTAGAGGGAAGGAGGTCCATCTACTAGAGGGAAGGAGGTCCATCTACTAGAGGGAAGGAGGTCCATCCACTAGAGGGAAGGAGGTCCATCCACTAGAGGGAAGGAGGTCCATCCACTAGAGGGAAGGAGGTCCATCTACCAGAGGGAAGGCCCATCTACCAGAGGATAGGTCCATCTACTAGAGGGAAGGTCCATCTACTAGAGGGAAGGAGGTCCATCTACCAGAGGGAAGGAAGGTCCATCTACCAGAGGGAAGGAGGTCCATTTACCAGAGAGAAGGAGGTCCATCTACCAGAGGGAAGGAAGGTCCATCTACCAGAGGGAAGGAGGTCCATCTACCAGAGGGAAGGAGGTCCATTTACCAGAGGGAAGGAGGTCCATCTACCAGAGGGAAGGAAGGTCCATCTACCAGAGGGAAGGTCCATCTACTAGAGGGAAGGAGGTCCAACTACTAGAGGGAAGGAGGTCCATCTACTAGAGGGAAGGCCCATCTACTAGAGGGAAGGAGGTCCATCTACCAGAGGGAAGGCCCATCTACTGGAGGGAAGGAGGTCCATCTACTAGAGGGAAGGAGGTCCATCTACTAGAGGGAAGGAGGTCCATCTACTAGAGGGAAGGAGGTCCATCTACTAGAGGGAAGGAGGTCCATCTACTAGAGGGAAGGAGGTCCATCTACTAGAGGGAAGGAGGTCCATCTACTAGAGGGAAGGAGGTCCATCTACTAGAGGGAAGGAGGTCCATCTACTAGAGGGAAGGAGGTCCATCTGCTAGAGGGAAGGTCCATCTACTAGAGGGAAGGAGGTCCATCTACTAGAGGGAAGGAGGTCCATCTACCAGAGGGAAGGAGGTCCATCTACTAGAGGGAAGGAGGTCCATCTACTAGAGGGAAGGAGGTCCATCTACTAGAGGGAAGGAGGTCCATCTGCTAGAGGGAAGGTCCATCTACTAGAGGGAAGGAGGTCCATCTACTAGAGGGAAGGAGGTCCATCTACCAGAGGGAAGGCCCATCTACTAGAGGGAAGGAGGTCCATCTACCAGAGGGAAGGAGGTCCATCTACCAGAGGGAAGGTCCATCTACTAGAGGGAAGGAGGTCCATCTACCAGAGGGAAGGTCCATCTACTAGAGGGAAGGAGGTCCATCTACTAGAGGGAAGGAGGTCCATCTACCAGAGGGAAGGAGGTCCATCTACTAGAGGGAAGGAGGTCCATCTACTAGAGGGAAGGTCCATCTACTAGAGTGAAGGTCCATCTACTAGAGGGAAGGCCCATCTACTAGAGTGAAGGAGGTCCATCTACTAGAGAGAACGTGGTCCATCTACTAGAGGGAAGGAGGTCCATCTACTAGAGGGAAGGAGGTCCATCTACTAGAGGGAAGGTCCATCTACTGGAGGGAAGGAGGTCCATCTACTAGAGGGAAGGAGGTCCATCTACCAGAGGGAAGGAGGTCCATCTACTAGAGGGAAGGAGGTCCATCTACTAGAGGGAAGGAGGTCCATCTACTAGAGGGAAGGAGGTCCATCTACTAGATCAGCCATGATCACATTGAATGCACCTACAAACCTCCAGTAGGTTTGTAGGTGCATCAACACAATCTATTCCCCTCATGATCTTATACATTTCTATAAGATCACCCCTCAGCCTCCTACACAACACGACAATATGATTTCTCCAGTTCGCCTCAAGAAGTTTGTAAGCATCATTGGGGCCAAGAAGATGGTTTCATTTTTTTTTGCTTCAAAATGGCACAATAGTTACATTTTAAACACCAGCATTTTTATAAAGGTATACGAGACAAAATAATGAAAGTAAGTTTTGGTAAAACTAGTACAAAAGAAAGCAGATTACTGACAGAAAAATGAAGAAGGGACCAACAATATTTAAGGGTTCTTTGTAACTTTGTCTGCGCTTTGTAGCGACTCTTTTGTGTATTGTGTATGCAACAAGAAAAATAACTTCACTGTACCTCCTCGGTATGTGTGACAATAAAGTATCTATCTGAGAGAGAGTAAAGCCCTGTCCCACTTAGGTGATTTTTTCGGTGACTACGGGCGATTAGGCTGTCGCCACATGGTTGCGGGGTGACGCCTGTATGGTCGTGAGTAGTCTCCTCAAGTCGCCTAAAGAGTCGCAACGTTTTTCTGGCCGCCGCTCGATTTTGAAATGTTCAAAACCTTTCGGCGACTGTGGGCTTGACGTAGCTTGCCTTCTCCTGTCGTAGGTGCTGTCGCTGGTTGTCGCCGGGTGCTGACTTCGGTGAATTCCATTGGCGACTACCTTCGTCAACCTACGTCAACCGGCGACAGGTACCGGCGACTTAATTGTCTTCAGTTGGCTTCAGTTGTCGCCGACGGGTCGTTGCTTGTCGTAGCTTGTCGCGGTGGACGTAGGTTGTCTTCGGTTGTCGTGGGTTGCCGCCTGTGTGGTCGTAGGTGTGGTCGTAGGTGGACGTCCTAATGGGTCGTCGGTTGTCGGTAGCTTGCCGTAGCTTGACGTCGACTAGGTGGTAGGTTGTCGTAGCTTGTCGTAGACATTGTCGTGGGGGAGGGGTCCAGTCGCCGCTTTTTCAGCGACCTGCCACGACTGTAACAGTTGCTGGCAGTCGCCGAAAAAATGGCCTAATTGGGACAGGCCCTTAAAAACAATAAAATAACCAACAATCATGGATAAGATAGATTTAGAGGGACAAAATGCTGGAGTAACTCAGCGGGACAGGCAGCATCACTGGAGAGAAGGAATGGGTGACGTTTCGGGTTGAGACCCTTCTTGAGACGGAGTTTGGAGACCAACGATATGTGAATGGATAAGCTGTGAAAATGACAGATCCAAGTCAAGTCAAGTCAAGTTTATTTGTCACATACACATACGAGATGTGCAGTGAAATGAAAAGTGGACTTTGTGCAAAAAAACCCAACCAAACAAACTACAACAGAATGGAAGAATAGAATCACATATTCTTTTACATATTAAATATTGTGGGCGGAAGGAAAAAAACAGGGGAAAAAACAGGGGAAAAACAAAAAACAGCAATTTTTTAAAAGCAGTAGAGTGGTCCAGTGAAGTTAGTCCCTGGTGAGATAGGAGTTTACAGTCCTAATGGCCTCAGGGAAGAAACTCCTTCTCAACCTCTCTGTAGCAGCTGGAACAGTCCGTTGCTGGGGTGGAAGGGGTCCCCCATAATGTTGCTGGCTCTGGAGTTGCACCTCCTGATGTATAGTTCCTGCAGGGGGGGGCGAGTGTAGTTCCCATAGTGCGTTCGGCCGAACACACTACTCTCTGCAGAGCCTTCTTGTCCTGGGCAGAGCAATTCCCAAACCAGATTGTAATGTTTCCGGACAAGATGCTTTCCACAGCCGCTGAGTAAAAGCACTGGAGGATCTTCGAAGACACTCTGAATTTCCTCAATTGCTTGAGGTGTTAAAGGCGCTGCCTTGCTTTACTCACGAGTGCTGCAGCGTGTGATGTCCATGTCATATCCTCAGAGATGTGG
>CM075984.1:49662386-49701213 GCA_038087875.1 Malacoraja senta
CTGCCTGTCCCGCTGAGTTACTCCGAGCATTGTGTGTCTATTAATGGCAAGCTGTCTTCTTGTAACCTGGTGCCAAGACAGGCAGTGACTTTGTGAAACAAGTTAATAGACACTTGCAAATAACAGTGGGGGTGCAGTTATTCCACCAATAATGTGCTCAGGAAAAGATAGCTTGCTATATTTGTAACTTCGGATAGCATCTTTCACTAAATGTTATTAGTGACCTGCATAATTGTAATATCTCCTGTGGGAGTATGGGAATTATCCGAGAACAATAACTGTAAAATACGCGATAATTGCTAATTGATAGCAGTGCAGGTTTTTTGGAAGATTCAAATTTAGTAATATGTCTTAATGCTTGGTGCAACTTAAACAAACCTGCGCGCAGAACAGATCATGGTCCAAACTGACTACTGAATGCTTGGGGGGCTGCCGAGAGTGAAGAGGGACCTTGGTTTGTGTATGTGTGGGGGGGGGGGGGGGGGGGGGCACCAGGAACAAAGTGGGAACATTGGCACTACATTGAGCACTTTGTAACTTTTCTGGTGCCCTTTACGTGGCCACCCTTTACATGCTTTGTGTATGGTTTGCACAACAAAGAATTTCACTGTGCCCTGTCCCATATCCAGGCCGTGCACACTTCTCATTGTAGCTGTAGTGCAAGAGGTACAGAAGCCTGAAGTCCCACCTCACCAGGTGTAGGAACGGGTTGGGTAGTTCTGCCACCTCCCTGCCATCAGAGACCCGGGTTTAATCATGACCACAGGTGCTCTTTGTTCCGCGTTTACACCTTCTCCCCGTGAGTTTTCTCCGGGTGCTCCGATTTGTACTCGCTAGAATTTAGAAGATTGAGGGGGGATCTTATAGAAACTTACAAAATTCTTGAGGGGTTGGACAGGCTAGATGCAGGAAGATTGTTCCTGATGTTGGGGAGTCCAGGTCAAGGGGTCACAGTTTAAGGATATGGGGGAAGTCTTTTAGGACCGAGATGAGAAAAAAAATTTCACACAGAGAGGGGTGAATCTGTGGAATTCTCTGCCACAGAAAGTAGTTGAGGCCAGTTCATTGGCTATATTTAAGAGGTAGTTAGATGTGGCCCTTGGTGGCTAAAGCGATCAGGGGGTATGGAGAGAAGGCAGGTACAGGATACTGAGTTGGATGATCAGACATGATCATATTGAATGGCGGTGCAGGCTCGAAGGGCCGAATGGCCTACTCCTGCACCTATTTTCTGTGTTTCTATGATTTCCTCCCACATCCCAAAGAAATGCGGGTTTGTAGGTTATTTTGCCTCGTTAAATTGTCCCCCCCGTGTGTGTAGGGAGTGGATGGAAATGTGGGATAACATAGAACTAGTGTGAATGGGGGATGGATGGTGGGTGTGGACTCGGTGGGCCGAGTGCCCTGCTTCCATGCGGTATCTCCAATCAAAACGACACCAAAAAAGCTACTGTCCTACAATCAACCTGGATCGACCTGCACAATCCTGTTTATGTAATGTATGTATATGTTATGTTTAGTCTTAGTTAAGGATACAGCGCAGAAATAGGCCCTTCGGCCCACCGAGTCCGCACCGATCAGCGATCCCCACACACGAACACTATCCTACACACACTAGGGACAGTTTACATTCATACCAAGCCGATTAGCCTACAAACCTGTACGTCTTCAGAGTGTGGGAGGAAACTGAAGATCTCGGAGAAAACCCACATGATCACGGGGAGAATGCACAAACTCCGTACAGGCAGCACCCGTAGTCGGGATCGAACCCGGGTCTCTGGCGCTGCGAGCGCTGTAAGGCAGCAACTCTACCGCTACGACACCGTGCCATCCTTGTTCTTCAAGGTGTTCATCAATACGGAGCTGCATACTGTCAAGCTTTTGTATTCAGAAACATTAACAGAAGGATCTGAAGAAGTCATAAATGATCTCTCCAATATAAGTTCAAATTCATGTGACAGGAGCAGAATTAGGCCATTCGGCTCATCAAGTCTACTCTGTCATTCAATCATGGCTGATCTATCTTTCCCTCTCAACTCTATTCTCCCGCCTTCTCCCCATAACCTCTGACACACTTACTAATCAAGAATCTGTGTAGCAAGGAATTGCAGATGCTGGTTTACACCGAAGATAGACACAAAATGCTGGAGTTCCTCAGCGGGACAGGCAGCATCTGTGGAGAAAAGGAATGGGTGACGATTTGGGTCGAGACCCTTTTTCATAATCTGTCAAACTCTGCCTTAAAAATATCCTATATCTCGGCCTGCACAGACTTCTGTGGCAATGAATTCCAGAGATTCACCATGCTCTGATTAAAGAAATTCCTCCTCATCTCCTTTCTAAAGGTACGTCCTTTTATTCTTTATTATTATTAATGCTTTTTTCTGTATCTCGGTACACGTGACCATAAACTAAACGAAACTATTCTGAGACTGCGCCCTCTGGTCCTAGACTCTCCCACTAGTGGAAACATCATTTCCACATTCACTCTATCCAGGCCTTTCACTATTCAGTAAGTTTCAATGAGATCCCCCTCATTCTTCCAAACTGCAGTGAGTACAGGCCCAGTGCCGCCAAGCGCTCATCATAAGTTAACCCACTCATTCCTGGGATCATTCTCATAAACTGCGTCTGGACCCTTGATTATCTTGGCTGCTCTCACGAGACAGCGTGAAGTATAGATAGGGTTGACCGGGGGAGGGAGAAGGCTGGTTTATGTGATGAATTGGGCTGCATCCCCTCTCCCATCGTGCAAATGGTACAGAAATGTGAAAATGCAAACCTCCAGATTCAGGGACAGTTTCTTCCCAGCTGTTATCAGGCAACTGAATCATCCTACCACAACCTGAGAGCACGCTGAACTACTGTCTTCCTCATTAGTGACCCACGGACTATCCTTGATCCTTTACTTGGCTGGCTATACCTTGCACTAAACGTTATTCCCTTATCATGTATCGATATGCTGTTTGTCCCGCTGAGTTACTGCAGTGTTTTGTGTATCTTCACTGCCACTGCTTGCAATCTGAGACATCATTTTGTTTTTAACTCTCTATATCAGAGAGCGGTTTTTAAAATAATTCATCAGGATACAACAAAAATATTTTTTTTTTAAACAGAATTGCAGCTACAAAATGATGACTTAAAGTAAGTACTTAGTATACGATGTCTACACACCTGATAAAGCCAGAAGTACACTTTCAATGCCAAATAACTTCGAAATCCTGACCCAGATTTGTATAAGTTAATGAACTATTCAGAATTTGGAAAGTCAACACACCTGTTTATGTGTATTGTGATGCAAATGACACATCTTTTACAAAATATGCCTGCAAAGTATGTAATTACCCCGAGGCTACACGAGACATCAGGCATGCAATACTCGAGATAAGGCAAAAAAGCTATTTGTATTTACTGCCACATTGTGCGAATGTCACTCCAATCCTTTTGCAAGTTGATGAAAGCCATGAGAAGATAAATGAGAAGCAACAGACATAATTATTTTTTATCGCAGTTTGGTAACGTTGCATTTTACGAATAATGGGGAGAAATTGGAAATAAACTCAAGCAAGCACTGGCATTGTGAAGCACAATTAACCCATAGACTTTCTGATCCAGTCATTGGCTGGTACCCATGTAACAAAAAATATATATTACTTGCTACATTTCATCCTCAGCCTGAAGTTGTCCAGGTGAAGTAGGATTAGGTTTATTATTGTCAGGTTCACCGAGGTACAGTGAATAGCTTTGTTTTGCATGCTATCCAAACAAACCAGGTAAATCATGGTGGCACAGTGGCACAGCGGTGGAGTTGCTGCCTCACAGCGCCAGAGACCCGGGTTCGATCCTGACTACGGGTACTGTCTCTACCGAGTTTGGACATTCTCCTCGTGATCAAATTGGGTTTTCTCCAGGATCTCCGGTTTCCTCCCACACTACAAAGACGCACAGGTTTGCAGGTTAATTGGCTTGGTATAATTGTAAATTGTCCCTAGTGTGTGTAGGATAGTGTTAGTTACGGGGATCGCTGGTCACCGCGGAGTCGGTGGGACGAAGGGCAAGTTTCCGCTCTGTATTTCTACACTAAAACTAAAAAAGTTCTCCCCACAACCTCTGACATTCCAGAGAAAACAATCTTAATCTCCCTGCAGCTAACATCCCGTTCTCCCCGTGACTGCGTGGGTTTTCTCCGGGTGCTCCGGTTTCCTCCCACATTCCAAAGTCGTCCAGTTTTGTAGGTTTATTGGCTTGGTAAAAAGATATTACTTGTTACATATCATCCTGAGCCTGAAAGTTGTCCCAGTGTAGGTTTAGGTTTATTATTGTCACATGTACTGAGGTACAGTGAATAGCTTTGTTTTGCATGTTATTGAATCAGATCAGATGATTACTAGGCATAAATACAATCAAGTCAAACTCAAATACAATCGGTAGAGTAAAGGGCAAGATACAGAGTGCAGAATATGGTTCTCAACATTGTAGTGCATCAGTTCCAGAGACAAGGTTTAAGGTTTAAGTCCATTATTGTCACATGTACTGAGGTACAGTGAATCGCTTTGTTTTGTATGCTACAGTGAGCCTTAAAGTGAGAGGGGAACATTTTAAGGAGATGTGCAGAGTAAGTTTTTTTACACATAGTGTGGTAAGTGCCTGCAACACACTGCCGGAGGTAGTGGTTGAGGCTGCTACGATAGTGGCGTTTAGGAGACTTTTGGATTGGCACATGGATATACAGGGAATGGAGGCATATGGACTATGTGCAGGCAGATAAGAGTTGGTCTCAGCATTATGTACGGCACACAAATTGTGGGCTGAAGGACCTGTTCACGTACTGTACTTTTCTGTGTTTTATGTTCCAAAAATAACTAGGAAACAAAAAATGAAAATGGGTAGCAATAGTTTTTGAGTTGGTGTGGATACTTGTTTGTTTCTAATGCGGGTCATGAATTGAAATTCAACTAAACTAAACAAAACTAAAGAGCTATGGAGACCAAGTCAGGCCAAATCCGTCAAATGTGAGGTGAATTTTGTTTTTAACTGGCAGAGCTGACAAGCTACAGAAGTTAATTTTACCTACGCTTTGCATTGAAACACTCAATCTGACACAACTTTTCGACAAACGTAAAACTTTTACAGCACCAGGCAGCATTAATGGCAAGCTGTGTAGGAAGGAACTGCAGATGCTGGTTTAAACCAAAGATAGACACAGTAGCTCACCGGGACAGGCAGCGTCACTGGATAAAAGGAATGGGTGACAATGGGCGGTGAGGGAGGCTGGAGGGGACGGGCAGTGTGAAGAAGGATCTCGACCCGAAATGTCACAAATTCCTTCTCTCTAGAGATGCTGCCTGTCCCGCTGAGTTACTCCAGCATTGTGTGTCTATTAATGGCAAGCTGTCTTCTTGTAACCTGGTGCCAAGACAGGCAGTGACTTTGTGAAACAAGTTAATAGACACTTGCAAATAGCAGTGGGGGTGCAGTTATTCCACCAATAATATGCTCAGGAAAAGATAGCTTGCTATAATTGTAACTTTGGATAGCATCTTTCACTAAATGTTATAAGTGACCTGCATAATTGTAATATCTCCTGTGGGAGTATGGGAATTATCCAAGAATAATAACTGTAAAATACGCGATAATTGCTAATTGATAGCAGTGCAGGTTTTTGGCAGATTCAAATTTAGTAATATGTCTTAATGCTTGGTGCAACTTAAACAAACCAAAAAAGCATATTTCCTGCAATCAACCTGAATCGACCCGCACAATCCTATTTATGTAATGTATGTATATGTTATGTTTAGTTTTAGTTAAGGATACAGGCCCTTCGGCCCACTGAGTCCGCACTGACCAGCGATCCCCACACACTAACACTATCCTACACACACTAGGGACAATTTACATTTATACCAAGCCAATTAGCCTGTGAACCTGTACGTCTTTGGAGTGTAGAAGGAAACCGAAGATCTCGGAGAAATCCTACGCAGGTCACGGGGAGATCGTACAAATTGCGTACAGACAGCACCCGTAGTCGGGGTCGAACCTGTGTCTCCGGCGCTGTAAGCGCTGTAAGGCAGCAACTCTACCGCTGCACCATCGTGCCACCCAATGATTTATGTGGTGAGTATGTATGTATCAGTTGTGCCTGCTGCAAAGCAAGACTTTCGTTGTACCTCACTATCCTTGTGCAGATGATAATAACTCCAACTTGACGTGCTCTTCGCAAAGACAACAACATGAATTGCTTTCAATTTATCAGCCGGCATTTACATACATCAGCTTCCACAAATATTCCATCTACATTCGGCACCAATTGTACCTCTATTCAGGTTGAAAAGTTTGAAACATACACAATCATTCTGTCATCACGGAATGGCACTGTAACTTAATGTTTGAACTAGATGGCAGATACCGTGAATATATGGGGTGAAAGGATGCAGAGGTTACCACCAGAATTACCAATGAGAATGATTAAGTAAACCCGGCATGTTTGCACTGGAAGCGACTGGATAGAGATTAGGTTTGATTGCTGTTGCTAAGAATGTCAGGAAGCAGCCTGCCTTTGGATGAAGTAAACATAAGACTAATCTGAGGAAAATAAATTTTCAACAGGCAAAAACCCAAACCAAGACATAACCTGGCTTGATGCTTTCTCTTGATGCTTTCAAGAGAGAGCTGATGCTTTCAAGAGAGAGCTAGATAGGGCTCTTAAAAATAGCGGAGTCAGGGGATATGGGGAGAAGGCAGGAACAGGGTACTGATTGGGGATGATCAGCCATGATCACATTGAATGGCAGTGCTGGCTCGAAGGGCCGAATGGCCTACTCCTGCACCTATTGTCTATTGCCTATTGTCTGTCCATTTTGTGTAGGATTCTGAACTCTCGTCAGAGAGAGGAGGAGAACCTCTTCAAAGTAGACATACCTTGAGGAGATTTCGCAGCGGAGCGGACCAAATGTGTAGGATCTGAGTCTGAAGATGGGTCTCGACCCGAAACGTCACCCATTCCTTCTCTCCAGACTTGCTGCCTGTCCCGTTGAGTTACTCCAGCATTTTGTGTCTATCTGTCCATTTAGTGGTATTTATGAAGTTGGGTTGGATACTATAAACCAGAAAGTAGCTTCATCACTAAAAAAGGGGAATGTTTTAAATGCATTGAGGGGTGGGATATGGTGGTGACCCACCTTCAACCAGGGAAGGTATATCACCTCAGGGGGGGCTCATGAACGGGAGGGGGGCACAGCTATTCGGCTATTAAACAATACAATATTATTGTTATTATTGCACTATTATTTTTGATGTGTACATATGCATGTGTATACACACTGAACTCTTTTTTCTCATTTATTACATTGTTTACAGTGTACTATGTTTACATATTCTGTTGTGCTGCTGCAAGTAAGAATGTCATTGTTCTATCTGGGACATATATGACAATAAAACTCTCTTGACTCTTGGTATAAGGATAGTTCGAACATAGGTCATAGGCCATAGGAGCAGAATTAGGCCATTCAGCCCATCGAGTCTACTCCACCAAGCAATCATGGCTGATCTATCTTTCCCTCTCAACCCCATTTTCCTACCTTCTCCCCAGAAACCCTTGACACCCTTACTAATCAAGAATCTGTCAATCTGCACCTTAAAAATACCCAAATGGCTTGGCCTCCACAGATTCACCACCTTCTGACTAAAGAAATTCCTCCTCATCTCCGTTTTAAAGGGATGTCCTTTTATTCTGAGGCTATGCCCTCTGGTCCTAGACTCTCCCATGAATGGAAACATCCTCTCCACATCCACTCTATCCAGGCCTTTCAATGAGGTCTCCCCCTCATCCTTCTAAACACCAAGTTTGTGAACACTATCGAATATAACGCTCTTGAATGTATAAACACTGTGCATGTTGGAAGAGTTTTTGCACTGTTCTTGTGTTGTATATATTTTTTTATTACTCTGAATAAAGTTTATTTTTTGAAAAAGGTAGTTGAGCAACAAATAAGAGGAGTTAAAAAGACATTGTATCACTTGGCCGAGCATTTGGTGGTAATGTTGATGAACAAATAAGTTGTTGAACCAGTGAACTTAATCTGAGAGTCTCATTAGTTTTGCTCTGGAGAACAGCAAATACAAATTTCCCCACATTTTATGACTTTTTTTAACACTTTGCTTTGGGAGAAGGGCAGTGTTTATTACCAGTCCTTAGAAACATAGAAAATAGGTGCTGGAGTAGGCCATTCAGCCCTTCGAGCCAGCACCGCCATTCAATATGATCATGGCTGATTATCCAAAATCAGTACCCCTTTCCTGTTTTTTCCCCATATCCCTTGATTCCTTTAGCCCTTCGAGCTAAATCTAACTCTCTCTTGAAAACACTCACCACTCTCTGTGTGAAAAAAGTTGTCCCACATCTCTTTGAAAATGTGCCCCATTCAACTTAAAGCTATGCCTTCTGGTGTCTGCTATATCTATCCTGGGGAAAAGGTTCTGACTGTCTACCCTATCTATGCCTCTCATAATTTTATATGCTTCTGTTCAGTCCCCCCATAGCCTCCGGCATTCCAGAGAAAACCTGGATTGAACCTGGGTCTCTGGCGCTGTGAGGCAGCAGCTCTACCATCTGCGCCAATTTACCACCCTACTGGAGTTCCCCTAGTGTCTGTTGCTATAAGCCTCCATCAACCAAAGCTCTTTGGCAGTCTGCTAGAGATAGTCATAAGGTCATAAGCAATAGGTGTAGAATTAGGCCATTCGGCACATGAAGTCTACAGTACAATACACAATACAATACAGTTTATTGTCATTTGAACCTCAAATGAAGTTCAAACAAAATTAGGTTTCTGCAGTCATACAACAAGAACCAAGACACACACCAACGCAATTTACACACAAACATCCATCACAGTGAATCTCCTCCTCACTGTGATGGAAGGCAAAGTCTTGTCTCTCCCCTGCTCTCCATTCTTCTCCCGATGTCAAAGCCCCCGGCGGGCGATGGTAAGTCACGCGGCCATTAATGCCGCGCTGGGCAGTGTAAGACCCTGCCCGGGTCTTGATGTTGGAGCCCCCGGCGGGCGATGGCAAGTCCCGCGGCCGTTAAAGCCGCGCCGGGCGATGTAAGGCCCCGCTCCGGGTCATTTTCAACCCCGCAATTCGGGAGGGAGAGGTTGCCGTTGCAGAAGTTCCGAAAAGCGGTCTCCCACCAGGGACCCGCGAGCTCCCGATGTCACCGTCCACCGGACCTGCAGCTGGTGCCTCCGAGCTCCGGAGTCGCGCCACCGCAACTCTCCACGCTCCGAAACCGGCCAGCCCCACGACGGTGAGTCCGCAGGCTCCGCGACTGGAGCCCCCAGGTCATTCCGGTTGGAGGCCGCTCCACGGTGCTAGGCCCCAACGACAATGGAGACCCGACAGGGAAAAGGTTAAAACAGTTAAAAACAATTTTTAAAACACTACAAACTATATACTCAACGGGACAAAAAAATAAAAAAAGACAGACGGACTGCAGAGGCCGCTGCAACGTCGGTCGCGCCACCTGTTCACTACTCCGCTATACAATCGTTGCTGATCTTTCTCTACCTCCTGACCCCATTCTCCTGCCTTCTCTCCATAATCAATAAGAAAATACTTCCAGCTTGTCTGAATGGAAATCTCTGCACAAGTCTGCTCGTCATCCCTTGAGCAAGGGTATTAGGAGAGGCCAGGTTGCTCAGTGCGGGGAGGAATGAGGGAGAACTGTAATGATTTAGATGCCTCAAGCACTCGCTTGACAAGTTCACTGCATTGACCGTGTTTCTCATGCACTGTGCATGGTGAGGTGATGTTGCTCGATGATCAAACAGCAAGCATCTCGACACTTGGGCAAAGTTGCGCATTGCAAATTGTAATCATCACCTCAGGGTTGACATAGCTGGCAGACCATCCTCTGAGTTAAACTCGATCTCGGCCGCAGACCGCTGAATGATCTGGAAAAACGTTCTTCATTTTGAACTTACTTAAGCATGTGCATCAGGCAGCTTCTTCCCAAACCTGATCATTAATATGTTCAGCTTCCGGTCATGGACTAATGCTGTCTCTTCTACTTTTCCCTCTTCTTCGAAGAAGCACTTTTTTCACCCAGAGAGTTGTGAATCTGTGGAATTCTCTGCCACAGAAGGCAGTGGAGGCCAATTCACTGGATGTTTTCAAGAGAGAGTTAAGTCAAGTCAAGTCAAGTGAGTTTATTGTCATGTGTCTCTGATAGGACAATGAAATTCTTGCTTTGCTTCAGCACAACATAACACAGTAGGCATTGACTACAAGGCATTCTATAAATATATACACACATGAATCAATATACTGATAAAGTGCAAATAACAGTATTGGCTAATAAAGTTCAATGTTATGTCCGAGCCAGGTTTAATAGCCTGATGGCTGTGGGGAAGTAGCTATTCCTGAACCTGGTCGTTGCAGTCTTCAGGCTCCTGTACCTTCTACCTGAAGGTAGTAGGGAGATGAGTGTGTGGCCAGGATGGTGTGGGTCCTTGATCAAACAGCAAGCATCTCGACACTCGCCAGTTAGATATGGCTCTTTGGGCCAACGGAATCAAGGGATATGGGGAGAAAGCAGGAACGGAGTATTAATTTACGATGATCAGCCATGATCATATTGAATGGTTTGAAGGGCCGAATGGACTACTCCTGAACCTATTGTCTATGTTTCTATGTTTCTACAATATGTTATCTGTTTCATAAGGTCATAAGTAATATCAGAATTAGGCCATTCGGCCCATCAAGTCTACTCCGCCATTCAGTCATGACCATCTTTCCCTCTTAACCCCATTCTCTTGCCTTCTTCCCATAACCCCTGACACCCGTATTAAACAGTTTAGTTTAGTTTATTATTGTTACATGTACCGAGGTACAGTGAAAAGCTTTGTTGTTGCGTGCTATCCAGTCAGCCCAAAGACTGTACACAATTACAATCAAGCCGCCTGCAGAGTACAAATACAGGATAAAGGGAATACTGTTGTGTGCAAGATGAAGTCCAGTCATGTACGATTAAAGATAGTCCGAGGGTCTCCAGTGAGGTATGTTAGGACCAATGTCTAGTTGGTGATAGGATGTTTCTGTTGCCTGATAACAGCATTGGTTTAACAACATTGGTTTCAGGGCAGTCACGGTGGCACAGCGGTAGAGTTGTGAATTGGCATCCAGTGAATTGGCACTCCACTGCCTTACAGCAAAATGCAGCGCCAGAGACCCGGGTTCGATCCCGACTACGGGTGCTGTTCGTATGGAGTTTGTACGTTCTCCCCGTGATCTGCGTGGGTTTTCTCCAAGATCATCGGTTTCCTCCCACACTCCAAAGACATACAGGTTTGTAGGTCGTTGAGTGATGCTCTACCTAGAGCTTTTCAGCGTACTATATCCAGATCCAGATCCAGACAAAGAAAGATATAAAGTGTTGAGGTAAGTCTTGTTAAATCAACAGAGCACAAGAGAAGAGGTGCACAAAGCCCCTGTGAGGAGTGTGATAATTGGAGATTTAAAAAGAGACTCAAAGTGTCATAGAGTTACAGAGTGATACAGTGTGGAAGCAGGGCCTTCGAACCAACTTGCCCACTCCGGCCATGTCCCAATTACACTAGTCCCACCTGCCTGCGTTTGGTCCCTATCCCTCCAAACCTGTCCTATCCATGCACCTGTCTAATTGTTTCTTGAACATTACCTCCCCTGGCAGCTTGTTCCATACACCTACCACCATTTGTGTGACCCGTTCGGCCCACCCTATCGGCACCGACCAGCGATCCCCGCACACTAGCACTATGGGAGTGGGAGTGGGAGGAGGAGGGGGAGGGGAGAACAAAAGGGGGAGTCGGCGTGCTTTGCAACCTTGTCAGCTCTATACGTGGCCACTATTTGTATACTTTGGGTGTGCAAGCAAATAATTTCACTGTGCCTTGTCACATGTACCAATGAAGCATTCCATTCATCCATTCCATGGGACAATTTAGATTAATACCAATCCGATTGACCTACAAACCTGTACGTCTTTAGAGTGTGTGGGGGGGGGGGGGGGGGGAATCCGAAGATCTCTGAGAAAACCCGCGCGGTCACGGGGAGAACAACAACTGTAGTTGGGATCGAACCCGGGTCCCTAGCACTGTAAGCGCTGAAAGGCAGCGACTCTACCGCTGCGCCACCGTGCCGCCCTGGATTAAGCTGCTGGTGTAAGGTCCAAACATTGCCTCGCAACATCTGAAATGAATGTGTTAAAGAAGGAACTGCAGATGCTGGAAAATCGAAGGTACACAAAAATGTTGGAGAAACTCAGCAGGTGCAGCAGCATCTATGGAGCGAAGGAAATAGGTAACGTTTCGGGCCGAAACCCTTCTTCAGACTGGAGAAGGGTTTCGGCCCAAAACGTTACCTATTTCCTTCGCTCCATAGATGCTGCTGCACCCGCTGAGTTTCTCCAGCATTTTTGTGTACCTTCTGAAATGAATGTGATTAGTTTCTGCATTAAAATATTCTTATTGGAATAATTGGAGAAGCTGCCACATTGGCTGGTGAACTCTGCAATCCTGAGTCTGTACTGGACTTGAAATAAATTTGTGTTTTAATTAATGAGCCACAAAAATGAGCTAGAGTGATTTATTATTGTTTTGTTGCCATTAAAATTTAAACAGCTGAATATCAATCTACGCATTATCAACACAAGTAGAATTGTTTCGATTATGATTTAACTTTTCTTAAATTTCATACATAATGTTTGTGTGGTACCATGCGTTCTACCATTGAAAGTCAATGCTATTAATCTGAAGATAGACACAAAATGCTGGAGTAACTCAGCAGGACAGGCAGCATCTCTGGAAAGAAGGAATGGGTGATATTTCAGGTCGAGACAATAGACAATAGGTGCAGGAGTAGGCCATTCAGCCCTTCGAGCCAGCACCGCCATTCAATGTGATCATAGCTGATCATCCCCAATCAGTACCCCGTTCCTGCCTCCTCCCCATTTCCCCAGACTCCGCTATTTTTAAGAGCCCTATCTAGCTCTCTCTTGAAAGCATCCAGAGAACCTGCCTCCACCGCCCTCTGAGGCAGAGAATTCCACAGACTCACCACTCTCTGTGAGAAAAAGTGTTTCCTCGTCTCCGTTCTAAATGGCTTACTCCTTATTCTTAAACTGTGGCCTCAGGTTCTGGACTCCCCCAACATCGGGAACATGTTTCCTGCCTCTAGCGTGTCCAAACCCTTAACAATCTTATATGTTTCAATGAGATTCCCTCTCACCCTTCTAAACTCCAGAGTGTACAAGCCCAGCTGCTCCATTCTCTCAGCATATGACAGTCCCGCCATCCCGGGAATTAACCTTGTAAACCTACGCTGCACTCCCTCAATAGCAAGAATGTCCTTTCTCAAATTAGGGGACCAAAACTGCACACAATACTCCAGGTGTGGTCTCACTAGGGCTCTGTACATCTGCAGAAGGACCTCTTTGCTCCTATATTCGATTCCTCTTGTTATAAAGGCCAACATGCCATTCGCTTTCTTCACTGCCTGCTGTACCTGCATGCTTACTTTCATAGACTGATGTACAAGGACCCCCAGATCTTGTTGTACTTCCCCTTTTCCCAACTTGACGCCATTTAGATAGTAATCTGCCTTCCTGTGTTTGCTACCAAAGTGGATCCATATCTCTCGTTTCCCTCTCCCCCGACTCTCAGTCTGAAGAAGGGTCTTGACCCAAAATGTCACCCATTCCTTCTCTCCAGTGATGCAGCCCACCCCGCTGAGCTACTCCAGCATATTGTGTCTATCGTCAGTATCAACCAGTAACTGCAGTTCCTTCCTACGCTGCTTTTAATTATCACAAAATATTATTTCCAAATTCAGTTGGTGAACAGTATTATTTTTTAAATTCTCATTAGCTGTTTAGTTTATGTTTAGTTTGGAGTTACAGCGCGAAAAACAGGCCCTTCGGCCTACCAGGTCTGCACCGACCAGCGATCCCCGCCCACTGACACTACCCTATACACCATAGGGACAATTTACATTTACACCAAGCCGATTAGCCTACAAACCTGTACGTCAGTGGAGTGTGGGAGGAAACCGAAGGTGTCGGAGAAAACCCACGCGGTCACGGGGAGAGCGTACAAACCCCGTACAGACAAGCACCCGTCGTCGGGATCGAGTGCGGATTTCTGGCGCTGCAAGGCAGCAATACCAACGCTGCCACCCCATATTATTTCAGATAATTTTAAATTGTGGTTGGAAAAGAGGACAATTAATAGTTTAAGAGTATATTATTCATCCCCTTCTTAAAATGTGCTTAGCTGGGAAGAAGCCAACATATGAATGCACGCAAGTACACTTCTCAACGTGGCAAGTTGCACTGGCTTTTTGAAGTGCTTTCCAACTTGTATCCGGGGGGAGTTTCAAAATAATTTATATCCTGGGAGGCTTTTTTGAATGCTCCTGACATTTTGATACGCAAAATAAGTTCATCGTTGTACTAAAAAAGTTTCAAAAAAAGTAACGTTTTTATCTTGAACTATAGCCCAAGCTTCAAGGAAAAGTTGGGCAGGCTAGGACTTCACAGGACTTCCTTGGAGCGCAGGGGTGATCTCACAGAGGTGGATAAAACCATGAAGGGAATAGACAGGGTGTATGCACAGTCTTTTACCCAGAGTAGGGGAATCAAGAACCAAAGGACATGGGTTGAAGGTGATCTCCCAGTTGTCGAACTCCCCCTTCCATTCCCACACTGAACTTTCAGTCCAGGGCCTCCTCCATTGTCAGAGTGAGGCCACACGCAAATCGGTGGAACAGCACCTCATATTTCGCTTGGGTAGCTAACAACCCAGCAGTATGAACATTGACTTCTTTAACTTCAAGTAGCCCTTGCATTCCCTCACTCTCCATCCCCTCCCCCACCCTAGTCCCTTTGCTAATTTCACTGTTTGTATTCGTTCATTATCTTCCTTCATACTGCAGAACAGTGGCGCAGCGGTAGAGTTGCTGCTTTACAGCGCGTCCATCGCCGGAGACCCGGGTTTGACCCCGACTACGGGTGCTCTCTGTACGGAGTTTGTACGTTCTCCACGTGATCTGTGTGGGTTTTCTCTGAGATCTTCGGTTTCCTCCCACACTCCAAAGACGCACAGTTTTGTAGGTTAATTCGCTTGGTAAATGTAACAATATGCGGGGATCACTGGTCGACGCGGACCCGGTGGGCCGATGTTTCCGCGCTGTATCACTAAACTAAACTAAAACTAAACCTCTTCCCCAGTCTACAATGGAGCATTGTGTGCTCCACCCTTCCTTGATCTTCTGTTGCTGGCCCTGTTTTGTTCTGGCCTTTTCCTTCCTACCCCCACCCCCCCCCCCCTCAACTTTCAGTCTGAAGAAGGGTTCCGACCCAAAACGGCACCCGATCCTTTCTCCTGAGATGCTGCCTGACCCACTGAGTTACTCCAGCATTTTGTGTCTATCTTCACAAATCACAATAGCCTATAAAAATCTGGGAACAAATTGAAGTCCTGGTCTTTCTTTAGAACATTCAAAGTTTGGGCTTGTGAAATGGTTGGATTTGTTTAGAAGATTAATTCTATTTGATGACTGTGGATACGAAACAGCATTCAGAGATTTCCCCTTTAAGGGAAGGATGTCACGGTGCATTGGATGGACTGTATTTGCCCTCTCTGAGACCACAAGTCACAAGTCATTAGATAAACTGCCCACTCCCCCTTCTGTTCACCATGTCTTTAGAGACACAGCATAGAAGCAGTCCGCTCGGCCCACCGAGACCACACCGACCATACATGTTATCCCACTTTCTCATCCACTCCCTACACATTAGGGGCAATTTTTACAAAGGCCAGTTGACCAACAAACCCGCACAACTTTGGTAAGTGGGAGGTGATCGGTGGTCTCAGAGGAAACCCTCGCGGTCACAAAACCTGGCGCCTCTTGCATGCGGTCTCGTTGGACCCTTTCTGCCCACTTTGCCAATTGGGGATTGTGCTTAGGTATGGCAATACTTCACTGAGCTGGAAGGAAAGAATTTAACCCTGCGCTTGTACATGTGACAATGAACCACCATTGAAGGGCGGCACGGTGGTGCAGCAGTAGAGTTGCTGCCTTACGGGGCCAAAAACCTGGGTTTGATCCTGACCACGGGTGCTGCCTGTATGGTGTTTGTACGTTCTCCCCATGACCTGCGTAGGTTTTCTCCAAGATCTCCGGTTTCCTCCCACACTCCAAAGACCCTGCTGTTTTAAAGGTTAATTGGCTTGGTATAAATGTAAATTGTCCCTAGTGTGTGTGGGATTGTGTTCATGTGCGGGGATCGCTGGTCGGCGCGGACTCGGACGGACCGAAGGGCCTGTTCCTGCACTGTATCACTAAACTAAAATAAACACAACCATTGAGCATGTAAGTGCTCTACCTAATTGCCCAATTGTTCCGATTTCACCGTGAAATAATTGTCTGTGCATTTTATTCTGGATAAAATCGGAATTAGGTTGCACAGGGCGAAAATCGGAAAATGAGAGCTGCCATTCTAATTCCAAGCCTGATGTTTCTCCAGACAGTTGCCAATTAAATGTAGCGCACGATGGAAATACACCAGACAATGACTTTGCCCAATAGCTATACTTCATTAATCATGATTAGTTCAAACAACTCACAGATTCACTCTGTAGTTTCAAACTAAAGTCATTAACTCTTTCGTTGCGCCTCTCTTTACTTAGTTTCAGAATTTCCAAATATCACTGTTGTACCAGGTATTATTAGTCTCGATGAACTTGGCTGGGATCAATGTCAATAGTCCACAGGCCTTTATTTGTCACACATATGCGACTGCACATCAAAATTAATTTTGCGTATGTCACACATGCAGGCGCTGACATTTTTGGTGCCATTATTCCATGGAAAGTGCCATAGTCAGGGTGTCAGAGGTTACAGGGCGAAGGCAGGAAAATAAGGTTGAGAAGGAAAGATCGATCAGCCACGATTGAAGGGCGGAGTAGACTTGATGGGCCGAATGGCCTAATTCTGCTCCTAGAACTTAGTCAAAGTCCAAAGTCCGGTCTGCCCGCACGCTCGATGTACTGGAGCAGTTCCTGCAAGCCGACGTCCCTCTCCTCTCCTCTCCTCGCCCGGTCATCTTTGTGTCCCGGGGGCATCTCCTGCAGCCGACCTACAGGCACTGGAAGCATTACCCTGGTCCACCCTCCTACCGGCCCTTGCCTCTCGCGTCTGACTTCTCCACCTCCCTCCTGGTTAGGCCATCTGCTGAGCCTCCATGTCAGGAACCTGGGATCGTTCTGTGTTTTGTTGGTCTCTGGAACCAATGCTGTGAAGTACCTTTAACTCACTTCCTTGCACACCTCTTTGATGTTGCTCTGATTTTACAGTCAATCGCATGGCCATATGTCAACTCCTTCATGTACAGCATTTGTCCCTTTAATTTCTTCACATTCCTGTCGCTGCCTCAAAAACGCTGCCAGCATCATCAAGGATCCACACCATCCTGGCCACACACTCATCTCCCCGCTGCCTTCAGGTAGAAGGTACAGGAGCCTGAAATCTGAAACATCCAGGTTCAGGAATAGCTGCTTCCCCACAGCCATCAGACTATTAAACTCAACTCAAACAAAACTCTGATCATTAATAGCCCATTGCACTTTATCTGTTTATTTATGTGTGTATATATATATATATATATTCATTGGTATATGGACACTGATCTGTTCTGTATTTATTTATGCCTACTATATTCTGTTGTGCTGAAGCAAAGCAAGAATTTCATTCTCCTATCTGGGACACATGACATTAAACTCTCTTGAATCTTGAATAGGCCATTTAGGACTGAGACGAGTAAATACATTTTCACCCAGAGAGCTGTGAATCTGTGGAATTCTCTGCCACAGAAGGCAGTGGAAGCCAATTCACTGGATATTTTCAAGAGAGAGTTATATATAGTTCTTAGGGCTAACGCAATTAAGGAATATGGGGAGAAAGCAGGAATGGGGTACTGATTTTGGATGATCAGCCATGATCAAATTGAATGACGGTGCTTGCTCGAGGGGCTGAGTGGCCTACTCCTGCACTTATTTTCTATGTTTCTATGACTGTATGATAGTGGCATTAGGACGCTTTTAGATAGGCACATAGATATGCAGGAATTGCAGTGGAATGGACTATATGGAGGCAGAGGAAAATAGTTTAACGGCATTATGTTTGGCATGGATATGATGGGCTGAAGGGCCTGTTCCTATGCTGTACTGTTCAATGTTCTACGTTCCATTTCCTTCGGAATGAGATGGCCTGTAGAGATGGTGCGTTGAATCTCTCTCTCCTGCCAGCTACCAGATTAATCCCAGCATTAGTGATCTTGAATTCACCTTACCAAGGGGGCAGGTAAGTGTAGGATGAGCGGATGGGTGCGATAGGTCACTGTGAAAGGGCAGGAGAAGAGATATGATGGAGTCAAAAAAAGTAAAGCAACGGATTGATAGATGCGACAGACGTGAACAGTTAGCAGAAAAATAAAACGCATTGAAGGAAACAGAGGATAATTGGAATATAATTAAGAGCAGACTAAAATTGAAGCCGTCATCGTAGAGAAGTGACAGGAATAAAAAAAGCAAACACAAAAATGGAAAAAAGAGTATTTAAACTGACACTAACAAAGAAGTGAGACAAGAATACACTGGTCTGAAAAGATGTCAAAACAAGTCAAATCCAGCTGACAACCCAGCGATATGAATGTGGTCATACTGGGTCTGGGTTAGGATGTGGTCGTTTTACCGGGTCTGAAGAAGGGTTTCGACCCGAAACGTTGCCTATTTCCTTCGCTCCATAGATGCTGCCTCACCCGCTGAGTTTCTCCAACATTTTATTCCTACCAGCGGTATGAATATTGATTTCTCTGACTTCAAGTCACCCTTGCATCCCCTCTCTCACTGTCCTTCCCCCACCCTAGTTGTCGTGCTAGTTTCACTGTCTGTTTAACTCATTATCACCTACCCCATAGCCAACAATAGACCATTGTGGGCTCCCTCCTTTCCTTGATCGTTGTTGCTTTTCGCACATCTTTCATTCCTTTTTTCTATGTACCGCCTATATCTCTCGTTTCCCTTTCCCCTGACTCTCAGTCTGATGAAGGGTCTCGACCCGAAATGTCAACTATTCCCTTTCTCCAGCGTTGCCGTCTGACCCGCTGAGTTTCTCCAGCTTTTTGTGTCTAGCAAAAGATCAGACTGGGAACTGGCAAAAAGCAATGAGATGGGAAGGAAAATAAAGGATTATGAGAAGGAAAAAAAATCAAATGAGTCCACTGAGCAAAAAAATTAAGAAATGAAATAATGAAAATAGAAAATGAGAGACCAATGGGGCAGCACGGTGGCACAGCGGTAGAGTTGCTGCCTTACAGGGCTTGCAGCACCTAAGACCCGGGTTCGATCCTGACTATGGGTACATGGCTGTTCGGAGTTTGTATGTTCTTCCCGTGACCGTGTGGGTTTTCTCCGAGATCTTTTGTTTCCTCCCACACTCCAAAGACGCATTGGTTTGCAGGTTAATTGGCTTGGTATAAGTGTAAATTATCCCTAGTGTGTGAGGATAGTGTTAATGTGCGGGGATCACTGGTCGGTGCGGACGTGGTGGGCCGAAGGGCCTGTTTCCGCACTCTATCTCTAAACTAAATAAACTAAATGGGAAATAAAGAAAAAGAGAGTGACACTGGAACAAGAGTCTAGGACTAGGCACAGCCTCAGAATAAAAGGACGTACGTTTAGAAAAGAGATGAGGAGGAATTTCTTTAGTCATAGGGTGGTGAGTCTGTGGAATTCATTGCCACAGATGGCTGTGGAGGCCAAATCATTGGGTATTTTTAAGGTGGGGATTGACAGGTTCTTAATTAGTACGGGTGTCAGGGGTTATGGGGAGAGGGCAGGAGAATGGGGTTGAGAGGGGAGAGACATATCAGCCATGATTGAATGACGGAGTAGACTTGATGGGCCGAATGGCCTTATTGCGCTCCTACAACTAATGAATTTAAGAACTTATGATCTAAGCTCCTGAGTGCCCCTTGAGTTCCTGAGATACCATATTAGTTTTAATATCATAAATAATGCCAACCTGCTCATCCATGGTGTGAAACACTGTGGACAGCTTGATGGTAATCATGGACATTCTTTTCTTTGACTGGTTAGCACACAAACAAAAGCTTTTCACTGTACCTCGGTACACGTGACAATAATAAATTAACCTATCATGAATAGATCAATATATTATATATATTATAAAACAGTATTGATGCCGTGTTGGAAGAATATATACACATATATATATATTCTAAGAGAAGACTGCTCATCCGCCAGCTTACGTAAGAGTGAAACTGCATCATGACAAATGGCTAACACTGCACCAGGACATCATGAAGCAGATGGAATGACTCAACCCTGTTGGAGTGAACGCCACAGACAGATAGATAGATAGATTATAGCACTGCATCAATACAGTTTTACCTGTTAAGAACGGGCTGTTGAGCATGTATAGTGGCGATTTCAACAAAGCAGTACATGTCAGCACAGTGGTGCAGCTGGTAGAGGTTTAATCCTGACCTCAGTTGCTGTCTGTGTGGAGTTTGCACGTTCTCCGTGTGACCGCGTAGGATTCTTCCCACATCCCAAAGATGTGCAGGTTTGTAGGTTTATTGGCCTCTGTAAATTGCCACTAGTGTGCAGGGACAGCGAAAGTTGGATAACATAGAACAGGTGTGAACGGGTGATTGAAGGCCTGTGCGCACTCAATGGGCCGAAGGGCCTGTTTCCATGCTGTATCTTAGTTTCCATGCAGTATCTGAAAAAATTAGTTCAGACCAAAGTTGGATCCTTGAAGACTGAAACAGGTGATTTTATTATGGGGAACAAGGAATTGGCAGACGAGTTGAACAAGTACTTTGGATTCGACTTCACTAAGGAAGACGCAAACAATTTCCCTGATGTACTAGTGGCTGGAGGATCTAGGGTGATGGAGGAACTGAAGGAAATTCACATTAGGCAGGAGATGGTGTTGGGTAGACTGATGGGACTGAAGGCTGATAAATCCCCAGGGCCTGATGGTACTTAATGAAGTGGCTCTAGAAATCGTGGACGCATTGGTGATAATTTTCAAATGTTCTCTTGATTCAGGATCAGTTCCTGTGGATTGGAGGGTAGCTAATGTTACCCACTTTTTAAGAATGGCGGGAGAGAGAAAGCAGGGAATTATAGACCAGTTAGCCTGACATCGGTGGTATGGAAGATGATGGAGGCAATTATAAAAGATGAAATAGCAGCACATTTGGATTGCAGTAACAGGATCAGTCCGAGTCAGCATGGATTCACAAAGGGGAAATAGTAAGATTAAACGAGAACTTACCAGTTTGAAGTTTGATCTTTATTTTATGAGGAGTTACGTTGGTGATTACGTGAAGAAGACCCGTCAGGGCGCATGCGCGTCAATCTTCAAAGCAGCGGTATGAAATCACAGACAACACCATAATTGAAGTAACATATTAAGATGATCAACATGAGAACTACCAATATGACCTTTTTTCTATGAGAGAGGGTTGGGCGTGGCGGGCACGTAATCACCAACGTAACTCCTCATAAAATAAATATCAAACTTCAAACTGGTAAGTTCTCATTTAATCTTACTATTTTACTTCGGAGTCACGTGAGTGACTACGTGAAGATTTTAAAGCTCTGTGATTTTTATGCCGCAGATCAAAATCCCGGCTTCTCACTGCATCGATTGACTCTGAGTATCATCAATAATGCTGTAAACATGACATTGCATATCATGCAAAAACAAAGTTTTATTTTTGGTCATAAAACAACCAATAAACCCTCTTAATGTAGGGGCAACAAACGAAACAGAATTAAACAGTATTGAAAGCAGACTTTAAACAATAGCAACAGCACTCAATATTGAGTTGGCAAACAGCCCTCCATCGGCAATCGGCCGATGGTAGTATTGCTGAAACACAAGTTCATTTTTCCAACCTGCGGCTTTTAATATATGGTCGATGGGAACGTCCATCACCCTGACCGCGGATGTTGCTACTGCGCTAGTGGAATGAGATGTAAACACATAAATGTTAATTCCTGCCTGAACCAACTCTTGCTTTAACCACGTTGAGATAGTCTGAACTGCCACTCTTTTATGTTGGCTTCTTGTAACTGACAAATAATCCTGTTTCTTCTTGTCTTATAGCCCTTGTGGCTTCAATGTAATGTAAGAAATGTGTCCTTACACATAAACATGGAGCTGTAGAATATGCTGAGAACACAATCTTAAATCCTGTCACACCTGGCCTGCTTTGTTTGAGCAGGTCAGAAATATAAAAGAACATTCTCTGTAGTCACTTCCATTCTCTCGAACTGAAGGTTTTGCAAAGTCTGCACTCTCTGTACTGACACCAATGCCATTAGCATAGCCAATTCAGCAAAGTTATAGACGTGACAGGGACCCAATGACGAAGCATGTTAAGAACAATGCTTACATCGCAGATTACCATATACCTAGGCTTAGGCGGTTTGTAATTAAAGATTCCTTTCATCAACCTAGATATGAGAGGGTGAGATCCTATACTTTGTGTCCGTTATACCTAACACAAGATATGCCGACAAAGCACTTCTAGCTGTATTGATAGCAGTATAGCTAAGACCTCATCATAATAAAGTGTAGATAAAACTCCAACACATTTTCAATAACTACAGTATCATATTGAATATTCTTTTGAACACAATATTGTTCCCATTTTTTTTAAATTTTTTACATAAGTCATATACTGCTTTTGAGTACTCTTTCTCCAGGCTGCAGTGAGTATATCCACCGTTGGCCTAGAAAGTCCTCGACCAATGTAAGGCATTCTTAAAAACCTGCAAATTAACAGATCAATACGATCACATAACGGATGAACTTAACGCGTTACTGGATGCTCCATCAAATTCCTACTGTTTGGAATCAGCAAAAGGAGGTTGGATCGCTATCTGTAACATCAAAGGGAACCATGGTTGAATCGGGCAATTTGGTATCACCAAAACCCCTGAAGCGGAATCCTGCTTGATTTTCTCAAACACCGACCTATGAGGCAGAATGGTGGTAAAATGTACACAAACATATCATCCCAATTTAGTGAAAAAGCATCAATTGCCACTGCCCCTGGATCTGGTGCCTATGAAACATATTTTGGCCTTCCATATAGAAGTACTATGTTCTTGAACACATCCTGGTTCAACATCCACTCTGGATTATCACGGAATTTTTGTGACCTGCCATCTGGTACTACATTAAGTTTCCCTGGCAGATAGATAGCTCCAAATCAAATATCTCTATCCATACTCCAGGTCCAATTTTATTTGCCAACCTGTCACATGATAACTATTTGATTCCACCCATGTGATTCATATCAGCAACTGCTGTAGTGTTGTCTATTTTGCACTGCACATGCAAACTAGTTTAGTTAGTGCCATAAGCCTTGAGTCCATAAAATACTCTTGGTTAATTCCCCATGTTTGCAGAAGCAATGTCCATCTGTCTGCACAGCTGGATCTTGTATCAGTAGCACCCTACCCAAGTGCTCTGACATCTGTCTGCAAAATCATGGAACTTGGTCCAATAACACTTTGGAACTACTAGTGGACACATGCTGAATCCAGCATTGTACATCAGCAACAGCCTCTATTGATAGAAGCATAGGTCTATTATAATGACCCCAATGTATCCTCAGTGCTTGTTCCTTTGACCTTTGTAATTGTGGATAATAAAGTGGCCACTGTTGGAAATGCTGCCAGCAATTTCCCCAGCAGACTCGTCACCTGGCTAATTGAAAGCTGTGTGTCAGCAATTAACTTGATACAGCTCTTAATTAGCTCTACCCTTTTTTGCCTGGGCAAGGTCACAATGATGTTGATTAAGTCTATTGTGAACCCAACTAGTCAATTTGTGTCACAGGTATTAATTTAGATTTCTCTGGATAGCTTATGAAGCCCAATTTTTAAAAAGTGGTTTTAACAACTGCCAATGATGCTTCAGCTGTTTCCTTTGATTGTCCTACAATCAAGATATTATCTAGTTAAGCCATGCGCACATGCCCTTGACTTCTCATCATGCCTAGAATAGGTTTTAACAACTTTGTAATCACTCTAGGAGCTGAAGACAAACCATTAGGCAGTGCATTGTATTGCCATAATTGCCCCATCCAGCTGAATTTTAAATCTTCTATCCTGCAAATGAACAGACACTGAATCCGGATCTTTAAGATCTCCTCAAACGTTTCCATCTTAAAATGTCTATACCGTACAAAAAGGTTTAAGACTATTCAGGTCCAGTATAATTCTGCATCCCCCATCCTTTTTTGGTCTGGGAAAGATATTGGACACAAACTGATGGCTTTGGTAAATTGCCTTAGCAATTACACCCTTATTACATAAGCTTGCAAGTTCCACCTGAACTTCCAATTGTTCAGTGATACTGAAGTCAAATTCCTTTTTGGAACATGTTGCATGGGTAAATCAGAATTTGCATTAAGCATTATTCGAAACCCTTCAATAACCTTCAGTATAAACATATCTGAGGTATCACATTAGATCTGTCTATATGAGAACCAGACCCACTTACCTCCTTACCACCTGGCATTCTTTCCCGGCCTCGAGCTGGATATCTAACCTTCCCTGGCGCTGCTACAGCCGAACGCCAACTGCGTTGCATTATAGCTGGACTCGTCCCTTGCCCGGACCAGTCTCCTCGCTTATAGGGATAATCTTTGGTGGATATGTGGCTGCTGGCTGCTTAATCAAGCCCACCGTCTTGGCCTCCTCCTCCAGCTCCTTCACCTGCTTTGCGAAATCCTCGCCAAACAGCTGTGCCGGTTACACTGTGCCAGGCTGGCAGAGTGAAGCATATTTTATGCTGGTGGCAAGTTCCTCACCCAGAGGCTCACCAGCGCCCGACGACATGGCAAACCGTGCTGCACATGGTGTCAGCTCTGGCAGCTGCCTGCCCTCACTTTGGAAGTCGTCGTTGGACTCGGGGTCAGAGCGTATCTGCCCTTCTGCACTCACCTCTTGCAAAGAGGGTGCTTTCAAGCAGGCCTCTACTAGGCACTGCCGGCGGAGCCTTCCCGATGGCCTCCCGCCTGCACAACTCCTCCTGGAGTGTGGCTTTGTGAAGCAGGCCTCTCCTAGGCACTGCCGGCGGGGCCGTCCCCATGGCCTCCC
The DNA here is from genome assembly GCA_038087875.1 of Malacoraja senta. Taxonomy (NCBI): domain Eukaryota; kingdom Metazoa; phylum Chordata; class Chondrichthyes; order Rajiformes; family Rajidae; genus Malacoraja; species Malacoraja senta. The sequence continues at coordinate 49,687,637 of CM075984.1, forward strand.
GCCTGCACAACTCCTCCTGGAGTGTGGCTTTGTGGAGCAGCCCCTGTATGAGCTGCTCCTTTTGGATAACCGCTGGGGAACGGTATCCTATCCCCGACGGGACTCTCCTGGCCCGACTCTGCGGAGTCAATGGGCCTGACAGACTTGGCTTATGCCTACCGCCCGACTGGCATTGGCTGTGTACCCGGCTGGGCACTTGGCCAATCTGTCGCCGCACCGCTACCGGCTTGCGACTCCCCAGAGGTGACAGGCTGCCTTTCAGAGACTGCGCTCCCGCAGCTCTCTCTCTCCTTGTCCGTAGCAGGCCTGCACCTTGATGATTTTTTACTTGTTCCTGTATTGTGTGGGGAAAAACATACCGCAACAATTTTCTACTTTTTTCTAACTCCTCCAAAGTCTCCCCGACTTTGGTGGAGCTGTAACTACTCACCTGCAGGAGGAGCTCCGTCCTCCTGCTGCCGTTCGCGCCAATGCGTCAGACGTAATGACGCGCATGCGCCCTGACGGGTCTTCTTCACGTAGTCACTCACGTGACTCCGAAGTAAAATCATGCTTGACTAATCTTCTGGAATTTTTTGAGGATGTAACTGGGAAAATGGACAAGGGAGAGCCAATGGATGCAGTGTACCTGGACTTTCAGAAAGCATTTGATAAGGTCCCACATAGGAGATTAGTGGGAAAAATTAGAGCACATGGTATTGGGGGTAGGGTACTGACATGGTTATAAAATTGGTTGGCCGACAGGAAACAAAGAGTAGGGATTAACGGGTCCCTTTCAGAATGGCAGGCAGTGACTGGGTGGGTACCGCAAGGCTCGGTGCTGGGACCCCAGCTATTTACAATATACATCAATGATTTGGATGAAGGGATTCAAAGTAACATTAGCAAATTTGCAGATGACACAAAGCTGGGTGGCAGTGTGAACTGTGAGGAGGATGCTATGAGGATGCAGGGTGACTTGGACAGGTTGGGTGAATGGGCGGATTCATGGCAGATGCAGTTTAATGTGGATAAATGTGAGGTTATCCACTTTGGTAGCAAAAGCAGGAAGGCAGATTATTATCTGAATGGTGTCAGGTTGGGAAAAGGAGAAGTACAAAGAGATCTGGGGGTTCTTGTTCATCACTCACTGAAAGTAAGCATGCAGGTACAGCAGGCAGTGAAGAAAGCTAATGGCATGTTGGCCTTCATAACAAGAGGACTTGAGTATAGGAGCAAAGAGGTCCTTCTGCAGTTGTACAGGGCCCTGGTGAGACCACACCTGGAATACTGTGTGCAGTTTGGTCTCCAAATTTGAGGAAGGATATTGAGGGAGTGCAGTGTAGGTTCACAAGGTTAATTCCCGGGATGGCGGGACTGTTATATATTGATAGAATGGAGCGGCTAGGCTTGTATACACTGGAATTTAGAAGGACGAGAGGGGATCTTATTGAAACATATAAGATTATTAAGGGATTGGACATGCTAGAGGCAGGAAACATGTTCCCGATGTTGGGGGAGTCCAGAACCAGGGGCCACAGTTTAAGAATAAGGGGTTCAAGTTCAAGTTCAAGTTCAAGTGAGTTTATTGTCATGTGTCATAGGACAATGAAATTCTTGCTTTGCTTCAGCACAACAGAACATAGAAGGCATTGACTACAAAACAGATCAGTGTGTCCATATATCATTATATAAATATATGCACACATGAATAAATAAACTGATGAAGTGCAAATAACAGATAATGGGCTATTAATGTTCATAGTTTTGTCCGAGCCAAGTTTAAGTCCGAGCCAATTAGAAAGGAGATGAGGAAAAACCTTTTCACCCAGAGAGTGGTGAGTCTGTGGAATTCTGCCTCAGAAGGCAGGGGAGGCCAATTCTCTGGATGCTTTCAAGAGAGAGTTAGATAGAGCTCTTAAAGATAGCGGAGTCAGGGGATATGGGGAGTTGGCAGGAACGGGGTACTGAATGTGGATGTTCAGCCATGATCACAGTGAATGGCGGTGTTGGCCCAAAGGGCCGAATGGCCTACTCCTGCACCTATTGTCTATTGTCTATTGTTAATCAACCAATTAATCGATAAACTGGAGAGAAGAATAGTAACTTGATTCATACAGTCAGAGAGCAACAGAGTCACACAAAGTGGAAACAAGCCCTTTGGCCCGAAGATAGACACAAAATGCTGGTGTAACTCAGCGGGGCAGGCAGCTTCTCTGGAGAGAAGGAATGGGTAATGTTTCAGGTCAAGACCCTTTTTCAGACTTAGAATCTGAAACGATTCATTCTCTCCAGAGATGCTGCCTGTCCCGCTGAGTTACTCCAGCATTTTGTGTCTGTGTTCAATTAAAGTATCGCAGTCCGTGACTTTTGAGACCGAGTAACACGGAGGGAGCCATAGGGACCTGAAACTGCTGCCACCCATTCATCACCGTACAATGTGCAGCTGAAATATCCTGAGGAAAGCCTACATGAATTTATGTCACGGCACCAGTTTGAGTTGGGCATTGTGTTAGTGCATGACCTTGAGGTGCTAACCCGATATATTAAAATCGCTGTGAAAGGAATGCAATATGATGGTAGCAATTTTAAAGTGTTCGCAATGATAGATTGCCCATCAAGAAATAAATTCCATTACGTCTCTTGGTATTTTCTTTACTTCATCTAGATATGTGTAGAATGCCTGGAGTGATCTCGATCTTCATGCTTTTTGCCTCGCTGAAGGTCACTACATTTTTAGAAGTCAATTCACACCCTAATAATAGGGTCTCTACCACACACAATGCCTGTGACACTTTATTATATTCATTATAAACCTTTTTTGGGATGATCTTATGGGAGTGTATAAGATCATGAGGGAATAGATAGTGTAGGAGCCATTTATGTTTCAGCTAGCTACTTTTGGCATATTATATCATTTTGGCTAGATATATCGCAGTATTATTTTGGACACTTGGGGGCGGTCATTAGATGCACAGGGTGGCGTGTATATATAAGGGCATAGGGGACCGGAAGTGGTAGACACAGCGAGGGAGAGCATACAGATCTCACCAGACCAGGGACAGAACAGCAAGCTACAAGTTGCATCCAGTACAAGGAATACCTGGTACGTTCATCTCTTTGTTTGTACAACTACTTCAATAGACAACCAATTAAACTGAAAATAACGACTGGAAGATCTGATCTTTTAGGTCTGCACAAGACCATTCCTACTTGTAATGACAACTGTAAAAGAGGACACTGGAAAGGTTGGAAATTTGCCATTACAGATAGATTAAATGCACTGAATCTTTTGCTGAGAGTAGGGGAATCAAGAACCAGAGGACACACGAACTGCCAGTGGAAGTAGTTGAGGCAGGCATGATTACATTTAGAAACACATTTGGATAGGTACATGAATAAGATAGTTTGGATGGATATGGCAGGGATATTGAAGAGTTGCGAATCGTGAAGCTAGAAGAAGGAATGTAGGTGGAAAGGGAAGGGGGGGTGGGGGTTGGAGAGAAATGGGTGTGTCAAGGTGGAGCACAGGGGAGGTAGGTGGGGGGGGGGATAGAATAAGGGGATATATGGGAGAAGAAGGGAGAGGGGAGGGTTATGTAATAACTTTAAATTGGGAAAATCAGGGTCTATATGGTTGGGTTTTAAGCTACTCAAGTGACATGTGAGGTGCTGTTCCACCAGTTGGTCTCACTCTGGCAATGGAGGAGGCCCAGGACAGAAAGGTCAGTGTGGGAATGGGAAGGGGAGTTAAAATGGGGAGATCTTGGACCCAGCTCCACCAGCTGCAACAAACGTACACTTGATCAGCAACAAATGAAGAAGGAGTTTTTCCTGCACCTAAATGTCAGGTTCACCCTGTGTGATTAATATGTTGTTCCTGTTGGGTTGTCCAGACTTTAAATTGGCAGCATTGGTGTCAAGCAATATTGGGTGAGAATTGACATCCCCAGCTGGCTTTAATACACATTTCCTGCACGTGTGAATGATGTACACACCACTTCGCCCAGCAACGCAAGTTGGACTGAAGGAGTGGACTTCCAGTATATTTAATGTTCATAAGTTATAGGAACAGAATTAGACCATTCGGCCCATCAAGGCTACTCCGCCATTCAATCATGGCTGACCTATCTTCACCTCTCAACCCTATTTTCCTGCCTTCTCCCCATATCCACTGACACCCATACCGATCAAGAATCGATCTCTCTCTGCCTTAAAAATATCAATTGACTTGGCCTCCATAGCCCTCTGTCGCAAGTTTATTTTAGTTTAATTTAGTTGAATTTCAATTCATGACCCGCATTAGAAACAAACAAGTATCCACACCAACTCAAAAACTATTGCAACACAATTTCATTTCTTGTTTCCTAGTTATTTTTGGAACATAAAACACAGAACAGTACAGTACGTGAACAGGTCCTTCAGCCCACAATTTGTGTGCCGTACATAATGCTGAGACCAACTCTTATCTGCCTACACATAGTCCATATGCCTCCATTCCCTATATATCCATGTGCCAATCCAAAAGTCTCCTAAACGCCACTATCGTAGCAGCCTCAACCACCACCTCCGGCAGTGTGTTGCAGGCACTTACCTCACTATGTGTAAAAAAAACTTGCTCTGCACATCTCCTTAAAATGTTCCCCTCTCACTTTAAGGCTCACTGTAGCATACAAAACAAAGCGATTCACTGTACCTCAGTACATGTGACAATAATGGACTTAAACCTTAAACCTTGTTTACGGAACTGATGCACTACAATGTTGAGAACCATATTCTGCACTCTGTATCTTGCCCTTTGCACTACCTATTGTATTTGAGTTTGACTTGATTGTATTTATGCCTAGTATCATCTGATCTGATTGAATAACATGCAAAACAAAGCTATTCACTGTACCTCGGTACATATGACAATAATAAACTTATACCTGGACAACTTTCAGGCTCAGGATGATATGTAACAAGTAATATATTTTTACCAAGCCAATAAACCTACAAAACTGGACGACTTTGGAATGTGGGAGGAAACCGGAGCACCCGGAGAAAACCCACGCGTTCACAGGGAGAACGGGATGTTAGCTGCAGGGAGATTTTGATTGTTTTCTCTGGAATGTCACAGGTTGCCGGGAGAACTTTTTTTAGTTTTAGTGTAGAAATACAGAGCGGAAACTTGCCCTTCGTCCCACCGACTCCGCGGCGACCAGCGATCCCCTTAACTAACACTATCCTACACACACCAGGGACAATTTGCAATTATACCAAGCCAATTAACCTGCAAACCTGTGCGTCTTTGTAGTGTGGGAGGAAACCGGAGATCCTGGAGAAAACCCAATTAGATCACGAGGAGAATGTCCAAACTCGGTAGAGACAGTACCCGTAGTCAGGATCGAACCCGGGTCTCTGGCGCTGTGAGGCAGCAACTCCACCGCTGTGCCACTGTGTCACCATGATTTACCTGGTTTATTTGGATAGCATGCAAAACAAAGCTATTCACTGTACCTCGGTGAACCTGACAATAATAAACCTAATCCTACTTCACCTGGACAACTTCAGGCTGAGGATGAAATGTAGCAAGTAATATGTATTTTTTGTTACATGGGTACCAGCCAATGACTGGATCAGAAAGTCTATGGGTTAATTGTGCTTCACAATGCCAGTGCTTGCTTGAGTTTATTTCCAATTTCTCCCCATTATTCGTAAAATGCAACGTTACCAAACTGCGATAAAAAATAATTATGTCTGTTGCTTCTCATTTATCTTCTCATGGCTTTCATCAACTTGCAAAAGGATTGGAGTGACATTCGCACAATGTGGCAGTAAATACAAATAGCTTTTTTGCCTTATCTCGAGTATTGCATGCCTGATGTCTCGTGTAGCCTCGGGGTAATTACATACTTTGCAGGCATATTTTGTAAAAGATGTGTCATTTGCATCACAATACACATAAACAGGTGTGTTGACTTTCCAAATTCTGAATAGTTCATTAACTTATACAAATCTGGGTCAGGATTTCGAAGTTATTTGGCATTGAAAGTGTACTTCTGGCTTTATCTGGTGTGTAGACATCGTATACTAAGTCCTTACTTGAAGTCATCATTTTGTAGCTGCAATTCTGTTTAAAAAAAAATTATCTTTGTTGCATCCTGATGAATTATTTTTAAAGAGAGTTAAAAACAAAATGATGTCTCAGATTGCAAGCAGTGGCAGCGAAGGTAGACACAAAACGCTGCAGTAACTCAGCGGGACAAGCAGCATCTCTGGAGAGAAGGAATGGGTGAATTTCTGGATCAAAACACTTCTGCGTACTCAAGTCTGAGGAAGGCTCTCGACCTGACACGTCACCCATTCTTTCTCTCCAGAGATGCTGCCCGTCCCGCTGAGTTTAACTCCAACGTTTTGTGTCAGTTGACAGGAATAGACTTCCAGCTTGTCTCAATGTAACCAGTTAGAACAGCATCTGCAGTTCATTCCTACTCAGAACTTGCAGTGAGCTCAGTTTAGTTCAGTTTAGTTTATTGTCATGCATACCAAGGTACAGCGAAAAGCTTTTGTTGCGTGCTATCCAGTCAGCAGAAAGACAATACATGATTACAATTGACCCATTTACAGTGTATCGATACATGATAAGGGAATAACCTTTAGAACAAGGTATAGCCAGCCAAGTAAAGGATCAAGGATGTTAAAGAAGGAACTGCAGATGCTGGAAAATCGAAGGTACACAAAAATGCTGGAGAAACTCAGCGGGTGCAGCAGCATCTATGGAGCGAAGGAAATAGGCAACGTTTCGGGCCGAAACCCTTCTTCACACTGATAGGGGGTGGGGGGAAGAAAGGAAAAAAGGAAAAAGGCGAAGGAGGAGCCCGAGGGCTGGGGGAGGGGAGGAGACAACCACAGGGCTGATGAAGGGGAGGGGACAGCAAGGGCTAGCAGAATTGGGAGAATTCAATGTTCAAGCCCCCAGGATGTAGACTGCCCAAGCGGAATATGAGGTGCATTTCCTCCAATTTACGGTGTTGCTCGCTGTGGCCATGGAGGAGACCCAGGACAGAGAGGTCAGATACGGAATGGGAGGGGGAGTTGAAGTGCTGAGCCACCAGGAGCTCAGGTTGGTTATTGCGGACCGACCGGAGGTGTTCGGCGAAACGATCGCCAAGCCTCCGCTTGGTCTCACCGATGTAGATCAGCTGGCATCTAGAGCAGCGGATGCAATAGATGAGGTTGGAGGAGATGCAGGTGAACCTCTGTCGCACCTGGAACGACTGCTTGGGTCTTTATTCTTCAGGGAACGGGGGTTCCCCTCCTCCACCATAGATGAGGCTCGCACCAGGGCCTCTGCCATACCCCGCAACACTGCTCTCTCTCCCCATCCCCCCACTCACAACAAGGGCAGAGTCCCCCTAGTCCTCATCTTTCACCCCACCAGCCGTCACATACAACAAGTGATCCTCCATCAGTTTCGCCTCCTCCAACGTGACCCCACCACTCGCCACATCTTCCCATCTCCCCCCATGTCTGCCTTCCGCAAAGACCGCTCCCTCCTTAACTCCCTTGTCAATTCTTCCCTTCCCTCCCATACCACCCCCTCCCCTGGTACTTTCCCTTGCAACCGCAAGACATGCAACACTTGTCCCTTCACCTCCCCCCTCGACTCCATTCAAGGACCCAAGCAGTCATTCCAGGTGGGACAGAGGTTCACCTGCATCTCCTCCAACCTCATCTATTGCATCCGCTGCTCTAGATGCCAGCTGATCTACATCGGTGAGACCAAGCGGAGGCTTGGCGATCGTTTCGCCGAACACCTCCGGTCGGTCCGCAATAACCAACCTGAGCTCCCCGTGGCTCAGCACTTCAACTCCCCCTTCCATTCCGTATCTGACCTCTCTGTCCTGGGTCTCCTCCATGGCCACAGCGAGCAACACCGTAAATTGGAGGAAATGCACCTCATATTCCGCTTGGGCAGTCTACATCCTGGGGGCTTGAACATTGAATTCTCCCAATTCTGCTAGCCCTTGCTGTCCCCTCCCCTTCATCAGCCCTCTGGTTGTCTCCTCCCCTCCCCCAGCCCTCGGGCTCCTCCTCCGCCTTTTTCCTTTTTTCCTTTCTTCCCCCCACCCCCTATCAGTCTGAAGAAGGGTTTCGGCCCGAAACGTTGCCTATTTCCTTCGCTCCATAGATGCTGCTGCACCCGCTGACTTTCTCCAGCATTTTTGTGTACAAAGGATCAAGGATAGTCCGTGGGTCACTAATGAGGAAGATAGTAGTTCAGCGTGCTCTCAGCTTGTGGTAGGATGATTCAGTTGCCTGATAACAGCTGGAACGAAACAGTCCCTGAATCTGGAGGTGTGTGTTTTCACACTTCTGTACCATTTGCACGATGGGAGAGGGGATGCAGCCCAATTCATCACATAAACCAGCCTTCTCCCTCCCCCGGGCAACCCTATCTATACTTCACGCTGTCTCGGGAGAGCAGCCAAGATAATCAAGGGTCCAGAGGCAGTTTATGAGAATGATCCCAGGAATGAGTGGGTTAACTTATGATGAGCGCTTGGCGGCACTGGGCCTGTACTCACTGCAGTTTGGAAGGATGAGGGGGATCTCATTGAAACTTACTGAATAGTGAAAGGCCTGGATAGAGTGAATGTGGAAATGATGTTTCCACTAGTGGGAGAGTCTAGGACCAGAGGGCGCAGTCTCAGAATAGTTTTGTTTAGTTTATAGTCACGTGTACCCAGATACAGAAAAAAGCTTTAATAATAATAAAGAATAAAAGGACGTACCTTTAGAAAGGAGATGAGGAGGAATTTCTTTAATCAGAGCATGGTGAATCTCTGGAATTCATTGCCATAGAAGTCTGTGCAGGCCGAGATATAGGATATTTTTAAGGCGGAGTTTGACAGATTATGAAAAAGGGTCTCGACCCAAATCGTCACCCATTCCTTTTCTCCACAGATGCTGCCTGTCCCGCTGAGGTACTCCAGCATTTTGTGTCTATCTTCGGTGTAAACCAGCATCTGCAATTCCTTGCTACACAGATTCTTGATTAGTAAGTGTGTCAGGGTTATGGGGAGAAGGCGGGAGAATGGAGTTGAGAGGGAAAGATAGATCAGTCTTGATTGAATGACAGAATAGACTTGATGGGCCGAATGGCCTAATTCTTCTCCTGTCACTTATGAATTTGAACTTATATTGGAGAGATCATTTATGCCGTCTTCAGATCCTTTCTGTTAATGTTTCTGAATACAAAAGCTTGACAGTATGCAGCCCCGTATTGAAGAACACATTGAAGAACAAGGGCGGCACGGTGTCGTAGCGGTAGAGTTGCTGCCTTACAGCGCTCGCAGCGCCAGAGACCCGGGTTCGATCCCGACTACGTGTGCTGCCTGTACGGAGTTTGTACGTTCTCCCCGTGATCATGTGGGCTTTCTCTGAGATCTTCGGTTTCCTTCCCACACTCCAAAGACATACAGGTTTGTAGACTAATTGGCTTGGTATGAATGTAAATTGTCCCTAGTGTGTGTAGGGTAGTGTTAATGTGCAGGGATCGCTGGTCGGTGTGGACTTGGTGGGCCGAAGGGCCCGTTTCTTCGCTGTATCTCCAAACTAAACTAAACTTCTTCCCTGCTCCATGAATGGTCCGGAGGGGGACAGTAAGCATCCCTGAGTCCTGCCAATGAACAGCAGCATCCTGTGCTATCACAGGAAGTACTGGAAACAGTCGGCATGGCGCCAATTCCATGCAGTAATACAGTGATCTTTTAACCATGTTTCAAAATCGCTTCTGGCAGAAAACAGCATGCTAACATATCAATCATTTTCCATTTGTGAAGTACTTGTCCATTAAAAATTAACAGCATTTTTTTTTAACGCTCAAATTGATCTTCAAAATGGAACATACTTCCACAATGCCCCTTTCCACTGGCGTTGGTGAGAGCAATGTGCTGTGATGTGCTGCGATCAAAGGCACAGAAAACCAGCAGGTGGGAGAATGGATATGTCAACACATACGCAGTGACAAGGAGAATGCAGGGACCTACGACATATAAATGGAAATGTATTTTAGCATATAGTTTTAGTTATGAAACGTGGCAGGACTCAGGGATCCTTGCACTTCCTCTCCAGACGGTTCATGGGTCTGACAACAGCAGGGATGATGTTGTTCTTCAATATGGGGGCACGTGGTTCCAAGCTTTTGTATTTATAAACATTAACAGAAGGAAGTGAAGACGGCATCGTTGATCTCTCCGATGTAAGCTCAAGTTCATAAGTGATAGGAGCAGAATTAGGCCATTCGGCCCATCAAGTCTACTCCGCCATTGAATCATGGCTGATCTATCTTTCCCTCTCAACCCCATTCTCCTGCCTTCTCCCCATAACCCCTGATTAACCATGAATCTGTCAATCACCGCCATAAAAAAATATCCAATGTCTTGGCCTCCACTGCCTTCTGTGGCATAGAATTTTTAAAAATAAGGAGGCACATGCTTTCAATCTTTTGTATTTAAGGGGCGGCATGGTGGCGCAAAGGTAGAGTTGCTGCCTTACAGCGCCAGAGATGTTGGTTCGCTCCTGACAACGGGTGCAGTCTGTATGGAGTTAATATGTCCTCCCCGTGACCTGTGTGAGGTTTCCCCATGTGCTCCAGTTTCCTCCCACATTCCAAAGACGTAAAGGTTTGTAGGCTAATTGCTTTTGGTAAAGATTGTAAATTATCCCTAGTGTGTAGGATGGGGCTAGTGTACGGGGACCGCTGGTCGACGGTGGGATAACAGGGCAGGTACCACACTGTATCTCTAAAACTAAAAACTCAAACTAAATATAAAACAATCTTCATGTTAGTGCACTTGAGACAAGTTGCTGCATATATCAGGCCGTTAGTTTTGTTTCTGTTTAACTGCATCCTACATTCTTTACATTGCACAAGTCAAAGGATTTGATTTTCAATCATCAACATCATCATCATCGGCGGTCACTCGAAACGAGTATGACTGTCCTCTCTATGGAGAACGCCTATGCATGACTTTGTTTAACGTGGGGAGACTGGTGCACAGACAGCCACCACACTGTCCTTGACAGATCTTGGTCAGGATCCAGTGGCATGGAGTCCAAGACGACCAGAGACCCTTTTCTGCTGCAGCCTTCATCCGCCTTCCCAGCCGTTGTGACGCTCCACTAAGGTCAGCCATCATCCTCCGCCTGTTCCACCGTTGAGGTCTTGGTTGGATTGCTCTTTGTCAGAGACCTCCCCCTCAACCTTACCGCCATGGGTGGCCCTACCAGGAGCATAGCTCCAGACGGCATCGCTCTCAGGATCTCAGGACCACACAAGCTTCTCCACCACGACAAGGTGACAATCCACGCAAGTGCAGTTTAGTTTATTTTAATTTAGTTTAGAGATACAGCGTGGAAACCGGCCCTTCGGTCCACCCAGTCCGCACTGACCAGCGATCATCTTGTACACTACTTCTATCCTACACACACTTGGGACAATTTACAATTTTAACCAAAGACAACTAACCTACAAACCTGTACGTCTGTGGAGTGTGGGAGGTAACAGGAGCACCAGGAGAAAACCCACCAGGAGAGAACGTACAATCTCCATACAGACAGCACCCGTAGTCAGGATCAAACCCGGGTCTCTGGCGCTGTAAGGCAGCAACTCTACCACTGCGCCACCGTGCCGCTGTACACCCAATGTATGATGATGAGATTAGTTTAACTTGGCAAATGATCAGCACAGACATTGTGGGCTGAAGGGCCTGTTCCTGTGCTGTAGTGTTCCATGCTCTATGTACAATATATTTATCATTTGAATAATAAAACTGTAATTCAGGAGAAACGTACATAAATTATTTTACTGTTTCTACTAAACAGGGCTGATAATGAATCAATATATACAAGTTCAGTGATCTTTAGTCTATCTCACTGAAACAAATGCATTTTAAATATTGCAGTATGTTATTAAATTGCCATACACCATAAAGCAAGGTTTGTAGTTTTTATCAACACAATGTTTTAAAAGTAAAGAAATGATAATTGCTTGTCATTTCCTTTGCTGTATTTCTTTGGCGGGGTCTCATTTATCTTCAAGCTAGATTAATTACTGCCAGAGACATTGAAAAGTATACTTCTTGGACTGCGTGGCAGGAGGCTGGAGTGATTGATGGCATTAGTGGGAGAATATTTCTCAGCACAGTAAACCCCCCACTGTATGTGTAATCATTGGCTTTCAGTAATTATAAAAATTACTAAGGCTCGAAGATGCTCTCGCCTGCACGGATCTCGTCATGGGTAGTTTTATGGGAACAGCCACGTGAAATTCGGAGAAATCACCCTTCTGGATAATGGTGGAACGTAGAACAGTACACTTCTAGGGTGGCACGGTGGCGCAGCAGTAGAGTTGCGTCCTTACCACGCCAGAGACCCGGGTTCGATCCTGACTACGGGTGCTGTCTGTACGGAGTTTGTACGTTCTCCACGTGACCACCTGGGTTTTCTCCAGGTGCTCCAGTTTCCTCCCACACTCCAAGGACGTACAGGTTTGTACGTTAGTTGGCTTTGGTAAAAGTGATAAAATTGTCCCGAGTGTGTGTAGGTTAGTGTAGGGGGCTGATCGCTGGTCGGCATGGACACGGTGGGCCGAAGGGCCTTTCTCTGCGCTGTATCTCTGAATTCTAATGTCTAAAGTACAGCACAAGAATAAGCTCTTTGGCCCATAATGTCTGTGCCGAACATAATACCTGCAATTATGTCTTATCTGTCTTATCTACCTGCAAATAACGTGCCTGCTTAAGGAATATCCATCTGCCTCTCCAAGAGTCTCTTAAAGAGATCGAGCAACTGTCCATATGGTGCCAGCACAACAACCTGGCCCTCAACACCAGCAAAACCAAGGAACTGATTGTGGACTTTGGAAGGAGTAGGATGGGGACCCACAGTCCCGTTTATATCAACGGGTCGATGGTTGAAAGGGTCAAGAGCTTCAAATTCCTGGGCGTGCACATCTCTGAAGATCTTTCCTGGTCCGAGAACAATGATGCCATTATTAAGAAAGCACATCAGCGCCTCTACTTCCTGAGAAGATTACGGAGAGTCGGTTTGTCAGGGAGGACTCTCTCTAACTTCTGCAGGTGCACAGTAGAGAGCATGCTGACCGGTTGCATCGTGGCTTGGTTCGGCAACTTGAGTGCCCTGGAGAGGAAAAGACTACAAAAAGTAGTAAATACTGCCCAGTCCATCATCGGCTCTGACCTCCCTTCCATCGAGGGGATCTACCACAGTCGCTGCCTCAAAAAGGCTGGCAGTATCATCAAGGACCCACACCATCCTGGCCACACACTCATCTCCCTACTACCTTCAGGTAGAAGGTACAGGAGCCTGAAGACTGCAACGACCAGGTTCAGGAACAGCTACTTCCCCACAGCCATCAGGCTATTAAACCTGGCTCGGACATAACACTGAACTTTACTAGCCAATACTGTTATTTGCACTTTATCAGTATATTGACCATTGTGTATATATTTATAGAATGCCTTGTAGTAAATGCCTACTATGTTCTGTTGTGCTCAAGCAAAGCAAGAATTTCATTGTCCTACCAGGGA
>CM075984.1:49701413-49756497 GCA_038087875.1 Malacoraja senta
TGTTGCAAGGCTCTCTCCAGTTTATAATTCTCTCATCTATATTACTAAAAGTGTCATCTTGACCACTTCCTGTTGCACTGTATATTGATTTTAGAAAAAAAAGGCTGCCACTTATGGCTGTGATTTTTGGCCATCTTACTCAGGGTCCCCCTCCTCTGGTCAGGGCAAGATGATTTTTCCCATCGATGAAAAATAAAAGACTTATTAATGTTTAAAAAATGTTGAGATTCTCTCTCCTGAAGGCCACGCCCCTTCTGGAGGGACTATAAAACCCGGAAGTGTTGAGTGCCTCAGTCAGTCTCTGCAAGATAGGGTCACGTCTCTCAGTCTGAGCTGTGAATAACACTGAACACATGTCTACTAAACTGTGAGTGCCCTTAATGTGGTTTGAAAATGCAAACGTGTTTTTCGGTTTGAAAATGCTTGCTAAAAGTGTTTTTTGGTTTGAAAATGCTTTCTAAAAGTGTTTTTAGGTTTGAAAATGCTTGCTAAAAGTGTTTTTTTGTTTGAAAATGCATGCTAAAAGTGTGTTTTGGTTTTAGAATGCTAAAGTTGCCTTGTCTAATTGAAAAGTTGGTTTGAGAATGCTAAAGTTGCCTTGCCTAATTGAAAAGTTGGTTTGAGAATGCAAAAGTTGCCTTGCCGTCTGTATAATTAAAAGTCTAATCTTGACCACTTCCTGTGTATTGATTTTAGGAAAAATGCTACCACGTATGGCTGTGATTTTTGGCCATCTTACTCAGTCCCCCTCTGCTCATCAGGTGCCGAGGATTTTTCCCATCGATGAAAAATAAAAGTGTTATTAGTGTTTAAAAAATGTTGAGATTCTCACTCCTGTCAATCATGCCATGAAGGCCACGCCACGTCTGGTGGGAGGGACTATAAAACCTGGAAGTGTGGGCGTGGCTCAGTCTCTGCAAGAAGGGGGAGGGAGAGGTCACGACTCTGTCTTTAGTGGCCTTGCACCCTGCTTGAAATAGTATGAAACTGCATTTGAATTTGGTGGCCTTGCACCCAGCTTGAAATGGTATGAAACTGCACTCGAATTTGGTGGCCTTGCACCCTGCTTGAACTGGTAGGAAACTGCACTCAAATTTGGTGGGCTTGCACCCTGCTTGAACTGGTATGACACTGCACTCGAATTTGGTGGCCTTGCACCCTGCTTGAAGTGGCATTTCAAGGAATAGCCGTGAGTTCACTGCCAGCCAACCAGCCTTGAGTGAGTGAGTTGCCAGCACATCAGGCTTGTGGGACTGAGCCGCCAGCCCAAGAATCCATTCGGCCCACAATGTCCATACTAGCCCTCTGGAAACCAGTCCCTTCAGCCCACAAGACCCATACTAGCCCCCCAGAAAGCCTCCCCCACTGGCCACCAATATTGTAATTGGTGGAGAGGTGGAATATTGCGTTGGGGGACCAGCCCTCCCGTGTGAAGCTGGTCTAGTTCTCCATACATTGATCGACTGGCTGGCATCAACTGCATGTTTTCAATTCCTGCATTTGATATTTATTTGGTTTTCTGGATATTTTTTTAACTTGAAACTTGAGCCAGTGCAAAAGAAAACAATGGCCCTGAAAGCAACCCTCAGAGTGTGACTTGACAGACCAGTCATGAGAAATGTGTACTGCAACACTGTTCCTCATATATGACTAACAGGAGTATCAAGAATAGACACAAAAAGCTGGAGTAACTCAGCGAGTCAGACAGCATCTCTGGTGAGAAGGAACAGGTGACGTTTCGGGTCGAGACCCTTCTTCACACTGCGGTTCAGGGGAAAGGGAAATGAGAGATATAGACAGCGATATAGAGAGATATAGACCAAAGGAATGAAAGATTTGCAAAGAGTAACAATGGTCAAGGATCAGTGGAGCCCACAATGGTCCATTGTTGGCGGTGGGCTTGGTGATAACGAGTTATACAGACAATGAACTAGTATGATGACGAGGGTGGGGGGGGGGGGGACGGAGGATGGAGAGAGAGGGGATGCAAGGGTTACTTGAAGTTATAGAAATCAATATTCATAACCAGTTGTAAGCTGCCCAAGCGAAATATGAGGTGTTTTTCCTCCAATTTGCATTTGGCCTCACTCTGACAATGGAGGAAGCCCAGGACAGAAAGGTCAATGTGGGAATGGAAAGGGGAGTTAAAGTGTTTGGCAATCTGGAGATCAGATAGGCCCAGGCGGACTGAGCGAAGGTGTTCAGCGAAACGATCGCCCAGTCTACGTTTGGTCTCGCCGATGTATAAGAGTCCACACCCGGAACAGCGGATACAGTAGATGAGGTTGGAGGAGATGCAAGTGAACCTTTGCCTAACCTGAAAGGACTGTCGGGGACCCTGGACAGAATCGAGGGAGGAGGCATAGGGACAGGTGTTGCATCTCCTGCGGTTGCAGGGGAAGGTACCTGGGGAGGGGTTGGTTTGGGTGGGAAACATAGAAAATAGGTGCAGGAGGAGGCCATTCAGCCATTCGAGCCAGCACCGCCATTCATTGTGATCATGGCTGATCGTCCCCAATCAATAACCCATGCTTGCCTTCTCCCCATTTCCCTTGATTCCACTAGTCCCTAGAGTTCTATCTAACTCTCTCTTAAATCCAGTGATTTGTCCTCCACTGCCCTCTGTGGCAGGGAATTCCACAAATTCACAACTCTGGGTGAAAACGTTTTTTCTCACCTCAGTCTTAAATGGCCTCCCCTTTATTCTAAGACTGTGGCCCCTGGTTCTGGACTCGCCCAACATTGGGAACATTTTTCCTGCATCTAGCTTGTCCAGTCCTTTTATAATTTTATATGTTTCTATAAGATCCCCCCTCATCCTTCTAAACTCCAGTGAATACAAGCCTAGTCTTTTCAATCTTTCCTCATATGACAGTCCCGCCATCCCAGGGATCAATCTCGTGAACCTACGCTGCACTGCCTCAATCACAAGGATGTCCTTCCTCAAATTAGGAGACCAAAACTGTACACAATACTCCAGATGTGGTCTTACCAGAGTCCTATACAACTGCAGAAGAACCTCTCTACCTTGAACGGGATGAGTTAACCAGGGAGTTGCGGAGGAAACGGTCTCTGCAGAAGGCGGAAAGAGGTGGAGATGGGAAGATGTGACTAGTGTTGGGTTCTCGTTGGAGGAGGCGGAAATGTCGGAGGATTATGTGTTGTATGCGATGGCTACTGGTGTGAAAAATGACATTTCCACCACCTCCAGCAGGATACAAAAGGGAATGACATTGTCAAAAGATATTCCACATTTCAATGTAAAAATGTTGCCTCGCATGTAATGTTATTATTACTGTTGTAACACATTGATTTCAGAGAATGTGTGGGATTCTGCTGCTGGAAGGCAGTCAAAATTCTATATCATCACTGGCAGGATCTCTGCCCAAAACAATAAGGTTAAATTTTAAATTATGTCAACAAATTTAATATCATATGCTTCTCCCAGAACACGAAGAACAAAAAGTACTTTGAACAGATTTCAATGAACAAAATTGAATTGAAATGAAAATTGAAGTGTATAATATCATGAGAGGATAGAACGGGTTGAGTCTCTTGCCCAGAGTAAGTGAATCGAGGACCAGAGGACATAGGTTTAAGGTGAAGGGGAAAAGATTGAATAGGAATCTGAGGTGTAACTTTTTCACACAAAGGGCAGTGGGTGTATGGAACAAGCTTCCAGAGGAGGTAGTTGAGGCAGGGACTATCCCAACATTTAAGAAACAGTTGGACAGGTACATGGACAGGACAGGTTTGGAAGGATATGGACCAAATGCTGGCAGGCGAGACTAGTGTAGCTGGGACATGTTGCCCGGTGTGGGCAAGTTGGGCCATGGGCCTGTTTCCATACTGTATCACTCTATGAGTCCATGACTGTAAAATGAACAAAAATAAATAGAATAATCAAGACATAATGAAGTAGCTGAACCAACACCACTCGACCATTTTCTATTCTTCAGTATTCCCTGGGGGGGGGGGGGGGGGGTGTCCCCCCTTGGGTGTCCCCCATTGGTACAGAGAATATACTCTTTAAAGATAGCTTCTCTTCACTGGAGGTCACAGGATTGTAGCTGCCACTGTAGTAACTCGACAGCAATTAGGATCCCAGGCAAACAGAAGGACTGCACGGATGGAGATATAAAGGGATGGCTTGATTAACCTCTTGTCTTAGGATAGAAGGACTGTGGGATAGCTAAATTAGAAGAGCAGCAGGATAAGAGATAAGTAGACCCTGTAGGAATATAAAAGAGCCAGAAGCTTTCTCTGGTGATGATTAATCTTAGCAGGAAGTGGTGACAGACCCACTGAACACTAATAACCCCAAAATGTGGCTAATGATAGCAGGCCTAATGGGTACAAGTGACCTTTGGACAAATGTGGTTAATAATTAAACATAGGCCGATAGAACGAATCAAAAGGAACATTTTATTATGATCGGATACTGAACAAAGGCAGTGACCTTAAAGATACTTGAAGATCAGAAGTGGCTGATCATAGTTTAGTTTAGTTTATTGTCACGTGTACCGAGGTACAATGAAAAGATTTTTGTTGCGTGCTAACCAGTCGGCGGAAAGACAACACATGATTACAATCGAGCCATCTACAGCGCACAGATCCAGCACATGATACTTGATAAAGGGAATAAATCTTTGGATTGGGTCGTGATGATAATACAACTTGTGTACATTGGTGGAATTATGCGCGGCACGGTGGCACAGCGGTAGAGTTGCTGCCTTACAGCACCAGATACTCGGGTTCGATCCTGGCTACGGGTGCTGCCGGTACGGAGTTTGTGCGTTCTCCCTGTGACTGTGTGGGTTTTCTCTGGCTGCTCCGGTTTCCTCCCACACTTCAGTACAGCTCTGTAGGTTAATTGGCTTTGGCAACAGCGTAAAATTGTCCCCCAATGTGTAGGATCCTGCGGTCACGGGGAGAACGTACAAACTCCGTACAGACGGAACCCGTAGTCAGGATTGATCTCTGGCGCTGTAAGGCAGCAACTCTACCGCTGCACCACTGTGCCATTCTCCTCTGGTTGACTTAACTGTAGACTTATGTAAGTGTTCCCTTGCTCCATAACATCATTATCCATTGTACTGACTACCAAAATGGCACAAAGTGAAATACCCATCTCACTTGCATCGCACTATAATGATGAATGCAACAACATCAAATTCAGAGGAATCATTTGTCTACATCCCATTTGCCTGAGCTTTGGGGCAGCGCAGTGGCGCAGTTGCTGCCTTACAGCGGCAGGCACTCGGGTTCGATCCTGACTACGGGTGATGTGTCTGTATGGAGTTTGTACGTTCTCCCCGTGATCTGCGTGGGTTTTCTCCGGGCGCTCCGATTTCCTCCCACACTCCAAAGACGTACAAGTTTGTCGGTTAATTGGCTTCGTATTGTCGTAAATTGTCCCTACTGTGTAGGATCATGCAAGTGTACATGGAACACTGGTCGGCGTAGACCCGAAGGGTCGAGGAGCCTGTTTCTGCCCTGTATCTCTAAACTAAACTGAACTAAAATCTATTTTCCTGCTGTGAATATCTATTCAAATATCCCAAAGGTGGCAGTGTTTTAACTTTGAATTTCTTAGAGGCGAGCCCTCTGCATTCAATCGAATTTTCATCCATATCTGTTCAAAATTACATGGTAATTCTCTTCTATCCAAGTACATGTCAAAATAATCTATTATCCACTGACTTCCACGAAATTATCATGTATTTGTGTTTGTTCAGCTTTGATATATACTTCAAAGAAAGCTGCAGAAATTTGAATAAATATTAGAAGGAAATAGAATAAGCAGGCCTTGGTCTACTGCAGAGACAGAGGAGAATTAGGAATTAGTTTGCAATTAGGAAAAGAAGAACTATAAGCCACGAGTTTAACTGGGAAATTGGAATTGGGTGAGAGAGAGCGAGGCTAGGGTTTTGTCAGCCGACTTAAGAGATAGTTTAGTTTAGAGATACAGCGTGGAAACGGCCTTCGGACCACCGAGTCCACGCCGACCAGCGATCCCCGCACATTAACACTATCCTACACACACTGGGGACAATTTTACATTTATATCAAGCCAATTTACTGAAAAAAACTATTATTTTTGATATCTAGCTTTGCTATTATGCCAGGGAGGGACCTTTAATGTCAGAAATATTCAAACCCTGTGTAATTGTTGTGAATGGCTGTGTAGACTGATTCATAAGTTCATAAGTTCACAGGCTTTTAGAATTAGATGCAGAATTAGGCCATTCGGCCCATCAAGTCGACCGCCATTCAATCATGGCTGATCTATCTCACCCTCTCGTCCCCATTCTCCTGCCTTCTCCCCATGACTCATGACACCTGTACTAACCAAGAATCTATCAATCTCTGCCTGAAAAATATCCATTGACTTGGCCTCCACAGCCGTCTGTGGCAATGAATCCGATAGAGGTTTGTGGTTGCTTGGCCTTTCTCCACCTTATTATAGAGCTGACTGTTCTGTGGTACATGCCTCACACAGCCCAATTCAATTATTATGGTGAATAGAGCAACTCTGTGGCTCCACAGAACACTAAATCTGTTTGACAGTATTAAACGTTAATCACCAATTTCCTTTCTGCAAGGGATAACCGTAAAGAGCCTAACAGTTATTACCTCCAAGGCTGTTATTTTTACATGCATTATTAATACACCCACTGAGCTTGGAGCCGCATGGAAACTCTGATCATCTGAAGCAGCAGGATAAAGTTCATTGCCTCAAACATTTACCTTTTGTGTTCTGGAAGGGAGGAATCTGTCAGTTCCCCAATTATTTTATGTTAATACCCAACAGTAGGCCCTACAATGACAATATCCTCCCAGATCTTGCACGGGAAAAAAACAATCAATGGTATTAGAGAAAGGGATTTCAGGTCAGGTGGGGGGGAGTTCCCCCCCCCCCCCCCCCGCTACGGGTGCCATGTAATCCCGTGCTACCTGCTCCATGGTCGGATAGTCGGCGACTAAACCGTCTCTCCCACCTGGTTTGCCAGGTGAGGAGGGGGCTGTGGACCCCCAGCAGGACCAAAAACAAGACCTGTCAAAGGGCGGATGAGCTTCTAGTGAGCCAACGGCCATCCACACTTCAGTAGAAGTTGCGATCACTGTCGTACGCAGCATTGTAAGGCATGGCAACGGTGGAAAACCCGGGGGGGCCAGAGGGGACGTGTCCCCTCCATGTTTTCAGAGGTTACAAGCTTTGTAAGGTATGTTACAAGCTTTGTAAGGTATGTCGGGTTTTTCGTTCGTTTAAAGTCGTTCGAGTCGAGACGTTCGATTCGAGTCGTTCGTTCATCACTGCATTCCTCTGACAAAGAAAACGATGTGCTAACTGTCTTTGTGACTGTTAACTGCCATTGATCGCATTCCTGCATCCTTAGTAATTATAATTGTGTCACATTGTTTTCGTGTCAGAGGAATGGAATGGTGTTAAATGCCTCGAATCATCTGAGTTTTAATGACATTGTCTATTGTCTATCTCCCATTAATTTTATTCAAAGGAACGCAAAATACTTGAAGCAAGGTCCCTTCACGAAAACGATGTGTTAACTGTCTGCCATTGTTGCATCGAAATCCATTCATTCATCCTCATAATATAATTGTATGAACTGATCTTGCTTCAAGTATGATGCGTTCCTTTGAATTAAATTAACGGGAGATGCATTTAAAATGTCAGGCGCGAACGCA
Source organism: Malacoraja senta (assembly GCA_038087875.1). NCBI lineage: Eukaryota > Metazoa > Chordata > Chondrichthyes > Rajiformes > Rajidae > Malacoraja > Malacoraja senta. Next base: position 49,709,121 of record CM075984.1, read on the forward strand.
CACCGCAGACTGCAGACCGCAGACCGCGGCTGCACGATGTTGGTGGTCGGCGGTCAGATTCCAGACGGCGTGTATTTGGAAGTTTTCACTTGTCTAAATGAATATAACTAGGTGTTAATAATACTAATAAAATATTATAACTAAGTGTTAATGATACTAATAAAGTGTTGCTAAATACCAATTCTTGTGAATCAAACTTTCATTGCAACCCTTTTTACAAATTTCTAACATTTTATGAGGGAATTTGAATTCGTATGAACTACATTTCTAAGTTCTTTATTTAAGAAATCCATACATTTTATTTTTTTTACTTGGGTCTCATTTATGTTCATGAATATTGTAATCAGATATTGGCGTTACATGAAGTAATTGACAAAAATTGAATACAATTGAATTCAGATTGTGTCTTGAAGTTATGAATGTATGTTACTTACCTTTCTCTGTTTCTTTCCCGAGTGCAGGCCTAGTGACTGTGAGTCTGAAATCAAATGGTTAAAAGGCTCCTGTACCCAATTGGCCAAGCTGCGTCATGTGACGGGTGACTCATCTGAAGCTTATAAGCACAGACCTCCGAGAAATCTCTCTCTTCTTCGGCGACCCTGACTTGTGAGCTGACTGCTGGAGTGAGCTGCGGAAGGCCTGGCCACATGGCATAGAACTTTGTGAACTTTCACCAAATATTATTATCAAATATTGAATTGGGACGGATAAGGGGCTGACCTTAGTGTTTTCGTGTATTTTGTTTCAGGGATATATCTTTTTGGGCAGGTTTTAGAGTCTCTGGTTCGACGGTCCATCACGTGGCTGGCTGGAGCACGGTTAAATTGTTTGTTAGTCCATCCATATCCCTGACTGGGTCGTGTGAATCAGGTTTGGGTTTATTGTTCCCTTGAATAATTAAAACTATTTTTAAATTTAAACCTGGGTTTTGAACTATGTTACACGGCTCTGAAGTACCTGCATTCGGGAGTCGTAACAAAATGGAGGCTCGTCCTAAGTTTTGAGGACCCTAGACGTTTTTTTTTGGGTTTTTTGGTAGGCTTCTAGTGACTAAGGAAGTCTGTGTTGTGAGGGAAATTTGTCTTCCCTGTTTGTGGTAGCAATGGTGCCCAGGGTTTAGCTGGTGGTTTGGTGCTACATTTGATATGGATTTTAAAGGGAAGGACTTTATTGATGCTCCTAGTCGGGAGTTGTTTGATAGTTGTACGAAGGAGCATTTGATTTTTATGGCAAAGAACTATGAAATGCCTATTAATCCACATTCAAAGAATCAGTCCATTAAATCAGTGTTGTGGGCTGCGTTGGTGGAGGGTGGGGTTTTGCCTGACGGTGCAGACAGTCCCACACCTTCTGTTCAGCCTGGTCAGGATATGGAGGCAGTCATTAGGTTGAAGGAGTTAGAGCTGGCAATGAAAGGGGAGGAGACCAAAAAAGCAGAGGAGGAGACCAAAAGAGCAGAGATTCAGCTGCGTGGGGCTGAGGAGGAAACCAAGAGGGCAGGGATTAGGCTGCGGGAGAAGGAATTGGATGCCTCCCGGGTTACTTCTAGGGAACGGGAGTTTGATATAAGCAAGAACATCCGCCTGGTTCCCCCCTTTAGTGAGAAGGATGTAGACAAGTTTTTCACAGTGTTTGAACGGGTGGCTTTGTCCTTGAAGTGGCCTAGGGTAGTGTGGACCTTGCTATTGCAGTGTGTCCTTGTGGGTAAAGCACGGGACGTGTACTCGTCTTTGTCTGTTGAAAGCAGTCTGGACTATGAGTGTGTGAAGTCTACAGTATTAAGGGCTTATGAATTAGTTCCAGAGGCGTACCGGCAGAAATTCCGGCGCTTTAGGAATTTGATAGTCAGACTTATGTGGAGTTTGCTAGGGAGAAGGAGGCACATTTTGACAGATGGTGCGCTTCTCAAGGAGTGAAGGATATTGGGCAACTGCGGGCCTTGATGATTATGGAAGACTTTAAGAACTGTCTCCCTGAGAGGGTTACTACTTACCTTAATGAGCAGAAAGTGAATGAGGTGTCTAAGGCCGCGGTGTTGGCAGATGAGTATGTATTGACTCATAAAACTGATTTTGTTGGGCGATCCTATATTTTGGTGCACGGCCGGTTGATCGTGGTGGTGTCGCCGGTGGCAGTGTCAAAGGTGTTTCTGTGCCTGCAAGTGGCAGCACGTTGATACAGGGGGAGGTCCGAGCTGATAAGGTGGACGGAAATTTGAGGACTAACGAAGGTCCTGTGTGCTACTATTGTAGAGGGAGAGGGCACATGTTAAAGGCGTGTCCTGTTCTGAAGCGGAAAAATGCAAAGCCTGTGGCTTTGGTGGGTACACAGAAGGCACCTGGGGTACCTGAGGTGCCTGAGTCTGATGAGTGTAGGAATTATTCTGCGTTCATCATGAATGGTTTTGTTGCTCTGGAGGATGGGGGTGATAGAGTTCCAGTATCCATCTTGCGTGATACTGGTGCTACTCAGTCCTTTATATTGGAGAGTGTACTGCCGTTTTCTGGAGAATCATCGGTTGGGTCAAGTGTCCCTGTGGTAGGATTCGGGATGGATGACATGGTAGTGCCTTTGCATACCGTGAGTCTCGAGTCCGAGTTGGTTTCAGGCCGGGTAACTGTTGGGTTACGGCCGTGTTTTCCCGTTGGGGGAGTTTCTGTAATTTTGGGGAATGACTTGGCAGGAGGTAGAGTTTTAGTTACTCCTGAGGTGACGGCTGTTCCGATGGTGCAGAGTCCTGATAGATTGGCTATGCAACATCCGAGGGTCTTCGCAGCTTGGGGATGTAGTGGACCTGAGTGAGAGCATTTTTGGGGATCAGGATGAGGGATCCTGTGTTGTGAAGGGTGTTTCTACATCTCAAGAGGGGATAGTGTCTGGAAATGTGCCGGTGTCGCTGTCACGTGACCGGCTGGTTGAGGAGCAAAAGAGTGATCCAGGTTTATCTGATCTGTTCGACTGCGCAGTGCCTGAGGGGGATATGGATTCCACAGCAAAGGGTATTTTCTAAGGGAGGGCTTACTGATGCGAAAGTGGTCTCCCTTGGATATATCTGGGCATGATGATTGGAGCGTGGTTGATCAGATTGTGATACCTCGTCGGTATAGGGACGAGATACTCTGTTTGGCTCATGATGGTCCTCTGGGTGGACATTTGGGGGTCAATAAGACGTATGACCGTATCTTACGGAATTTTTTTTGGCCAGGGTTGAAAAAGGACGTGAAACAGCAGTGCAGGTGTTGTCACATTTGCCAGGTGGCAGGAAAGCCGAACCAATCGACTGTTCCTGCGCCTTTATATCCAATCCCTGTGGTCGGTGAGCCGTTTGAGCGGATTTTAGTTGATTGTGTGGGTCCTCTACCTCGGACAAAGGTGGGCAACAAGTTTTTATTGACAATTATGTGTGCGTCTACCCGCTTTCCGGAGGTGGTCCCTTTGAGTAGAATGACTGCCCCTACCATTGTGAAGTCTCTCACTAAGTTTTTTTCGTTGTTCGGTTTGCCCAAGGTGGTGCAGAGTGACCAAGGTTCCAACTTCATGTCGAAGGTTTTTGGTCAGGTAATGAAGTTGTTGGATATTAAGCATTGTTACTCCAGTGCGTATCACCCTGAGAGCCAGGGAGCTCTCGAGAGGTTTCACCAGACTTTGAAATCAATGTTGAGGACTTACTGCCTGGAGTTTGAAAAAGACTGGGATGAGGGGGTACATCTAGTTATGTTTGCGGTGTGTGAGGTCGTGCAGGAGTCTTTAGGGTTCAGTCCTGCTGACCTGGTGTTCGCGCATACTGTACGTGGTCCGTTGAGGGTCCTAAAGGAGAAATGGTTGCAGGAGGGTACAAAACGTAGTATTTTGGACCACGTCTGTACCTTTCGGTCTAGACTGAAGAGGGCATGCGAACTGGCAATGGGTAATCTTGTTTCTGCTCAGTCTAGGATGAAGGGGTGGTTCGACAGGAAGGCTTCTAGTAGGAATTTTTCTCCAGGTGACAAGGTCCTGGTGTGGTTGCCTATTCCTGGTTCCAGTCTGCAGGCTCGGTATATCAGGTGGTTAAGAAGGTTGGTGAAAGGGATTATGTTATTGGTACCCCTGATCGAAGGCGTAAGACTCAGCTCTGTCATGTCAACATGATGAAGCAGTACCATGAGCAGGAGCCTGTGGAGGTTGATGGGGAGGTGCTGTGTCCTTCGGTTTCGTCTAAGCCTGTTTTGGCTGCAGTGGTGCTGCCCCCTGACATGGGTGGTGATGTGGGTGAGGCACGGTTGTCTGTGGCAGTGACGCAGGGAAGGCTGTGTAACTCTGAGGCTTTGGAGTCGCTTCCCTTGCGTTTGTCTCATTTGACTGCAAGTCAGCGGGGTGATCTGCTTGCTTTGGTGGAGTCAAATGGGTCACTGTTCTCGGATGTGCCTTCTCAGATGTCTGTGCTGCAGCATGACATTGACGTGGCCAGTGCTGCGCCAATTAAACAGCATCCGTATCGGGTCAACCTTGACAGGCGTCATCGTCTAGGGAGTCAGGTTGAATATATGCTGCGGCATGGCATTGCTGAACCTAGTTGTAGTCCGTGGAGTTCTCCGTGTCTACTGGCTACGAAGGCTAATGGGGAGGACAGGTTTTGCACAGATTTTCGGAAAGTGAATGGTGTAACTAAGCCGGATTGCTATCCTCTCCCACGAATGGAGGATTTCGTGGATCGTGCGGGAAGTGCATCTTTTGTGTCTAAGTTGAACTTGTTAAAAGGGTATTGGCAAGTTCCTTTGACTAGGCGGGCGAGGGAGATCTCTGCGTCCGTTACGCCTGATAACTTTCTGCAGTACACAGTAATGGCATTTGGGATGCGCAATGCGCCGGCAACCTTCCGACGGTTGGTGAACATTGTATTGTCTGGTTTGTCCTTCTGTGAGGCATACCTCGATGATTTGGTTGTGTGCTCCAGGTCGTGGATCGAACACATCGGTCATCTGAAGGAGGTATTTCATCGTCTAGCGGAGGCAAAGCTAACTATCAATCTAGGGAAGTGTGAGTTTGGCCAGACCACGATAACGTATCTGGGTAAGGTGGTGGGCCGGGGTCAGGTTCGCACTCTCAAGGAAAAGGTGGGGCATATTGTCGCATTTCCTGCTCCAACCTCGAGGACTGAACTCCGTAGGTATCTGGCTATGGTTGGGTACTATAGAGGATTCTGTCCAAACTTCTCTGCGGTGGCTGCCCCTTTGACGGATTTGCTGAGTCCGAAGGTAGCTTTTGTGTGATCCGCAGAGTGTCAACAAGCCTTTGAGCATACTAAAAGCCTTCTGGTGCGCGCACCTGTGCTTGTGGCACCTGATTTTGAGCGTCCATTTAAGCTGGCAGTGAATGCTAGTGATCGTGGGGTTGGGGAAGTTCTTCTACAGGATGATTCAGATGGGGTGGAGCATCCAGTTTCGTACTTCTCTAGGAAGTTTAATTGTCATCAGAAGTGGTACTCCACCATTGAGAAAGAAGCCCTTGCTATTTTAATGTCTCTGAATCATTTCGAGGTTTATGTTGGCTCCTCGAATGTCCCTGTCATCGTACTCACAGATCATAATCCGTTGGTATTTTTGCATAGAATGAAGAATAAGAACCGGCGGTCAATGAGCTGGAGTTTGCAGCTGCAAGACTACAACCTGGAGGTCAGGCATATCCGTGGCAAGGATAATGTCTTGGCTGACGCCTTGTCACACCAGTAGAGTTTTAGCTCCTGAATAGTTTCAGGGATTTGGTGGTGTTTTTTCTCTCTTCTTCCGAAACTTATTCAGTATCTTTGGGTGGGGGTGTTACTTACCTTTCTCTGTTTCTTTCCCGAGTGCAGGCCTAGTGGCTGTGAGTCTGAAATCAAGGGGTTAAAAGGCTCCTGTACCCGATTGGCCAAGCTGCATCAGGTGACGGGTGACTCATCTCATCTTCGGCGACCCTGACTTGTGAGCTGACTGCTGGAGTGAGCTGCGGAAGGCCTGGCCACATGGCATAGAACTTTGTGAACTTTCACCGAATATTATTATCAAATATTGAATTGGGACGGATAAGGGGCTGACCTTTGTGTTTTCGTGTATTTTGTTTCAGGGATATATATTTTTAGGCAGGTTTTAGAGTCTCTGGTTCGACGGTCCATCATGTGGCTGGCTGGAGCACGGTTAAATTGTTTGTTAGTCCATCCATATCCCTGACTGGGTTGTGTGAATCAGGTTTGGGTTTATTGTTCCCTTGAATAATTAAAACTATTTTGAACTTAAACCTGGGTTTTGAACTATGTTACGCGGCTCTGAAGTACCTGCATTCGGGAGTCGTAACAAAGTATGATTTCCATCATGAATCATTTCCAAGTATAGGGAGGGAATCTCCACCTGTAGATTGAATTGAATTGAATTGAATTTCCTTTATTGTTATTCAACAAGTCTGAACGAAATTTTGTGCATGGCAGTTGCATAGAAACATAGAAAATAGGTGCAGGAGGAGATCATTCGACCCTTCGAGCCAAAGGCAACAAAACACACAATTACAGAGACCAAATGCTTCTGCATATTATAAAGCAATTTTATTAACTAATTGACACCCTCTATTTTTACAGCTGGCAATTGGGGAAAAAAATGTTTAATACATCCAAGAATACAAAGAATACAAAGTTTTAGGTTGCATATAATGCAAATCATTTATATATTGCTTGGTTTAATAGCTCATACTATAATTTCCATACTAGAGCTACCACAGTTTAAAAAAAACACTGGACATCATGCTGGACAGTGGACAACATAATATAGGACAGGACAAGCTGCTTGAAAGTGTCCTGTCCTATATTATGATGTCCAGTGTTTTTTTTAATCTGTGGTACAGATCTGCACTAATTGACGCATTCTAACGGTATCGGTCCCGTAGTAGAGGCATCCACGTCGCGGTTCCCGGGACCAGCTGCAGTTCCCAGATCCCTCGCGTTCCCGGGACTGGCTGTAGCGCCCAGGTCGCCTGCTCCGGGACTAGTCGAGAGAGAGAGCGAGAGAGGGAGCCCGGGACGGAGCAGCCAGTAGCTACCGGCCAACCACCACCTCCACCAGTTGCGCCTGTGCCGAAGGACACCGTGGCTGTCGGGCCGGCCGGCAGAAGGCGCTGAGGTGGCGGCCGGTTCCACTGTCCGGTCCCGGTGGCAACCCGAGTTACTTCCCTCCCCAGCCACAATGTGGTGTCTCAGTGCCCGGAGCGTCGCGGCAGCGGTGAGTGAGTGACTTGCTGGCATGATCCCCAACCCCATCCTTCTCAACGCTCTTGCACTCTCCGCAACTTTACCCCTGGCCAGATTCCCTACACGCTGTGACAGCGGCGGTGTCCTTTTACAGCCGCTTCCCACTTTACAGTGAGGGATAGCCAAGTCTATCTTTCTTGGCTAACAACCTGACCTTCGGCCTCCAAGAAGCAGGTAAATTTTCGTGCCTTATTTTTGGGTAAAAAATAGCGTCTTCATTGCCACGAAATACGGTAAATATGTGGCACGGTGGCGCAGCGGTAGAGTTGCTGCCTTACAGCGCCAGAGACACAGGTTCGGTCCTGACTATGGGTGCTGTCTGCATGGAGTTTGAATGTTCTCCCTGTGACCTGCATGGTTTTCCTCCGGGTGCTCCGGTTTCTTCCCGGATTCCAAAGACGTGCAGATTTGTAGGTTAATTGGCTTCTGTAAATTACCCCCTGGTGTGTACGATGTAAAACTGGAATAACATAGAACGAGCTTCCGGTGATCGATGGTCGGTGTGGACTCGGTGGGCCGAAGGGCCTGTATCCAAACGGTATCTCCAAATTAAACTAAAGATTAGAGATTAGAGATACAACACGGTAACAGGCTCTTTGGCACACTGAGTCCGCGCCGACTAACGATCCCCGCACATTAACACTATCCTACACACACTAGGGACAATTTATACGTATTTATACCAAGCCAATTAGCCTACAAACCTGTATGTCTTTGGAGTGTGGGAGGAAACCGAAGATCTCGAAAAAAATCCATGTGGTCATGGAGAGAGCGTACAAACTCCATACAGACAGCACCCATAGGCGGGATTGAACCCGGGTCTCTGGCACTGTATGCGCTGTAAGGCAGCAACTCTACCGGTGTGCCACCGTGCCACCCCAAAACTAAACTAAAAAGATCATTCCCACATATCAAAGGCATACAGGTTTGTAGGTTATTTGACTTGTGTAAATTGTCCCAAGTGTGTAAATTGTCCCAAGTGTGTAAATTGTTCCAAGTGTGTAGGATGTCGCCTAGAAAATGCAAAGGGTTGACAATTATTTATCTTCGTTGGGTCTTTAACGGAAATGATTACCACCCAACTACAGTGTATGCCTGTTGAATCATTGTATGGAAAGATCAGGAATCGTTTTGAGCTGCACATTTTGTAGCACAATCTTATTTCTCAGAATAATTTGACCGAATACTAAGTATCTTGGAGATGAAGGCCTATGGGCCTGTCCCACTTGGCGATTTTTTTAGGCAACTGCCGGCGACTGTCATAGTCGTAGCAGGTTGACGAAAAACCGCCGACAACCTATGACATCACCTACGTCAGGAGAAGTCGAGCTACGCTCATTGGTGTAAAACCCACTGTCGCCGAAAATTTTTCAACAAGTTGAAAATTTAACGGCAACCTGAAAGACGCTACGACTTTTTGCTCGACTGAGGAGACTACGCCCGGCGACCACCGGCGAACATGTGGCGACAAACTAGTCGCCTGTAGATGCCTAAAAAATTGCCTAAAGAGCCTGTCCCACTTACGCGACTTTTTCGGCGACTGCCGGCACCCGTCATAGATCATTGCAGGTCGGCGAAAATATTCAACATGTTGAAAAATCCAGCGGCGACCAGAAAGACGCTACGACTCTTTGGGCGACTGAGGAGACGACTCACGACCATACAGGCCCTGGCGACATGTCGTGGGGTGAAGCCTGTATAGTCGTGAGTAGTCGCCCAAAGAGTCGTACCTTGTTCTGGTCGCCGCTGGATTTTCAACATGTTGAACATTTTCGGCGACCTGCAAAGACCTATGACGGTTGCCAGCAGTCGCTGAAAAAGTGGGACGGGCCCATTGTGGGAATGTTTGAAAACTGACAGAATCCATTATCGTTGTTAGTTGCCTGTGCGAAAAAAAACACATCAATTTATATTCAGTTGCATTTTTTTGATCGCAATGTCCTACTGAGCATCTGTGCACATTTAATCTCCTTACGCAATACTTCCAGAAAATGACTGAATTATTCTGGTTAATTTTGTTCAAATACTCAAAAGAAATTCATCAGTCGTTGTAACGTCCATTAAGATTTGTGAAGGAAGGAACTGGAGATGCTGGTTTAAACCAAAGATAGACACAAAAAACTGGAGTAACTCAGTGGGTCAGACAGCATCTCTGGAGAAAAGGAATAGGTGACGTTTCGGGTTGAGACCCTTCTTCAGACCAGAACTTTGCCTATTAATTTTACTCCAGAGATGCTGTCTGACCCGCTGAGTTACTCCAGCTTTTTGTGTCTATCTTCGGTCCATAACGATTTCCTTTATGTTCATGATTATATCCAAAATGTATAGGAAAGCAATGATAGCAACTCATTGAAAATATCTGCTCTCAGCCTACCAAAGAGTATGTTCTGAAGCTATGCCTGCAGCTAATATTTTGGCACACAAAGTATTTTCACAGTCTTCTTTTTCCTTAAAGGGGAAACAGTCCTAAACAAAAAAATAATAATAATTCAGTGATACAGCAGTAGAGTTGCTGCATGTAGGAAAGAACTGCAGATGCTGGTGTACAAAGGTAGACACGAAATGCTGGAGGCAGCATCTCTGGAGAGCAGGATGGGTGACGTTTCGGATTGAAATGTCACCCATTCCTTCGCTCCAGAAATGCTGTCTGTCCTGCTGTGTTACTTCAGCATTTTGTGTCTATCTTCAGTAGAGTTGCTGCCTTGATTTAGATACAAGGAGCTGCAGATGCTGGTTTACCAAAAAGGACACAAAGTGCTGGAGTAACTCAACGGGTCAGGCAGCATCTTTAGAGGACGTGGATCCATGTTCTCCAGAGATGCTGCCTGACCCGCTGTGTTACTGCAGCACTTGGTGTCTTTCCCCGTTTGACTTAGCGTGTGTCTGGTAGGAACCTGCTTCACCTGTTTCCAGTCAGTCCTTCCCTGTCTGGGCCTGTCAGTACATGTCCCCGTACGTCACCTTTTGCTTCCTCATTGAAAAGCCTGTCCTCACCTGTTCATGGCCTTGTGATATCGCCAACTCCTGCCTCTTCTCGCCCGTGCTTGTATGAATCTTTTAGGGTTGACTACACCCTTTATTTTTCGGTACGCACTCAATTGTTGCAGAACCTGTTTGTGCCGCTCTGTCTGTTCCGGCCTTGCTCCACCAACTCCATTCCATCTTACTCCTCCTCGCTTCAATAACAATCAATCTGCCCATCCACCTCTGGCCTTTCTTTTTCTCTCCCGTTTGCAATTGTTTAGTAGATGTAGTTGGTGGTTGCTTTGTCATGTGCACCCAGTTAGAGCAGAATGCTTTGTTTCGCATTCAATCCTGCACCTCCTGGATATTAGCTGATGGAAGAAAATGAAGCATGTGACAGCGACTGGGCGGCACGGTGGCGCAGCGGTAGAGTTGCTGCCTTACAGCCCCAGCGATCCCGGTTCGATCCCGACTACGGGTGCATGTTAAGGAACTGCAGATGCTGGTTTATACCAAATGGAGACAAAAAGTACTGGAGTAATTCAGCGGGACTCAGGCATCATCTCTGGAGAAAATGGATAGGTGATGTTTCGAGTCGGGACCCTTCGTCAATAATATATTTATTCATAAATAAACGTGGCAACACTTTGGGTAATACCGCCGAAGAAATCTACTACTTTTTCTACACTCCAATTATTGAATTCCCAAACCAAACTCTGATGCATCCTGACAATATGGTACATCAGTAGAAGCAGGGGGTCAAAGATAGAGCGTTCACGTCTCGGCCCTGACTCCACCAATCTTTCCACCACCACGCACAAGAAGCACAAGAAGCGACAAGACAGACACCATTGTGTGCAGATGACGAGAAGTGTGTTCAGCTCTGGCTGAATAACTTCTAATCTTGTGTGTGGACTCGATAAGAAGAAGTAGAAGCAGGATTGCATGGTATACACGACAATAATAAACTAAACCTGAAACCAAAACCTCCTGCTTTTTACCTTCTATAGAACGGTTTGCTCCACTCCACTACTGTCAGGATCACTGCTTCTATCATTGCTCATCAGCTCTCCTACCTCTCCCCTTCTAGTCCGCGCTATCTGCCTCCTCCAATTTGCTCCATTCTAGTTTAGTTTAGTTTAGAGATACAGCGCGGGAAACAGGCCCTTCGGCCCACCGGGGCCGCGCAGACCAGCGATCCGTGCACATTATCATTAACCTAATCATACTAGGGACAATTTACAACTTTACCAAGCTAATTAACCTACAAACCTGTACGTCTTTGGAGTGTGGGAGGAGACTGGAGCACCCGGGAAAAACCCACGCAGGTCATGGGGAGAATGCACAAACTCCGAACAGACATGCACCCGTAGTCGGGATCGAACCGGGGTCGCTTGGGCTGTAAGGCAGCAACTCTACCGCTGTGCCGCCCAGTCGCTGTCACATGCTTCATTTTCTTCCATCAGCTAATATCCAGGATGTGCAGGATTGAATGCGAAACAAAGCATTTTGCTCTAACTGGGTGCACATGACAAAGCAACCACCAACTACATCTACTAAACAATTGCAAACGGGAGAGAAAAAGAAAGGCCAGAGGTGGATGGGCAGATTGATTGTTATTGAAGCGAGGAGGAGTAAGATGGAGTGGAGTTGGTGGAGCAAGGCCGGAACAGACAGAGGGGCACAGGTGCTTAAAGGAGCAGAGAGGCACAAACAGGTTCTGCAACAATTGAGTGCATACTGAAAAATAAAGGGTGTAGTCAACCCTAAAAGGATTCATACAAGCACGGGCAAGAAGAGGCAGGAGTTGGCGATATCACAAGGCCATGAACAGGTGAGGACAGGCTTTTCAATGAGGAAGCAAAAGGTGACGTACGGGGACATGTACTGACAGGCCCAGACAGGGAAGGACTGACTGGAAACAGGTGAAGCAGGTTCCTACCAGACACACGCTAAGTCAAACGGGGAAAGACACCAAGTGCTGCAGTAACACAGCGGGTCAGGCAGCATCTCTGGAGAACATGGATCCACGTCCTCCAAAGATGCTGCCTGACCCGTTGAGTTACTCCAGCACTTTGTGTCCTTTTTTGTAAACCAGCATCTGCAGCTCCTTGTATCTAAGTCAAGGCAGCAACTCTACTGAAGATAGTCACAAAATGTTGAAGTAGCACAGCAGGACAGGCAGCATTTCTGGAGCGAAAGAATGGGTGGATTGTCAATCCGAAACATCACCCATCCTGCTCTCCAGAGATGCTGCCTGTACCGCTGGGTTACTCCAGCATTTTGTGTCTACATTTGTACACCAGCATCTGCAGTTCTTTCCTACATGCAGCAACTCTACTGCTGCACCACTGTGCCGCCCCTAATTTTTATTTTTTGTTTAGGACTGTTTCCCCTTTAAGGAAAAAGAAGACTGTGAAAGCACTTAGTTACTCCAGCTTTTTGTGTCTATCTTTGGTTTAAACCAGCATCTGCAGTTCCTTCCTTCACAAATCTTGGTGGACGTTACAAAAATTGGTGAATTTCTTTTGAATATTTGAACAAATTAACCATAATAATTCAGTCATTTTCTGGAAGTATTGCATAAGGAGATTAAATGTGCACAGATGCTAAGTAGGACTGCGTGGACTCGTGACCTGTGTGGGTTTTCTCCAGGAAGCTCCGGTTTCCCCCCACAAGACGTACAGGTTTGTAGGTTAATTGGCTATGTGTAAATGTAAAATTGTCCCGAGTGTGCGTGGGGTAGTGTTAATGTGCGGACATTGCTGGTCGGTGCGGACTCAGATGGCCGAAGGGCCTGTTTCCGCGCTGTATCGCCTTGGTCTGTGTCCTTCTACGCCAGCCTTCTGCAGGTTCCTGCATGTGTCTCTCTGGCCTTGCTTGTACCCTGCTGGTCCTCTGGATATTTGGGTGTGTTTACTCCCCTTTGCTCCCTCCTTCACCTGCAAATTCTTTTCACAATCCTTTGAGCGATCAGGTTCAATACGCTGGTTTAGAGATACAGCGTGGGAACAGGCCCTTCGGCCCACCGAGTCCACACTGACCAGCAATCCCCGCACGCTAACACTATCCTGCACACACCAGGGACAATTTTACATTTACACCAAGCCAATTATCCTACAAACCTGTACATCTTTAGGGTTTCGGAGGACATGGAAGATCGCGGAGAAAACTCACACAGGTCACGGGGATAACGTACAAACTCCGTACTGACAGCACCCGTAGTCAGGATCGAACTTGGGTCTCTGGCGCTGTAAGGCAGTAGCTCTACCGTTGCGCCACCGTGCCTCCCCTGATGTTTATATTTCATCTTCGTCTATTCTTCACCTGCCTATTCGTGACTACATTTATCTGCAACTGATTGTACTAGTCTGGATTCAGATTCACGGAGAGAGAGCCCTGTAGTTTTGAGCATAGGTTTTGTTTATTGTGAGAAATAAGGGGTCATAGTGTCACAGAGTCATACAGCGTGGAAACAGGCCCTTCGGCCCAACTTGCTCACACCGACAAACATGTCCCATCTACATTGGTCCCACCTGCCTGCATTCGGCCCATATCCCTTTAAACCTGCGCTATCCATGTACCTGTCAATATATGCCTTAAACAATGCAATACTACTTGTATTTCCTGGGATTTGTGCAAGTACATTCAATCCTCTAATCACTTATTTGTTTTTCACTGCATCTCTGCAGCTTCCTGGGGAGACTGAAGAAATGTTGGCACGTCTCCAATAACTCTCACAAGCTTCTACAGATGCACCATACTGTCAGCTTGCATCACAGCCAGGTTTGGGAATTGCTCTGCCCAAGGCAGTACAAAATTAGAGAGTTGTCGATGCAGCCAAGTCCATCACACCATTGATTCCATCTACACTTGACGCTGCCCCGGAAAAAACAGCCAAAACAGTCAAACATGTGTAGGAAGGAACTGCAGATGCTGGTTTAAACCGAAGATTGACACAAAATGCTGGAGTAACTTAGCGGGTCAGGTAGCATCTCTGGAGAGAAGGAATGGGTGACTGATTGTACTCGACTGGATTTTAGAGTCATGGAGAGAGAGCCCTGTAGTTTTGAGCATCGGATTTTGTAGGAGCCATTCATGCGTAAGTTAGTTACTGTTAAAGTTGGACATTGGAAATTGTCATTACAGTTTTCTTTATTGTGATAAATAAGGGGTCATAGAGTCATACAGCCAAAACAATGGGTGACGTTTCGGGTCGAGACCCTTCTTCAGACTGAAAGTCACAGGAAAGGGAAACAAGAGATATAGATGATGATGATGTAGAGAGATATAGATATGCAAAAAAGTACTGATGATCAAGGAAACAGGACATTGTTAGCTGTAGCCAGGTGAGAACAAAAGCTGGTGTGACTTTGGTGGGGGAGGGATACAGAGAAGGGAATGCTGAGGTTACTTGAAGATAGAGTAATCAATATTCATATTCCTGGGTCATAATCAAACTCTTGCCCTAATCATTTCTTCTTCTCCCTGCTCCTGTCTGGCAGAAGGCACAGAAGCTTGAAAGTGCGCACCACCAGACTCAGGAATGGCTCGTTCCCCTCTGTTATCAGGCTTGTGAACAGTCCTTCTATAAGCTGGGGTACTGTCCAATCTACTTCCCCACCCCATTGAAAACATTGGACTTTGTCTATGGAACTGATGCACAAGAATACTGAGAGCTACAGTATATTCTACACTTTATATCTTTCACTCTGCGCTAACTATTGTACTTGAGTTTGACGTCATAAGTCCATACGTTCTAGGAAAAGAACTAGGCCATTCGGCCCATCAAGTCTATTCTGCCATTCAACCATGGCTGATCTATCTCTCCCTCCAATCCCTATTCTCCTGCCTTCTCCCCATAACCCCTGACACCCATATTAATCTAGAATCTGAAGATCCCCGCCGTAAAAATATCCATTGACTTGGCTACCATAGCCGTCTCTGGCAATGAATTCCACTTGATAGTATTTATGTATAGTGTTATCTGATCTGTTTGCTCAGCTTGCAAACCAAAGCTTTTCACTGTGCTTTGGTATACATGACAATAATAAACCTAACACCTAAACCTCCTGATTTTTCCCTTCCCTAGAACTGTCAGGACTTGACTGCTTCTAGCGTTGCTCATCGGCCTCTACCTCTCCCCTCTAGTCCGCATCTACTGCCTCCTCCAGTCTGCTCCAGTCTCTGATACACTGCTGCATTTTCTTCCATCAGCCAATATCTTAGTTTCATTAATCAGTTTAATTTAGCTTAGTTTTGTATATTATTGTCTCAGAGAAAAAGCTTTTTGTTGAGCGCCAGCGGAAAGACTATACATGACTATACAATCAAGCGTACAGTGTACAGATACAGGGTAAAGGGTATAATGTTTTGTGCAAGATAAAGTCCAGTAAAATCCAATTAAAGGTAGTTTGAAGGTCTTCAATGAGGTAGATGGGAGGTTGGTTGGTGAGAGGACTGTTCAGTTGCCTGACAAACAGTTAGGAAGAAACTGCCCCTGAATCTGGAGGTGTGCATTTTCAAACTTCTGTAGTTCTTGCCTGTTGGGAGAGGGGAGAAAAGTGAGTGAGACAAGGCATGGTGGGTGAAGTGTAGATGGAGTCAATGGAAGGGAAGTTGGTTTGCGTGATGGTCTGGGCTACATCCATAACAGACTGATTGAAGAAAGGGCCCGACCCAAAACGTCACCTATCCATGTTCTCCAGAGATGCTGCCTTACCCCCTGAGTTATTCCAGCACTCTATGTCTTTTTTTTCAAACCAGTGCCTCCTTCTTGATAATTGGACACTGAATATACGCACACTGAACTTTTTTTTTCTCCCGTTATGTACTATGTTTACATATTCTGTTGTGCTGCTGCAAGTAAGAATTTCATTGTCCTATCTGGGACATATATGACAATAAAACTCTCTTGACTCTTGACTCTTGACTCTTGATATCCAAATGACTTGGTCCAAATATCATCAGCTCGGTGACCAAATTGTTTGTGGAACAAAGAGGTACCTTATGCATGGAAACACTTGTGGATCCTGCAGGGAAAGTTATATCAGAAGCCAACAATCATGCACCCTCTCATCTAGCTCTGGTTAAGAAGTGAAGGCTGAGTATCTGTAAAAAACACGGCACCTCATCCCTAAATGTTCGCAAATGTAAAATGTAAAATAATCCATTGACTCCATTTATACCTCACGCTGCCTCGGCAAGGCCTGCAATATAATCAAGGACCAGTCGCGCCCTGGCCACTCCCTCTTTTCCCCTCTCCCATCGGACAAAAGGTATAGAAGTGTGAAAACGCTCACCTCCAGATACAGGGGCAGTTTCTTCCCGGCTGTTATCAAGCAACTGAAACATCCTACCACAACCAGAGAGCAGTGCTGAACTACTATCTACCTCATTGGTGACCCTCAGACTATCTTTGATCCGCAATAACCAACCTGAACTCCCGGTGGCTCAGCACTTCAACTCCCCCTCCCATTCCGTATCTGACCTCTCTGTCCTGGGTCTCCTCCATGGCCACAGCGAGCAACACCGTAAATTGGAGGAAATGCACCTCATATTCCGCTTGGGCAGTCTACATCCTGGTGGCCTGAACGTTGAATTCTCCCAATTCTGCTAGCCCTGGCTGTCCCCTCCCCTTCATCAGCCATCTGGTTGTCTCCTCCCCTCCCCCAGCCCTCGGGCTCCTCCTCCGCCTTTTCCTTTTTTCCTTTCTTCTCCCCACCCCCTATCAGTCTGAAGAAGGGTTTCGGCCCGAAACGTTACCCATTTCCTTCGCTGCATAGATGCTGCTGCACCCGCTGAGTTTCTCCAGCATTTTTGTGTACCTTCGATTTTCCAGCATCTGCAGTTCCTTCTTTAACACTTTGATCAGACTTTACTGGTTTTCCCTTGCACCAAACGTTATTCCCTTATCATGTATCTATACACTGTAAATGGCTCGATTGTAACCATGTATAGTCTTTCTGGTGACTGGATAGCACGCAACAAAAGCTTTTCACTGTAGCTCGGTACATGTGGTAATAAACTAAACTGAACTTGTTCTGCACCTTCACATACCTCCAGTGTTCCCCTCCCAATAAACTGAACGGAACTAAACTGCTTCATGCAATCTGGAAAGAGTGTGTACATGGCACTGGTTGGATGAAGGGACCAATGCCTCCTCTGAGTGAAAGATTGATTCAATACGAACGTTTCTGGCTGACCCAAGTACATTCTGTGCGAGTGATTATCTTGCTCCACAGCAATGGTCTGCTTAGCTGCAGGATTAGTCGGTCCCAGGTAGCACTTGGGAATGACTGAGAGATTTTGAATTGGAGTACTGGAGCCCAACAACAGCAGGGAATGTATAGGAAGGAATTGCAGAGGCTGGTTTGGGCCGAAGATAGACACAGAATGCTGGAGTAACTCAGCGGGACAGGCAGCGTCTCGTGAAAGAAGGAATAGGTGACGTTTTGGGTCGAGACCCTTCTTCAGACTCAGACTTCAGGCACAGAAGGGTCTCGACCTGAAACGTCACCCATGCCTTCTATCCAGGGATGCTGCCTGTCCCGCTGAGTTACTCCAGCATTTTGTGTCAAACAGCAGGGAATGATTCTCATGTAAACTGAAATGCTTGAGGAACTCAGCGGGTGAGGCAGCATCTATGGAGAGAAGGAATGACCTTCGATCGTTCAATGGTTCCATGGTGCTCTATGTCACATGTGCATTGCACAGTGAGATTATTTTTTGCATAGATCACACATGTGCGAGTCACCATATTTTAATTTAGTTTAGTTTAGAGATACAGCACGGAAACAGACCCTTTGGCCCACCGAGTCCACGCCGACCAGCGATCGCTCGTTCACACTAGCCCTATCCGACACAACAGGGACAATTTACAATTTTTACCGAAGCCAATTAACCTACAAATTTACACTCAAATCTACAGTGTGGGAGGAAATTAGAGATCCCGGAGAAAACCCACACGGTCATAGGGAGAACGTACAAACTCCATACAGACGGCATCCGTAGTCAGGATTGAACCCGGGTCTCTGGCGCGATAAGGTAGCAACTCTATCGCTGCGCTACCATGCCACCCATATTTTGGTGCCAAAGTCCAAAGTTAGGTCCAGGAGCTCGATGTACTGGAGCACCTCCTGATCCAGGTAGGCCCCAGGCCTCTGGAACCAGAAAGGAAAAAATGTCCTGTTTCACAGGGGTAGAAACTATAGATATCTTTGGAAAACCACCTCAAATCTTCTTCCGAGTAAGTAGCCCAAGAATCCAATAGGAGATTATAGAGTGTATACCTGACTACAGACAGAATAAAAATATTCAGATGTAGAACACTTTCCAAAGTGACATGTTGAAAACCTTTCTTGGCAAAAGAAAAGTTTAGAGGGATATGAGCCAAACATCTTTAAACTTTGCCCCTCTCACCAGGAGGAACAGTTTATTATTTAAGGAATGCTCAATGTTCAATGAAAGGCCATTAATACCAATTATATTCAAATGTAATGATGGTCACTAAAATATTTCAACTATATTCCCATTACAGAAACCGGAATTAATATTAATTTTACTTCGGAGTCACGTGAGTGACTACGTGAAGAAGAGCCCGTCCAGCTGCACACGCGTCTGATGATTTCCAAACAGAATTAATCTGTTTGTGCACTCTATAACTGATGATTCACATTCTTTACATAATCATATTGGTTGCTGATTTACAGATTTTAAGGAGTGACATTTATCGGAAGAGGACTATCAGATTGTACTGTGGATATTATTGCAATCTGGAGGGATGTACCCAGAAGTAGTACATTTCTTACATAAAGAAATGGGATATGTTTTGTTTAAGCAGACTATTACATGTCACACTATAGACAAATCAGTAGTGTTAGAGTTCTGTAAACTCTTTATTTTATTAGCAGTTAAGCTATAATGCTATGAATACTGCAAGGATTGCCATTACTGCATATCTATGGAGGAATCAGAACAAAATGTGGTAGGGTTACACCCTTTGGTCTGCAAATTTATGAAAGGATTTTAATTCTAAAACCTCTTAGACACAAGTATACAATAATCTGGAATGTAAGAGATATGATATATTGTTTGTTTATGGACTCCTATTACAGTGCTGTCCTTGGCTTGAATTATCATTAAGGAAGTCGTTCAGGGGACTGGTTTATGCACAGAGAGTGCAACTATTGCAGAAAGTAAGAATAGACATGAAGGCAAACAGTTACTATTGTGTTCTATGTCTATGAATTGCTTAGAGTAGATGTGGAATCACAGGATGTAAGTTGGGGTTTCAGCATATCCTACGGATCCACGTCTATGTGTGGTATCACATTTACAATGTTAGATTGAAGCTATCAGAACCGTAAAGAGGTTCAGTATGAGTATTTTATTAGCCATAAATAGCTGCATAGGAAAGTGTCGGTTTAGACCATTTTAAAAATGGCTAAAGCATGTGTTGCTTGATGCAGGTATGGATACTGACAAATTTTAATCTTATTTCACCAGGGCACCATCAAGTTTGACGGCCAAGGAATTGGATGTTCTAATAAAACATATCCTCGTGGCTGCAGGCATAAGTGAAATAATTCACCTATTACTATAAGGAGATTATAATACCTGTGGTTATTTGGTGGTGTTATTTTTGGGATTTAGTATTAAATATTCCTCTTGTGATAAAGGGGTTACTATTATGATGATAAATTAACCAATAATTGGTTGCATCCATGTTATGGTTGTGCATTGTTGATTATTTTACTCATTTAGAGCCAATCAATGCAGTGAGCGCCTGGATTGAATCTACGGCCTGAAATCACAGAGCTTTAAAATCTTCACGTAGTCACTCACGTGACTCCGAAGTAAAATAGTAAGATTAAACGAGAACTTACCAGTTTGAAGTTTGATCCTTTATTTTATGAGGCGTTACGTTGAGGGATTACGTGAAATAGAGCCCGTCCGCTCCCACCCTCACTAAAAGATCGAGATGGTAGTTCGTCTTTATGTATCTTACTATCATACTTCACTGTGATTTCACTCCGCTGCTTTGAAGATTGACGCGTGTGCGGCTGGACGGGCTCTATTTCACGTAATCCCTCAACGTAACTCCTCATAAAATAAAGATCAAACTTCAAACTGGTAAGTTCTCGTTTAATCTTACTATTATTTCTTTCATCATTGTCACAGGAATGTGGAGAGATTGAAGCTAAATCATTTATCTAATTAGGACAGATAAATGTTTGATGGATACAGAGGGGACATAAGGAAGGGCCAAAAGATGGATCAAAGATGGACCTTGGTCGGCATGAACAAATTGGGCAGAAGGGCCTGTTCCTGTACTGTACGATCCTCAAAACTGGGAATCAGCTCCCAGCCAACAATGGTCCATGCAATATGATATCAACAATCAGATCATAGAAGTACTAAAACAACTGAAATTTGTCAGCAAAATATGTGATCATAGCCTCAGAATTAAAGGACGTTCCTTTAGAAAGGAGATGAGGTGGAATTTCTTTAGTCAGATGGTGGTGAATCTGTGGAATTCTTTGCTACCGAAGGCTGTGGAGGCCAATTCAATGGATATTTTTAAGGCAATGATAGATAGATTTTTGATTGGTACGGGATCAGGGGTTATGGGGAGAAGGCAGGAGAATGGGCTTAGGAGGGAGAGGTAGATCAGCTATGATTGAATGGCGGTGTAGACTTGATGGGCCAAATGGCCTAATTTTCTTCCTACCATATATGACCTTATGGCATGGTGGCGCAGCGCTAGAGTTGCTGCTTACAGCGCCAGAGACACAAGTTTGATCCTGGCTACGAGTGCTATCTGTACGGAGTTTGTACGTTCTCCACGTGACCGCTTGGGTTTTCTCCGAGATCTTCGGTTTCCTCCCACACTCCAAAGACGTACAGGTTTGTAAGTTAATTGGCTTGGTATGAATGTAAAAAACAGTGTGTGTAGGATAGTGTTAATATGCAGGGAACGCTGGTCAGTGCGGACTCGGTGGGCTGAAGGGCCTGTTTCTGCGCTGTATTTCTAAAACAAAGACTAGAACTAAAAGTAGGTCATCAAAGCTCTTTTTTTTTGGTAAAAAAAGAAATCAAATTCCTCTTTCCTTACTTACGTTTCGTTTTTTTCCGCCCAGTATCGTCCTCAATTTGGCTGACTTATTTCCCACTCAAGAGTAACAATATGTCATCCATACTCTATGGACGGGGACTCTGTCCATCAGCTTATGTGGAAGCATCAATAGGATTAATCAGAGAGATTTGGATCCAATAGCTGCAACTTCACCATCCATAAGATTTGTTTGTTGGCCAACACAGTAGTGGAACATCATATCTCTCAATCTACCACTGCCATCAAAAGAGGCAACTAGTTTAGTACAATGGGAACCATAGATAATTCAATCATTCAATCATTCAATGATACTTTATTGTCAAATGAACCTAGGTTACAGTAAAAAACTTTAGTTTAGTTCAGAGCTACAGCGCGGAAACAGGCTATTCGGCCCACTGAACCCGCGCAGACCAGCGATCCCTGCACACGAACACTACCCCACACACACACACACTAGAGAAAACATACAATTTTACCATGCCAATTAGCCTACAAACCTGTAGGTCTTTGGAGCGTGGGAGGAACCCGGAGAAAACTCACGCAGGGCACGGGGAGAACGTACAACCTCTGTACAGAGAGCATCCGTGTTCGGGATTGAACCCGGGTCTCCGGCGCGGTAAGGCTGCAACTCTACCGCCGCGCCATCGTGCTGCCCTTTGTCCTTCGTTTTTTCGTACAATCCGGTAAAATCACGCAGCAGACCTCACCTGGGTAGAGTACGCAAACATCGCCAAGTTTCTGGCGCCAAGAATGATACAGAAAGTACACCGAATATTTCCTCGCGGCGGCGAACCAGGCCTGGCGCCACACAAGGCAGCGGGCGACTCCCTGCCGGGTCCCCTTTCATTCTCAGCGGTCCTCTACTGGGCCCCCACCCCCCTTTGTTCTTGGTGGCCCCTCACTGGTCCTCCCCTTCACTCTCAGCACCCCCCCCTCCCCCGCTGCATTCCCCCCTTTATTCTCAGCGGCCCCCCCCCCCCCCACTGGGTCCCCTCTTAGTTCTTCGTGCCCCCCTACCGGGTCCCCATTCACTCTCAGCCCACCTCCCACTGGGTTTTCCCATTTATTCTCAGTGCCCCCCCCCCACCCACCCACCCGGGTCCCTTCTTAGTTCTCGGTGGACAAAGCCAGGAAGGGCAGCAAGTTCAAGTTCGTGTTCAAGTTCGAATTTATTGTCACATGTACCAATTAAGGTACATTGATACCAAAGAATCACCAGCCTGATCACATCACATCTTAAATTGTGGAAGCAGCATTATATAAAATAAGCATTATATACATTGGTAGATAGATAGAGGAATAGATCAGGGAGATGCACAAAGACTCTTGCCCAGAGTATGGGAACCGAAAACCAGAGGACATAGGTTTCAGTTTCAGTTTAGTTTATTGTCACATGTACCGAAGTACAGAGAAAAGCTTTAAGGTTTAAGGTGAGGGGGAAAAGATTTAATAGGAATTTGAGCGGTAACTTTTTCATAATAAAAGGTGGAGGGTGTACGGAACGGGCTGCCAGAGGAGGTAGTTGAGGCTGGGGGTATCGCAACGTTTGAGAAATATTTAGACAGGTACATGGATAGGACCGATTTAGAGGGATTATGGGCTAAATGCAGGTGGGTGAGAATAGTGTAGATGGGACATGTTGGCCAGTGTGGGCAAGTTGGGCTGAAGGGCATGATTCCATATTGTTGTATTCTCTATGACTCTCTGACACTAATTAGCCTTGGATCAAATCTGGGTCTCTGGCACTGGAATTGGCCTGTCCCACTTGGGCGATTTTTCAGGCGACTGTTAAGCCGCCGCAGTCGCCTGAAAAAACAGCAACTGGAAAGGCGACTGTCAGAGTGGAACACACACACACATCGCTTCCTACACCAGCCCGTTATGCAGGCGGGGGACAGGGCAAGCATTGGGGAGCGCTGTCTGAGTGAAATTCACACGGTGCAAAGCCAAGGTGACACAGACACACACCGCGATGAACAGGAAGGTTGGCGCTGTAATGAAGATGGCTAGCACAGTGTACGGTAAGTCTTTTAAAAGAGGGGGAGAGGGGGAGAAGGGGGGAGAAGGAGTGGAGACAACTTTTAAGAAGCCAGAGATACACGGCTGTGAAGCTCGACGGACATTTAACATTACCGGTTGGTTATCCTTGGTTCTGAAAACTATGGCTTACGTTTTTATTTCCCAATGAGCCAATTTAATTCACCGGTCAGCACCGGTTACAACCTGCGAGAACCTTCGACCTCATGGAAACCCAATAGGACCTCCTGGCAACCCACCTACGGCACAAGAATTCTCGCTACTCTCCATGGCAGCTTCATTCTAGTCGCCGCTAATTTTTCAACATGTTGAAAAATTCTCGGCAACCATAATGAGGCCGCGACCAGTTACCAGAATGCGGGAACTCCTCACGACCATGAAGGCGACTCCCCGGCAACCACCCACGAGCATGTGGCGACTGCATAGTCTCCTGCAGTCGCCTCAAAAGTCGCCTAAGTGGGACAGGCCTATTAGGCAGCAACTCTACTGCAGTATTTTTTTTGTGATTCTATGCATTGTAAGGTGTCCTTGGGTTTTAGAAAGGCGCCAGTAAATAAAATGATTATTATTATTATTATTATTATTATTATTAACTCTACTGCAGTATTGCGACATGAAACCTCCAGCAGTCAACAGATATGAACAGTTTTTTCTCTCCAAAAGTGTCATTTCACTGGAATTAAAATATCACTTGGTCCATCAGCCTATATTTGTTTAGTTTGGAGATACAATGCGGAAACAGGATCTTCGGCCCACCGAGTCCGCGCAGACCAGTGTAGGTATGTTACAATACTTACCTTCAGAGGCGCTGCAATTCTGCCACTGGCCGTGTGCGCGATTTTGGCGCCTTTAAGGGGGGGGGCGGGGTTAAAACGCGGGTTTCTCATACCTTGTCCTGTATTATATTTCGTTGGAGTGCAAGTGTTTGCTGAAAAATCATTCCTACGGGCGTTTTGTGTATTTTTTATTTTTATTAAATCGACAATGTCAGCGCTGGAGTTATTTTAAAATCAGCTTCGAAAGCCGACAACGGGGACGGATTTCACACACGGGACAGGTAAACAAAAGTAGTTTTTTTTTTGTATAAAAGTGCTTCTTAAGAAGCCTTTAATTCATATTTTTAATGCAAAGTGGTGATTCTTTTCCCTGAACTAACGGCAGAATTTTTCATGCCGATACGGGGTTAAATTCACCGCAAATCAACGTTCCAAATGATTGCGTTCCAGAAAACCTCACTCGCAAGATGATTTAAATGGCCATTAATTTACAGGTATTAAACATTCAATTCCTTCCATTTGGCCTGTAAATCCATGACAATGAGATTTAAAAATTATGTTATATTGTGAATTATTGTGTGAATGTTATTTGGACACTTAGGCTATTTAAAAATGTTAATCTATTCTTAAGAAATTGATAGATGTTTAGATCTAGTAATTGAATTTTGTAATTAGCTACAATTAGGTAACTAACTAATTATATGCTTTAATTTAATGTCATCTAAGTAAGATTGTTTCCTATTTGTTTCAGAATGCTTAAATCTATAATAACTGAAAATTTCTTTCAGTTCTCTTAATTTTTTAGAAAGTTATGGGCTTTTGACTGTCCTCGATCACAGCTTTTGTGTTAAGTCAATGGAAAAGCAATAGGGAACAAAATGCCAATTTCCGAGTATGAAAATGGCCATAACGGAAGTTATGAAAGTGAATTAGGTGTCAAATTAAACTTCTTTTTATGCTTTATCTGATGGGATAAATTGCAGACTTTATTTTTTAAATCTCAAAATGTTGTAACATTGCTAATCAGTGATCCTCGCACACTAACACTATGCTACACAAACTAGGGGCAATTTACATTTACACCAAGCAAATTAACCTACAAACCTGTATGTCTTTGAGGAAACCAAAGATCTAAAAAAAAACACACGCAGTCACGGGGAGAACGTAAAAACTCCGTACAGACAGCACTACAGTAGTCAGGATCGAACCCGGGTCTCCGACACTGCCTGCTCCGTAAGGCAGCAACTCTACCGCTGCGCCACCGTGCTGCCCCTTGATACCAGCTTTCATGTGCGAAAACAAGAGCAGGCTCTCAAAGTTACTGTCACCTAATGGAGGAGTTCACTCTGAGGTGACCTCTTGTGTCACCGTGTTTAATGTCAGTAAGCTGTTTCTCTTTGTGTTTAATATAAAGATCAGGCAGTTAGTAGTGGCCCATTGATATGAGGAAAAGGTTATCAAGGTTGTTACATGTGTCAATTGGAAAGATCAGGCGTATCGGATGGTGTTAATTGTCTTAGCATTAACTGAAAGAGCCATCAAGTGCTAATAATCTCGTTCAGCTCCAATGCACAGTGTGACGTTCAATGCAGACAATACCATTAAACATGGTTATGACAGCTACACCTTCCTTCAGTTGGTCTCCCTCTGAGCTGTGCCATCAATCACAGGAAAAAACATTTAGAATGGAAGACAGGATGAAAGAAAGAACAAGTTGTCAAATCGGGATTACTTGTTCTCTCTCCGTTTGAAACATGAAAGCCATTTACTTGCCATTCCATTGCTTCCATTTTCGATCACTTGTTTGTACAGACCTACGAACATGTTGCACCAAGAGTCAACATTGTTTCTTTGTTTGAGAAGGTTCAACAGGGACAAACTGGAAAATTATGAGCCTTATACAGTGGTAGTTTAGTTTCGTCTAGAGGTACGGCACAAAAAAAAGGCCCTTCGGCCCACCGAGTCCGGGCCAACCACCAATCCCCGTACACTATCCAACACACACTATAGGGACAATTTACAATCATACCAAGCCAATTAACCTACAAACCTGTACGTCTGGGGAGTGGGAGGAAACCATACATCCCGGAGTAACCACACGCAGGTCACGGGGAGAACATACAAACTCCATACAGACAGCACCCGTAGTCGGGATTGAACCCAGGTCTCTGGCGCTGTAAGGCAGCAACTCTACCACTGTGCCACCTTGCTGGTAGGGAGATTTACTGGAGAAGATTCCCAGGGACAGGATTTATTTACATATGGATAAAGCAGGGAGTTATTAGGGATTGTCAACATGACCTTAAAGACAATAGACAATAGATGCAGGAGTAGGCCATTCGGCCCTTCAAGCCAGCACCGCCATTCAATGTGATCATGGCTGATCGTCTACAATCAGTACCCCGTTCCCGCCTTCTCCCCATATAACCCTGACTCCGCTATCTTCAAAAACCCTATCTAGCTCTCTCTTGAAAGTATCCAGAGAACTGGCCTCCACCGCCCTCTGAGGCAGAGAATTCCACAGACTCAAAACTCTGTGTTTCCTCATCTCAGTTTTAAATGGCTTACCCCTTATTCTTAAACTGTGGCCTCTGGTTCTGGACTCACCCGACATCGGGAACATATTTCCTGCCTCTAGCGTGTCCAAACCCTTAATAATCTTATATGTTTCAATAAGATACCCTCTCATCCTTCTAACTTCCAAGGTATACAAGCCCAGCCGCTCAATTCTCTCAGAATATGACAGTCCCGCCATCCCGGGAATTAACCTTGTGAACCTACGCTGCACTCCCTCAATAGCAAGAACCTTGCTATTGCGTGGCGATCTTGCAGGTTCCAAAATCTGATCGATCTTTTTTTGTGGGAGTGATATCCAAGCAACATTGCTCATGAATCCAACAACTCACTCTTTACGTGTGATGATTCAACTCCTCTTCGGGGTGGTGCAGTGGCACAGCGGTAGAGTTGCTGCTTTACAGCGCCAGAGACCCGGGTTCAATCCTGACTACGAGTGCTGTCCATATGGAGTTTGCACGTTCTTCCTGGGACCTGGGTGGGTTTTCTCCGGGTGCTCCGGTTTCCTCCCACATCCCAAAGACGTGCAGGTTAGTCGTTTAATTGGCTTTTGGTAAAAATTGTAAATTGTCTCAAGTGCGTAGGACAGTGCCAGTGTACGGGGTGATCGCTGGACGGCACGGGCTCGATGAGCTGAAGGGCCCGTTTCCGTGCTGTATCTCCAAAGTACAAAGTCTAAATCAGTGAAAAGCCCTATCAACACTGGTCATTATCAAATTTGCACAGATTTGATAAAGATGAATAAAACTTTGTAGCTGAGATACAGGATGTGTTAAATATAATGTACAAACTCTCTGACACTGTTCAATGAAGCATATAAGCACAAACTCAACATGGTGATCCTGCAGAATAAAAATAGCTATAAAGAGGAGTGTGGATGGACTGATTTGATATTTCTGCCTGTCTGCTAGAAACATAGAAAATAGCTGCAGGAGTAGGCCATTCCGCCCTCCGAGCCAGTACCACCATTCAATATGATCATGGCTGATCATCTAAAATCAGTACCCCGTTCCTGCTTTTTCCCCATATCCCTCGATTCCTTTAGCCCTAAGAGCTAAATCTTTTTTTTTTCGTGCACCCGAAAAAGGGACCACATCACCCCGATCCTGGCCTCTCTCCACTGGCTCCCTGTGCGGTTCTGAATAAATTTCAAGATCCTCCTTTATGTCTACAAAGCCCTTAACGGGCTTGCCCCCACCTACATCAAAAGTCTGCTTACCCACCACACCACCTCCAGGTCCCTCAGATCGACCGACTTGGGGTTGCTGAACATCCCGCGGTCTAGACACAAGCTCAGGGCCGACCGCGCCTTTGCGGTTGCAGCTCCGAGACTGTGGAACAGCATCCCTCTTCCCATCAGAACTGCCCCCCTCCATCGACTCCTTTAATTCGAGACTTAAAACTCATCTCTACTCCCAAGCCTTTTTTGACGTCCTCTGAGCGAGGGCTATAGGTATGTAGTGATGTTTGTATTTAATCTATGAACCACTGTTGTTTGTTATACTATTCTTACACCAATGTAAAGCACTTTGGCCAACGAGAGTTGCTTTGTAAATGTGCTATATAAATAAAAGTGACTTGACTTCTAAAGCATTTGATGTCATCCCACACCAGAGACTGCTTCGGAAGCTTGACTTCTATGGTATTCGTTCCAACACGAAACGATGGATTTAAAGTTTCCTGACAAAACGTCTTCAGCGTGTGTGTGTGAACGGAAAGAGCTCCAATTGGCATCCAGTGTTGAGTGTTACACCTCAGGGCACAGTACTTGGCCCACATCTGTTTTTGCTTTACATAAACGACATCCATGAAAAAGTCGCAAGCACGACCAGACTATTTGCTGATGATTGTTTGCTGTGCCGTCCAATTAAGTCAGCTGATGATGAAGATGCTCTCCAAAAGGACCTCGATACAATGGTTGAGTGGTCACACCAATGGGGCATGCAGTTCAACCCTTCCAAATGTGAAACCATGCGTATCGCCAGAAAGAGGAATCCAGGCGAAACATCGTACCATATACTTGGTACCACCCTTGAAGAATCCAAACAAACCAAGTATCTTGGCATCAAATTGCAGAATGATCTGCGTTGGAATGGTCAGACTCATCATGCAACGGTGAAAGCAACAGGTGTCCTAAATTTTCTGAGGCGCATCTTTCATCATTGTTCAACTTCTGTCAAGGAGAAGCTATACTTCACCCTCGTTAGACCTCATTTGGACTACGCAGTTGCAGCATGGGACCCATACACAAATAAAAACATTTCTTCCATCGAACGTGTCCAAAGACAGGCAGCTCGATTTGTTACTAACACCTATGAGAGAGAAGCGAGTGTTACCAAACTTCTGAATTCTCTGGGGTGGAACCCTCTCCAAGACAGACGTGAAGCTCACCGTTTGACCTGTTTTTACAAAATGTTAAATGGTCAGCTCGACATAGATTACAAGACCTACACCAAACCCAAACCAATTAGGAGCAGACGAGGGCATTCGATCCAATTTGTGATTCCAGCTACCAAGACAGATGTGTACAGCAATTCATTCTTCCCCCGCACAATTACAGCATGGAATAATCTCCACCCTACTATAGTTACCCAACCAGATGCAACTAAATTTAAGGTAGCTCTTTCTTCCCAAAAACCCTTTCTGGCTTAAGTCCTCCCTCCACCACCTCCAGTTTAAATTCCATTTGGAATATTTTGGAGGACCAAGAAACCAAGAACCAAGACTTGACTTGACTTGAAATCTAACTCTCTCTTGAAAACATCCAGTGAATTGACCTCCACTGCCTTCTGTGCCAGAGAATTCTGCGGCAGAGAATTCCTCTCTGGGTGTATAAGTTTTTCGTCATCTCAGTCCTAAATGGCCAAATGTCTCAAATCCTCTCACTACGAAGGCCAACATGCCATTTGCCAAGGTTCACTTGACAAAGAAAAAAAAGAGGACCTTCAAATCTCAGTAGTTTGGTTTTGTTTAGTTTAGTTTAGAGATAACAGCGCGGAAACAGGCCCTTCGGCCCACTGAGTCCGCACCGACAAGCGATCCCCGCACATTAACACTACCCCACACAGACTCCAGGACAATTTTTACAATTATACCAAGTCAACAGGGCCGTCCCTAGGCCGATTCGACCGATTTTTCCAAATTGGACCCCGCGCCCAAGGGGGGCCCCGCGTTAATTTTCCGTATTTCATATGGAAATACAAATTCACTTAAAGATTTTTTTAACAAAACGTACATGGTTTTGTGCATGGAATACAAGCGCTGTGCGGCCATCAGACACAAACGATGTTAACTACTGTAGCACTTGTGTTAACAGCCAGTAGTTAACAAGTAGTTATCCAATGCGCCATCAATGCATCGATCCACATTCCTCAGTAAATGTGTAATTGTGTTTTAGAAGAAGTATTAATGACGCTGCGTTCCTTTGAATACAATTCACGCGGCGTCATTAACACTTCTTCAAAACATAATTACATTTTACTGAGGAATGTAGATTGATGCATTAATGACACATTGAGAATTTCATAAAACTCACCATCATGATTGAGAACTTCTTCTTGGTGACATTCTTGGTCTGCAGCAGGTTAGTCATTCAATTTACCTACCGACCCACGTTGTATCTCTCTGTCTTTCGCTCTCTCCCTCCCTCTCTCTCTCGCGCGCTCTCTCTCTCCCGTTCCCCACCTCACTCTCTAGCTCTCTCGGCATTCCCGGAATCATTGACGTTTTGCAGTATACAAAAATGCTGGAGAAACTTAGCGGGTGAGGCAGCGTCTATTGAGCGAAGGAAATAGGCAACGTTTCGGGTCGAAACCCTTCTTCAGACCCGGCTATTTCCTTCGCTCTATAGATGCTGCCTCAAGCCCTGTCCCACTGTGCAAGTTCGCGCAAGAGCTTAAAATCTCTATGTAGCATCTCTGTCCCTATCTTAAAATTCCCACTTTGAAATAAAATACAGTTTTCGACAAACATTTTGCAGCAGGATCACGATTAGTCGATTCCCACGCATTTTCAATCATCGTTCGATTCAGTGTAATTTTCACACCTGGTTGATGTAGTTTTTTTTAAAGATACAGTACATTACAATAAATTGGAAATATATTTCAAAGTGGGAATTGGAAGATAGGGACAGAGATGCTACACAGAGATTTTGATAGGAAGGAAACGTTACAGCAGCTGAGTAAAAGATTAGTCAAATGGTAGGTTCAATGAAGATCGGGCGAAGGGGATTGGGGGTGGGGGGGAAAGTATCTACAGCTTGGGACTTGCCTAAATGAGTACTGAGATGGATTATCATTCCACACCAAATGTCTTAGACAATAATACATTTTATGCAATTATCACAACATTTTGTTGGATATGGATCAACCTATGGTACATGCTCGTAAATTAGTAAAACAAATGTTCTTTAAGTACTGTTGTTTCTGGGATGGGATTTCTGATAACAAATAACCTACATTCTATATTTTGTCATAATGTGGCTGAAACAATAGCATATTTTGTGATATTTATTGAGATAGGAAGATACAACTGAGTTTGGGCAAGATATTACCTTGCAACATTCTGTATGTCTGATAGATATTGTGAAATGGAACTCAGAAATTATGGGAGGATTACATAAAACTATAATTCAAAGGTAATGAATATACAGAGTATTCTTATTTCCATCATGAACATACAATGGTGATATAGGACACCAGGTCCTACTACGGTAAACTCACGGGCTACTACGGTATGACTATGTGTTAAAAAAGTATCAAATTTTTACATCCTGAGTATATTTTACATGTGGACATTTTTCAACATGTTGGAAAATCTTCACGAGTTACCACGTTTCCCGAGTACCTGCCGTTAGCGCTAAGAAATGGCATGTTGGCCTTTATAACAAGAGGAATCGAATATAGGAGCAAAGAGGTCCTTCTGCAGTTGTACAGAGTTCTAGTGAGACCGCACCTGGAGTATTGTGTGCAGTTTTGGTCCCCTAATTTGAGGAAGGACATTCCTGCTATTGAGGGAGTGCAGCGTGGGTTTACAAGGTTAATTCCCGGGATGGCGGGACTGTCATATGCTGAGAGAATGGAGCAGCTGGGCTTGTACACTCTGGAGTTTAGAAGGATGAGAGGGAATCTCATTGGAACATATAAGATTGTTAAGGGCTTGGACACGCTAGAGGCAGGAAACATGTTCCTGATGTTGGGGGAGTCCAGAACCAGGGGCCACAGTTTAAGAATAAGGGGTAAGACATTTAGAACGGAGACGAGGAAACACTTTTTCTCACAGAGTGTGATGAGTGTGGAATTCTCTGCCTCAGAGGGCGGTGGAGGCAGGTTCTCCAGATGCTTTCAAGAGAGCGCTAGATAGGGCTCTTAAAGATAGCGGAGTCAGGGGATATGGGGAGAAGGCAGGAACGGGGTACTGATTGTGGATAATCAGCCATGATCACATTGAATGGCGGTGCTGGCTCGAAGGGCCAAATGGCCTTCTCCTGAACCTATTGTTTATTGTCTATTGAAACGTCCCGAGCGCCGACGTACCCGCTACGTTCATTCTACGTGTTTACCACGAGTTTTGTTTTTTTTTTTACTCGGGAGAGCTCTTGGGTGAACTCGCACAGTGGGAAATGGCTTCACACCCGCTGAGTTTCTCCAGCATTTTTGTCTACCTTCGATTTTCCAACATCTAAAGCTCCTTCTTAGACGTTTTGCGGTGATGGCTGCATCTGCGGTTCCTTTCTGTTGGGAGGGGGGGAAGAGTCCTGGCCCGTGGCGGATCCTGATAAGTGATATGTTCTCTCTGCGGGTGCTGCCTTGCCCGCTGAGTTCCTCCAGCACTCTGTGTTTTTTTTTTGGTTCTGAAGTTGAAGGTGGACCCCCCCCTGTGCCTACCTTCAACTCCCTGTCTGTGGTGGCTCTGCGGGACAGGCAGGGGCTCTGGGGAGAGGGATACGGTTCTGGTCGAGACCCTTCTTTAGACAATCACAAGTACTCTCACCGACGAGAGTTCAGTTCAGTCTGAAGAAGGGTCTTCTCTCCAGAGTCGCTGCGCTGCCTGTCCTGCTGAGCTACTCCAGCTTGTATGCCAAATTTGAAAAGTTGAGGAAAAACAAGGTGTACAGAGTTGCTTATTGGTTACAATCTGAGGAGTATGATGATGCTACTGATTATGATATGGCAATGTACCAGCTAGCAACTGATCTTCTCCATAAAGACCTGGTCTATTGCTAGAAATTATAATTTATTTACCTATCTGTTATGGACTTACAGCATATAATACAATAATATTAAAGTTCTGATCTTGAGAATATCACATTTTTTAATTTTCAAGGCAGTCTGGGCGTTTATTACTATTTCCGTCACAACGGTCAATTTTGTAATTATCTACAATTAGGTAATTAACTAATTATATGCTTTAATTTCAGGTTATCCAAGTAAGATGTTTTATATTTGTTTCAGAATGCTTCAATCTATAATAACTGAAAATGTCATTCAGTTCTCTTAATTTTAAAGAAAATTATGGGCTTTTGACTGTCCTCGATCACAGCTTTTGTGTTAAGTCAATGGAAAAGCAATAGGGAACAAGATGCTAATTTCCAGTATGAAAATGGCCATCATTTTTTTAATACTGAAGATATGAAAGTGAATTAGGTGTCAAGTTAAACTTCTTTTTATGCTTTATCTGATGGGATAAATTGCAGACTTGATTTTTAAAATCTCAAAATTTTGTAACATTGCTAGAAAATGTACCTGCATCTTGGAGGCCGAAGGTTAGGTTGTTCGCCAAGAAAGATAGACTTCATTATCCCTCATACAGCAACATCAAGAGCGATGTTGCTGTACTGAGATATAGCCAAGTCTATCCCTCATTGCTAGCAGCTGATGGGAAGCGGCTGTAAAGTGGGAAGCGGCTGAAAAAGGACAGCGCTGCTGGGGGGTGGGGGGGGGGAGTTCCTTTCACAGCGTGTGGGTAGTCTGTCCATGGGTAAGGTTGCCAGGAGGACAGGAGGGTTGATAAGGAGGGGGTCGGCCAGGGATCATCCAGCTCAAGAGCAGGTCAGCGGGCGATGGATAACAGGACAGCGGGCGGTGGAGCTTACTCCATGTGTCAATGCGAGTAACCTCAATTGATCCCTTGTTCGCGCTGACACAGGAGTAAGCTCCACCGCCCACTGTGATGTTATCCATCACCCGCTGACCACTCCGCTCTATGATCATTGCACTTGAGCTGGTCCCCTCACTGTTCAGACGGAGAGCACGGCCAGCGGTGAGCGGGCCGGCAGAAGGCGCTGAGATGGCAGTCGGTTCCGCTCTCCGGTGATGGAGGTCGCTCGTAGGCGAGCTGCTTCCCTCCCCGGCCACAATGCGGTAGCTCTGCGCCCGGAGCGCTGCGGCAGCGGTGAGTGAGTGTTACTGGCATTAACCCCGACCCTCTCCTTCTCAACGCTCCTTCCCTCCTCGCAACTTTACCCCTGGCTAGACTCCCCACACGCTGTGAAAGGAACTCTCCCCCGAATTGTCATGTTACGACACGTGACTCATTTATAATTATTTATTTATATTTCTACGAAAAGTTTTCCCGATTGGGCCCCGCATCTCCTAAGGCCGGCCCTGCAAGTCAATTAACCTGCCAAACTGCACATCTATGGAGCGTGAGAGGAAACTGGAGAACACCGCAGAAAAACCCACGCATGTCACTGGGAGAATGTACAAACTCCGTACAGACAGCACCCGTGGTCGGGATCGAACCCGGGACACTGGCGCTGTAAGGCAGCAGCTCTACCGCTGCGCCACATTTAGGGTTTGAGATAATGTTAACTTGTCAATGAAATAACAAACTTTCTAACAGAGGTCCTTCAAATCTTGGTATAGCTGACTGAGCTGACAAAATGTTGATCTGATGGAATCCCGTAACTTTAACTAATACTTGCTGCTTTGTCTTGGATTGAAAATCTGAAAGATTTGGACCTTCTTTACGTCCACTGTTTATCGATCAAACATTCATCTATGATAGACACAAAATGCTGGTGTAACCCAGCGGGACAAGCAGCATCTCTGGAGAGAAGGAATGGGTGACTTTTCAGGTCGAGACTGAAGACTGACGAAGGGTCTCGACCCAAAAACATCACCCATTCCTTCTCTCCAGAGATGCTGCCTGTCTCACTGAGTTACTCCAGCATTTTGTGTCTACCTTTGATTTAAACCAGCATCTGCAGTTCTTTCCCACACAAACATTCATCTACTGTACACTAGGGCGGCACAGCGGTAGAGTTGCTGCCTGACAGTGCCAGAGACCCGGGTTCGATTCCCACTACGGGTGCTTGTCTGTACGGAGTTTGTACATTCTCCCTGTGACCTGCGAGGGTTTTCTCCCGCACTCCAAAGACGTACAGGTTTTTAGTTTGATTGGCTTCGGTAAAATTGTAAATTGTCCCTAATGGGTAGGATGGTGCGAGTGTACGGGGTGATCGCTGGTCGGCACGGTCTCAGTGGGCCGAAGGGCCTGTTTCCACGCTGTATCTCTAAACTAAAATGGTGGTTTGTGCATGAAATCCTCTGCCAGGGGTGGTGGTGGAGACATATACGATAGTGGTGTTTAAGAGGCTTTTTGATAGGTAAATGGGTATTCAGGGAATAGAGGCATGGTGTAAATGTATGGTTTGACACGTGAGATATTGTGGATGGCGCGGTGGTGTAGCGGTATCCTGTTTACGGGCGCTTGTCTATACGGCGTTTGTACGTTTCCCCCCGTGACCTGTGTGGGTTTTCTCTGAGATCTTCGGTTTCCTCCCGCACTCCAAAGATGTACAGGTTTGTAGGTTAATTGGCTTGGTGTAAATGTAAATTGTCCCTAATGTGTGTTGGCTAGAGTTAGTGTGCAGGGATCACAGGTCAGCATGGACTCGGTGGGCCGAAGGGACCGTTTCTGCGCTGTATCTCTAAACTAAACTAAAACTAAATCGAAGGGCCGGTTCCAATGCTGAGCTGTTCTTGGTTTCCTTTTGTCCTACGCACTAGGATAATTCCTAATGTTCGACTTTACTTTAGACTTCAGAGATATAGCGTGGAAACAGGCCCTTTGCCCCACTGAGTTCACGCCTACATGTGATCACCCCATACACTAACACTATCCTACACACAGGGACAAGTTTCAATTTACAGAAGCCAATTAAGCTGGAGTGGAGTGTGTCTTTGGCGTAGGGGAGGAAACCTGAGCACCCGGAGCAAACCCACGTGGTCACGGTACCTATTCCGTACAGACAGCACCCGTAGTCAGGATTGAATGCGGGTCTCTGGCGCTGTGAGGCAGTAGCTCGACCGTTGTGTATGCCGCTCTAAGCTACCAGCTCAGTTCAGTTCTTCCTACCTTTGCTCCACTGGTCGTGTATAACCAAGTAGTTAGATCTGTTCAGGTGACATCACAAAGGAGCCAGTACCTAGTTACAAAGCAGCTAGAATAGTAAGATTAAATGAGAACTTGCCAGTTTGAAGTTTGATCTTTAGTTATGAGGAGTTACGTTGAGGGATTACGTGAAGAAGAGCCCGTCCAGCCGCACACGCGTCAATCTTCAAAGCAGCGGAGTGAAAATCACAGACGACAATTACTGAAGTACAATAGTAAGATACATAAATACTAGAACTACCAGCTCGATCCTTTTATGAGGGTGGGAGCGGAGGGCACGTAATCCCTCAACGTAACTCCTCATAAAATAAAGATCAAACTTCAAACTGGTCTTCCGGTGGCGACATGCCTTGCTAGCAGTCGCAAACTTTTTAGCTCCGCTGAAAAAATCGCGATTTTTCGCGTTAAAATCGGGTCTGGAGGTCGGGACCGTTTTTAAAAACTTACCGGAGCTTCATGTCGCGGTGCTGATGACGTCATCAGTAAGCGCCGCGATTTTAACGGAGGGAAAGTCATTTTAAATGAAAAGTACATCTCCAGGTCAGAGCCCACAGAGGAAAATCTCAAAACATCTGCTAAAGACTCTGGAACAGCAAGAAACTTCAGAACTGACCTCTGGAGAGGTCTCTGGAATGGCTACTCGATCTGCAAAAGAGAAAACCGAAATGGAGGACTTAAGAAACTCGGTAAGAGATATCAAAAATGATATGGAAGCTGGGAACAGTAAATTGATAGCCGGTAATGATAAAATACTTGAGGGTATTGAGGCTCTCCAAAAAAGAATTGAAGGTGTGGAAAAAGGACTATCGATAAAAATTGAAAAGGTGGCAGAAGAGACCACAAAGATGTTTGAGGCTGTGCACGAAACTGTGGCTGCAAATGCATCTGCAGTGAATGATTTGGAAGCTACTGTGGAAGTGATGGCTGGAGAGATGCAGACTATGAAGTCAGAAATAGATAGTCTCAAGAACCAAGTCACAAAGGTTTCGAATAAATGTGTTGACCTAGAAGCTCGCTCAAGACGTCAAAATATAAGAATACGTGGTGTAAAAGAGGGAGCTGAGGGGGACAATGTTTGTGAGTTCGCTGCCAACCTAATTAAACATGTACTGAAGCTACCAGAAGTACCTGTAATTGAAGTAGCACATCGACTCCCCAGATTTAAATCAAGATCTCAAGGAGAACGTGCCTACCCACGACAGATCATAATTAAACTTCGGGATATCTCAACAATGGAAGCGCTGATGAAAAAAATCAACCACGGAGAGAAGATGATGTACAGAGGTGATACTATTAAACTCCTACGGGACTACCCTTATGAGATTGAGCAAAAGAGAAGAAAGTTCTCACAGACCAGAGAAGTTCTTTATGGTGTTAAGGGAGTTTTGTGTGGAGTGTTTTACCCGGCTAGAATGCGTATCACCTTTGAGGGAGTGTCAAAAACATTCACTAATTCGGATGAATCTCTCAAATACGCTCAAGAAATCGCGACTAAGGCTGCATCAACTGGAGACTGAAAACCAAGACGACATGAACAAATGAACTTGCTTATTCTTCCAACAAGAATATCACAAGGAAAGTGAATTAACTGAACACTGATTTTTTATTTTTTATTTGACTTCAAGCAACAGATTCTTAGTGAGACGTGGCTAGACATTATTATCTTCGCTGGAACATTGTGCTATGTAATTCAAGGACACTACGTGCTCAAACGAGGAAAACCTGATAACGGGACGAACTGCTGGGCTGAGAGTGAAAAACATCACATGGCTTATATTGTTTATAAAAAACTGAAAAAACTGAGAACTAATAATAATTAACAATTAACAATACTAATATAGAAATAGCAATTGAAATAGATAAAAAATGTGCAGTCTGCTCTGTTTAGCAGATAACAGCAAGTGCTATGCAGCTCGAGAGTGGAGGGAGGGGGAGACCGGGTACCTGGCATAACTCCAGGAGCCAGACTCCCGTTAACCCTTCCAGCGAACAGCTCATTTTTAACAATATTAAAATCAATTTAAAATAGTTAAGAGATAATATACACTCGAGGTTGATATGAAAAATATATACGGCTTATATAGTTTTACAAAATGCTGAGAATTAATCATAATTAATAATTAACAATACTAATATAGAAATAATATTTGAAACTGATAAAACTGTGGTGCCTGCGTCATAACGCAGACAGCAGTTATCACCTATGTTCGCAGCTCGTGGAGAGGAGAAGAGATCAGGCACCTGGCACAATTCCAGGAACCTGACTCCGGTTAATCCACTCAGTAAACCGCTCACTTTAACAATACTAAATTCATTTTAAAATAGTTAAGAGATAAAGAGTGAGTAGGATATGGAATCGAATACATTTGACATATATATAAATTGTAACTGGGTGAAATAGATCTGAATTGGAAACGGTAATGACCCCATAGATTTTGGGTAATAAATACAGCGGGGCTAACTTTATACCAACTACGCCGGAAGCGTTATGGATGTCGTACCCCACAGACGAGTGGGCCACTCACTACGGTGTTGAAATTTTAGACACCGTAAATTTATTTGATTTATATATATATTTTTTTTTAATCACAATATGTCACATCTGTGTGTTTTTTCTTCAAGGACAATCGCGCAGGAGAACTACCAAGGAAGTCTATAATAGAAATACTCCCAAAATAACCAGAGTCCGGAGGTATGAACGCACCACAATAATTAAGGTCATTAAAATTGGTAAAAATGCATGACGACAATCAAAAGAAAATAGGAGGAATCACATTATGTAGTTGGAATATAAGGGGGATTAATGAACCTATTAAAAGGGGCAAGATACTAGCTCAGTTGAAATCATACAACACGGACATAGCGTTTCTACAGGAAACACATCTTAAACAGCAAGATCAGACAAGACTGAGGGCGAACTGGATAGGCCAAACATTTCACTCTTCATTTACCTCCAAATCTAGAGGTACTGCAATTATTATTCGTAAAGGAATTCCATTTAAATCAAAGAACACTATTTTAGATAAGGAAGGGAGATATCTTATAGTAGCAGGGGAGATCAATAATATGCCAATTACGCTGGTAAACATATATGCGCCCAACTTTGATAACCCTCAATTTTTTAATAAAATTCTGAATATAATTGCAGAATCTAATTATCAAAATGTTATAATCGGAGGAGATTTTAATTGTGTTTTAGATCCTTATTTAGATAAATCGATGCAAAAACAAAAAGGTCAGACGAAATCTAAAACCAGTGAACTCTTACACACATATATGGAAAACACAAATATAACAGATGTATGGAGGATTGCAAACCCGACGGGAAGGGATTACTCGTTTTATTCAATGGTGCATAAAACATATTCACGGATAGACTATTTTTTAGTGGATACAAAATTAATTTCGCAATCTCTGAATCCTAAATATCATATTAATGCGATCTCAGATCATTCTCCGTTAACTTTTGTTCTAAAACTAGAAGGAATGTCTATGAATAAACCGTTCTGGAGGTTTAACTCACAAATTTTAAAAGACCCTCAAGGGAGTATCTATCTAAAAAAACAGATGGATCTATTTTTTGAGTTAAATGATACACCAGAGATATCCCCCACGTTATTATGGGAATCCTTCAAAGCATTTATAAGAGGAGTCATTATTTCATTTCAAGCTTATCAAAATAAAAAGAATAAGAATGAACAAAGACACTTAGAAGATCAAATAAAACAGTTAGATATAGATAATGCTAAAGACCCAACTATGGATAAACATAATAAAATACTACTACTGAAATTTCAGTTAAATAAATTACTGTCAGAGAAAGTTATAACATTATTTCAAATCACAAAACAAGAACACTTCGAATTCGGGGACAAACCCCACAAACTTCTAGCACGACAACTTAAAAAACGGGAAAAAGAGAATGCAATATTAAAGATTAAATCAGATAGAGGGGAAGTATTAACACTACCCAAGGATATTAATAAAAGATTTGCTCAATTTTACCAGAATCTATACACATCTAAAACGTCAATAGACAATAATAAAATCTCAGAATTTTTAGATAATTGTAATCTACCACAATTAGAACGCAGGGAACAAGAGGAACTGGGAGCACAAATTACTTCTAAGGAGATAGAAGACACAATAAAAACACTAAAAAATGGAAAAACACCAGGACCAGACGGATTCAGTAATGAATTTTATAAATCTTTTTATGATATAGTTACTCCACGATTACAAAAAATGTATACATATGCTTATAAAGAGCAAAACCTACCTGAAACACTAGCGGAATCAACGATCATATTAATACTTAAAAAAGATAAAAATATAGAAGAACCAGGATCATATAGAGCTATTGCTTTGTTAAATACGGATCAGAAAATAATAGCAAAAACATTAGCCAATAGATTAAGCAAGTATGTTAGTAGACTAATACATGAGGATCAAACAGGATTTATACCTAAGAGACACTCATTTAATAATTTGAGACGTTTGCTTAACATAATGCATTCACATAAATCTTATGACCAAGAGTTAGCTATCATCTCACTGGACGCAGAAAAAGCGTTTGATCAAGTAGAATGGGACTATATGATCAAAGTATTGCAAAAATTCCAATTGGGAGAAAACTTTATTGCATGGATAAAACTACTATATAACAAACCTACGGCTAGAATACTAACTAATAATATATTATCTACAAAATTCGAATTATCTAGGGGCAACAGACAAGGATGTTCACTATCACCGCTGTTATTTGCTTTGGTAATTGAACCCCTTGCTGAAAAAATAAGAACACACTCGAATATTCACGGTTATAACACAAAATATTCAAACAACAAACTATCCCTATATGCTGATGATGTACTACTGTACATCACAAAACCACAAATTAGTATACCAAATATATTAAACTTAATTGAGGACTTTGGATCCTTTTCAGGATATAGAATAAATTGGAACAAAAGTGAAATTATGTCGATTAAACCAAAAGACTCAACACATCTCAGGAAATTCCCTTTTAAAATAGCTATGGAAAAATTCAAATATTTAGGAATTGAGATTACTAGAAATTACCATGATATGTTTAAAGCTAATTATAATCCCCTACTTAAGAAATTAAATAATCTGATTAAATTTTGGAAAACACTTCCGATGTCCTTAATAGGTAGGATAAATGCTATAAAAATGATTTTCTTACCACAAATCCTTTACCTATTTCAATCAATACCTATATATCTCCCAAAAAAGTTTTTCAAAAAACTGGACTCAGACATTACAAATTTTATATGGGATTACAAATCCCACAGAATACAAAGAACACACCTTAACAAACGAAAAGAGTTGGGGGGTCTAGCGCTCCCTAACTTTATGTATTATAACTGGGCAGTAAATATTAAAAATATGATTCACCTGCTGGACAATTCTGCCCAGCAGGTGGACTGGATTATAATGGAAAAAGGGGATTGCTCCCCGAATAATATAGGAGCGATTATTCTCTCTCCAATAAATTTGAATAATAAAAATTATAATAAAAATCCAATTATATATAGCACTATTAGAACATGGAAGCAAATAAAACAGAATCTAAAATTAAGAAACCTATCTCTCTTAATACCAATAGTCAATAACCCATCGTTTAAACCTTCAATCATAGATAAAGCATTTATACAATGGGAAAGAATGGGAATTAAAACGCTCGAAGATCTGTATGAATTAGAAAAATTACTATCATTCCAACAACTACAACTGAAATATAATTTGAAAAATAATCAATATTTTAAATATATACAAATCTGTGACTATTTGAAAACACACACAAAAGATTATTATAATATGCCTTCCGACTTACTAGATGAAGCAATGAAGACAAAGGCGGAATCAGTTAATTTAATATCATACTTATATAATATCATCTTAAATATAGAAATACCCACAACAGATGGAATTAGAAGAGATTGGGAACAAGATCTAGGTATAAAAATTTCAAAAGAGAGTTGGGATAATCATTTATTACAGGTGCATAAATGCTCGATCAACGTACGACATACGCTTATCCAATTTAAAACATTACATAGATTATATTATTCAAAAACCAAACTAAATAAAATCTTTCCTAACGTCTCACCAATCTGTGATAAATGTATATGTCAAGAAGCTACCATAGCACATTCTTTTGTTTTTTGTACAAAAATCCAAAAATTCTGGTTTGAAATATTTGATATTTTTTCAAAATTAATCAAAATAAAACTGGTACCAAAACCAGAATGGATTATTTTTGGAATATCGGAAGGTATTCCTGAATTAAACGTGTATCAGAAGAATTTACTCAATTATGGGCTAATAATGGGAAAAAAGCTTATACTTAAATTCTGGAAAAATGCGCCCACACCAACAATAAAAATGTGGACATCAAATATGTTGGAAACATTACATCTGGAAGAGATGAGATTCCTCCTAGTAGGCAAAGTAGATCAATTTCAAAAGACGTGGTCTACGTTTTTGGACCTATTACAAGCATGAGGTGCAATAGTAATTTAGAAAAACAAATAAATAAATAAAAGGTATCTGGACCTGGTAATGGGAGGTAAAATAAAAATAGACTTGGTTGGTAGTTCCTTCTCTATGAAGTATGGTATAAGAGTTATAATAGAGCGATTGTTCCTTCTTTCTTTCTCTTTTTTTTCTAGGGTCTATTTTCTAACTTTACTTCCTTCTCTAACCTCTTTTCTAAGGGGCTTTCTTTTCCCAACACTCTTTTGCACTTCACAACCTTTGCGCACTTTCTTCACTTTTCTTACTTCTTTCTTTTTCTTTCTTAAAGTTTAAAAAAGTGAAGCGGTACAAAAAATGTATTAATATATACGTGTTGTATATTACTGTAATCTACCGTACTTCTAAAAAATAAAAAAAAAAAAAAAAAAAAAAAAACTTCAAACTGGTAAGTTCTCGTTTAATCTTACTATTTTACTTCGGAGTCACGTGAGTGACTACGTGAAGATTTCAAAGCTCTGTGATTTCACACCGTGGATTAAAATCCAGGTGCTCACTGCACTGATTGACTCTATTGAGTAAGCACAATCAACAATGCATAACCACAACATTAAATGTAATCAGTTAATGGTTTTATTTATTATAACAATAGTAACCCATTTATCATAATGAGGGATTTAATACTGAATCCAGCACGGCATCACCAAACACCCCGGGATCTTTAATCTCCTTATGGTAATACTTGTGAAACATCTGTTCACTTGCCCATCCTGCGGCCGCGAGGATAAGGTCTATTGGAACGTCTGAATCCCTGGCCGCCGATGTTGATGCCGCCCTGGTGGAATGAGATTTAACTTTATCAGTAACAATACCTGAATAAATCAACACCCGTTTCAACCATCTTGAAATTGTCTGTGTTGACACTTTCTTATGAGGACTTTTATGACTAATAAAAAATGCTACTTCTGTGCCTCTTAAGATTCTGGTTGTTTCCATGTAACATCTTATATA
The DNA here is from genome assembly GCA_038087875.1 of Malacoraja senta. NCBI lineage: Eukaryota > Metazoa > Chordata > Chondrichthyes > Rajiformes > Rajidae > Malacoraja > Malacoraja senta. Next base: position 49,752,745 of record CM075984.1, read on the forward strand.
TGTTACTACACATAGCCGTGGATCCGTAGGATATGCTGAAAACCCCAACTTACATCCCGTGAGCCCAGGTCTACTTTGTTTCAGTAAATCATAGACATAGAATGTAACGGCATCTGCCCCTACTTTCATTCTGTCTATTCTTAATTTCTGTAATGTTTGAACTCTCCGAGCTGAAACTAATGCCATCAGCATAACCAACTTCATGGTACTTTTGGCCAATGACAGAGTTTCAATCGCATTCCATTCACGCAGTAGCATCAGTACATCTTTTACATTCCAGATTTTTGTATACCTAGGTCTAGGAGGTTTGGAATTGAAAATTCCCTTCATAAACCTACAGACCCAAGGATGAGATCCTATTGGATTTTGTTCTGATTCACTGCTTAAATATGCAGAGACTGCACTTCGTGCAGTATTGATTGCACTATAACTTAATTTTAATTCAAATTAAAGAGTTGAAAGAAACTCTAACACATCTGAAATGTCTGCTGTGTTATATGCAATATTCTTTTCTGAACAAAACGCCTCCCATTTCCTTATATAAGAAATGTATTGCTTCTGGGTACTATTTCTCCAGGCTGCTGCCATAACATCCACCGTACGGTCTGATAATCCTCTTCCAAGATATGGCCTTCTTAGAATCTGCAAATCAACAAACCAATACGATCATGTAAAGGATGTGGTTCATCAGTTACAGGGTGTACAAGCAGTTTTACCTGCTTTGGAATAACCATAAGGGTTTTTTTGATCATGTTTAACACCAGTGGGTACCATAGCTGTGTAGGCCAATCTGGCACCACCAAAATCTCCGAGGCTGAGTCCTGTTTAATTTTCTGTATGCATCGATTGATTAAACAAAACGGAGGAAATGCATACAGAAACATATCACCCCAATGTAGCGAGAAAGCATCCACCGCTACTGCACCAGGATCAGGTTCCCATGACACATACTTAGGCAATTGGTGGTTAAGTCTTGAAGCACACAAATCAATCTCTGGCATTCCAAATTGTGCTACAATTTGCTTAAATATTTCATGATGCAACATCCATTCTGTATTATCATTAAATTTACGTGACCTTTTGTCTGCAACTATGTTAAATTTGCCTGCTAAATACATTGCTGACAGCCAAATTTTCCTTGCAATACACCAGGACCAAATTTCATTTGCCAATCTATCACATGATTCTGACTTGATACCACCCATATGATTTACATATGCTACAGCTGTAGTATTTTCAACCTGTACCTGAACATGCACATTTTCCATATTAGTGCAATAAGCTTTAAGCCCATAAAATGCTCCTACCAGCTCTAGGTAATTTATACCTTGATTTTCAAGCAGGTACTTCATCCATATTCCACCTACCTCCACAGCTGGAAACAATGTTAGTTGCGCCCCATCCTAGAGCACTTACATCAGTCTGTAGAATAAAGGAAGGTGTATCTACCAAAACTATCCTGGAAGCATTAGAGACATTGTTAATCCACCATTCTATTTCTGTAATCGGTTCAATTGTCAATTGCATGGGCCTGTCAAAATGCCCTGCATTCCTCTTTAATGCTTGTACCTTAGCCTTCTGCAAATGTTGATAATGCAATGGTCCAAATCTTACAGCTGGAAAAGCAGCAATTAATTTGCCCAGTAAGCTTGCCACTTGTCTAATTGAAGGTTTGTACTCGTTAATGAGCTTAATACAACCTTCAATTAACTGCAGCCTTTTGTCTTTTGGCAAGGTGATTACCATGTGTTCTGAGTTAATTGTGAATCCTAGGTAATCAATCTTTATGTTTGGTAATAATTTCGATTTTTGTGGGTGAATAATGAATCCCATTTTTTCAAAAATGTACTTGACTCTTAATACTGACCCCTTTGCGGTAGCCAAAGTGTTCCCCACAATCAGAATATCATCCAAATGGCCCTCAGCTCTTAGCAGAGCTAAAATTGGTTTGAGTAATTTTGTAAATAACCTTGGTGCTGAAGTCAGACCATTGGGCAATGCTTTAAATTGCCATAACTGACTCATCCACCTGAATTTTAGATATCTTTGATCATTACCATGCATTGCCACAGAATAATATGCATCTTGCAGATCTATGCTTGCCATATAGCAATTTCTTGTGACCAGCTGAATGGCATTAGTAAATGTTTCCATTTTGAAATGTTTATATTGTACAAAAAGGTTAAGACTTGTCAGATCCAGAATAATTCTGCATCCACCATCCTTTTTTGTTCTAGGAAAAATGCTTGACACAAACTGATGGTGTTGCTCTACTGACTTTTCTATTACACCTTTGTCGCATAACATTTTCAATTCTCCCTGGATCTGCGTATTCTTTTCCTTTGAGAAAATACGTGCCCGGTTTGAAATATGTTGAGTAGGAGGATCCAAATGTGGATAGAACTCAATTCTAAATCCCACTATGCTGCACAGTATAAACGAATCATTTGTTATTAGTTGCCATTCTTTTAGGAAGAATTGTAATCTTCCCCCCACTTGTGAGTGTAAAACATTTGTTGTGTTTCTTACCAGACCAGACCCCCCTACCTCGGGGTTTGCCATCGGCAAATGTTGTCCCCTTCTAGTAGGCACATTGTAACCTCCATGCATCCCCGGTGCAGCACGCCAACGTGTATATGGGAACGATCGGCTTGTTCCTTCTCCAGCACCAGCCATCCGTCTGTAGGGATACTGCCTTTGCACCGCTCTGCTCAGCATAGGTGGTTTCACCATCATACCCATCATGGTTTTTGACTCTTCATTTAGGTCTTTTAACTTTTTTGCTAGATTTTCTCCAAAAAGCAGATTAGACATTTGTATATTGGATGGCTTACAGAGCCCTGCATTCTTAGGATGAATATTCGGTCTTATTGCACTTTTACGAATACAGTTAATTTCAAAGTACGCACTACACATGAGTGCTAAGGCATCTTGTTGTGAATCAGATATAAGATCTTCATCCAACCCCCTGGCAAACGCCGTAATGCCTGACCCCAGCAATTTCAGCACTCGTTGTAATTTCAATTCTTGTGAGCGTAAACCAATGCTCAAATAACCCCATATCAAGTTATTCACCGCTGGGACTGCTAGCAGTTCACAATTTGCCGGGGTCTCATATTTTTTAACAGTCTCATCCATAGTTAATTCCTGGAGCTGATGGGAGATCAGATAATTTATAGTCATTGCTATTTCATCTCTCAAAGATTCCCCTGTTACTCTGGGAACAGCAAACGTTTGTGCCAGCCCTGGTACTTTGAGCTCTGACAATGGGCTCTGGTCCTCATACAAATCATCATCTGAATCTAGAAGTTCCTCTTCTCCATGGGAAATTTCTGGCTCCCGTGTTTCAGGTAATCCTCTGCCAGATTCCACCTGCGCGGGCTCTCCTGTAAGCCCACGGATAGGCAGCCCTGTTTCAGGTGCTGCTGGCGCTGGCTCATTTCTAGGCTAACGCTTCATTTGTTTTTCTTTAGACATTGTCGGTGCTGGCACATCTCTCAACCAATGTTTATACTGCCTTTGTTCAGGCATTTCGGGCACTGGCTCTCTGGTAGGCCAACCACTGTATTGTCTCTGCACAGGCATTCCTGATGGCTCTCCTGTAGGCCACCCTTGTGCCTGTCCCATCCAAGGCACCCCCTGTGTTGTATCTTCAATAGGCCAACACAGACTGAAATCCTCCTGTGGGGGTTCTTTATAAATCATTTTCCCCATAAGGAGTTCCAAGCTAGCGACCCTAGCAGCCATTTCATT
>CM075984.1:49756697-49799911 GCA_038087875.1 Malacoraja senta
AGGCAAATCTTTTTTTGTTCCTGAACCTTATCATTATGCCTGTGACATGTTTCTATAAAGTTCAAACAAATTCTTACACAATCACCATATTTAATAATTTATTCTTTTTAATTGCTGCTGCAGATTTACTGCCGATTATTAGGCAAGTTAAAACCTCATGGAAATTAGGCAGAAATGGTGAAATCCTGCAGCACTGTGCCATATCTTCAAGCATTCCTAATGATTTGAATTGTACTGCATTACAGTACTTTATGAATTGATATCTTATAACTTGTCTTTTTTATTGTATCACTAATGCGTCATTCGATTGATTTGAAGGTCATTCATTTATTCATTGCTAAATCAAGCACATGACTTTAGTTCCTTTTTGACACAAAAAAAAGATTATTAAAGCCCCTGTCCCACTTAGGCAATTTTTTCGTTGACTAGGCTGCCGCCACATGGCCGCCGGGGTGACGCCTGTATGGTCGTGAGTCGTCTCCTCAAGTCGCCTAAAGAGTCGTAACGTTTTTTCTGGTCGCTGCTGGATTTTGAAATGTTTGGAAGTTCTCGGCGACTGTGGGCTTGTCGTAGCTTGTCTTCTCCTGTCGTAGATGCTGTCGCCAGGATGAGGCAGGTTGTCACCAGGTGACGTTGGTTGTTGCCGGGTGCTGACTTTGGTGATTTCCATTGGCGACTGCCTATGTCAACATATGTCAACTGGTGACAGTTACTGGCGACTGAATTAGACATAGACATAGACATAGAAAACAGGTGGAGGAGGAGGCCATTCGGCCCTTCGAGCCAGCACAGCCATTCATTGTGATCATGGCTGATCGTCCCCATTCAATAACCTGTGCCTGCCTTCTCCCCATATCCCTTGATTCCACTAGCCCCTAGAGCTCTATCTAACTCTCTCGTAAATCCATCCAGTGACTTGGCCTCCACTGCCCTGTGGCAGGGAATTCCACAAATGCACAACTCTCTGGGTGAAAACATTTTTTCTCACCTCAGTCTTAAATGACCTCCCCTTTATTCTAAGACTGTGTACCCTGGTTCTGGACTCACCCAACATTGGGAACATTTTTCCTGCATCTAGCTTGTCCAGTCCTTTCATAATTTTATATGTTTCTATAAGATCTCCCCTCATCCTTCTAAACTCCCGTGAATACAAGCCTAGTCTTTTCAATCTTTCCTCATATGACAGTCCCACCATCCCAGGGATCAATCTCGTGAACCTATGCTGTACTGCCTCAATCACAAGGATGTCTTCCTCAAATGAGGAGACTAAAACTGTACACAATACTCCAGATGTGGTCTTACCAGAGCCCTATACAGCTGCAGAAGAACCTCTTTACTCCTATACTGAAATCCTCTTGTTATGAAGGCCAACATTCCATTAGCTTTCTTGTACCTGCACACCAACTTTCAGTGACTGGTGTACAAGGATGCCCAGGTCTCGCTGCACCTCCCCCTTACCTAACCTAACCCCATTGAGATAATAATTTGCCCCCTTGTTTTTGCCACCAAAGTGGATAACCTCACATTTATCTATATTATACTGCATCTGCCACGCATCTGCCCACTCACTCAACCTGTTCAGGTCACCCTGCAACCTCCTAACATCCTCTTCACTGTTCACACTGCCACCCAGCTTTGTGTCATCCGCAAACTTGCTAGTGTTGCTCCTAATTCCCTCTTGCAAATAATTAATATATATGGTAAACAGTTGTGGCCCCAACACCACTCCACTCGCCACTGCCTGCCATTCAGAAAAGGACCCGTTCACTCCTACTCTTTGCTTCGTGTCTGCCAACCAATTTTCTATCCATGTCAACACCCTACTCCCAATACCATGTGCTCTAATTTGAGTCACCAGTCTCCCGTGCGGGACCTTATCAAAGGTTTTCTGAAAGTCTAGATACACTACATCCACTGGCTCCCCTTCATCCATTTTACTTCTCACATCCTCAAAAAATTCCAGAAGATTAGTCAAGCATGATTTCCCTTTCATAAATCCATGTTGACTTGGACTAATCCTTTAACTGCTATCCAAACGCCCCATTATTACCTCTTTAATAATTGACTCCAGCATCTTTCTCACCACCGAAGTAAGGCTAACTGGTCTGTAATTCCCCATTTTCTCTCTCGCTTATTTCTTGAAAAGTGGGATAACATTAGCTATCCTCCAATCCACAGGAACTGATCCTGAATCTATTGAACATTGGAAAATGATCACCAATGCGTCTACTATTTCTAGAGCCACCTCCCTGAGGACCCTGGGATGCAGACCATCAGGCCCAGGGGATTTATCATCCGTCAGTCCCATTATTCTACCCAATACTATTTCTCGCCTAATGAAAATTTATTTCAGTTCCGCTGCCCCCTTAGACCCTCTGTCCTCCACCGTACATCTGGGAGATTGTTTGTATCTTCCTTAGTGAAGACAGATCCAAAGTACCTGTTCAACTCTTCTGCCATTACCTTGTTACCCATAATAATTTCACCCGTGTCTGCCTTCAAGGGACCCACATTTGACTTTGCTACTCTTTTTCCATTAACATATCTAAAGAAGCTTTTACTGTCCTTCTTTATATTCCTGGCCAGCTTCCCTTCGTACTTCATCTTTTCAGCCCGTATTACCCGTTTTGTTTCATTCTGTTGTCCTATGAAAGTTTCCCAATCCTCAGGCTTCCGGCTACTCTTTGCTGTGTTATACATCTTTTCTTTTAGTTTTATTCTATCCCTAACTTCTCCTGTCAGCCACGGTTGCCTCCTACCCCCTTAGAATCTGTCTTCCTTTTTGGAATGAAATGATCCTGCGTCTTCCGGATTATGCCCAGAAATTCCTGCCATTGCTTTTCCACCGTCATTCCTGCTAGGATCCCTTTCCAGTCTACCTTGGCCAGCTCCTCTCTCATGCCTTCATAGTCCCCTTTGTTCAACTGCATCACTGACACTTCCGATTTAACCTTCTCCTTCTCTAATTGCAGATTAAATCGCCGACAGGGTCGTTGCTTGTCGTAGCTTGTCGCGGGTGGACGTAGGTTGACTTCGGTTGTCGCCTGTGTGCCGTTGGTTGTCGTAGGTGTGGTCGTAGGTGGACGTTATAATGGGTCGCTGGTTGTCGGTAACTTGCTGTAGCTTGACGTCGACTGGGTGGTAGGTTGTCATAGCTTGTCGTAGACATTGTCGTGGGGGTGGTCCAGTTTCCGTTTTTTCTGCGACAAGCTACGACTGTAGGTCCATTAGAATTGCTGCTCGCATTAGCCAGTCAAGAAGTTTTCGGAGAACAAAACAAATGTATATCTAGTTTAGTTTAGTTTAGAGATACAACATGGATACAGGCCCTTCGGCCCATCAAGTCTGTGCTGACCAGTGATCCCGCACATTAACTCTATCCTACACACACTAGGGACAATTTTATCTTTATATATCAAGACAATTAACCTACAATCCTGGACGTCCTAGGAGTGTGGGAGGAAACCGAAGATCTCGGAGAAAACTCACGCAGGTCACGGGGAGAACGTACAAACTCCGTACAGACAAGCCCCCTTAGTCAGGATTGAAGAACAAGAATTATCAATTATTTCGTTGGACGCTGAAAAAGCATTTGATCAAGTAGAATGGAATTATATGGATAAAATATTACAAAAATTCCAATTGGGAGAGAATTTTATTTTATGGATTAAATTATTATATAATAAGCCTACAGCTACAATATTAACTAATAACTTATTATCTTCGAAATTCCAACTATCAAGGGGTAACAGACAAGGATGCTCATTATCAACGGTTATTTGCTCTCATAATTAGAGCACATCCAGATATCCATGGGTATAACACTAAATACTCAAATAATAAAATATCTTGATATGCGGATGATATATTATTGTACATCACAAAACCTCAAATTACTATACCAAACATACTAAATCTAATTGAGGACTTTGGATCCTTTTCTGGATACAGAATAAATTGGAATAAAAGTGAAATTATGTCAATAAAACCAAAAGACTCAACACATCTCTTAAAATTCCCTTTTAAAATTGCTACAGAAAAATTTAAATACTTGGGTATTGAAATTATCAGAACATATCAAGGCATGTTCAAAGCAAATTATGATCCTCTACTTAATAAATTAAATACATTAATTAAATATTGGAAAATGCTTCCGATGTCCTTAATAGGTCGAATAACTGCAATAATAATGATCTTTTTACCACAAATTTTATACCTATTTCAATCAATTCCTATATATCTACCAAAGAAGGTTTTTTTAAAATTGGATTCAGACATTACTAATTTTATATGGGATTATAAATCCCATAGAATACAAAGAACACACTTGAACAAAGCTAAAGTATTAGGGGGCTTAGCACTCCCTAACTTTATGTATTATTATTGGTCAGTAAATATTAAAAATATGATCCAACTGATGGACAACTCTGCCCAGCAAGTGGACTGGATTGTAATGGAGAGAGAGGGCTGCTCCTCTGGTAATATTGCAGCGATCCTCCTCTCACCAATGAAACTGAATAACATAAATTATAACAAAAACCCAATTATACATAGTACAATCAGAATTTGGAAACAAATAAAACAAAATTAAAAATTAAGAAATCTATCGCCTTTATCTCCAATAGTTAATAACCCTTCGTTTAATCCCTCTATTACAGACAAATCTTTTATACAATGGGATAGGCTAGGAATTAAAACGTTCGGAGACATGTATGAAACTGGAAAATTACTATCATTCCAACAATTACAAATAAAATATAAACTGGGAAATAATCAATATTTTAAATATTTTAAAATATGTGACCATTTGAAAAAATATACAAAAGATCATTATAATATCCCAGCAGATGTACTGGACGAAGCAATGCAGATAAAAGCTGAATCAGCAAACTTAATATCATATTTGTATAATATTATCTTAAATATAGAAATACCATCTACGGAAGGTATTAGAAGAGACTGGGAACAAGAATTAGCTATTAAAATTTCAAAGGAAAGGTGGAATGAACATTTATTAAACGTGCATAAATGCTCGATTAATGTAATACAATTCACACTTTAATACAATTTAAAATTTTACACAGATTATATTATTCAAAAACTAAAATTAATAAAATTTTCCCCAATGTATCATCTATTTGTGATAAATGTCATTCTCAAGAAGCTACTATAGCGCACTCATTTGTTTTTTTGTACAAAAATTCAAACATTTTGGATTGAAATTTTTGAAATCTTTACAAAATTATTTAAAATAAAACTGACACCAAAAGCAGAATGGATTATATTCGGAACAACGGAAGATAGCCCTGAACTAAATGTGTTTCAAAAGAAATGAATTGATTACGGGTTAATAACTGGAAAAAAGCTTATCCTAAAATTTTGGAAAAACGCTCCAATACCAACTATTAACATGTGGATTTCAAATATGTTTGAAACATTACACCTAGAAGAGATAAGACTCCTCCTGGCAAGTAAATCAGATCACTTCCACCTGACGTGGTTTGCATTTATAGAACTATTACAAGTATAAGGTGCAAAAGTACTTTAAAAAATACCGATGTCAGGTAAAGGGGGATGAAAGCTGGAGAGTTGGTATATCCCATTTGCGTGATGCTCATAATAAAGTACTTGTTTTTCTCTTTTCTCTTCTTTCTCTTTTTTATCTTCTTTAGGGTCTATCTCTGAATCTTTTCTTTTTAATTTCTTTCCTACAGGGTCTCTGTTCTTTCTTGTTGTCACGTTTTTACACCTTCACTATTTTCCTTCACTTTCTCTTTTTTCTTAATTTCAACCTTTCCTTTTTATTAGTTTAAAAAATGACGGAGTACATTAATTGTAATAAGATATACGTGATGAGTACTAATGTAATTTGTTGTAATGTAATGTACTTCTAATAAATACAAATTAAAAAAAAAAAAAGAATTGCTGCTCGCATTAGCCAGTCAAGAAGTTTTCGGAGAACAAAACAAATGTATGTTTAGTTTAGTTTAGTTTAGAGATACAACATGGAAACAGGCTCTTCGGCCCATCAAGTCTGTGCTGACCCGTGATCCCGCACATTAACTCTATCCTACACACACTAGGGACAATTTTATATTTATATATCAAGACAATTAACCTACAAACCTGGACATCTTTGGAGTGTGGGAGGAAACCGAAGATCTCGGAGAAAATTCACGCAGGTCACGGGGAGAACGTACAAACTCCGTACAGACAAGCACCCGTAGTCAGGATCGAACCCGGCTGTGAGGCAGCAACTGTACCGCTGCGCAATTGGGCTGCCTATGCTTCACCAATTGAGGAGATTGGAATATTTGCATTTCTTTGCATGCTAAAGTGTTTCAAAATCCACTGCCATATCTTTCAATGTTGTCAACGATTAAATATTATTTTATTGAGTTATGTAGCGTGGTGAAACAATACATTCCAGGATGTGGTGTTACGAGGAAGTGCAGATGCTGCAATTCTGAGGAAAACACAATGTGCTGGAGGAACTGAGTTGAGTTGAGTTCCAGTTTAGTTTATTGTCACGTGTACCGAAGTACAGCGAAAAGCTTTGGTTGCATGCTAACTAGTCAGTGGAAAGACAATACATGATTAGTACAATTGAGCCATCCACAGTGTGCAGATACACCATAAAGTTTAGTGCAAGATAAAGCTAGTGAAGTCCGTTCAAAGATAGTCCAAGGATCTCCAACGAGATGGATAGTAATTCAGGACTGCTCGCTAGTTGTGGTAGGATGGTTCAGCTGGGTGTGTGTCTTCACACTTCTATACCTTTGGAGATGTTGGAATCTTGAGCAAAATACAAAGTGCTGGAGGAACTCAGCAGGTCAGGCAGCATCTGGGGAGGGGATGGAAAGGAGATGTTTTGGGGTTTGCAACTTTCCTCAGAATTGATAGCCGACGTTTCGCGTTGGGACCCTTCTTCCGTCCGATTGTTGTAGGGCCGAGAAGTTTGGAAAAGAGAGGTGGGAACAGGATAAAGTCTGGCAAGTGATAGGTGGATACAGATGAGTAGGGTTCGATTGGCAAATTGATGGTTAGTAGTTTAGTTTAGTTTAGTTTAGTTTACCTGCGAGATACAGTCCGGAAACAGGCCCTTCGGCCCACCGAGTCCGTGCCGATCAGTGATCCCCATACACTAGCTCTATCCTTCAGATACCAGGGACAATTTACTATTTTACCGTAGCCGATTAACTTGCAAACCTGTACATCTTTGGATTGTGTGGGGAACCCGGAGCACCCGGAGAAAACCCACGCAGGTCACGGGGAGAACGTACAAACTCGGTACAGACGGCACCCGTAGTTAGGGTCGGACCCGGCTAAGTGACAAGGCCGTGAAATGAAATGGAGAGATAAGAGGCAAAGAAGAATAAAATGTAAAGCCAGGGTGGAAGGGAAGAGGGGAGCGGAGGGTGAGGGAGCGCGGGTGGGATCGTGAGAGGAATGGATGCATATTGAGGCGGGGAGAGCATTTCAGGACATTAAGCCTAAATTCACTGCAGTTCATTAAATGTGGGATAGCCCCAAAACGTATTCTTCAATATTGCTCACTAATCCTGTCAAAATGATTGATGTGACTATACCATCTGCTGTGTGTCATCAACATGATATCACTGCCACGTTAAAAACTTTATGGAATATAAGAGGATCCTAAAACATCAGATTTGGAACTGAAAAAAAAAAAAAACACTTTCCTACGCTGTTTGCACAGAGGATAGGATTATTTAAAAATTGCAATGATGTTTTTTAGTTTGGCTCAGAAATACAGCGTGGCAACAGACCCTTTGGCCAACCAAGTCCACTCTGACCAATGATCACCCATACCCTAGTTCTATCCCACACACTAGGGACAATTTACAGAAGCCAATTAATCTACAAACCTGCACGTCTTTGGAATGTGTGAGGAAACCAGAGCACCTGGAGAAAACCCACGCGGTCACAAGAAGAAGGTAAAACTCCGTGCAGACGGCATCCGTAGTCAGGATCGAACCCGGGTCTCTGGCGCTGCAAGGCAGCAACTCTACCGCTGCACCACCTGGTCTGCAACTCTCCAGGGCCCTACCATTTACTGTGCAGGGTATTGCTAAGGCACAGTATTTACTGGGGAAACTGATGTCATAGTTCACAGTGTCCCACAGGACAGATATAGGTCCTTTGGTCCAACCTAGTCATACTGACTTAGTCTGCAGTCCACGAAGCCTTGGAGATTTAATTGTTTGTGGACATTTCCTGAATGTTGTGAGAGACTCTGCCTCTCAAGCAGTGCGTTCCAGATTCCAACCAACCTCTGGTGGGGAAAACAAATCTTCCTTTACCGTACATCCCCTATAAACTTCTTCATCCTTATCTTAAACCTATGCCCTCTATGTGACTGTGATTGCGGAGGCCTCAATCGGCCCGACCATGGGTGAACAAGAGGAAGAGGACTGGACTTTGTTGCCTTCCCTCACAGTGGGAACCATTGTGGGGGGGTATTTTTATGTTCAATGTTAAATTCTTTAATGTTGTGTTTTACTTTTATTGGTGTGCTGCAAATGATAACTCAAATTTCACTTCACCAATTGGTGTATGTGACAATAAATGTCCTTTGTCCTTGACCTTTGTCCTCTAGTTACATGGGGTAAAGATTACTCTTGCCCACCCTATCTTTTCCCCTCATAACCTGGTAAACCTCCAGTCAGGTCACTCCTGAGCCTGGATATGTGGACAACGTTTCCCAGCTCTCCAGCCTCTCCTCATAACTGAGGTACTACATGCCAGCCAACATCCTATTGAATCTCATCTGCACCCTGTCCAATGTAATCACATCCTTCCTCCTGGGCCCCCTCCACTGTCAGAGTGAGGCCACACGCAAATTGGAGGAACAGCACCTCATATAAGACTTGGCTTATACTCGCTAGAATTTAGGAGATTGAGAGGGGATCTTATAGAAACGTACAAAATTCTTATGGGGTTGGACAGGCTAGATGCAGGAAGATTGTTCCCAATGTTGGGGAAGTCCAGGACAAGGGGTCACAGCTTAAGGATAAGGGGGAAATCCTTTAAGACCGAGATGAGGAAAAACTTTTTCACACAGAGTGGTGAATCTCTGGAACTCTCTGCCACAGAGGGTAGTTGAGGCCAGTTCATTGGCTATATTTAAGAGGGAGTTAGATGTGGCCCTTGTGGCTAAAGGGATCAGGGGGTATGGAGAGAAGGCAGGTACGGGATACTGAGTTGGATGATCAGCCATGATCATATTGAATGGCGGTGCAGGCTCGAAGGGCCGAATGGCCTACTCCTGCACCTATTTTCTATGTATCTATGTATCTATATTTTGCTTGGGCAGCTTACACCCCAGTGGTATGAATGTGGATTTCTCTAATTTCAAGTAACACCTGCATTCCCTCTATCCCCACCTCTCCCACTCCTCGACCTACTAGTTTTCACTGTTGGCATCTCTGTATCCTTTCATTATCACCTCTACCCCAGCCATCAATGGGACATTATGGGCTCCACCCTTCCTTGGACATCTATTGCCGGCCCCCATTTGTTCTGGTCTTTTCCTACCTCCAGACCACCTCCCCCTCCCTCCTCTACTTTCAGTCTGAAGAAGGATTCCGATCCAAAACGTCACCCGTCCTTTTTCTCCACAAATGTGGCCTGACTCGCAGAGTTTTGTCCCCCTCCCCCCCCCATTGTCCACTGTTCTCCCCCCCCCCCACCTCCATCATGGCCATCTCCCCCACGCCGGGTTAATTCCATCTGCTATTAGTTCTGTTCATTTCACCAGCTGATCAAAACGTTTCTGTACACTACGACTCGACTGGGCTTATATTCACTGGAATTTAGAAGGATGAGAGAGGGTCTTATAAAATTATAAAACATATAAAATTATTAAGGGATTGGAGAGGCTAGATGCACAAAAAATGTTGGGGGAGTCCAGAACCAGGGGCCACAGTTTAAGAATAAGGGGTCAGCCATTCAGGACTGAGATGAGGGAAAACCTTTTCACCCAGAGAGTGGTGAATCTGTGGAATTCTCTACTGCAGAAGGCAGTGGAGACCAATTCACTGAATGTATTCAAGAGAGCGTTGGATATAGCTCTTTGGGGTAAGGGCATCAAAGGATATGGAGCGAAAGCAGGAACGGGGTACTGATTCTGGATGATCAGCCATGATCATATTGATTGGCGGTGCTGGTTCGAAGGGCCAAATGGCCTACTCATGCACCTATTTTCCTGCTATGTTTTTATGTTTCTATGACTCACTATCCTCAACACCTGCATTTTTGTATTGTCAATAGACAATAGACAATAGACAATAGACAATAGGTGCAGGAGTAGGCCATTCAGCCCTTCGAGCCAGCACCGCCATTCACTGTGATCATGGCTGATCATCCACATTCAGTATCTTTAAGAGCTCTATCTAACTCTCTCTTGAAAGCATTCAGAGAATTGGCCTCCATTGCCTTCTGAGGCAGAGAATTACACAGATTCACAACTCTCTGGGTAAAAACGTTTTTCCTTATCTCTGTTCTAAATGGCCTTATTCTTAAACTGTGGCCCCTGGTACTGGACTCCCCCAACATTAGGAACATGTTTCCTGCCTGTAGCGTGTCCAATCCCTTAATAATCTTTCAACGTTTCAATAAGATCCCCTGTCATCCTTCTAAATTCCAGAGCAAACAAGCCCAGCCGCTCCATTCTATCAACATACGACAGTCCCGCCATCCCGAGAATTAACCTCGTGAACCTACGCTGCATTCCCTCAATAGCAAGAATGTCCTTCCTTATATTTGGAGACCAAAAATGCACACTGTCATCAGAGGCATCAAATGAAGTAGGTGAAACACTGGAGTACAAAATATATAGGGACACTTAACAATGAAAGAAAGGAGATCATTGCTTAATTAAATCGAGAGTAGATAAAATCTCAGTCTAGGGAATTATATCTATGCATATCAAAAGTAAGGTACGAAAAGAGCCAAAGCACTGATGAGTGAAAGGAAGTGGTGTCAGAGGAATAATAAATGAGTCATATTATCTCAAACTTTTAAAGGAGTGAGTTAAGCTGTAACAAACTCCAGGCTGTATTGAGCAATTAGCTTATCATTGGTACGAAAAATATCGGAATCCTTATTCACAAAAGTGAATTGTGGAGCAGCCCAGACCGTCACATACACCAACCTTCTTTCCATTGACTCCATCGACACTTCACGCTGCCTCGGAAAGGCCAGCAGCTTAGTCAAGGACGAGTCTCACACCCGGTCACTCCCTCTTCTCCCCTCTCCCACCAGGCAAGAGGCACAGAAGTTTGAAAACACACACCTCCAGATTCAGGGACAGTTTCATCCCAGCTTTTATCAGGCAACTGAATCATCCTATCAACAACTAGAGAACAATCCTGAGCTACAATCTACCTCATTGGAGACCCTCAGACTATTTTTGATCAGACTTTACTGGACTAAGCGTTATTCACATTATACCCTTTATCATGTATCTGTAGACTGTGAATGGCTCGATTGTGGTCATGCATTGTCTTTCCATTGCCTGGTTGGCAAGCATCAAAAGATTATCATTTTACCTCAGTACTCGTGACAATAAACAAAACTCAAACTCAAATGCAAACTAATAGTCGTCAAACGGATAAATATCTAGAAACTGGAAATGTAAAAAATAGTGGTCAGCATGAATCCAGAAAGCTAAGGCTATGCTTGATTAAACTTTCTGGAGAAGGCTCCAAACCCGAACCCCCGGAGATTCGGAGGCTACAACCGCGGGTCTGGCGGACGGCAACACCGGAAGCCCGCGGGTCCCCTGGTGGGAGACCGCTTTTCGGGGCTTCCGCAGCGGCGACTTCTCCCGCCCGAGTTGCGGGGTTGAAGAGCACCTGGAGCGGGGCTTTACATCACCGCCCCGCGCGGCTTGGAATGGCCGCCAGACTTTGCGAGCGCGCGCCGGGGCTCTAACACCAAGACCCGGTGCGCGACCTTGCATTACCCGGCGTGGCTTTAATGGCCGCGGGATAATCACCATCACCAGCGCTGTGATGGATGTATGTGTAAATTGTGTTGTGTCTCGGGTCTTCTTCGTTTTGTAATGTATGGCTGCAGAAACGACATTTCGTTTGGACCTCAACGGGGTCCAAATGACAAATTTGTACAAAAGACAAATAAATTGTATTGTATTGTATTGTAATTGTAATTATTTTGCAGAGATTACAGGGCTGGGCCAGGGTCGTGGCGCAAACCCAATGACGTTTTATTTTGCAAAGAGGTGGGAGAGATACAAAGGGAATGAGATGGAATCCAAGAATGAGTTAATAATAATGAAATTGGTGGTGTTTAGAAAGGAACTGCAGATGCAGGTTTACATCGAAGATAGACAAAAAGTGCTGGAGTAACTCAGTGAGTCAGGCAGCATCTCTGGAGAAAAAGGATGGGTGACGTTTCGGGTTGGGAGCCTTCTTTGGAGTTGGTGATGAAATCGGTGGTGCTAGCTTAGAGATGTGGTGAAGGGTTCTAATCAGGTTTCAAGCTTGCAATAAATCACTGCATACTGTAATGTAATGGGATTAGAACATCCAGGTTTAGGAACAGCTCCTTCCCTACAACTATCAGGCTATCAAACACGACAACCTCTAATAAACTATGAACTCCGTAGACTATTATTGTTTGTTTTCTATGTGTACATATGTGAGCATGTGTGTGTGTGTATACCGTATATATACAGTAGATGTATATATGATCTATATATATGTGTATTTGTGAGTATGTGTATATATACACACACTGAACATATTTTCTCTCTCGTTTATCACATTGTTTACAGTGTACTATGTTTACATATCTGTTGTGCCGCTGCAGGTAAGAATTTAATTTAATATCACAATAAAACACTCTTGATTCTTGAATAAGTCGTGGTATTAGAAAACAGCATGGAAAACAATTCTGAAGAAGGGTCCCGATCTGAAACATCACCTGTCCATGGGGAATATATTTCAGGGATGCTGCCCGATCCGCTGAGTTACTCCAGCACTTTGGGTCTTTTTTTTAGAGAATGAAAAACT
This sequence comes from Malacoraja senta, assembly GCA_038087875.1. Lineage (NCBI taxonomy): Eukaryota > Metazoa > Chordata > Chondrichthyes > Rajiformes > Rajidae > Malacoraja > Malacoraja senta. The sequence continues at coordinate 49,769,753 of CM075984.1, forward strand.
AATTGGCATCTCAAGGAGCAACAAAGAATCTGATTACCTCTCAGCCACTTTTGCTCCAGGGAAAACAAGCTCAATCCGATCTCTCTTCATAACTATATTCCTCCAGTCCAAGCAACATCCTGGCAAATTCCCTCTGCACTTTCCCCAGTGTAACTAGATCCTCCCTATAGTGCGGTATTGAACAGGTGTCTGGACCATCAGGCAAACCAACCTCCCTTCCATTGACTCCATCTACACTTCACGCAGCCTCGGCAAGGCCACCAACATAAACAAGGACCAGTCTGACCCACCGATGTCACTCCCTCTTCTCCCCTCTCCCATCAGGCAAGAGGTACAGACCTGTGAAAACGCACACCTTCAGATTCAGGGACAGTTTCTTCCCAGTTGTTATCAGGCAACTGAACCGTCCTCTCACCAGCTAGAGAGTGGTCCTGACCTCCCATCTACCTCATTGGAGACCCTCAAACTATCTTTAATCAGACTTTATTGGACTTTATCTTGCACTAAATGTTATACCCTTTATCCTGTATCTGTACAATGTGGATGGCTTCATTGTAATCATGTATGGTCTTTTCACTGACTGGATAGCACGCAGCAAAAAGTTTTTCACTGTACCTCAGTACACATGACAATAATAAACTAAACTAAACTAAACTAACATTGCACAGTATATTACACCGGTAGTCAAACCTGTGTTTTAAAGTTGCAATGCAATGTACCACCATATTTCCACCAGTGGGAGAGTCTAAGACTAGACGTCATAGCCTCAGAATTAAACAACGTTCTTTTAGGAAGGAGATGTCTTTAGTCAGAGGGTGGTGAATCTGTGGCATTATTTGGCACAGCAGGCTGTGGAGGTCCTCAGTGGATATTTTTAAGGCAGAGATAGATAATTCCTAATTTGTATGGGTGTCAGAGGTTATGGGGAGAAGGCAGGAGAATGGGGTTAGGAGGGAGAGATAGAGCAGCCATGATTGAATGGCGGAGTAGACTTGATGGACCGAATAGCCTAATTCTACTCCTATTCCTTTTGACCTTGTGACCATTTGTGTTCTATGCTCTGATTTATGATCACCTCTGTTGCTACTTTCAGGGAATTTAGTTTAGTTTAGTTTGAGATACATGGTAGAAACAGGCTCATTGGCCCACCGAGTCCACGCCGTACACTATCACTATCCTACACACTAGGGACAATTTACACTTTTTACTGACGCCGAATTAACCTATAAAACCTGCATGTCTTTGGAGTGCGGGAGGAAACCGGAGCAGGTCACGGGGAGAACGTACAAACTCCGTACAGACAAGCATCCGTAGTCAGGATCGAACCCGGATCTCTGGAGCTGTGAGGCAACAACTCTACCGCTGAGCCACCGTGGACTTGAAAGATCACTCTGTTCATCATCATTTCTTTGCAACCTGCCACTTGCTGTATATGTCATACCCTGAGCTGATTTCTTCAAATACTTAATACTTTGTATTCCAGGCTAGGGTTTTTGGAGGCCACAGTGTATACAATAACTTGATTTTCTGGCTCAAAATTGTACTCTGAAGGGCTGACAGCATCTAAGAGTCAAGAGTGCTTGGTTGCCATGTATAGCGACAATAGACAATGAAATTCTTACTTGCAGCTGCAGAGCAGGCCACGGGGTGTACAGTAGGAAGGAACTGCAGATGCTGGTTTAAACCGAAGATAGACACAAAAAGCTGGAGTAACTTAGCGGGACAGGCAGCATCTCTGGAGAGAAGGTCTATCTTCGGTTTAAACCACCATCTGCAGTTCCTTCCTACATCAGTCTGAAGAAGGGTCTCAATCCAAAATGTCACCCGTACCTTCTCTCCAGAGATGCTGCCTGTCCCGCTGAGTTACTCCAGCTTTTTTGTATCTATCTACGGGGAATAGACTAACTTGATGGTTTCCTGTTCGTTCCAATGTACCCTGAAAGTTTCAATTAAAAAAGGTCGAAGATTAATGCAAATAATCAGCTTGACGCCATATTCCAATGCACAGCAGAAGATAAACACAAAATGCTGGAGTAACTCAGCATCTCTGGACAGAAGGAATGGGTGACGTTTCGGGTCGAGACCCTTTTTCAGAATCTGTCACTCTCCGCCTTAAAAATATCCAATCTTGGCCTGCACAGCCTTCTGTGGCAATGAATTCCACAGATTCAGCACCAACCTCTGACTAAAGAAATTCTTCCTGAGAAGATGGGTCTGAAGAAGGACCTCGACCTGAAACGTCACCCATTCCTTCTCTCCAGAGATGCTGCCTGTCCCGCTGAGTTACTCCAGCTTTTTGTGTCTATCTTCGGTTTAAACCAGCATCTGCAGTTCCTTCCTACACAATTCTTCCTCATCTTCTTTCTAAAGCTACGTCCCATTTATTCTTTATTTTTATTGAAGCCTTTCACTATACTTTGGTACACGTGACGATAAACTAAACTAAACTGCAGTTCCTTCTTACACATGCTATACACAGCTAGTACTGCAGCCCCTGTTTTAATGATAGACCGCTTCAGAATATAATCAATAGGGAGTTTTGTCTCACTCTGGGCACTGTATTCATGTCAGGCACTTTTCAATTGGCTACTTATGCTTGCAACAGTTACAGACACAAGTCTGAAATGATTTGTAGTTTTTAATCTGGAGTGCCGTAGAATTAAAATGGGCCAATTTTAGTTTTAAAAATCAGTTCATTTGCAAATAATCTCCAAGCCATTAATGTGTGACGATGCGTGTCAATTGAGGTTTATTCAACATAAATTGCGAAACGCACCACAATGCTAGCGCATAACGCATCTTCATATAACAGCGTTCCTTTGATTTTCCAATCTTTCTTTAGACCTTGTCTATACCCAGCACACTATAGCGGATTAGCTCTTCGGTTAAGGATGAAGTTTGGGTTGTTTTAGATTGACAGTTATGAGAGCTGGCGTGCTTATTTAAGATAAATGTAATGACAATTGTAATTTTCTCTGTTGCTCATCACATCGATCTTAACATGGTCTGTTTCCTTCGTCAAAAGACAAAGTGCAGGGATTGCTGGTTGGCGTGGACTCGGTGGGCTAAAGAGCCTGTTGTTAGCATATGACGTGGGTTGGCATATGATGAGTGTTTGACAGCACTGGGCCTCTACTCGCTGGAGTTTAGAAGGTTGAGGGGGGACCTCCACCAAACGTTACAGAATAATGAAAGGCACAGATAGAGTGGATGTGGAGAGGATGTTTCCACTGGTGGGAGAGTCCAGGGCCAGAGGTCAGAGCCTCAGAATTAAAGGGCACTCTTTTAGAAAGGAGGTGAGGAGGAACTTCTTTAGTCAGAGGGTAGTTAATCTGTGGAACCCATTGCCACAGGGTGCTGTGGAGGCCAAGTCAGTGGATATGTTTAAGGCAGAGATAGACAAATTTTACTTCGGAGTCACGTGAGTGACTACGTGAAGAACCCCGTCAGGGCGCATGCGCGTCATTACGTCGGACGCATTGGTGCGAACGGCAGCAGGAGCACGGACCTCCTGCTGCAGGTGAGTAGTTACAGCTCCACCAAAGTCGGGGAGACTTTGGAGGAGTTAGAGAAAAGTAAAGAAAGTGTTTCTGTGTGTTTTTTCCCCAACATACAGGAACAAGGAAAAGGTGCAGGCTGCTGCCGACAAGGAGAGAGAGAGCTGCGGGAGCGCAGTCTCTGAAAGGCAGCCTGTCACCTCGGGGGAGTCGCAAGCCGGTAGCGGTGCGGCGACAGACTTGGCAAAGTGCCCAGCCGGGTACACAGCCAACGCCAGTCGAGCGGTAGGCATAACCCAAGTCAGTAAGGGCTATAGACTCCGCAGAGTCGGGCCACGAGAGTCCCGTCGGGGACAGGATACCGTGCCCCAGCGGTTATCCAAAAGGAGCAGCTCATACAGGGGCTGCTCCACAGAGACGCTCCAGGAGGAGTAATGCAGGAGGGAAGCCACAGAGAAGGCTCCGCTGGCAGTGCCTAGGAGAGGTTCTGTTTCATAAAGCCACGCTCCAGGAGTACTGCAGGCGGGAAGCCATAGAGAAGGCTCTGCTGGCAGTGCCTAGGAGAGGTTCTGTTTCATAAAGCCACACTCCAGGAGGAGTAGTGCAGGCGGGAAGCCTTAGGGAAGGCTCCGCTGGCAGTGCCTAGGAGAGGCCTGCTTCATAAAGCCATACTCCAGGAGGAGTTGTGCAGGCGGGAGGCCGTGGGGACGGCTCCGCTGGCAGTGCCTAGTAGAGGCCTGCTTGAAAGCATCCTCTTTGCAAGAGGTGAGTGCAGAAGGGCAGATACGCTCTGACCCTGAGTCCGACGACTTCCAAAGGGAGGGCAGGCAGCTGTCAGAGCTGACACCGTGTGCAGCACGGTTTGCCATGTCGTCGGACGCTGGTGAGCCTCTGGGTGAGGAACTTGCCACCAGCATAAATTACCAAGTCTCACATCAGCTACAGGAGCTGATAATGGATGAGACAGTAACGAAGTATGAAGCCCAATCAACTGTGGACTGTTAAAAGTTCCTGTTGGGAACAGGAAGAATTGGGGCAAGATGGGCATACTAATGAAAGCCCAGGAGCATGTGAAGTTCCAGCATATTTTTAAAGTTGCTGGCATCTGGTTGCCAGGTGGTAAGGAGGTAAGATGGTCTGGTTCTCATGTAGACAGATCTAATGTGATACAATTAAATGTTTACCTCAGTTTATACTGAAGGTTATTCAAGGGCATCAAATAAAGCTTAATGCAAATTCTGATTTACCCATGCAACATGTTCCAAAAAAGGAGTTTGACTTCAGTATCTCTGAACAATTGGAAGTTCAGCTGGAACTTGCAAGCTTATGTAATAAAGGTGTAATTGCTAAGGCAGTTTACCAAAGCCATCAGTTTGTGTCCAATATCTTTCCCAGACCAAAAAAGGATGGGGGGATGCAGAATTATACAGACCTGAATAGTCTTAACCCTTTTGTACGGTATAGACATTTTAAGATGGAAACGTTTGTGAAGGAGATCTTAAAGATGCGGATTCAGTGTCTGTTCATTTGCAGGATAGAAGATTTAAAACTCAGCTGGATGGGGCAATTATGCCAATACAATCCACTGCCTAATGGTTTCTCTTCAGCTCCTAGAGGGATTAGAAAGTTGTTAAAACCTATTCTAGGCATGATGAGAAGTCAAGGTCATGTGTTCATGGTTTAACTAGATAATATCTTGAGGACAATCAAAGGAAACAGCTGAAGCATCAGTGGCAGTTGGTAAAAACCATTTTTTAATTGGGCTTTATAAGCTATCCAGAGAAATCTAAATTTATACCTGTGACACAAATTGACTAGTTGGGTTCACAATGGACTTAATCAACATCATTGTGACCTTGCCCAGGCAAAAAAGGGTAGAGCTAATTAAGAGCTATATCAAGTTAATTGCTAACACACAGCCTTCAATTAGCCAGGTGACAAGTCTGCTGTGGTAATGGCTGGCAGCATTTCCAGCAGTTCAATATGGCCACTTTATTATCTACAATTGCAAAGGTCAAAGGAACAAGCATTGAGGATACATCGGGATCATTATAATAGACCTATGCTTCTATCAATAGAGGCTGTTGCTGATGTACAATGGTGGATTCAGCATGTGTCCACTAGTAGTTCCAAAGTGTTATTGGACCAAGCTTCCATGATTTGCAGACAGATGTCAGAGCACTTGGGTAGGGTGCTACTGATACAAGATCCAGCGGTGGAGACAGATGGACATTGCTTCTGCAAACATGGGGAATTAACCAAGAGTATTTTATGGACTCAAGGCTTATGGCACTAACTAAACTAGTTTGCATGTGCAGTGCAAAATAGACAACACTACAGCAGTTGCTGATATGAATCACATGGGTGGAATCAAATCGTTATCATGTGACAGGTTGGCAAATACAATTGGACCTGGAGTAGGGATAGAGAGATTTGGATTGGAGCTATCTATCTGCCAGGGAAACTTAATGTAGTACCAGATGGCAGCTCACGGAAATTCCATCATAACACAGAGTGGATGTGGAACCAGGATGTGTTCAAGAACATAGTACTTCTATATGGAAGGCCAAAATATGTTTCATAGGCACCAGATCCAGGGGCAGTGACAATTGATGCTTTTTCACTAAATTGGGATGATATGTTTGTGTACATTTTCCCACCATTCTGCCTCATAGGTCGGTGTTTGAGAAAATCAAGCAGGATGCCGCTTCAGGGGTTTTGGTGATACCAAATTGCCTGATTCAACCATGGTTTCCTTAGATGTTACAGATAGCGATCCAACCTCTTTTTGCTGATTCCAAACAGTAGGAATTTGCTGGAGCATCCAGTAACGCATTAAGTTCATCCGTTATGTGATGGTATGGATCTGTTAATTTGCAGGTTTTAAGAATGCCTTACATTGGTCGAGGACTTTCTAGGCCAACGGTGGATATACTCACTGCAGCCTGGAGAAACAGTACTCAAAAACAGTATATAACTTATGAAAATTTTTTTTTTTTTTAAAATGGGAACAATATTGTGTTCAAAAGAATATTCAATATGATACTGTAGTTATTGAAAATGTGTTAGAGTTTATCTACACTTTATTATGATGAGGGTCTTAGCTATACTGCTATCAATACAGCTAGAAGTGCTTGGTCGGCATATCTTGTAATAGGTACACGGACACAAAGTATAGGTTCTCACCCTCTCATATCTAGGTTGATGAAAGGAATCTTTAATTCCAAACCGCCTAAGCCTAGGTATATGGTAATCTGCGAGGTAAGTGTTGTTTGTTACATACTTCGTGATTGGGTCCCTGTCACGGCTATAACTTTGTTAAAATTAACCATGAAATTGGCTATGCTAATGGCATTGGTGTCAGTACAGAGAGTGCAGACTTTCCAAAAAACTTCAGTTCGAGAGAATGGAAGTGAATACAGAGAATGTTCTGTTTTATATTTCTGACCTGCTCAAACAAAGCAGGCCAGGTGTGACAGGTCTTAAGATTGTGTTCTCAGCATATCCTACAGCTCCATGTTTATGTGTAAGGACACATTTGTTACATTACATTGAAGCCGCAAGGGCTTTAAGACAAGAAGAAACAGGATTATTTGTCAGTTACAAGAAGCCAACATAAAAGAGTGGCAGTTCAGACTATCTCAAGGTGGTTAAAGCAAGAGTTGGTTCAGGCAGGAATTAACATTTATGTGTTTACATCTCATTCCACTAGCGCAGTAGCAACATCCGCGGCCAGGGCGATGGACGTTCCCATCGACCATATATTAAAAGCCGCAGGTTGGAAAAATGAACTTGTGTTTCAGCAATACTACCATCGGCCGATTGCCGATGGAGGGCTGTTTGCCAACTCAATATTGAGTGCTGTTGCTATTGTTTAAAGTCTGTTTTCAATACTGTTTCATTCTGTTTCGTTTGTTGCCCTACATTAAGAGGGTTTATTGGTTGTTTTATGACCAAAAATAAAACTGTTTTGTTTTTGCATGATATGCAATGTCATGTTTACAGCATTATTGATGATACTCAGAGTCAATCGATGCAGTGAGAAGCCGGGATTTTGATCTGCGGCATAAAAATCACAGAGCTTTATAACCTTCACGTAGTCACTCACGTGACTCCGCAGTAAAATAGTAAGATTAAACGAGAACTTACCAGTTTGAAGTTTGATCTTTATTTTATGAGGAGTTACGTTGGTGATTACGTGCCCGCCACGCCCAACCCTCTCTCATAGAAAAAAGGTCATAATGGTAGTTCTCATGTTGATCATCTTAATATGTTACTTCAATTATGGTGTTGTCTGTGATTTCATACCGCTGCTTAGAAGATTGACGCGCATGCGCCCTGACGGGGTTCTTCACGTAATCACCAACGTAACTCCTCATAAAATAAAGATCAAACTTCAAACTGGTAAGTTCTCGTTTAATCTTACTATTCTTGATTAGAATGGGTGTCAAGTGTCGTGGGGAGAATGAAGGGAAAATGTGATTAGGAAGCAGAGATCAGCCATGAGTGAATGGCGGAGTAGACTCGATGGGCCGATAGGCCTAATTCTACGCCTATAACTTGTGAACTTGTGAACAAAGTAGTGGAATAACTCGGCAAGTCAGGCAGCATTTCTGGGCAAAAATGACTTAAGTTTGAAGAAGGGTCCCAACTCAAAACGTCGCCTGTCCATTCTCTCCAACCCTTTGTGCTCTATCAAAATGTGCAGTATTCGCAGTACCGTATGTCCCTGTTTCCAGAGTTTCCTGTTTTTAGTTTTGTTTAGTTTAGAGATACAGCGCGGAAACAGGCCCTTCGGCCCACCTTGTCCACGCCGACCAGCGATCCCCGCACACTCACACTATCCTACACTCACCAGGAACAATTTACATTACACTTATACCAAGCCAATTAACCTACAAACGTCTTTGGAGTGTGGGGGGAATACGATGATCTAGGAGAAAACCCACGCAGGTCACGGGGAGAACGTTAAACTCTGTACAGACAGCACCCGTAGTCAGGATCGAACCTGGGTCTCCGGCGCTGCAAGCGCTGTAAGGCAGCAACTCTACCGCTGCGCCACCGTGCCGCTGTAGCTTGTTTTGTGAACAAGGATTTCCTATTTTGTTTATGGAATGTGGAAGCAAGGAACTGCAGATGCTGCTTTATCAAGGAAAGACACAAAATGCTGGAGTAACTGAGCAAATCATGCAGCATTCCTGGAGAATATGGATAGGTGATGTTTCGGGTCAGTCTGAAGAAGGGTCCCGACCCAAAACATCACCTATTCATGTTCAGCCTGACCTTCTGAGTTACTCCAGCATGTTGTGTCTTTCTTGTTTATGCAAGATTGAGAAACAGAGTCCTGTAGAGTGATAACGTTATATAGCACAGAAATAGGCCCTTCGGCCCAACTCATCCATGTCGACCAAGATGCCCCTTGTTAAGCTAGTCCCATTTGGCCGCATTTGCCCCATATCCCTCTAAACCTTTCATTTCCATATACTTCTTAAAGTGTCTTTTAAATGCTGTTATAGTACCTGCCTCAGCTGCCACCTCTGTCAGCTTGTTCCACAGCAAGGAGGAAAAGGTCAAAATTTGAGGGCACTAGTATATTAGGAATCTGTACTTCGAACTGTGGTAAGATAATTATGATTATAGAATCATAGAGGCATACAGTGTGAAAACAGGCCCAACTTGCCCACACTGGCCAACATGTCCCATCTACACTAGACCCACGTGCCTGCGTTTGGCCCATATCCCTCAAAAACTGTCCTATCCTTGTACCTGTCCAAATGTTTCTTAAACGTTGCGATAGTATAAATGAATGAATGAATGAATAAGTTTATTGGCCAAGTATTCACATACAAGGAATTTGCCTTGGTGCTCCGCCAGCAAGTGACAACATGACATACAGTGACAGTTAGGAATGACACATAAAACATTAAACATTAACAACAAAACATTATCGATTAAACATATGAATGAAATAAAATACCAGAGCAAAAGGAGGCTACAGATTTTTGGTTATTGAGTAGAGCTACTACTCGTGGATAAAAGCTGTTTTTTATGCCTGGCTGTGGCAGCTTTGACAGTCCGGAGTCGCCTTCTAGAGGGAAGTGATTCAAAGAGTTTGTGGCCAGGGTGAGAGGGGTCAGAGATGATCTTACCCGCTCACTTACTGGCCCTTGCAGTGCACAGTTCATCCCTCCCTCAACTACCTCCTCCAGCAGCTCGTTCCATACACCCACCACCCTATGTGTGAAAAGGTTACCCCTCAGGTTCCTGTTAAATCTTTTCCCCCTCACCTTAAAACTATGTCCTCTGGTTCTTGATTCCCCTCCTCTGGGACAGGGACTCTATACATCTACCCGATCTATTCCCCTCATGAAATCATTGGTTTAAGTTTCTAAAAATCAGAAGGAATGCAATTCAAAAAATATGGCCTGAATTTTCAGCAACTTGAGTAAGTTGTGAGCACAAATGTGAACATAAAACTCTCTCTGCTCTCTGCCATTTCCTACAGAACGCTCATTAGAAATGTTATGTGAATGTACAGCCAGGACACTGTTCCTCATTTGTTGCTGCCTCCAGGATGAGCAGAGCGAAATTCTAGCTTGGTCTGCAGAAGATTACTAACAGGAATGCGGCAGTATTATGGAGCCTGCAGGAAGTCTACATTCACCCCACTGTGCCAAATACAACACTGGCAATTCCTTTCCAATTAGTTTTAGTTTAGAGATACAGTGCGGAAACAGGCCCTTTGGCCCATATGTCCGCCGACACTAACATCATCCTGTGCACCAGGGACAATTTACAATTCTTAGCGAAGCCAAATGAACCTACAATTCTGCACGTCTTTGGAGTGTGGGAGGAAACCGGAGCATCGGGAGTAAACCCACGCGGTCACAGGGAAAAGGTATAAACTCAGTACAGACAGCACCCGTGGTCAGGATCAAACTCTGGTGCTGTGTCTCTGCCACAGCACCACTGAGCCTCCGTATTAGTCAGTGAAGATGCTCGTGATGGAACAGGGTTCACTTGCCTGGCGATGAATGATCGCGGTTTGCAGACTGGAACCTCACAATAGACAGCACAGTGATGCGGCGGGTAGAGCTGCTACCTCACAGCGCCAGAGACCCAGGTTCCATGCTGACCTTGGGTACTGTCTGTGTGGAGTTTGCATTCTCTCCCTGTGACAGCCCGGCTTTCCTCCGGGTGCTCCTGCTTCCTCCCACATCCCAAAAGACCTGCGGGTTGGCAATGAATGTTGTGTCTATCTACGGTTTAAACCAGCATCTGCAGTCCCTTCCGACACATTTCATAGAGTCGTGGAGTGATACAGTGTGGAGACAGGCCCTTCAACCCAACTTGCCCACACCGGCCAACATGACCCAGCTACACTAGTCCCACCTGCCTGCACTAGGTCCACATCCCTCCAAACTTGTCCTATCCATGTACCTGTCCAACTGTTTCTTGAATGATGGGATAGTCCCAGCCTCAACCACCTCCTCTGGCAGCTTGTTCCATCCGTATAATGGCACCACAGACATAAACCGGCTAATGGAAGCCATTGAGCAAGAAGAGGTCGAAAAGGCGATAAGTGAGATGAATGCGAAAAGTGCAGCGGGACTGGACGGGATGAAGGTGGAACACCTGGAAAACATCATGGGTCAGGGTGTGACACTGATACCTCGCCTCTTCTCTCTATGGCAGAAATTGGCATTCGTACCAACAGCCCTGAAAAGGAGTCGGACTGTGCTAATTCCTAAAACGGAGGATGCTGAACTCCTCAAGAACATCGACAACTGGAGGCCCATCACAATCGGGCCGATGTTGCTCCGGCTCTTCACAAAGATCATCGCGAAGAGACTGTCGGAAGCAGTAACGCTTAACCCTCGCCAGAAGGGATTTATAGCGGCCACCCCAGGATGCAATGAAAACATTGCGATCCTAGAAAATATCATGAAGGGGGCAAAGAGCAACAAGAAGGAATTGGCGGTAGTCTTTGTAGACCTGGCAAAGGCATTCGTCTCCATCGGTCACAAAATGCTCACAGTTGGACTCAAAAGGATGGGTATACCGAACAGGTTCATTCACCTAGTGCAGAGTCTCTATACCGGCAACACGATGGTGATAGAGGGTGACAAGACCGCAACTGAGCCCATACCCATTAAAAGGGGAGTCAAACAAGGCGACCCACTCTCACCACTGTTATTCAACATTACTATGGACCCCCTGATATGCAAATTGGAACAGGCACAGATGGGTGTCAAGCTAACACAGAAGAACAGGAGAATCAGCTGTTCTTCGCTCGCATTTGCTGACGACATAGCAATCCTCAGCGACTCCTACGCAGGAATGATGGCCAATATGAAAATCCTGCAGAACTTCTGCCAGAACACAGGACTACAGATAAATATCAAAAAAACGTCCGGTTTCCACTGTAGACCATACAAGAAAACGTTCCTCTACAACACCCGGGAAAAGTGGAAAATCAATGGTGAACCGGTGAACCACATCGAACCGGGCGAGCTCGAGAAATATCTGGGAGCGCGAATAGACCCATGGGCTGGAGTAACTGAGGACAACTGGTCGGTAAAACTGAACACGTGGATTACGAGTCTGAAAGAGGCAGAACTCAAGCCGACACAGCATGTGATTCCGAGGATTTACTACCACCTTATCCTCACGGAAGCATCACAAAACACTCTCATAAAACTGGACAATATCATTAAGAAGGCAGTGAAAGAAATACTACATCTTCCTGCTGACACAACAGATGGAATACTATATTCCAAAAACAAGGACGGGGGCCTTGGACTACCAAAACTCGAAGTGCAAATTCCATCTGCAATTATCCGGAAGCTCGAGTCCCTAGAAAAATCGGAAGATGCAGTCATCTCGGCATCGTTCCAGTTCCGAGGTAATAACAATGTCGAGCACATAAACAAACTGAGAAACCTCAAAGTGCTAAGAGAAATAGATGGATTTCTCGAAACTGCTCAATCGAATGACAACAAAGAAGCGGGCCTCTCAACCATTTTGGAAATGGAAGAAGGTATACCCGGAACTGAAGGAAACGCCAAACCCGTAAACAAATATGCGGAATGGCGCAAATGGGAGTTCGAAAAATGGACCAAGCTTCTGGCCCAGGGCCCCGGCATCCACTACTACAAGAACGACCCGACATCCAACACATGGCTGTATGGACATCATAAGATGAAACAGTCTCTATTCATTAAGAGATTACTACTGAGGTGCAACCTATACCCCACAAGGTGCACCATTTCATACGGCCGAACCAACATGGCCAAACTGTGCAGAAGGTGTGCAATGGCCAATGAAACATTGGCACACATCTCTGGACAATGTCTCGCAGTCAAAAACGCACGGATTAAGCGCCATAATAAGATCATGGACAAACTGAAGGCGCAGGTTGCTAAGCACGGATGGGCTGTACACATCGAACCGAGGTTCAGAACGGGGGATGGAAGACTATGGAAGCCCGACTTGATCTTTGTCAAAGGGCAGGAAGTGGCAGTGGTCGATGTGACAGTGAGGTACGAGAGCAACAATATGGAACTGGAGCGTGCGTGGAAGGAGAAGACCGAGAAATACGAGCATCTGAGGGGACAGATTGCCGAAGTGACTAAAGGGACATCGATCAAATTCTTTGGATTCGTAATGGGTGCTCGAGGAAAATGGCACATTTGGAACGACACCCTGATGGAATACCTAAAGATAGAAAAATACAAATCCTTTGCAAAAAATGTGGCGGATCTCACAATTGCCCTTACATTGGACATTTTGCGGATCTTCAACGATCAATAATGGGCATACTGTCGGAAAAAAAAAAAGAAGAAAAAAGAAAAAAGAAAAAAAGAAAGAAAAAAAAACCCTAACCCAGACACTAACAGTTGGAGGGCACAATGACACATCAGATGATGTAACAAAGACGGCTACCTGGACGAACACACTAGCCACTAGCCTCTCGAATGGTCGGCTCAGTTCCGTCACCCTTGCGGTGGTCATCCATGCCTGGTGAGCGATAAATTTCCAAATTGTCCTATTCATACTGACTCATCACGATCGAGTCAGCTATAAGATCGAGCCTACCAAGACTGCGGGCCCAATCCTTGGTCCTGTGGTTTTCGGTACTGGTGGGAGTTTCTCCGTGGACGAGCCACGTAAAGACTCGAAATATACACTAGCTTAATGGGGGCGCCCCAAGGGTGTTACCAAATAGCCAAATGCCTCGTCATCTAATTAGTGATGCGCATGAACGGATGAACGAGATTCCCACTGTCCCTACCTACTATCTAGCGAAACCACAGCCAAGGGAACGGGCTTGGCAGAATCAGCGGGGAAAGAAGACCGTACCTTGTGTCGATGGGTGATCAGTGGTCAGCATGGACTTGGTGGGCCGAAGGGCCTGTTCCCATGCTGTATCTCCAAACCAAACAAAAACTAAAGTAGCCTAATTTGAAGCCCCGGTGCACGAATGCATCCGCTAATTTGTGCAAAATCAGTAAACTCAATCTTTTTGAAAAAGGATTGTAGGCCTGTGGGAAAGAATGAAGTAGTTACATTTGTTTAATGTTTTTCATTGTCTTTTCAATGTTGTTTCGTTCACCGTGAGATGTTCAGAAGCGTTGGAAACATAGAAAAATAGAAACATAGACAATAGGTGCAGGAGTAGGCCATTCGGCCCCTCGAGCCAGCACCGCCATTCAATACGATCATGGCTGATCATCCACAATCAGTACCCCGTTCCTGCTTTCTCCCCATATCCCTTGATTCCGCTAGCCCTAAGAGCTATATCCAACTCTCTCTTGAAAACATCCAGTGAATTGGCCTCCATTGCCTTCTGTGAATTCCACAAGCTGTGACAGACTAGGCACCTTGGACTTTCACATCATTCCCTATAAACGTATCGTAAAGTTCAGCTGTGGTTTAGCTTTCGTTTAATTTATTGACATGTCTACCAAGGTACAGTGAAAGGCTTTTTTGTTGTGTGCTATCCAGTCAGTGGAAAGACAATACATGTTTACAATCAGGCCGACCACAGTGTACAGGATACAAGATAAAGGGAATAACGTTTAGTGCAAGATAATGCCCGATTCAAGTTTAGTTTACTTTAGTTTAGTTTATTGTCACGTGTACCGAGGTACCAGTGAAAAGCTTTCGTTGTGTGCGTCCACAGTCTGTGGAAAGACAATACATGTTTACAATCGAGCCATTTACAGTGTATAGATACATGATAAGGGAATCACGTTTAGTGCAAGGTAAAGCCAGCAAAGTCCGATCATGGATAGTCCGAGGGTCACCAACGAGGTAGATAGTAATCAGGGCTGCCCTCTGGTTGATGTAGGATGAGTCAATTGCCTGATAACAGTTGGAAAGAAACTGTCCCTGAATCTGGAGGTGTGCGTTTTCACACTTCTATACCTTTTGCCTGGTGGTTTCCCATTTGCCTGAAGTACAGTCCAAAAATTCCCAACAGGTCCTTACATATACCCTTGAACTCCAACGTGTATTTCAAATGGACTGATTGCCTGATTAGTATGGTTTGGTTTAGAGAAACTTCGTCCCTCCGGGTCTACTCCATCCACCTATCACCCATTCCCCTCAGTTCCATGTTATCCCATGTTTGCGTCCACTCCCTACACACTAGGGGCAACTTACAGAGGGCTAATTAACCTGCAAAACCACATGTCTTCGGGTTGTGGGAGGAAACCGGAGCAGCAGGAGGAAACCCACGCGGTCACAGAGAGAACGTGCTAACTCCGCAAAGCCAGCTCTCGAGGCCAGGATCCGTGAGTAGTACGGGTGTCAGGGGTTATGGGGAGAAGGCAGGAGAATGGGGTTAGGAGGGAGAGATAGATCAGCCATGATCGAATGGCGGTTGTGAGTTGATGGGCCGAATGGCCTAATATTGCTCCTACCACTTATGAACTCATGAAGGATGGAACCCGGATCTCTGAGAGGCAGCAACTCTACCAGCTGCGCCACCATGCCACCCAATTCTACATGCACTACAGTAACCCCAAGGCATGTTAAAGCAAGGCATCTATAACAGCAGCAACAAACAGTACGTCTCTTGCCACCATTTAGTAACATCACCACATGATTCCTTCAAACATTAAAGGGCCTGTCCCACTTGGGTGTAATTTGCGCGTCATTTACGCGACATCATTTACGCATCACGACGCACGCATGGCGTGCATTATGCGCGCATGGCGCGTGGTTAGACGTGGTGGCGTAGGCAGTGACGCGCGGTTGCGCGCAGCGCCCCAGGATTTTGGGATTCACAAATGGCGCACAAATGACGCCCAAGTGGAACACGCCCTTAACACTGCCCTCCACACACTAGGGACAATTTACACTTGTACCGAACCAACTAACCCACAAACCTGTACGTCTTTGGAGTGTGGGAGGAAACCGAAGATCTTGGAGAGAGCCCACGCGGTCACGGGGAGAAGGTACAAACAGCGTACAGACGGCACCCGTAGTCGGGATCGAACTTGGGTCTCTGGCGCTGCAAGCGCTGTAAGGCAGCAACTCTACCGCTGCTCCACCGTGCAGCCCAGAGTTTGAAGTCTTCTGGCCCTGTTTCCATGCAGTGATTGGAATAAACACGACGTTAATTTGTTTCTGTATGTTTTTCCTACGGTTATAACATTCTCTCATCAGTCGTCTTGTTAAATCAACAAGAAATGGTGGGGAAATCATGGAGGTTAATAAACATGTCATTTATGTTGACTACACTCGGCTGGTTCCTTGATTGGAATTTGCTGCATCTTGATTCCAAGGACTAGAAACCGTCCATCTGACCTTCTGATTTAGAATCAACAGAACAACATCTTGAAGGTCATAAGGTCATAAGTGATAGGAGTAGAATTAGGCCATTTGGCCCATCAAGTCTATTCCGCCTTTCAATCATGACTGATCTGTCTCTCCCTCCTAACCCCATTCTCCTGCCTTCTCCCCATAACCTCTGAGACCCGTACTAATCAAAAATCTATCTATCTCTGCCTTAAAAATATCCATTGACTTGGCATCTGCAGCCTTCTGCGGCAAAGAATTCCACAGATTCACCACCCTCTGACTAAAGAAATGTCTCCTCATCTCCTTCCTAAAAGAATGTTCTTTAATTCTGAGGCTATGACTTCTCGTCCACTAGTGGAAACATCGTCCCCACATCCACTCTATCCAAGCTTTTCACTATTCTGTATGTTTCAATGAGGTCCCCCTTCATTCTTCTAAACTCCAGCGAGTACAGGCCCAGTGTTGACAAATGCTCATCAGAGGTTAACCTACTCATTCCTGGGATCATTCTTGAAAACCTCCTCTGGACCCTCTCCAGAGCCAGCACATCCTTCCTCAGATACGGTGCCCAAAATTGCTCACAATATTCCAAATGTGGCCTTACCAGCGACTTGTAGAGCCTCAGCATTACATCCCTGTTTGTGTATTCAAGCCCTCTTGAAATAAATGCGAGCATTGAGTTTGCTTTCTTTACTACCGATTCACTTGCTACAGATTAACATTTTGGGGAACCTGCACCAAGTCCCCTTGCTCATCTGATTTCTGGATTACCTCCCAGACCAGTTCTGAAGTTCCAGACAATGGATAGTGGTAAAAATTCCAAGAGCCACTGTTGGTCCCAAAGTAAGAATCCAAGTCACATAATGTGCAAAACCTTCATAGCCCGTGATTTTCTGCCCATTACAGCAATTCAAATCACATCAGGAATTGCATTGAACTGATTGTGTATGATTATCTGCCATGCAATACTTTTTGCTGTTTTAGCCCCTAGTATGATGTCTGTTATTTATGTAATACACGTTCTTTGAACTTTATTTCACATGAAAATTAACGTATCGATATTTAAGGGGGTCGTTAATGCATTTTTGATTCCTGTAGGTGACAACGCGCTATTGTGGATAATGCTCGAGCTCTATTATTTCTTATTATGGGTTATGCACATTAATGAAATTCAAAATACCCGAGGCATTTTTGTGTGCTTGCTTCTTCTGAGTTAGGCTTATTTAAGCCTTGGTTAGCATAAAGCAAAACAGTACAGCAAAGGAACGGGTCCATTGGCCCATAACGCCTGTGCCGAACTTGATGCCAAATTAATTTAACCCACACACGACCCATATTCCTCCGCATATCTCTGCATATCCACGTGCCCATCTAAAAGCCTCTCAAACACCATTATCGTATCTGCTTTTCCACCATCACTGCTGGCAGTGGTTTCCGGGCACCCACCTCCCCCTATTCAAATAAACACACCCCGCCCATTTATTTTAATCTTTGCTCCTCTCTCATTAAAACTATTTCTTCCAGTATTTGACATTTCTACCCTGGGAGAAAGATTGCGACCGTCTATCGTATCTATGCCTCTCGTAATTTTATAAACTTCTGATAGACGTCTCCTCTCAACCTCTGACGCTCCAGAGATTGCGATAAAAGTTTGCCCAACCGCTCCTTATATTCATCACCTTTGATCTCGCGTTTTCACACTTTACCCTTCCCTAACTCTATGTCTCCCTCTCCCCTGACTCTCAGTCTGAAGAAGTCAAAGTCAAAGTCGGTCAATTTTATTCGTCACATACACCCGAAGGTGCAGCGAAATGAATTTGCCAGCAGCGGTACAATTAAAAAAGACCACACAATACACAATAAGATTTAACACAAACATCCACCACAGCATTCTTCACTGTGGTGGAAGGCAACAACGTTCAGTCAGGCCTCCTCCTTGTTCACCCGTGGTCGGGGCCATGAACCCTCCATAGTCGCCGCTACGGACAGCCCGATGTACAGGCCCTCTCATCGGGATGGTCGAACACGCTTGGAAGTCCCGAATCAGCGCTTTCTTACCGGAGACCGCGGCTTCAGGATGTTATAGGCCGCAGGCCGGCGGTCGGAGCTCTTCTCCGGGGATCCCTGTGGCTAGAAACTCCGCAGACCGCAGCTTCAGGATGTAACAGTCCGCGGGCCAGCGATCGGAGCACTCCTCTCTGGCGACCCCCGGCAAGGGTTCACGCGCTCCGCGATGGAAAAGTCCATGCTGCGCCCGCTGCTGAAACTCCGGGCCCAACTCCGGGAAAGGCTGCTCCAATCCATGCTGTTAGGCCCCAAGGGAGGCAACATGGAAAAAGTCGCCTCTCCGTCAAGGAGGCGACCGAAAGCGGATCCCCCCTTTCCCCTCCCCACCACCCCCACATAAGACATACGAAGAGACACTAAAACAAACATTTGGAAACACTAAAAAAACAAAAAAGTCGAAATAACGAATACGCTGCTGGCAGGGCAGCCGTCTCGCAGCGCCCCCACAAACCACTAGTGACTCTTCTTCAGACCCGAAACATTACCCATTCCTTCTCTCCAGAGATGCTGCCTGTCCCGCTGGGTTACTTCAGCATTTTGTGTCCATCTGGGTGGCACGGTGGCGCAGTGGTAGAATTGTTGCCTTGCAGCGCTTGCAGCACCGGAGACCCGGGTTCGATCCCGACTAGGGGTGCTGTCTGTACGGAGTTTTACGTTCTCCCCGTGACCTGCGTGGACTTTTCTCTGAGATCTTCGGTTTCCTCCCACACTCCAAAGACGTACAGGTTTGTACATTAATTGGCTTGGTGTATGTGTTAATTGTCCCTAGTGTGTTTAGGATATCTTAATGTGCGTGGATCGCTGGTCGGTACGGACTCAATGGGCCGAAGGGCCTGTTACCGTGCTGTTTCTCTAAAACTAAAAAAACTTAAAACCTAAAATCTCCTTATAGCCAATACCCTCTAATCGAGCATCGGTGCAAACTTCTTCTGCACCCAATCCAACCATCCACATCCTGTAACCAGATCTGCACACAATACGCAAATGAGGCCTAACTAACGTTTTATAAAGCTGCAACATGACTTTGTGACTCTTGTACTCATTGCCTCGACCGATGAAGGCAAGCAGACCATTCTGTCTACGTGTGTCGCCACTTTAAGGAAACTATGGTTATATTCGGATTTAGTAGAGATCTCCATAATGTGAGTTTAGCACCGAACAATGTTTCACATCTCGTCGCACCTTCTAATATCAGATTTCTAACATTCACTTTTAATTCCCTTCGAAATCTAAAACAAATATTATCCATGTGTGCCTTTAGACTATACTTTACACTTTAGAGGTACAGTGTGGAAACAGCCCCGTCGAATCCATGCCAGCCAGCGATCACCCTGTCCGTACACTAAAGTGTATTAATGGTCCGTACACTTAAGGCGACTCTTTAGGCGACTGCCAGGGACTAATTTGAATGGAATTCACCAACGACACCTGGCGACAACCTGCGACAGGACCGACGACAACCTACAACAGCAAAAATTGTCGCCACTGTCGCCGAACATGTTGAAAATTTTGCGGCAGTCGCCTGTAGTCGCCCCCAAAAAATCGCCTAAGTCGGACATGCCCATAACACTATCCTACAAACTAGGGGCAATTTACAACTTTTCTACGAAAGCCAATTAACCTACAAACCTGTACGTCTTTGAAGTGTGGGAGGAAACCAGAGCACCCGGAGAAAACACACACGGTGACAGGGAGAATGTACAAACTCTGTATAGACAGCACCCATAGTCAGGATCGAACCCGGGTCTCTCGTGCTGTAAAGCAGCAACTCTACCGCTGTGCCACTGTGCCGCCCATACTTTCTCAAGAGATTTCTTAGCATGTGTAAATAAGCATATTACACAGTCTGGAGTTTAAAGTCATCTTTAATCAATACACATAATATTGCAGTACAGCAGGTTGTTAGTTGCTAGTTCATCATCGTTACCGCTTCCAAGACTGACTAGTGTAGGAAGTGGGTGTTAATATAACGCATACAGTAAGGTGGGGTTAGTGATGCTATTCTACTATGATTGGTTCACATGCAATAACCAATCTACAGCATGTATTAGCACTTCCCTTGATCTCTTCTGCCTTTCACTCCCAGCTGACATCTTTCCTTCTCTCTCTCCCTCCCTCCAACAAACCACACCTATCACCATTTTCTCCACCATTTTTATCTCTATTCCCAGTTCTGACCCTGGCACATTAACCTGAACCGTGTTCCCCTCTGCATGATGCTGTCTTCAATGGTCAATGGTTCAATGGTACTTTATTGTAGAGTAGGGTGGTAGAGCTGCTGCCTCACAGCGCCAGAGACCCGGGTTTAATGTGGCAGCTTTCAGTTCCTGGAGAAGTTATTTCAATGACTCCATTCATTCTGGAACATGATTTCATTGGGGGATTCAATAAACACAAGTCAAAGACTACCTGATTTGATTGTAGAAATGCACTACACCACATTAGTGTCAAAATGTTCAACCTTTTCACACAAAGTGCGATGGGTATATGGAGCGAGCGGCCAGAGGTGGTAGTTGAGGCAGGTACTATCATAATATTCAAGAGATATTTGGACTGGTGCATGGAGAGGATAGGTTATGGGCCAGGTGGGACTAGTGTAGATGGGGCATGTTGGTTGGCGTGGGCAAGTTGGGCTGAAAGGCCTGTTTCCACACTGTATGACTTGATGACTCTATTGAACATTTGCGGGGGTACTTTAGGGGCCATAAACAATGAAAGCATCTCGATTAATTTATCTACAGCATGATGACCCTTCATTTTTTCTCGAGTAGTAATTTTCTCCTTTTCTAGATTTTCCTATCTGAGACAGCAGACATGCTGGAGCGTCCATATTGTGTTTCAAAATGCGGCAGAGCAAATGGTTTGTCAGTTACCTTATGAGAACTGCCTTTCCTGTGACATTTTTAGCTTCCTTACACCTTACACCTCCTACTGGTGGCCCAGCGGAGATGAAGAACCTCCTGTGTTCACGATGATAAAAGCAAACCCACAACCTATTGATTTTGGTGTATTTTTACACAAACGTGTTGCACTCATGAGCTACCGCTGAAACAATTTCCTACAGGTATATTTTTAGAGAAAAGCAGGTGTTCTGGCATGCTGCTATAATCAACATGAACATCACTAGGTGGAAGAAGCAAAGAGTTGAGCAAGGTCTCTACTGAGCATAGAATAAAATCGAACTTCCTGAGGACGTAACGACACAAGAGCAACTCTGCCTGAAAATCAAGTTAATTGCATTATGTACCAAAATGCGAATAAAATCAATACACAGTAACTGCCATGCCGATGGTCAAGAGATGGTGTACGGACCAATGTACGGCACAATTTTGCTTTTAATGCAAGGGCGTTATAAATCAAAGGCGGCACGGTGGCGCAGCGGTAGAGTTGCTGCCTTACAGCGCCAGAGACCTGGGTTCGATCCTGACTACTGTTGCTGCCTGTACAGAGTTTGTACCTTCTCCCCATGACCATGCTCTGGTTTCCTCCCACATTCCAAAGACATACAGGTTTGTAGGTCTGAAGATGGGTCTCGACCCAAAACATCACCCATTCCTTCTCTCCAGAGACGCTGCCAGTCCCACTGAGTTACTCCAGCATTTTGTGTCTACCTTCGATTTAAACCATCATCTGCTGTTCTTTCTTACACAAGTTTGTAGGTTAATTGGCTTCTGTAAATTGTCCCTAGTGTGTAGGATAGAACTAGGGTACGGGGTGATGACTGGTTGGTAAGGTCTCAGCGGGCCGTAGGGCCTGTTTCCATTCTATATCTCTAAACTGAACTAAACTATGCATTTTTCAGAATTTGGGCATTATCAACAAGTCCAGCATTTACAGCTCATTTCTGGTCGTCCTTGATCTGATTGCATGCTCTGCCATTTCAGAGACAACCACCTTCTTACCCTCGGTTATTAAGCCTTTAATGATCACTTGAAAATCTGTGATACTGTCCGATTCACTTCCACCCCAGGAATGAGTAGGTTAACCTATGATGAGCTTTTGCCGGTACTGGGATTGTACTCTTTGGAGTTTAGAATGAGGGGGGGACCTCATTGAAACATACAGAATAGTGAAAGGCTTGGATAGAGTGGATGTGGCGAGGATGTTTCCACTTGTGGCAGAGTCTAGGACTAGAGGTCATAGCCTCAGAATTTAAGGAGGTTCTTTTAGGAAGGAGATGAGGAGAAATTTCTTTAATCTGTGAATCTGTGGAATTCTTTGCCACAGAAAGCAGTGGAGGCCGTCAGTGGATATTTTTAAGGCAAAGATATATTGATTCTTGATTAATACAGGTGTCAAAAGTTACAGTATGGGGAGAAGGCAGGAGAATGGAGTTAGGAGGGAGAGATAGATCAGCCATGATTGAATGGCTGAGTAGACTTGATGGGCCGAATGGCCAAATTATATAGGTATGTTACAAAACTTACCTTCAGCAGCGTTGCAATTCTGTCACTGGCCGTGTGCGCGACTTTGGCGCCTTTGAGGGGGGGAGGGGGGCGGGGTTAAAATGCGGTTTTCTCCAGCCTGCCGGAGTTTTATTTGCACGGGCTGCAGCTTTTGCTGAAGAATTGTTCCGACTGCCGGTCTGTGAATTTTCTTTTAAAAACCGCGGGACAATTTCAGCGCTGGAGTAAAGTACAAATCAGCTTCTAAAGCCGTCAACGCCGACAAAGGGGACGGATTTCAGGTACGGGATTTTACATATAAACGTGCTTCTTAGGATGCCCTTAATCCAAATTTACATTGCGAAAAGGTGACTTAGGCCCCATACGAACCGGCAGTATTTCTCCTGCCGATATGGGGTTTAAATTCACCGCAAATACAACGTTCCAAACGATCGCGTTCCACAAAATCCCACTCGCAAGATGATTAAAATGGCTATTAATTTACGGGAATTAAACACTAAATTCCTTCCATTTGGCCTATAAATTCATGACAATGAGATTTAAAAATCATGTTATATTCTGAATTCTTGTGTGAATGTTATTTGGACACTTAAACCCCTGAATCACTGTGCGAGCTGACCCACGAGGTACCTCGAGCTTAAAACAAATTTAACTCGTGGTAATCACGTACGATTAACGTAGCGGGAACGTCGGAACTCGTGGACGCAACTTAACGACTCTTGGCGCTAACGGCAGGTACCCGTGACACTTGTTAACTCTTGGAAAAATTCAAACATGTTTCAACTTTTCCACGAGTAAAATGTACTCTTGAGGTTAAAATTTGAAACATTTAAACACGTTGTAAGAACGCAGTGGCCCGTGCGTTTACCTTAGTGACTCGTGTGTCTACCGTGGGAACTCTTTAACTCAGCGGGCAGGCAGCATCTCTGGAGATAAGGAATGGGTGATGGGATGACATTTCCAAATTGGGGGGGGAGTGGGGGGTTGGAGGAGGGAGGGGGGGCGGTGGAGGAGAGAGGGTGGAGAGTGGAGGGAGTGGAGGGGGAGACAGATGGGGGTGTCTTCATTCACTAGTGGCGGGTGCCGGTCACTGAAACAGGCAGGTGAGATTTCACATCCACCTTGTGTGTGTGTCTCTCTCCCTCCCTCCCTCTCACACAGCTGAGAGACTCTGCCTCTGTGAGTGTACGTCTCTTTCTCCCCCTCCCACACACAGTAAGACCGAGGTAAGTCCATCTGTGTAAGTCCATCTGTGTCTCCCACATACACAGTAAAACTCTGCTTTGTGTGTATATACGTCTCCCCATTTCTCTCTTCCCCCCCACCTCTCTCGTTCTCCCCCCCCACCTCTCTCTTTCTCCCCCACACACATAAGACCGATGTATTCTGCTTAGTCTGTCTTCCCTCCCACACACACAGATAGACCGAGGTCCTGTGCGCTCTTTCTCTCCCCCCACAGTCACACCAAAGTACACCACACTGCCTCTGTGCCTCTCTCTCTGTGTCTCTCTCCCCCTCTCTCCTTCATACACAGTCAGAGGTCCACACTGTCTCTGTGTCTCTCTCTCCCCTACACACACACACAGACTGAGGTACACACTGCCCGTTGTGTGTGTGTGTCTGCCTCTGTCTCTCTCTGTCCCACCCCCCCACACCCACACACAGTCAGTCAGTCAGAGGAACTCCACACTGTGTGTGTGTGTGTGTGTGTGTGTGCGCCTCTGTCTCTCCCTATCACAGTCAGAGTGAGGTACTCCCCCCGCAGTCTCTCCACGGCCTCTCCCCGGGCAGGGTGCATCTGCCTCCCTCAGGCCGCCCAGGCAGTCAGACACGACTCCGGTGGTGGGCTCCATGCACAGCTCCTGCCGGCCGGCTGGGAGCGGCGACGGAGGACAGGGGAAGATGGCCACCAGCGGGGCAGTCTCGGCTCTCCATGCAGTCCGAGTCTCGCTGGATCCTCGTAATCCTCTGCCTCTGTCAAATGGGTGAGTTTAACCTGACCCCCCCCCCCACCCCCCTCCACCTCAACTCACGCCTGGGCACCAAAGCAGCTCAGGAGACGAACCATGAGCTTCGTCTCCCAACAATCTGATGTGCGCATCCGTCCACATTCAAAGATTTCATCTCCAGTCTCCCCACAGTGTGTAGACCTGGCAGTAAATTCAATTAAAATATAGCAAACCTCCGCCTGCTGGTCTTCTAACTACGTGATCTGTGTTTCAAACAAATCATCAGTATAACTGCCCTGGCACTGGACGGTGCGCATTTTCCCTTTGTAGGTCACATCAATAGATGCGGCCGCGCTGAATTCTATCTTTAACTTCAAAGCCGCAGGATGGAGATGTTGCTTATTAAAACAGACCTTCATTGAAGGTTGACTCAAGAGTAACTCGGGAAAGGAACTTGTTAACTCGGGAGACGGACTTGGAACATCGCAGAAATGACAGTTAACGGCAAACTTGAGTCATACCCGTGGGAACTCGGTTAAACTCTTGATCATAAACTTGGAGTCTCGTACGCAACCACGAGTCTTTCACTCTTGGGTCACTCGTGGGTCAACTCGCACAGTGAGACAGGGCTTTTAGGCTATTTACGTTTAGGCAGTGTACGTTTGACCGAACCCGTGGTCTCTGGCGGTCCACAAGCGGTAGATACTTCCTGTATCACCGCCAATGACCGCAGACTCGTGAGACAGGCCTTTAAATTTCAGGTCATCCAAGTAAGATTGTTTCATATTTGTTTCAGAATGCTTCAATCTATAATAACTGAAAATGTATTTCAGTTCTCTTAATTTTTAAGAAAGTTATGGGCTTTTGACTGTCCTCGATCACAGCTTTTGTGTTCAGTCAATGGAAAAGCAATAGGGAACAAGATGCTAATTTCCGAGTATGAAAATGGCCATAACTTTTTTAATACTGATATGAAAGTGAATTAGGTGTCAAATTAAACTTCCTTTTTATGCTTTATCTGATGGGATAAATTGCAGACTTGATTTTGAAAATCTCAAAATTTTGTGACATTGCTAAATTACATCCTATCACTTATGACATATGACCGCATGTGGACATTGGACTCTGTCTATGGAACTGATGTGCTGCAATGCTGAGACCTATATTCTGCACCCTGTATTTTCACCTTTCCTCTATCTATTGACATTGAGTTTGACTTGATTATATTTATGTACAGTATTAACTGACAGCGCAGTCGAAAATGACGTGCTGCGCTGTTTGCTGGCCTGCTCCACACATGCAGGCTGCTGATGAACGCAGCCCCTAGCGATGCATGTTGACGTTGAACCGGCCGACCCCTGTACGGAGCCGGTTCAGGGCAAGACACTCTTTGCGGGGCAGGTCCGGGCCAGGTGGGGCTGTGGTGTTCGGTGATCCTATGGGGAGAAGGCAGGAGAATGGGGTCAGGAGGGAGAGTTGATTCAATCAGCCATGATTGAACAGCGGAGTAGACTTGATGGGCTGAATGGCTTAATTCTGCTCCTATCACTTATGACCTAAACCTAAACAAAGGGTCTAGAACAGGAACGGGAGCATATTATTTACTCTGAAGGACATTAATGCACGATGGGGTTTTGACAACAATACGGTAATTTTGTGTTTTCTTCACCACTGAAAGGATGTTCAAAATAATTCTAAATTATTAACTGAACTTAAATTCCTTTGCTTCCTTGGCAGGCTGTGTACTTAAACACTAGTCAATGCATGAACGCTATGTACTATACTGTAACCCATTGATACTGCTGCTTGTTTCAGTGTATATTGAGCTGTGATATCTGGTATTCCATTTCTGATGGGAAAACTCACAGGAAATAAATAAAAGGAGAATATTTAATCTGCCAAGTCATTGTTAAAACAAATTACTTAGTCGGTCATGATGAAACTGGATTCAATGTCTTGCTTTAACATTTCTGTTTATAAAGCGACGACCACAGACAGCAGAGTGGCACAGCAGTAGAGATTAGTCTCACAGCGCCAGAGATCCAGGTTCGATCCTGACCAAGGGTGCTGTCTTCTTGGAGTTTGTACGTTCTCCCTGGGACCGTGTGGGTGCTCTCCAGCTGCTCTGGATTCCTCCCGCTTCCCAAAGAGGTGCCAGTTTGTATGTTAATTGGCTTCTGTAAATTGTCCCTGGTGTGTATAGAGCTAGCGTACGGGGATCGCTGGTCTAAGGACCTGTTTCCACACTGTATCTCTAAACTACACTAAACTAAAGTCAACTCAACCTTAAATGCAGTAAAAAGAAAACAAAGTATTTTAAGCAGGAAATTAGTTCAGCATAATTTGCAATAGTTTTAAGAAAGAGTTATTCAAGTAGGGAAGCTAGCCCACAAATCTGGCCATTTCCCAAATAGAATTAGTTACCTTTTGTGAGTATCTGTTAATTGCATTTATTGCAGTCGCTTGAGGAGGTTCCAAATGTTTACTTTATCCTGACAGACATGAGGACCACAGTTGACAAGTGTGATTTTCTTATTGCACTGGGAAGCTGCTGGTCCCAGGCCAATTCACCAGTAAATGCTCCTGCTTCATTGTTTTGTGTATGTTTATACTGCAAACAAGAAACCAGGCCTTGCTGATTCTCATTTATTACGATAATCATTTTTCTGCGGGATGAATCAAAATGCACCAAGTTACCCGTCTGAAGAAGGGTCTCAACCTGAAATGTGATCAATCAATTTCTTCCCCAGATGCTGGACACAACAAGCTGGAGTAACTCAGCGGGACAGGCAGCATCTTTGGAGAGAAGGAGCGGGTGACGTTTCGGGTCGAGGCCCTTCTTCAGACTGGTAACTCGACACATTTTGATTAATACTGCAGAAAAAACGATTACTGTAATAAAAGTGAATCAGCAAGACCTGCTTTCCAGTTGGCAGTCTCGACCCGAAACGTCACCAATATTGTATGGGAGTGGGAAGCAGGAAATATCCAGATAGAGAAGTTGCAGACCAAGGTCAAACAATCGTGCTCCTACAGGGCGGCAGTGTATAAACTCAGTCTAGTATGTTCACTGAAATCACCAGCCGTTCCTTGCTAACCTTCAGTCATGTTTCCTTGAAAGCTGCTGTATCTACGTTAACTGTGAAGCTAGGAGCATCTTTGAGCGTTTATGTGACCCCATATTACAGCTGACTCGGGGTGATCACAGTGGCAGTGGCAGTGATCACAAGGTCAGGGGCAGTTAACTGCTGAAGGTGCTGAAATTTGAACCATTTTCCCATTTCCAGAAAGTGGCATGTAATGCACTTCATCGATTGTGTAGCGAGTCCAAACTTTGTGATCAAACAGTTACTTTATTCGGTGAGATAAGTTTGACATCCATGTGCGTTGGGAACTCTCTAACATATTGAGTCATTGCTGCTGCTGCTGAGTGTTGACTCAAGCTCAGCAACTGTTGACTGGTGATCTCTAGGTAAGATCTGCTGATGTAGCAGGACACTCCACTTAACCCATGACCTCACGAGACAATCCTCGAAACCACTGACGAGGGTTCGACAGGAAGTGGTCTGACCGCCAGGTGACACCACAATTGCAACATTTCCCTTGGTTTTTCTAAGTCAATGAGCCTTTATTTTTTGGAATCAGAGGTCTAACTTTTCTGGCGTTGAAACACAAGCTGCTGGAGGAACCCAGCAGGTCAGGCAGCATCCGTGGAAGGAATGGATAGGTGACATTTTGGACTTAGTTTAGAGAAATAGCGCGGAAACAGGCCCTTCGGCCCACCGAGTCCGTCCCGATCGGCGATCACCCCGCACATTTGTTCTATCCCGCAGATCGGGGACAATTTACAGAAGCCAATTAGCCCACAAACCTGCATGTCTTTGGAATGTGGGAGGAAACGGGGAGAATGTACAAACACCGTACAGACAGCAGCCGTCGTCAGGATCGAACCTGGGTCCCTTGCGCTGTAAGACAGCAACTCTACCGCTGCTCCACCGTGCCTCCCCACTAGACCTGTCTTCAGAATCGATAGGCAATGATTTGGAAAGAGACCCTTCTTTAGTCCAATTGTAGTAGAGGAGGGGGGTGGGGGGGGGGTGAGGGGAGGCGTAGAAAACTGGAATAGATGTGCGATGGTGGACATTTTCAATTGGGACCTCCGGGTGCTCCGGTTTCCTCCCACACTTCAAAGACATGCAGGTTAATAGGTTAAATGGCTTTGGTGAAATTGTACGTTTTCCCTAGTGTGTAGGATAGTGCCAGTGTACGGGGTGATCGCTGGTTGGCACGGACTCGGTGGGCCGAAGGGCTTGTTTCTGCACTGTATCTCCAAAGTCCAAAGTAAGCTCTAAAGTAAATTTAAGTAAAGGTTTTCTCTGAGAGCTGCAGGAGAAACAGTGCCAGGATTCACACACTGTGATTCTGAAGACAGGTCTAGTGGGGAGGCACAGTGGAGCAGCGGTAGAGTTGCTGTCTTACAGCGCAAGAGACCCAGGTTCGATCCTGACGACGGCTGCTGTCTGTACGGTGTATTGAGGTTCGGATGATATATTCCCAAGGAAGGATTGTACATGACACGGAGGGTTCCCGACAGGTGGTGATGTTCCGTATCATCTGCATCTTTGTCCTTCTTGGTTGTGGAAATCAAAGGCTTCTTACGTCAATTCATTTTGCATGCATGCCACAGGGAATTCATAGGATACGTTGAGAGAGGCGTTAAAGAAGGTGTCTAGGAAGGAACTGCAGATGCTGGTTTAAACTGACGGTAGACACAAAATGCTGGAGTAACTCAGCGGGACAGGCAGCATCTCTGTAGAGAAGGAATGGGTGATGTTTCTGGTCGGTTCCCTTCTTCAGACTGAAAGATAGATGAGGCCAGAACAAAGCAGGGCCAGCAACAGATGATCTCAGGTATGGTGTAGTCCATCATGGCTCATTGATGGCTGGAGGAAATGTGTTAACAACAGGAACGCAAGGATATGAACAGTGCAACTAGTAGGACAACTCAGGTGGGGGTGGGTGGGCAGAGAGGGGGGCAGTTAGAGTTAGAGAAGTTAGAGAAGTTGAAGTTAGAGAAATCAACATTCTTACCGCTGGGTTGCAAGCTTCCTAAGCAAAATATGAGGTACTGTTCCTTCAATTTGTGCTGGGCCTCACACTGACAGTGGAGGAGTCCTGGGGACAGAAAGGTCAGTGTGTGAATGGGAGGTAAAGTTAAAATGTTTGCCAACCGGGAAATCACGTAGGCCAAAGGCGTTCAACAAAACCATTGACGTTTAGTTTCAGAGCTGGACTGACGAGAATCATGGAAACATTATTCTGTGTGGCTGCCAAAATGTTTTACTTTGTTTCCGAATGGAGGTTTAATCTTTGCTGGAACGGAACAATACAAGATGACTACCAGGCACCCGCTGATTGATTTCCTAATTT
>CM075984.1:49800111-49911356 GCA_038087875.1 Malacoraja senta
GTCTACCGGGTGCTGTCTGTATGGAGTTGGTACGTTCTCCCGTGACCGCGTGGGATTTCTCCGGGTGCTCCATTTTCCTCCCACACTCCAAAGACATGCAGGTTTGTAGGTTAATTGGCTTCGGTAAATTGTAAAATTATCCCTAGTCTGTAGGATAATGATAGTGTACATTGTGATTGCTGGTCGGCACGGATAGATCGATTGATCGTTGGATCGGTGGATTGATTGATCGGGTGATCCATTGATTGATTGACATTAGTTGATCGGCTGATCGATCGACTAATTCTGATTGATGGATTGATTGATTGATCGATCGGTCGGTCGGTCGATTGATTCATTGATCGATTGATTGATCGATTGATTGATTGATTGATTGACAGCATCTCTGGAGAACGGGTAGGTGACATTTTGGGTCAGGACCCTTCTTTGGACTGGATCCCATCATCTGCAATTCCTTGATTGATTGATTGGTTGATTGAAAGATACAGTCTGGAAACGGGATTCAATTTTTATAAATATGTAAAAAATGTGTTGGATTGCTGAAGTTTTCCTGAATTCTTTGTAGACTGAGGCAAGTGGAAACATATTGGGGAGTAAGGAAATGGCAGACCAAATTAAACAAATATTCTGTGTTTAATTTTAACCATTCAAAAATAATGAAAAACGCAGGTCATGATTGAATGAGGAGCTGAAAGAAATGATTTTAAAAATAGATCACGAGAAATAGAAAGAAAACTGAAAGTCAATAAATCAGCCACATTGTGTGTCTATACATTGTAAGTGGATCGAATGTAATCATGTATTGTCTTTCTGCTGTCTGGATAGCATAGAAACATAGAAAATAGGTGCAGGAGGAGGCCATGATGGCACCGCCATTCATTGTGATCATGGTTGATCATCCACAATCAGTAACCCGTGCCTGCCTTCTCCCCATATCCTTTGAATCCGCTAGCCCCTGGAGTTCTATCTAACTCTCTTTTAAATTCATCCAGTGAATTGGCCTCTCCTGCCTTCTGTGGCAGAAAATTCCACAAATTCACAACTCTATGGGTGAAAACGTTTTTCTCATCTCAGTTTTAATCCCCTTTATTCTTAGACTGTGACCCCAGGTTCTGGACTCCCCCATCATTGGGAAAAAAATTCCTGCATCTAGCTTGTCCAGTCCTTTTAAAATGTTATACTTTTCTATAAGATCCCATCTCATCCTTCTCAATTCCAGTGAATACAAACCCATTCTTTCCAAACTTTCCTCTTATTACAGTCCCCCCCATCCCGGGGATTAACCTCAATAGCCTCAATAGCAAGGATGTCCTTCCTCAAATTGATTGAGGAACTCAAGAAAAGCTTTTCACTGTACCTCGGTACCCGTGACAATAAACTAAATTGAACTGAACTGAACGTGTCCAGGTGTCTTTCAATTGTCTGTTAGAGTACCTGTCTCAACTACCGCCTCTAGCAGCTCATTCCATCCACTCGCCATCTGACATGTTCTAAAATTCCATAGATTCTAGAAAAATTCCCACAGATTAAGGTGAAGGAGGAAAAATTTAATAGGAATCTCAGGGATAACTTTTTCACACAGAGGGTGATGGGTGTATGGAACGAGCTGCCAGAGGAGGTAGTTGAGGCAGAGACAATCGCAATGTTTAAGAAACATTAGACAGGTACATGGATAGGACAGGTTTAGAGGGATATGGGCTAAACGTGGGCAGGTGGGATTAGTGTAGATGGGACATGTTGGTCGGTATGGGCAAGTTGGACCAAAGGGCCTGTTTCCATGCTGTATCACTCTATGACTCTATTAGAAAGTAGCAAATATAATGTTGTCTTTGTTAAATATCCATCATCTGACATGCTTGGGAATTTGATGGCTCCTGAATGGCAGATATCCCAAACTGCAGTATTATTCCTATTAATTCTCTCAAATTTATGTGCATGTTCATAAGGCATTGGAGCAGAATTAGGCCATTCTGCCCATCAAGTCTGTCCTGCCATTCGATCAAAGCTGAACTATTTTTTCCTCTCAACCCCATTCTCCTGCCTAAGCTTTGATGCCCCCACTAATCAAGACCCTATCAATTTCCGCTTTAAAAAATATCCATTGACTTGTCTTCCACCACTATCTATGGCAATGAATTCCACAGATTCACCACACCTTGGCTAAATAAATTCCTCCTTATCTCCATTTTAAAGGCACATTCTTTTATTCTGAGGCTGTGCCCTCTGGTCCTAGATTCTCCCACTACTGGAAACATCCTCTTCACATCCACAAATTCACTGTTCACTCTATTAATTCACTGTTTTACATATGTTACTCAGCAGGATAATAGAATTCTTGTAAACTGGCTGAGTTTAAAGTGAGCGTGAGAAACAGGGCTCTGGTGACTTTAAAGAGATCACCATAAGTAAAACTTATCAAGTGTAACAGGAGTGCAGAAAGTAGAATGGATGAGTTTACATGGAGCCGAGGAAACAGGGCCCTGAAGTGTCTCAGTGAGTGTGGGAACCAAATACCCAGTGTCTTTCGGGAACTGGTTGTTGTTAAAAATTGTTGACCAATTGTTAAACGCAGAGTCTCTTGCCCAGAGTCGGGGATTCGAGAACCAGAGGACATAGGTTTAAGGTGAGGGGGGACATTTTAATGGGAACCTGAGGAGCAACTTAGGCTGGTAGGTGTATGTAACAAGCTGCCAGAGGAGGTAGTTGAGGCAGGTACTATTGGAACATTTAAGAAACATTTAGACAGGTGTATGGATAGGGCAGGTTTAGAGGAAATTGGGACAAAGGCAGGCAGGTGGGACGAGTGTAGATGGGGCATGTTGGTAGGCATGAGCAAGTTGGGCCTAAAGGCCTGCTTCCACACAGTGTGACTCCATGACTCTATGCCAGGAACATAAATTCATTGTAAAGAACAGGACCTCAGTGTGTTTCAAGAGAGTGCAGGAAACCCAACTCGATGAGCCTGCTGCAAACACATTTTCAATTCTGAACTAGAAAAAAAAACCTGGATTAATAGAGTTTTATTACAATTGTGAAGAAAAGGAAGTGAGATATCAGAGAAGTACGTATTCAGCAGAAGGGGGAAAAAACCCTGTAATCTATGATTAAGGAAGCGATAAAAATTCTACTTAAAAAATTTAATATCAGGACAAGTAGAGTCAACATGGATTTGTAAGGAGTGATTCTGGCTTGGCAAAGCTATTATTTGGCATCTAACTAGCAGCATCGGTACTGTATGATACCAGTGGAATGAAGTGTGCTAGGATTTCCAAAAGGTTTGCAATAACAGATTATTAAATAAAATTAAAGCACTTGAAAGCTGAAGTAGAAGATTGATGTCGATTAAGGATTAGGATGGAACTGGTTTAAACCGAAGATAGACACAAAATGCTGGAGTAACACAGCGGGAGAGGCAGCATCTCTGGAGAATAGGAATGGGCGACGTTTCGGGTCGAGACCCTTCTTCAGTCTGAATGAGATGCTGCCTGTCCCGCTGAGTTACTCTAACTTTGTGTGTCTGTCTTAGACTAAGGATTAGTTGATGGGCAAGAAATAGAGAACACTGATAAATGTCACGTTTGGATTTTGTAGATTGTAATTAGTTGTGTGTGTGCAACGAGTTTTCAGTGTTGGGACACCAGCCGTTCACTATCCATTTCAATGGTCTGGATGAGTTTGGGTTTAGGTGTATTATTGTCATGTGCACAGAGGTACAGTGAAAAGCTTTGTTCTGCATGGCCATCCAAGCAGATCAGGTCTACCATGCGTACAAAAAATAAACAAAGGAATATGATGCACATTTGGGAAATGGAAAGTGTGACAAAATGTGTGAGTTTTGGGGTCACTGCAGTGATCAAAGGAAGGAGAGGGAGAGAGAGAGAGAAGGGAAATGGGGGAAGGAGAGGAGGGAGACGGAGAGTAGGGGGGAGAGAGGGAGTGAAGGGAAATGGGGGAATGAGAGGAGGGAGAAGGAGAGGAGAGGAGAGGGCGAGGAGGGGAGAGGGCGAGAGGGGAAGAGGGAGGGGAGAGGGCGAGAGGGGAAGAGGGAGGGGAGAGGGCGAGAGGGGAAGAGGGAGGGGAGAGGGGGAGCGAAGGGAAGATGGAGGGGATAGGGGAGAGGGAGAGGGGGAGGGAGGACTTTAGACTAGAGATACAGAGTGGAAACAAGCTCTTTGGCCCAACGTGTCAGCACCGTCCGGCAATCACCCCATACACTAGGACTTTGCTACACACTAGGGACAATTTACAATTATTTACACAGAAGGTAATTAACTTAAAAAACCTGCACGTCTTTGGAGTGTGGGAGGAAACCGGAGAGGGAGAGGAGATTAGTTTAACTTGGCATCATGAAGGGTCTGTACTGTTCTGTGTGTCCTATGTTTTATAAAAACTGATCGTGAATTTCCAAGGGCAGCCAAATTTGAAAAGGATTCTCTATGATCCTCCTGGATTGGTGCAGAGGGAGTTGCTGCCTTACAACGCCAGAGACCCGGGTTCGACCCTGACTGCGGGTGCTGTCTGCACGGAGTTTGCACGTTCCCCCTGTGACCACGTGGGTTTTCTCCGGCTGCTCCGGATTCATTGTAACCCAGTAGGAGGATCTGCACTCAAACTCAAAGTGGCGTCTTTGGCCTTTGGGGAGGAGATGTTTGACTTTCCCTGTGGGAATCTGCATGGAAATGTTTCTATAGTTACCGGAATTAAACTTGTCTCTGTTTTTGAGGACTTCAACTTCAACTTGAAATTCCTAGGAGTCAATATCACCAATAACTTCTCCTGGATCACTCATATTGAAGCAAATGGCCAAGAAAGTACACCAACGCCTCTACCTCCTTAGAGGTTCAGTATGCCCCAACAACTCTCGTCAACTTCTACAGATGCGTCGTGGAAAGCACGTTATCGGGATGCATCACAGTTTGGTTTGGGGAACAGCTCCATCCAAGACCACAAGAAATTGCAGCGAATTGTGGAGCCAGCCCAGACCATCACACAAACCAACCTCCCATTAACTCCATTTATACCTCACGCTGCCTCGGCAAGGCTAGCAGCGTAATCAAGGACGAGTCGCACCCTGGCCACTCCCTCTTCTCCCCTCTCCCATCGGGCAAAACGTATAGAAGTGTGAAAAAGCACACCTCCAGATTCAGGGACAGTTTCTTCCCAGCTGTTATCATCCTACCACAACCAGGGAGCAGTGATGAACTACTATCTACCTCATTGGTGACCCTTGGACTATCTTTGATCAGACTTTACTGGCTTTACCTCGCATTGAACTATTGTATCTGCCTCCACCACAACACCTGTCAGTGTGTTCCAGGCACCCACCACCCTCTGTGAAGAAACGTGAATTGCCTAAGTGCAAAACTGCAGAGAAATAAAGCATAAATTCACCATCAGTACTTCTGCAATTGGCATTAAATACAAAAATAAGATCTTAAGTTCATAAGTTAACTGTGCACTCTGAATGGCTCAAACGTAATCATGTATAAGAAAGACCTGCAAATGCTGGAAAAATCGAAGGTGGACAAAAATGCTGGAGAAACTCAGCGGGTGAGGCGGCATCTATGGAGAGAAGAAATAGGTTAAGTTTCAGGTCGAGCAGAATATTCATGTTTAATCATGACAATAATTAGCAATGTTACAAAATTTTGAGATTTAAAAAATAAAGTCTGCAATTTATCCCATCAGATAAAGCATAAAAAGAAGTTTAATTTGACACTTAATTCACTTTCATATCTTCAGTATTAAAAAAGTTATGGCCATTATCATACTCAGAAATTAGCATCTAGTTCCCTATTGCTTTTCCATTGACTTAACACAAAAGCTGTGATCGAGGACAGTTAAAAGCCCATAACTTTCTTACAAATTATGATAACTGAAAGAAATTTTCAGTTATTATAGATTGAAGCATTCTGAAACAAATATGAAACAATCTTACTTTGAAGACATGAAAGTAAAGCATATAATTAGTTAACCTAATTGTAGCTAATTACAAAATTCAATTACTAGATCTAAACATCTATCAATTTCTTAAGAATAGATTAACATTTTTAAATAGCCTAAGTGTCCAAATAACATTCACACAATAATTCACAATATAACATAATTTTTAAATCTAATTTTCATGAATTTACAGGCCAAATGGAAGGAATTGAATGTTTAATACCTGTAAATTAATGGGCATTTAATTCATCTTGTGAGTGAGGAT
Organism: Malacoraja senta; assembly: GCA_038087875.1. Taxonomy (NCBI): domain Eukaryota; kingdom Metazoa; phylum Chordata; class Chondrichthyes; order Rajiformes; family Rajidae; genus Malacoraja; species Malacoraja senta. The sequence goes on from CM075984.1 coordinate 49,806,320, forward strand.
TTCTGGAACGCGATCTTTTGGAACGTTCATTTGCGGTGAATTTAACCCCGTTTTGGCATGAAAAATACTGCCGTTAATTCGGGGAATAAAATCACCGTGTCGCATGAAAAAATGTGAATTAAAGGCTTTTAAGAAGCACTTTTATACATTTAAAGAAACCACTTTCGTTTACCTGTCCCGTGTGTGAAATCCGTCCCCGTTATCGGCGTTGACGCTTCAGGAGCTGCTTTTAAAATTACTCTAGCGCTGACATTGACGATTTAATAAAAATAAAAAATTCACAAATCGCCACTAGGAACGATTTGTCAGCCAACGCTTGTACTCCAACAAAATATTAACCAGGACAAGGGAGGAGAAACCTGCGTTTTAACCCCGCCCCCCCTTAAAGGCTCCAAAATCGCGCACACGGCCAGTGACAGAATTACAGCGCGACTGAAGGTAAGTTTTGTAACATACCTACAATAATCATGTATTGTCTTTCTGCTGACTGGTTAGAGTCATAGTGAGTCACAGAGTGATACAATGTGGATACAGGCCCTTCGGCCCAACTTGCCCTCTCCCATCAGGCAAAAGGTATAGAAGTGTGAAAACGCACACCTCCAGATTCTGGGACAGTTTCCTCCCAGCTGTTGTCAGGCGACTGACTGAACCATCCTACCACAGCCAGAGAGCAATCCTGAACTACTATCCACCTCATTGGAGACCCTCGGACTATCCTTGATCGGACAGTAATGGCTTTATGTTGCATTAAACATTATTCCCTCATCGTGAATCTGTACACTGTGGACGGCTCGATTGTAATCATGCATTGTATTTCCGCTGACTGGATAGCATGCCACAAAAACTTGCCAGTGTACGTGACAATAAACTAAACTAAACTAGACTAAGGAGAGTCACAATCATGGCATGTCTGATAGTCTTTGGCATGCGCTCTTCTTCCCAGAGTGCTGAAAAACTCTTTCACACCGACGCTTTGGAACTTCACCGTCTCCTGAGGCTTTTTCACAGCTTACGTTTGTTCTCGGTCTGATGCTTTGCTGAAATTGTACTGGATAAGCGCGCTGCGACCGATTCAAGGACGCACATGTCAAAGAAGCAGGGAAGAATCTGTAAAGCCCTATCTGTAAGGAGGAAACATATCTGGCAAAGGGCGAGCTATAATTCTGAGGATTATAATTGCATTTCGAGAAACGCATTAAAGCGGAATCTCGATGAAGAATGCTTGCAGAGGGAATGTAAAACTTGTTTATCCACCTCGTGATAAGAAATGCAGTCTCACGCTCAAATCCCCGATTAGCTGCTCAGCAGAAGTGATGGGAGTATTCTTCTGCATCATCCCCTTAATTCCCAGAATGTGCAAAAAAAAAAAAAAACGATGCTTGCAGAATTGATTAATAAACATTTAAAATTTTCAAGAAACTGATTATAAAGCGGTGCATGTTACAACCGGGATAACAAAATTGTCTGACTCCTGTGATAGCTACTGAAAGATCCCTGTGGCATCAGAGCCAGGGACCCTTGTGAATTTTACCATGTCTGCAAATGAATGATAGTTCATTAAATTTCTCGACAAACCTGCAAGGCCCAGATGGCTCCGCTGACTTGCGCCCCCACAGTTCCACACAAAGTTCACCGAAGCATCCCCTTACAACGCCTAAGCAGCTAACTCCCTCGAGTGGCATCTCTTGAGAGGCTTGGTGCCTGGGATTTCCCTTCATTAACGGCTGAGCAGAAAAGCAACCCACCAATGCACATCTGGGTCTGATCTGCTGCTATTTCCTCCCAGGGCCCTCATCAGTGTGCAGGCCAGATTTGAAGCGGCGATATTATTCCTAACAGGTTTCCTGACGCTGGTGGGAAAGGTCAGGATTGTTCTGGTGCAGTCTCTGTTGAGGAGATCCGCCAGTGAAGGGGAAGCATCTCTTCCTGACCACCAAGCAGACCTGGCTTGCCCGCTGTGGAACTAGGAGAGGGAAGCCACCGATCCCGGTTCCTGCTCACTCCCGAAGGCCGGGAGCCGGAGGGGAGGGTGGATGGAGTCGGCGACGGCTGGTCTGTTGGTCAATCGATCAATCAAACAAAATGAGACCATTCTGGCAATCCACACTGCCGTCGGCAGCGTTAGTGGAGAGATCGGCGCGGCGTGGCGGTGATGACGGACCACGTGAAGCAAGGACGTCAAGTTCACATTCAAATTTATTGTCACATCATGCACCAATTAAGGTACAGTGATATTTGAGTTGCCATACAGCTGTGCTAAGTGAAAAGCAACAATACACACAGCCACATAAAATTAAATTTAACATAAACAGCACAGCAGAATCCACATTCCTCACTGTGATGGAAGGTAATAAAGTTCAATCATTTTCCTCCTTTGTTCACCTGTGCTCGGGGCTGTTGAACCCTCCCCAGTCGCCGCCGCTGATGGTCCAATGCCCAAAGCACTCGTGTCGAGATAATCGAAACTCCGGAATCGGGACGGATTGGAACACTCCGCGGCATGGAGCTCCCGAGTCGGCCTCTTCTTACCGGAGACCGCGGGCTTCACGGTGTTGAATTCCACCGGCCCCGTGGTTGGAGCTCCTCACGGGCGATCCTCGGCAAAGGATCACAGGCTCCACGATGGTAAGTCCACGCCACACCCGCGGCTTGAAGCGCCGGGCCGGTGTTCGTGAAAGGCCGCACCACTCCACGTTGTTAGGCCGCAATATGGAGAAAAATCGCATCTCCATCGAGGTGAGTGATTGAAAAAAGTTTTCCCCCGATTCCCCCCCCCACCCCACCCCCTACATAAAACAGACCAAGAAACATTAAGTCATACTTTTAAAAAAAAACTTAAAATAATAAAAACAGAGAGGGGACAGACAGACTGTTGGCGAGGGACGGAATGAAGGAGGACCCGGCGTGGGGGGACCACCATGAGGGAGAGGGAGGAACAATGGACAATGGAGGACCCGGCACAGGGGACCAGTGTGAGGGATAGGGGGGGAACAACAATGGACGATGGGAACCCGGTGTGGGAGGACCGCCGTGAGTGGGGGGGGGGGGTGGGGTTAGAGCAAAGGGTGAACTGGCGCGGGGGTGCTTTGTAACTTTGTAAGCGCCCTTTATGTGGTGACTATTTGCATACCTCGGCAAGGTACGCAAGCAAAGAACTTCACTGTGACTCGTCACACGCGACGATAACGTTTATATTTCCAATCAAAGTTTTCATCCACTCATTCATTTTCAATGGCGGCCAAGCAAAGAAATATCAGGCTCCTAAAGTTTTAAGAAAAAGGATCATTAAAGGCAATAGGTTAACATACGCACAACACTGGAGGAACTCAAACATCACCCGAAACGTCACCCATTCCTTCTCTCCAGAGATGCTGCCTGTCCCGCTGAGCTAATCCAGCATTTTGTGTTTAGCTTCTGTGTAACCAAGCAACTGCAGTTCCTTCCTACATAAAGGCAATAGGTTTCCAGGTTTGTGGTAAAACTGATGAACAAAAAATTAATGCGCAAATCCCAACAGCATCTTCTGGGGAAGACAAAAGAGAAAATGCGGATGTTGCAATCAAGAACAAAAAAGACAGAAAACACTGGTGGGCCAAGCGGCATCCGGGAAAACTGGAGCACATGGAGGAAATCCATGCAGACTCCACACGGACAGCGCAGGAGGTCCCACCGTTCACTACGATGTATCCCTCTTTGGATCCCACAGTCCCTGCCACAATTGAACCTCCCTGCCTGAGATCATCTGTTGCCAGCCCTGACTTGTCCTGGTCTTCTCTTGCTTCCAGGTTCCATCCCACCCCCCCCCCCCACAACCCCCCACTATCTATCTGAAGAAGAGTCCCGACCCAAAACGCCACCTATCCATTTTCTCCAGAGATGCAGCCTGACCCGCTGAGTTGTTCCAGTATAATGTGGATAAATGTGAGGTTATCCATTTTGGTGGCAAAAACAGGAAAGCAGACTATTAGCTTATGGAGGATGGTTCATTTTTTTGAGTGAGTGATTGAAAAATAGAGCATGAATACAATGCCTTTGGTCCCACCAGGTCCATGCAGACCATCGATCGCCCGTTCACACTGATTCCAGCTTCTCCCACTTTTGCATCCATTCCCGACGTAGCAGGGTGTAATTTTGCAGAGGCCAATCAAGCTGTAAAGCCGCATGGCTGTGGGATGTGGGAGAGAAACCGGAACACCCAGAGGAATCCCACTCACAAGGAGAATGTCCTATCTCCACACAGGGAGAATGTGCAGACTCCACACAGACAGCACCTGAAGTCAGGATTGAACCCGGGTCTCTGGCGCTGTGAAGCAGCAACTCTACCCGCTGCGCCACTGTGCCCTGGATAGGTCTCTGCCGATCAAACTAATTACAATCCTGCCTACTAAGCTGTAGTTGGTAATAAAATACTTAAGTCAGTCATTGCATTTTTTAGTGTAAGTAGTCAATTTAATGATCATGAATATTAAAACAAAATATTCAGCTGTGTCTCAATCAAAATATAAATAAATACCAAAATATTTAAATCTTAGTCCATAATTAGCTGTTTTCATATCTCATCGTAAAATAAATTTGACTAATCTGAAGATACCTTTAAGTATTCTTCTTCTGAATTGTCCAGGAAAATTAATGCAAGGATTATTTTGAGCTGGAGCTGTCTGTGTGGTGTTTGTATGTTCTCCTTGTTTTTCTGCTACTAGGGTTCCAGATACCAAAGATATATTGGTTAGTCATAGAGTCATAGAATCTTAGTCATACAGTGGGGAAAAAGGCCCTTCGGCCCAACTTGCCCACATTGACCAACATGTCCCATCTACACTGCGTTTGGCCCATATCCCTCAAAATCTGTCCAAATGTTTCTTAAACGTTGCGATAAGCTCTGCAATGCCTCTGGGTATTTTGGAGTTAACTGAATACTTATTCACGCAGAATGCAGCAAGAAGAAACTGCAGATTCTGGTTACCTTCTCCGGCAGCTCGTTCCATACACTCACCACCATTTGTGCGTAAAAGTTACCTCTCAGGTTCCTATTAAATCTTTCACCCCACCCCCCCCCCTCACCTTAAACCTATGATGCACATTTCTAAATAGCGCAGTCCTATTTCTATACCGCGGTTGAAAACAGCATGGCGTGTAATGGAAAATATGTTCCAATACTTTTCGCAATAGCCGGCGAGAATTTTCACGAGCCTTAACATCTTCCCCAGTGACCCCAAGCAGATCGGAGGGCACGTCACTCTTCTTTTGTAATCTTACTGTGAAAGCCATCAAGCTGTGGGATAGTCTGTAAGTACAGTGATGCGGATGTTGTTGATGCCAGGGGAGTTGCATGGATCCTCTGTTCGTTCATTAAGCTCTAATTAGAATTGAAATCCAGCGCTCATAGGGGTTCCTTGAAAATCCATGTGATGACTGTGACAATATTTGGAAGTAAAGCTCATTAAGACTGAACAACCGAGAGACCGTGAGCACATCGAGTGAGATTTTGTAAAGCGGACCCTTGAATTTTTAGGTCGCAATCTTCCAATAGTCTATTTTCTTCTTGACCATTGGACCCCTTTTAGTCGCGGGTCGGAAATGGGGTTTGTGTGTGATGGCGGGTGCATTTCCCTCTTCCAATAATTATTGTGGTATCAAATAATAATTAAAGGTGGTGCAGTGTGTAGAGCTGCTGCCTTACATCAATCACCATGAAGGAGGAGAGAGGGGGGTGGGGGGAGATAGGGGAGGGGAGTGAATGCAGGAGTTACTTGAAATTAGAGAGATCTATATTCATACCGCTGGGTTATACGTTGCCCAAGCGAAATATGAGGTTTCTGTTTCTCATAAAAACAGTTGTCCCACGTAGACAAGACTAAAGCCTGGCAGACAGCTGAAGAACTGGGTGCTTTCTGTATACAGTATGTCCCTTCGCTCAGCACATCAACGCTGTTGACAAAGCACTTGGTGCTGAATGAGAGGGTCAGGAGCAACAGTTGTTGAGCTTCATCACGTCTCTAACCGTTGCAGTTCAGCTTACAGCTAGAGAGATCAGGAATAAGTTGACCTGTGAAGTGAATGCTGCCAGCATCCCTTTATGGAGCCACTGCTACGAGGTAAATAGGATTTTCTCCATGGGTTCAGGCTCCCGCGTTTGATTCTCAATGTTTTCGTTGACTAGCTTTCTGCTTTTTTTTTTTCCCGTCCTTATTTGGAAAAAAAAAGACAACATTGAGTGTAGAATGTTACATTTACAATGTAGAGTCTTAAGGGCCTGCCCCACTTGGCCATCATTTGAACCCCATTTACGCATCATATGTAAAATAGGTCGACGCGTCGTGACGAGCGACATCGCGCACAAATCACGCGTCATCATAGGTCAGCACAGCCGTCTGGTGCAGGTGACGTCATTAGAATACCCTGCTTCCCTATTCTGCATCATGACCATCATGGAAGAACTACAGATTGTATTGCTACAGCAACAACAGAGACTTCTGTTAGCACCAGCCCTCACACTTACAGATCAGCCAGGCAGGAGTACAACAAGAAAGGCTAGCAAGAAACCCAGGAAGAGGTCTGTGTGGACGAGGTTAGAGGTTACATGACGCGTAAAAGGCGGGCCGACTGCGTATGGGCGGCTCGCGGCGTCGCATGTTTATGGACGTTGACGCACGGTGACGTAACCATGCGTCACCACGCGATACAGCGTGCGACGGCAATGCATCAGCTTGCGTAGCCAATGCGTCAGCGTGCGTACTCGATACGTCACGCTGGTGGCGTGCGAGGATTTCGTTACGCTAAGAAATTCTGGAGCCCCGCGCGATACCGCACCCCACCCGTCATGACGTATCGACCTATTTTACATATGACGGCGTAAATGAGGCGCAAATGACGGCCAAGTGGGACAGGCCCTTTAGAGCATGGAAACTGGCCCTTCGGCCCAACTTGCTCCCACCGGTAGGTTTTGAGCTGGTGTCTCTGTGCGGTGTTAGTTCACATGTTCTCCGTGTGATTAGTTTCCCCTGCTGCTGTCATTCCAGAGATCCCAAAGATATATTGGTTAGACAGGGAGTCATGGAATCTCAGAATGATACAGCGTGGAAGCAGCCCCTTCAGCCCAACCTGTTCACACTGACCAAAATGCCTCATCTACATTAGCCCCAACTGCCTGCCTTTGCCCCATATCCCTCTAAACCTGTCCTATCTATGTACCTGTCTAAATGTTTCCTAAACGTTGATTTATCCTCATGATTCATAACATAATTATGAATAATTGAATGGACGCTTAATAAAAGTATATGTTTTTCATTGCAAGGAGCTCATGCAGTGTGCAGCACTTTAAGTGAAAAGCCATGACTGTCTTTTCCCCGGAGTGTGATGAGGCCAGAACAGCTATGCACAAAATCCAATGTCCACAGTCACCTGCCGGTGGGGCCGAGATACAAAGTCGGCCTTGAAAGTCGGCTATGGGAACGGATCTGCCGGTTCCAGCCGGGCCGGAGTTCCAGAGCCCCGGCCACAGAGGGCAAATTCAACCCGCCGATCGGCCGCGGAATTCCCAATGAGGTCGAGATCGGCCGCGTCAGCCGGCCTAGGTGCCACATTTTCAGGGGTACTTCCAGGGGTGGGGAAGGGGGGGGGGGGGTGTTGGTGTTCAAGTGCACTTTCGTAAATTTGTCCGGATTAAAGGAGGTGCCGGACCACCAGGCCGGAAAATCGGTGGTGGACCTGTACGTTAATATTCTTTTGCACTTCTTGGATTTTGCATGGATTGTCAGTGTATTCATTACTGTACCTATACTGTATACTCAATGTGAACAAGCTTCGTGTGAATAATGTGAATTTAATTGCATCCTGGTGCATGTGACAATAAACAAATCTTTAGTTTAGTTTAGTTTAGAGATACAGCGTGGAAACAGGCCCTTCGGCCCACCGAGTCCATGCCGGCCAGCGATCCCCGCACATTAACACTATCCTGCACACACTAGGTACACTTTTACACATACACCCAGCCATTTAACCGACATCTAATCTAATGAGTTTTAACATAGTTCTACCCTGATTCTTCATTGCAATTTTCCTTACAGAGGGATTAACTGTGGTATCTATACATCACAGGTGAGAATAGACATGAGAAGGATAAGTGCTCTTTCTACCATTAAACTGCAATGGTGAGCAATATGTTACATCACAACCTGAGATCATGAGGGATAGGAGCGGAATTAGGCCATTCGGCCCATCAAGTTTACGCCATTCAATGATGGCTGATCTATCTCTCCCTCCTAACCCCATTCTCCTGCCTTCTCCCCATATACCCTCTATCCCAACCAGAGATCGTAGCCTCAATATTGGCTGTTGGCCTGGTAAGATTTCTATCATGAATGGAAAAATACCAGACATCTGCTGAGCTGTCCACAAGGTTTCTCGTAAGCTACCCTTGAAATAGTCCACAGCACGACCCAACAGACTTTGGCAACGTTTCATTCATTCGATTTCCTTCCAGCAAGTTATTACACACGAAAAAAAAAAGTTTGATTAACTGACTTGACACAGGTCAGATGTTGCTTTTCACAATCTAGGTTCCATTTTCCCGACTTTGATGTCCAAGTTGTTTGACAGTGAACAGTAATTTCATTCAAAGCACAAAGTGCTGGAGGAACTCAGCGGTTCAGGCAGTATTTGTGCAGGGAATGGAGAGGTGATGGGTAAGGTCAGACTAATCAAGTCTGAAGAAGGGACCTGACCCGAAATGACGCCTGTCCATTCCCTCCACAGATGTTGCCTGACCTTTAGTTTCATATATCCTAACAGTATCCTACACACACCAGGGACAATGTACAATTTTACCAAGCCAATTAACCAACAAACCTGTACGTCTTTGGTGAGTGGGAGGAAACCGGAGATCCCGGGGAAAACTCATGCAGGTCACGGGGAGGACGTCCATACGCCGTGCAGACAGCAACAGTGGTCAGGATCGAACCCGGATCTCTGGCAGTGAAAGGCAGCAACTCTAACACTGCGCCACTGTGCCACATAACCTGCTGACCTCCTCCAGCACTTGATGTGTTGCTCAAGATTTCAGCATCTGCAGTGCCTTGTGTCTCCAGGATCTCGACTCAGCTGTTTTGCCGCTCTTGTGTACAGAGGTTCCTATTCATTGTTCACAAATTATATTGGTTAATCAGCCCCTCATAAGGTCATAAATGATAGTAGAATTAGGCCATTTGGCCCATCAAGTCTACTCCGCCATTCAATCATGACTGATCTATCGCGCCCTCCTAACCCCATTCTCCTGCCTTCTCCCCACATACTAATCGAGAATCTATCTATCTCTGCCTTAAATATATCCACTGACTTGGCCTCCACAGCCTCCTGTGGTAAAGAATTCCACAGATTCACCACCCTATGACTAAAGAAATTTCTCCTCACCTCCTTCCTAAAAGAACGTCCTTTAATTCTGAGGCTACGACCTCTGGTCCCAGACTCTCCCACCTCATCTCAATACTGCAGAAGATGGACACAAAATGCTGGAGTAACCCAGGGGGTCAGGCAGCATCTCTGGAGATAAGGTATATATGAACGTTTCAGGTCGATACCCTTTATCAGACTGAGAGTCAGGGAGGTGGAAACTAGAGGTATGTCAAAGGCATAGACATAGAAAATAGTTGCAGGAAGAGGCCAATCGGCCTTTCAAGCCAGCACCATTGTGATCATGGCTGATCATCCACAATCAGTAACCCGTGCCTGCCTTCTCACCATACCCCTTCATTCCACTAGCCCCAAGAGCTCTATCTAACTCTTTTAAATTCATCCAGTGAATTGACCTCTACTGCCTTCTGTGGCAGAGAATTCCACAAATTCACAACTCTCTGGGTAAAAAAGTTTTTTCTCATCTCAGTTTTAAATGACCTCCCCTTTTTTCTTAGACTGTGGCCCCTGGTTCTGGACTCACCCAACATTGGGAACATTTTCCTGCATCTAGCTTGCCCAGTCCTTTTATAATTTTATATGTTTCTATAAGATCCCTCTCATCCTTCTAGATTCCAGTGAATACAAGCCTAATCTTTCCAATCTTTCCTCATATGACAGTCCCGACATCCCAGGGATCAATCTCGTGAACCTACACTGCCTCAATAGCAAGGATGTCCTTCCTCAAATTAGGAGACCAAAACTGTACACAATACTCCAGATGTGGTCTCACCAGGGCCCTGTACAACTGCAGAAGGACCTCTTTACTCCTATACTCAAATCCTCTTGTTATGAAGGCCAACATGCCATTAGCTTTCTTCACTGTACCTGCATGTTTATTTTCAGTGACTGGTGTACAAGGACACCGGGTCTCGTTGCACTTCCCTTTTTCCTAATCTGACACCATTGAGATAATAATCTGACTCCTTGTTCTTGCCACCAAAGTGGATAATCTCACATTTATCTACATTATACTGCATCTGCCATGCATCTGCCCACTCACTCAACCTGTCCAAGTCACCCTGCAACCTTATAGCATCCTCTTCGCAGTTCACACTGCCACCCAGCTTTGTGTCATTGGAAATTTGCTTGTGTTACTTTTAATCCCGTCATCTAAATCATTAATATATATTGTAAATAGTTGTGGCCCCAGCAACGAGCCTTGCGGCACTCCACTCGCCACTGCCTGCCATTTTGACAGGGACCCATTTATTCCTACTCTTTGTTTCCTGTCTGCCAACCAATTCTCTATCCATGTCAATATCTTACCCCCAATACCATGTGCTCTAATTTTGCCCACTAATCTCCAAAGGCTTTCTGAAAGTCCAGATACACCACATCCACTGGCTCTCCTTCATCCATTTTACTTGTCACATCCTCAAAAAATACCAGAAGATCAGTCAAGCAGGATTTCCCCCTTCATAAATCCATGCTGACTTGGACCAATCCTTTTACTGTTATCCAAAATTCGCAGAATTTGTGAATGTACAGAACCATAGAACAGCTGAAGTTAGATTTTTATATTTCTCGTGAACACCTTTGTCTACTTGAATTGTGGAGAGTGGTTGGAGGAGGATGAAAGCTGGAAGAGAGGAGGGGGCAGAGAAAGCCTGGATACAGGTGAGGGTCTTTGTTGTGACTGGGCAAATGGTTGGACAAAGGCCAGACATGAAAAGACAGAAGGTGTGAGACATAGAGTGACAATAAACTAATCTGAATCGGAATCTGAATTAAGTGGCTCGGAAAACTGTGTGGAGACAGCTTTAAAAAATACATGGTAGACACAAACTGCTGGAGTAACTCAGCGAGACAGGCAGCATCTCTGTAGAGAAGGAATGGGTGACGTTTCGCGTCGAGACCCTTCTTCAGACTCGACCCTAAACGTCACCCATTCCTTCTCTCCAGAGATGCTGCCTGTCCCGCTGAGTTACTCCAGCATTTTGTGTCTACCTTCGATTTACACCAGCATCTGCAGTTCTTTCCAACTTCTAAAATACATTCTCGTTCTTCTCTCCACTTCTTCCCCTCTCTGCAACCTAAAAAACACCTTGGGGTCAGCATGGTCAGCAAGCGGTAAAATTTCTGCCTTACACCGACTACAGCGCCGGAGATTCAGGTTCGATGCTGGCTACGGGTGCTGTCTATACGGAGTTTGTACGTTCTCCCCGTAACCGCGTGGGTTTTCTCCGAGAACTTTGGTTTCCTCCCACACTCCAAAGATGTACAGTTTGTAGGTTAATTAGTTTGGTATGAATGTAAAAATGGTCCCTAATGTGTGTAGGATAGAGTTAGTGTGCGGGGATCACGGGTCGGTGTGGACTCGGTGGGCCGAAGGGCCTGTTTCCGCGCTGTATCTCTAAAACTAAATACTAAAACCAAACAAAAACATAGAGTGTATGCAGAATGACAATAAACTGATCTGAATCTTAATCTGAATTAAGTGGCACTGAAAACTGTGTTACACAGACAGCCTTATCCCTTCTACCCTGTGACTATCGAACTGTACAACTCCTCCTCCTCCCCCATCCATCAGAGACTGACTCCCCTCCCCACCCCCCCCCCCTCCCCAATCTTTGCACATCCCCAATCTTTTCCACTCGTCACTTCAATTTCGTGTTTCATGTATGTTGTGTTTTTACGACTGTAGGCAGATCAATTTCCCCTCTGGGATAAATATTCTATCGTATCATATCGTATAAAATACATTCTCTTTCTTCTCTCTACTTCTCTGCAGTTTAAAACACTTGTGATCTCATTTCTCCAATTCTGATGTGGACTCACTGAACTGCAATGTTGTTTCTCTCGTGTGCTGTCCAACCACCTCAGTGGGCCCCTGCATTTTCTATTTTCCTGTCAGGTTTCCAACCTGTTGATAAAATCAGAAAATCATTCTTCAGAAAAACGAAGGGTAAAGATGTGATTCAGGGCGTGCCGAATGCTTTTGTTCACTGGCTGTTATCGAGTAATATCGCTGAGTGATGATAGGAATGAGCAATTGACAGAGAACCAGTGATATTCATACTTATATCAAACCATCTGGCTGACTAGCATTAGGGGAGAAGATAGCCAATAAACTCAGATTTTAATTAAAGCCTGTTTGCTTTATTTGCAGACATGTTTGTACTGAACACCAATGGTGTTAGACACAGCTTATGATTGAACTATGAGATAAAAGTTAAATTGGGATGTGAGTTTCTATTAATAGCAGAAAAGTCCTGGACAATGTATTGGTTTAGTTTAGTTTAAAAAATACAGCTCGGAAGCAAGCCCTTCAGCTCTCCGAGTCCGCACCGACCAGCAATCCCCGCACATTAACGCTATCCTACACACACTGGGGACATTTTTTACATTTATACCAAGGCAATTAACCTACAAATCTGTACGTCATTGGAGTGTGGGAGGAAATCGAAGATCTCAGAGAAAACCCACGCAGGTCACGGGGAGAATGCACAAAGTCTGTACAGACAAGCACCCGTAGTCAGGATCGAACCCGGGTCTCTCACGCTGTAAGGCAACAGCTCTACCGCTGCACCACCATGTCACCTTGCTTTAAAACTATGGTGAGTTTTGATTGTTTATCCATAAATGGGACCTTTCCTTTCTGGTGAAAGGGAAATGCATTAACTTCTTTAGAGGAGGAATTTCTTTAGTCAGAGGGTGGTGAATCTGTGGAATCTGTAAATACAGTCCTCATAAATAACTCAATGAACAACAAAAAAGTTCAATACATTTTAATAAAAAGCTAAAGTAATGTAAAACAAAACCGCAAGGTCCCTAATGCAACCAAGATCGCCTTTTCCACAACAAATCTTTCTTTCCTTTCCATTGGTATTGTAAGAAAGATATTGACCAGAATACTGAGTGGGAAGAAACTGATGCTGATTTAAACCGAAGATAGACACAAAAAGCTGGAGTAACTCAGCGGGTCCGGCAGCATCTCCGGAGAGAAGGAAGTGGTGACGATCTCGACCCGAAACGTCACCTATTCCTTTTCTCCAGAGATTCTGCCTGACCCGCTGAGTTACTCCAGCTTTTTGTGTCTATCTTCGGTTTGACCAGAAATCTGCCTGGATTAGAAGGTATTAGCTAGAAGGAGAGTTTGGAAAATCTTGAAGTGTTTTCGCTGGAGCATTGTAGATTGAGTGGAGAACTGATAGAAGTATATAAAATTATAACAGGCATGGACCGGGTAGACAGTCAGAACTCTTTTTTCCCAGGATACAAGTGTCAAAGGCTAAAGGGCATAGATTTAAGGTCAGAGGGGCAAAGTTTAACGGAGATGTGTGGGGAAATGTTTCCACACTGAGAGAGGCGAGTACCTGGAATATGTTGTCAAGGGTGGTGGTGGTGCTGGTGGAAGCAGATACAATAGTGGCAATTGAAGATGTGTAGGAAGGAACTGCAGATGCTGGTTTAAACCAGAGATAGACACAAAAAGCTGGTTTCTCAGAGGGATAGGCAGCATCTCTGGAGAGAAGGAACGGACATTTAAGAGTTTTTTAAATCTTCCTGATATAGTAGTGGCCAGAGGATCTGGGGTGACGGAGGAACTGAAGGAAATCCACATTAGGCAGGAAATGGTGTTGGATAGACTGATGGGACTGAAGGCTGATAAATCCCCAGGGCCTGCTGGTCTGCATCCCAGGGTACTTAAGGAAGTGGCTCTAGAAATCGTGGATGCATTGGTGATAATTTCCCAATGTTCTATAGACTCAGGATCAGTTCCTGTGGATTGGAGGGTAGCTGATGTTATCCAACTTTTAAAAAAAGGCGGGAGAGAGAAAACAGGGAATTATGGACCAGTTTAGCCTGACATCAGTGGTGGGGAAGATGCTGGAGTCAATTATAAAAGATGAGATAGCCGAACATTTGGATAGCAGTAACAGGATCGGTCCGAGTCAGCATGGATTTACGAAGGGGAAATCATGCTTGACTAATCTTCTGGAATTTTTTGAGGATGTAACTAGGAAAATGGACAAGGAAGAGCCAGTGGATGTAGTGTACCTGGACTTTCAGAAAGCATTTGATAAGGTCCCACATAGGAGATTAGTGGGCAAAATTAGGGCACATGGTATTGGGGGTAGAGTGCTGGATAGAAAATTGGTTGGCAGACAGGAAACAAAGAGTAGGGATTAACGGGTCCCTTTCAGAATGGCAGGCAGTGACTAGTGGGGTACCGCAAGGCTCGGTGCTGGGAACGCAGCTATTTACAATATACATCAATGATTTGAATGAAGGGATTCAAAGTAACATTAGCAAATTTGCAGATGACACAAAGCTGGGTGGCAGTGTGAACTGTGAGCAGGATGCTATGAGAATGCAGGGTGACTTGGACAGGTTGGGTGAGTGGGCAGATGCATGGCAGATGATGTTTAATGTAGATAAACGTGTGGTTATCCACTTTGGTATAAAAAACAGGAAGGCAGATTACTATCTAAATGGCGTCAAGTTGGGCAAAGGGGAAGTACAACGGGATCTGGTGGTCCATCTTCATCAGTCTCTGAAAGTAAGCATGCAGGTACAGCAGGCAGTGAAGAAAGTGTTGGCCTTTGGCATGTTGGCCTTTATAACAAGAGGAGTCGAGTATAGGAGCAAAGAGGTCCTTCTGCAGTTATACAGGACCCTAGTGAGACCACACCTGGAGTATTGTGTGCAGTTTTGGTCCCCTAATTTGAGGAAGGACATTCTTGCTATTGTGGAAGTGCAGCGTAGGTTTACAAGGTTAATTCCCGGGATGGCGGGACTGTCATATGCTGAAAGAATGTAGCGGCTTGGATTGTACACTCTGGAGTTTACAGGGATGAGAGGGTATCTTATTGAAACATATAAGATTGTTAAGGGTTTGGACATGCTAGAGGCAGGAAACATGTTTCCTGATTTGTTCCTAATTTGAGGAAGGACATCCTTGTGATTCAGGCAGTGCAGCATAGGTTCACGAGATTGATCCCTGGGATGGCGGGACTGTCATATGAGGAAAGATTGAAAAGACTAGGCTTGTATTCACTGGAGTTTAGAAGGTTGAGGGGGGATCTTATAGAAACATATAAAATTATAAAAGGGCTGGACGAGCTAGATGCAGGAAAAATGTTCCCAATATTTGGCGAGTCCATAACCAAGGCCACAATCCTAGAATAAAGGGGAGGTCATTTAAGACTGAGGTGAGAAAAAAACGTTTTCACCCAGAGAGTTGTGAATTTATGGAATTCCCTGTCACTGGAGGCCAAGTCACTGGATGGATTTAAGAGAGAGTTAGATAGAGCTCTAGGGGCTAGTGGAGTTAAGGGATATGGGGAGAAGGCAGTCATGGGTTATTGATAGGGGACGATCAGCCTTGATCACAATGAATGGCGGTGCTGGCTCGAACGGCCAAATGGCCTCCTCCTGCACCTATTTTCTATGTTTCTATGTTTCTATGTTCCCGATGTTGGGAGAGTCCAGAACCAGGGGCCACAGTTTAAGAATAATGGGTAAGCCATTTAGAACGGAGATGAGGAAACACTTTTTCTCAAAGAGAGTTGTGAGTCTGTGGAATTCTCTGCCTCAGAGGGCGGTGGAGGCCGGTTCTCTGGATACTTTCAAGAGGGAGCTAGATAGGGCTCTTAAAGATAGCAGAGTCAGGGGATATGGGGAGAAGGCAGGAACGGGGTACTGATTGGGAACGATCAGCCATGATTACAATGAATGGCGGTGCTCGCTCGAAGGACCGCATGGCTTCCTCCTGCACCTATTTTCTATGTTTCTATGTTTCTATATTTCTATGGGTCAGGATCCAGTGGCATGGAGTCCAAGACGACCGGAGACCCTTTTCTGCGGCAGCCTTCATCCGCCTTCCCAGCCTTTGTGACGCTCCACTAAAGTCAGCCATCATCCTCCGCCTGTTCCACCATTGAGGTCTTGGTTGGATTGCTCTTTGTCAGATACCTCCCCCTCGACCTTACCGCCATGGGTGGCCCTACCAGGAGCATAGCTCCAGACGGCATCACTCTCAGGATCTCAGGACCACACAAGCTTCTCCACCACGACAAGGTGACCATCCACGGAGAAGTACTTGGATCAAGGTGCTCCAACACTTCCAGCTTGTACACTAGACTTTGGACTTTTCCTTTTCCTTTGGTATGGCAACTGTGCATTTTTAGTTTAGTTTAGTTTAGAGATACAGCACAGAAATAGGCCCTTCGGCCCCCCCGAATCCGCACCGACCAGCGATCCCCGTACGCCAGAAATATCTTACACACACTAGGGACAATTTATGATCTTTACCAAGCCGATTAACCTGCAAACCTGTACGTCTTTGGAGTGTGGGAGGAAACCGGAGCACCCGGAGAAAACCCACGCAGGTCACGGGGAGAACGTACAAACTCCGCACAGACGGCACCCGTAGTAGGCTTTGTGGCGCTGTGAGGCAGCAACTCTACCGCTGCGCCACCGTGACTGTACATTTGTGGGTCGTGCAAAAGAATTTCACTGTACTGTGTATACATGACAATAAAGAAACATTGTATTTTTTACTTCAGTTCACATTTAAAAAATACAAGCAAAAATTCCAGGCACTGCCTAATTGAGACCTACTTGACACCTCAATGAGGGAGCATTATAACATTGTATGCTATCAGAACACTTCTCTCTGACTAATAGAAATGTTGGGGTCTGTCAAGAGCAGCCTGATAATGGCAGACTCTGCCTGAAAACTTGAAACGGTATTCATGTATGGAGATAGGCTGATACCCTTATGCTGTGGCAGATAATAGGACAGTTTTTCCCATTGTTACACATTAAATATATACGAAAACCAAAGGATTGCCACACAGTTTCAGCCTTTCCGTCACCTTTTGTGGCATTTGAAACAAATAAATGTTACATTTATTGTTGAGTCTCATTGTCTCTTTTCACCTAGCCCACAGCTAACAATGATTAAGAAAGAATTGCAGATGCTGGAAAAATCGATGGTAGACAAAAATGCCTGAGAAACTCAGCGGGAGAGGCTCGCCTGCTGAGTTTCCACAGCTAACAATGGCCTGTTTCCGTTTTGCATATCTTTCATTCATTTGTTCTTTATCTCTCTCTCTGTATCACCGTCTATATCTCTCGTTTCCCTATCCCCTGACTCTCAGTCTGAAGAAGGGATGCAAGCAGAAGCCTCCACGTGGCGCGTCCCGGGCATGCTGACGACAGAAACTGTACCACAGTGACTGACGGAAGTAGCCAATTCTGCAACCACCGACCGGAAAGGCGTGATATAGAAGATGGCCAGACACGAGGAAGAAGAGTCTGAAGAAGGGTTTCGACCCGAAACTTCACCTATTCCTTCTCTCCAGAGATGCTGCCCTGTCCCGCTGAGTTACTCCAGCTTTTTATGTCTATCAATGGAACCTCAGAACAGTCTGTTTTGGGCGATATGTAATATAAATTCAATTCCACCTATACTTTCATCTTCAGTTGTGGCATTGACCCCAAGAAAATGAGACATTGCTATGAGTCATTGTGGGATATCATCAGAGTGTGTGGAGGTTGTATACAGCCTTGACCTTTGTTTATTGAAAGCAGTGGACCATCTGTCCTTTCCGAAGGTTTAGGTTTAAGTTTAGGTTTATTATTGTCATGTGTATTGAGGTAGAGTGAAGAACTTTGCTTTGCATGCTATCCAAATAGATCACATATACCATACATGGATGCAATCAGTACAAACTCAAGTATGATGGATAGAGGAAATGGGAAGATACAGAGTGCAGAATATAGTTCTCAGCATTGTATTGCATTGTAGAACATCAATTCATAAGTTCATAGCTTCACGGGTGTTAGGAGCAGAATTAGGCCAACAAGTCTACTCTGCCATTCAATCATGGCTGATCTCTCTCTCCCTCCTAACCCCATTCTCCCGCCTTCTCCCCATATCCTTTGACACCCGTACTTACCAAGAATCTATCTATCTCTGCTTTAAAAATATCCATTGTCTTGGCCTCCACAGCCTTCTGTGGCAAAGAATTCCACAGATTCACCACCCACCCACTAAAGAAATTCCTCCTCATCTCATTCCTCAAGGGACATCCTTTTGTTCCAAGGCTATGACCTCTGCTCCCTGACTCTCTCACTAGTGGAAATATTCTCTGCACATCCACTCTATCCAGGTCTTAGACAAGCCAGTTCCTTTGACAAAGCCCAAGGTCCTGATTGGGGTAGAGGTGAATCAAACAATACCCCCAGTTTATGGAAGGACCATTCAGAAGCTTAATAATCGAGGGGAAGAAGCTGTTCCTGAGTCATGCTAATACGGCTGTAAGTTGCTTAGGTAAAAATAAAACCTAACCCCTGCTCAAATACCTTCAATTATTTTCTTCTCCAAATTAACATGAATTTCGGCTTAACTATAACAATAACACACCTAGAGTGGAAACAAGGAACTCAGCAGGTCAGGAAGCAACTTTGGAGAACATGGATGGGTGATGTTTTGGGTTGGGACCCTTCAAATATAGAGGCATATAGTTATCCAGCATGGAAGCATGGCCTTTGGCCCAACTTGTCCATGCTGGCCAAGAGGTGGCTTAGTGGCGCAGTGGTAGAGTTGCTGCCTTATAACACCAGAGACCCAGGTTCGATCCTGACTACGGTGCTGTCTGTACAGAGTTTGTACGTTCTCCATGTGACGGCAAGGGTTTTTTCTGGATACTCCGATTCCCTCCAACACTCTAAAGAAATACAGGTTTGTAAGTTAATTGGCTTTAATAAAATTTGTAAATTGCCCCTAGTATGTAGGATAGTTTTAGTGTACGAGGTGATCACTGGTCGGCGAGGACTCGGGAAACAAAACTAAACTAAACAAAACTCATCTTTTTACCTCCTCCCTCCCCCTATTTAAGCTTCAAGCGCAATATTGTGCTTGGCACGTATTTTCTATTTTTTTAATTTCGCATTTTCAGCTTTCAAAGTATCTCTGAATAAGATGACACTGGAGAAATACCTTTGTTTGTTTTAGGAATTCTCTTGTTACCAATAAATATGCTGGTGTCTATTGTTCCAATCTAGAAAGATGAACAGTGAATGGAAGATAGACACAAAAAGCTGGAGTAACTCAGCGGGACAGGCAGCGTCCCTGGAGACGTTTAGGGTCGAAACCCTTCTTCAATGTATGGGAGATTGTCCTGATCACCACTCATTCATCTCATCAGAGTCCCCTTTACATTCCTTCTCATCCCACTCAACAAAATGGGTTGGGGATTATTTCTCATTCAACAATTGTCCTTATTAATATTTTATTATGATTTATTTATGTTTAATATATATTATCATTAACAATTTTTTCCAGAACAAACAAGTTCTTGTTCCTCTTGGCCTTTAAAAAAAATTAAATATTTTCCCTTCCTTTTGGGTATTTTTGTGGATTTTAATTGTTCAACCCTTATTAACATGTGAAGAAGGGTCTCGATTATTCCTTCTCTCCCGAGATGCTGCATGACCCGCTGAGTTACTCCAGCACTTTGTGTCTTTTTATTTGTTTCGATCAAAGAGAACTTTAGTCATATACCGAAGATAGACACAAAATGCTGGAGTAACTCAGCGGCAGCATCTCTGGAGAGAAGGAATTTTGTTTGGGCAATAAAATGGATCCTGCAGCGTTAGTGAACAAAATCAACCAAAACCTGGTACACAGTTTCTTCTGTTTTGACATTTCTTTGAACAAATAACGATACCAGCATACTTTGTGAAAAGGTCATTGTGACAATTGCAAACATCATTAATGGACTGGTTTACAACTATGATTTAATTATCTGACACAATCTCCTGTTTAAAGATTTACAGTGAAATATAACCTTGATATGTCATAGCCCAGAATGCCAACTTGGCGGACATGGGTCAGGTGGGCCGAAGGCTCTGTTTCTGTGCTGTACAACTCTCAGATTCTATGAAGCTAAATTTACCATACAGTTCAAACCAGGACAATGACACCTGCCTAATAATGTTTGACCCGAAACGTCACCTATTGTGGTTCTCCAGAGATGCTGGCTAACCTGCCAAGTTATTCCAGCAAAGGTAGAAGCAAAAAGCTGGAGTAACTCAGCGGGACAGGCAGCATCTCTGGATAGAACGAATGGGTGCCATTTCGGGTCGAGACCCTTCTTCAGACTGAGAGTCAGGGGAGAGGGAATCGAGAGATATGGAAGGGTGAGGTGTGAAAATGAGAAATCAAAGAGAACAATTTTTTTAACATTTACCAAGCCAATTAACCAACATACCTGTACGTCTTTGGAGTGTGGGAGGAAACCGAAGATCTCTGAGAAAACCCACGCAGGTCACGGGGAGAACGTACAAACTCCGTATAGTCAGCACCCATAGTCAGGATCTAACCCGGGTCTCCGCCACTGCATTCACTGTAAGGCAGCAACTCTACCGCTGCGCCACCATGCCGCCCTAATGAGGTTAATATAGAATCTGAAAATGGGGCAAAAAATGGCTGACAATGAGTATATAAGAGAGGATGTGCCCTTTTACTATTTATGCAGTCTTCCATCTGCCAAAGAGGTACAGGTATGTAGAGCAGTGCTGAACTACTATCCACCTCTTTGGTGACCCTCGGACTATCCTTTGTTTAAGAAAGGACTGCAGATGCTGGAAAAATCGAAGGTAGACAAGAAGTGTCTCAACCTGAAACGTCACCTATTCCTTCGCTCCATAAATGCTGCATCACCCGCTGAGTTTCTCCAGCATCTTTGTCTACCTCGGGCTATTCCTGATCGGACTTTGCTGCCTTTACCTTGCACTAAACATTATTCCCTTATCATGTATCTGTGCACTGTAAATGGATCAATTGAAATCATGTATTGTCTTTCCACCGACTGGTCAGCGTGCTACAAAAGCTTTTCACTGTACCTCAGTACACGTGACAATAAACCACACTGAACTAAACTAGACCTGAGGGATTGAAGACATTTGGCCAGTTGATTCGTGCACAATTTCATTGCCTGTTTATGAGGTCATCACCCTCTCCAACAGTCGGGGCAATTCTTTAAACAAATGTAATTAAACGTGAAGCCATTTTGAGGCGTTCTGAAAAGAGGATAAAGCAAATTTAAATTATTTATTTTCAACTCACAGTATATATCTGCGACTTCTAAGTTAAGTTCATGTCGTAGGAGCAGAGTTAGGCCATTCAGCCCATTGAGTCTCCTCCTCCGTTCAATCACGGCTGATCTATCTTTCCCTCTCAACCCCATTCTCCTGCCTGCTCCCCGTAACTTTGACCCGGGACTCCATCTGGGCCTTCCACTTTCTGAGTGTTTACCCTCGTGAAAACAGATCTGTAGAAAGGGAGGTGGTGTTGTCTTTCCAGTGTGTACTGCAGTACCTCTGTATAGATTTATACAGCTGTGTCTCATGCATCACCAATGATAAAGGATGATGAATACGCTACCCTTGTCATCACATTTCAACATCAAAGTGCTTGCAACATGAAGAGGTTAGCATGATTAAAAACCCTTTGCATTATAATAACTGAGTGGGAGGAAATTGGAGACCCACATGCCATTGATATCGTGAGATTAAAGATTATTCAGTGGGTTCAAGTATTTTTCATAGAAGAGTTACATGAATGGACAATATATTACCTTTGTACATGTTCGTCAAGGGAATCTTGAACATCAGTGGAACCGTTGGGAGTGAGAACATGGCGTCAGACCCATCAACAACTGACGTTGATGTGCAAAACTCTAAACTAGAATCACATTTGGGATTATTCAATGATTTTGCGAATAGCAATAATTAATTTGTGGCCAGATCACAAAATAAGCTTCATGCTCTTTGATACTGGCTTGACGTCTTCTGAAATTTAGCACTCATGCAAACTGAATATTTTATCATATTCAATAGTTGTTTTTTTCCACCGTTATTCATCATCTCCTCAAGAGGCACTAATAAGTGAACGTGATTAAATGTGACACGACGATTTTAAACCTTACGGGCTAATGCTGCTTTCTTTGGTCCTACGCTCTCTTCAGTTTGTCAGTTACGCTTTCCTGTTTCGGCTAAATGTTCTGTTTTTTGAGCATCCAGTAATGAACCATTTAAGGGTTTGGTGCAGTGCAGAAATGAGAGAGAGACGCACACAAGGTTGCTGGTTTACAAAATATAAAGACGCAAAGTGCTGGAGTAACTCAACGGGTCAAGCAGCATCTCTGGAGAACGTGGATAGTTGACGTTTCGGGTCGAGACCGTTCTTCAGACTTAACTGAAATAACAATGTTGTTGAGCTAATTAAGATAGCAACGAATAAAATTCTTCACTCTCTTTCTAAAGAATGCATGATAACAGTTCTTCTCCTTCCATCATTACTCCAATTCAGCTTCTCATGCAGAATAACAACTCTTGTGCTTAGTTAAGTCGGAACAAAATTCTGTCAGCTGTTAGGTGTATAAAAAATAACTTATCCAGGAATAGAGCGCAATGGTGGCCATCTCCAGTCGACTAATGTCACCACAGTAAATGTCCCTGGGAAAATTACCCTTGCCCCGAGGACACACAACATGATTTAACAATTTAACACTCAAGATAGACACAAAAGACTGGAGTAATTCAAAGATGTCAGGCAGCATCTCTGGAGAAAAGGAATAGGTGATGCTTCGGGTTGAGAACCTTCTTCAGTCTCGACCTGAAGTGTCACCTATTCAATAATAGACAATAGGTGCAGGAGTAGGCCATTCGGCCCTTCGAGCCAGCACCACCATTCACAGTGATCATGGCTGATCATCCACAATCAGTACCCCGTTCCTGCCTTCTCCCCATATCCCTTGACTCCGCTATCTTTAAGAGCTCTATCTAACTCTCTCTTGAAAGCATCCAGAGAATTGGCCTCTACTGCCTTCTGAGGCAGGGAATTCCACAATTCTCTAGGTGAAAAAGTTTTTCTTCATCTCCGTTCTAAATGGCCTACCTCTTATTCCTTTTCTCCAGTTAACCTACCTGACCCCCTGAGCTTCCCTAGCACTTTGTGTCTATCTTCGGTGTAAACCAGCATCTGATTTAACATTCCATTGGGAAATGAGATTACATTATCCTGGGGACTGGCTAATATTGGTCATATTTCCATAAATCCTCCAGCATTGAGGGAGGCCATTTGGCCCATAGGGTATGCTGGCTCAGAGCACAAGAGAGCACAAGAGGCTATCATTGCCCCTTATATCGCAGTCAAACATCTTGCACCAAGTTTCTCTACCTTTAATGATGCTTATTGTTACTGCCTCAATAAAATCCAATCAAGCTAATGTACCCCTGCCTATGCCTCTCTTAAAGATTTATATCATTTGAAACAAGAATGGCTGGAGAATATATATAGACATAAATTCCTGGCCATTCTCCCCCTTCCTCCATCCAGCGAGGTAATCAGAGTGCAGGAGCGAGGTAATCAGAGTGCAGCGAGGTAATCAGAGTGCAGCGAGTAATCAGTGGCAGTTGGAACGGAAGGGACGTCACGACCGCGGTGCCACAGGTGCGGCCCGGGCTGTCGCCGAGGGAGGAAGGACGGAGCCGCGGCTCGAGAGGCTAACAGAGGCTAAGAGGTAGGCCACGCACTGCAAGGGAGCAGTGGACCAGACAGGAAGAGCGGACGGAATTACCACTAGACAGCCAAACCAGTAGGTAATTTACGGCTGGGGTAAGTACTTTCCCATTTATAGGAGGTAGGATTATATAAATAAGGGGTGTTTTAATACAGTAATCCGGGTAGGGGATTCTTAATAGGACCAGTTAATTACTTATATAAGATGGGTGGCCAGGAGATGTGCCAATACTGTGAGATGTGGGAAATTGTCGACACCATTGATGTAGATGATCCCTACAGCTGCAGTAAGTGTTTGAGGCTAGCGGAACTCGAGCTCCGCATTGATGAGCTGGAGACCCAACTTCATACGCTGCGGTGCATCAGGGAGGGGGAGTATTACCTGGATGTTTTGTGCCAGGGGATGGTCACACCGACCAGTTTAACTAATTCAGTAGTTAGTGAGCAGGGAAAGGAAGGTGTGGTCATAAGCGAGGCAGGTAGGGGGAACCAGGAGGAGATGCGGCAGGAGCCACAGCCCTTGTCCCTGACGAGCATGACCGAGGCTCTTACTCAATGTGAGGACGGGATCAGGGGCTGTGGGAGGGATGAGCAACCTGGCTGCAGCACCGTGGATCAGGGGGCCATTCAAGAGGGGGGAGTTATAAGAAATGCCGTTGTGATAGGGGATAGTATTATTCGGGGGGTGGATAACGTTCTCTGCAGCCAGCAGAACATGTCCCGAAGGCTGTGTTGCCTACCCGGTGCTAGGGTTAAGGATATCTCTGCGATGCTGGAGAGAAATTTGCAGAGTGAGGGGGAGGATCCAGTGGTCGTGGTCCATGTGGGGACCAATGACATAGGAAGGACGAGGAAGGAGGATCTGCTGAAGGAGTTTGAGCAGTTAGGGAATAAATTAAAAAGCAGAACCTCGAGGGTACTGATCTCCGGATTGCTACCTGAGCCACGGGCCAAATCGGCGAGGGTACGTAAAATTAAAAAGCTGAATGCGTGGCTCAAAGACTGGTGTGGGAAAAATGGGTTTGGTTTCTTGGGCCACTGGCACCAGTACTGGGACAGGGGGGGGATCTGTTCTGTAAGGACGGACTTCACCTGAACGGTGCTGGGACTGGGGTCCTGGCAAATCATATAACGAGGGCAGTAGAGAGGTCTTTAAACTAAGTAGCGGGGGGGAGGTATCAAGGGGGGTAATAACGGCAGGGGTAGAGGAAATAGAGCAGGGTATCAGTGGGGAAACGGAAAATCAAAATTGACAGGAGGATCCAGAATGTGTGAAGATAAAGCTCTAGATGTAAAAGGGGCAAAAACAGAAAGGAAGGGTAGTAAAAATCATCTGAAAGTGCTGTATCTAAATGCACGGAGTATTCGAAATAAGATAAATGAATTAACGGTGCAATTAAGTATATATAGTTATGATATCGTGGCCATTACGGAGACATGGCTGCAAGGGGATCAGGATTGGGAGTTAAATATAGAGGGGTACTCGACAATTAGAAAAGATAGACAGGAAAGAAAGGGAGGAGGGGTGGCCCTTTTAATAAGGGAGGGAATAACGGCAATAGAGAGGAAGGATATTGCGTTGAAAGATCAGGATAGTGAACAGCTTGGGTACAGATAGAGAATAACAAGGGGAAAAAAACACTAGTGGGTGTAATTTATAGACCTCCAAATAGCTGTGACGCTGTTAGTCAGAACATAAATCTGCAAATAGTTGACGCATGTAAAAAAGGGAACTGCTGTAATCATGGGGGACTTCAATTTTCATATTGATGGGCAAACCCAAACTGGGCAGGGTAGACTAGAGGAAGAGTTTATAGAATGTATTAGAGACGGGTTCCTAGAACAGTATGTCACAGAACCGACAAGGGGGGAGGCAATCTTGGATCTGGTCCTGTGTAATGAAGCAGGATTAATTAAAAATGTCATAGTTAGGGACTCGTGGAACAAGTGACCACAATATGGTCGAATTTCATATTCAAATAGAAGGGGAGCAGGTTGAAACTCAGGCTAGGGTACTTAGTCTAAATAAGGAGGATTATGAAGGTATGAGGAGTGAGCTGATCAAAGTTGACTGGGATAGCAGACTCAAGATAAGACGGTACATGAGCAGTGGTGTACGTTTAAGGATCTACTGTTAACCTTCAAGAAAAATTATTCCTATGAAGAAAAAAAGGGGTAAGGGAAAGAACAGTCAGCCATGGCTCAGTAAAACTATAAAGGATAGTATTCGGCTGAAGGCAAGGGCATATAAGGTAGCCAGAGATAGTGGGAGGGTAGAGGATTGGGAAGCATTTAAAGGTCAGCAAAAAATAACTAAGAGATTAATTAAGACGGGGAAAATAGACTATGAAAGGAATTTAGCGAACAACATAAAAACTAATAGTAAGAGTTTTTATAGCTATATAAAAAGAAAAGGGTGGCTAAGGTGAACGTTGGTCCATTGGAGGGTGAGACTGGAGAGTTGTTGGTGGGGAACATGGAAATGGCAAAGGCATTAAACGAGTATTTTGTATCAGTCTTCACCATAGAAGACACAAAAAAATATTCCAACGCTGGATAAACAGGGGGCGGTAGGAATGGAGGAGCTAAATACTATTAAGATCACCAAGGAGGTGGTATTAGGGAAATTAATGAGACTGAAGAGGATAAATCCCCTGGGCCTGATGGATTACATCCAAGGGTCTTGAGGGAGATAGCGGTGGGGATTGTGGGATGCATTGGTGATAATTTTCCAAAACTCCCTGGAGGCAGGAACGGTCCCAGTGGATTGAAAATGGCCAATGTAACACCTATATTTAAAAAAGGAAGTAAACAGAAGGCGGGTAACTATAGACCGGTTAGTCTAACATCGGTGGTGGGTAAAATGTTAGAGACAATTATTAAAAGAAACACTAACGGGGCACTTGGATAAACATGACTTCATCGGACAGAACCAGCATGGTTTTGTGAAGGGGAACTCCTGTTTGACGAATCTGCTCGAATTCTTTGAGGAAGTAACAACCCGGGTGGATAAAGGGGGAACCGGTGGATGTGGTATACTTGGACTTCCAAAAGGCTTTTGACAAGGTGCCACAATAAGAGACTATTGCTAAAAATAAAAAATTATGGGATTGGGGGTAATATATTAGCATGGGTAGAGGATTGGCTAACAAATAGGAAGCAGAGAGTGGGGATAAATGGTTCATACTCGGGATGGCAACGGTAACTAGCGGGGTTCCGCAAGGGTCGGTGCTGGGACCCCAGTTGTTCACAATTTATATAAATGATTTGGAGGAGGGAACCAAGTGTAATATATCAAAATTTGCGGACGATACAAAAATGGGAGGAAAAGTAGGGGATGAGGAGGATAGGAAGAGTCTGCAAAAGGATATAGATAAGCTAGGTGAGTGGGCAACAACTTGGCAGATGAAATTTAATACTAATAAATGTGAAGTCATTCACTTTGGGAAAAAAATGATAGGGCAAGTTATTTTCTAAATGAGGTGGAGCTGCGTTGTAATGCAACGCAAAGGGATCTAGGGGTAGTAGTACATGAATCACTAAAAGTTAGTATGCAGGTGCAGCAAGCAATCAGGAAGGCCAATGGTGTTTTGGCCTTTATTGCTAGGGGGATTGAGTATAAAAACACGGAGGTCTTGCTGCAGCTGTACACAGTATTAGTGAGACCACATTTGGAATACTGTGTACAGTTCTGGGGTCCATACTTAAGAAAGGATGTACTGGCCCTGGAGGCAGTGCAGCGAAGGTTTACAAGATTAATTCCTGCAATGAGGGGATTGACATATGAGGAAAGGTTAAGTAGGCTGGAACTCTACTCTTTGGAGTTTAGAAGAATGAGAGGCGATCTCATTGAAACATATAAGATCGTGAGGGGCCTTGATCGGGTGGATGCACCGAGGATGTTCCCAATGATCGGGGGAAACTAGAACTAGGGGACATAGTTGTAGAATAAGGGGGGCTCTTTTAAACTGAGACGAGGAGGAACTTCTTCACCCCAGAGGGTGGTTAATTTATGGAATTCACTGCCCCAGGGAGCAGTGGAAGCAGAAACATTAAATATATTTAAGTCTAAAATAGATGGTTTTTTAGCTGCCAAGGGGATAAGGGGCTACGGGGAGAAGGCAGGGATATGGACCTAGGTATGGTTAGTATAGTAAGACCTGAGTGATCTCCTGGACAAGTGTGATCGCCTGGATTGGGGTCGGAGAGGAATTTCCCGGATTTTTTTTCCCGAATTGGACCTGGGTTTTTATCCGTTTTTTGCCTCCCCCAGGAGATCACGTGGTTCTTGGGGTGGAGAGGGGTGATAGCGGTATAAAGGGGAGGGTAGTGTCTTGTGTTCTGTGTCTTGTGTCTACTGTTTGTGGGTAAGGGTGTCTGTTTAGTGTTCAGCCATGAGCGAATGGCGGTGCGGGCTCGATGGGCCTGGTGGTCTACTCTCGCACCTACTTTCTATGTTTCTTTGTTTCTATAAAGGAATGGAATGGGACGGAATATTTTATTGTCACATGTGACTAGGCACAATGAAATTCTTTGCTTGCATCCCCAATGTATACAGATAACGGCCACCTTTACTGACAAAGTACAAAGCCACCCGGCTCCTCTTTTGTTCCCCCCCCCCCCCTGGTTCCCCACCACGCTCTCATCGACCGTTGGTCACGGATCGACCCGCGAGGCTTCACCACCGGCGGGTCCCATTCACCACCAGCTTTCATCGCCACTGCCACTTCACTGCCGAAGGTACTAAGTCTTCTTGAACATGCAGAACTTCATCTGTGATATATTAACTCAGGCCTGATTAGGATCTAATGGCCTTTTTTGTCTGTAAACCTCAGCAGTTCATGGACCAAACTCCCTATTTAAAGGTTTATCCGTTTCTCTAGCTCATTATTTTCATTTATTGTACTGAAATTTAATGCATGTTTTTAAATGTTATGTCATAATCTTTACTGCAGTGTTTATTGGCAATATCAACATTTTGCATTGCTAAGAGTCACACATTTGTACAGCACAGAAACAGGCCCTTCAGCCCATCTCATCTATGCCAACCTCTTTGCCCATCTATACTACCCCATTTGCCAGTGTTAGGATTGGTTCTTCTAGCCTTGCCTATTTAATGCCCTTGTGTAAATGCCTCTTAGTCAAGTCAAGTCAAGTGAGTTTATTGTCATGTGTCCCTGGTAGGACAATGAAATTCTTGCTTTGCTTGAGCACAACAGAACATAGTAGGCATTTACTACAAGGCATTCTATAAATATATACACAATGGTCAATATACTGATAAAGTGCAAATAACAGTATTGGCTAGTAAAGTTCAGTGTTATGTCCGAGCCAGGTTTAATAGCCTGATGGCTGTGGGGAAGTAGCTGTTCCTGGACCTGGTCGTTGCAGTCTTCAGGCTCCTGTACCTTCTACCTGGAAGGTAGTAGGGAGATGAGTGTGTGGCCAGGATGGTGTGGGTCCTTGATGATGCTGCCAGCCTTTTTGAGGCAGCGACTGTGATAGATCCCCTCGATGGAAGGGAGGTCAGAGCCGATGATGTTTACTACATTTTGTAGTCTTTTCCTCTCCAGGGCACTCAAGTTGCCGAACCAAGCCACGATGCAACCGGTCAGCATGCTCACTACTGTGCACCTGTAGAAGTTAGAGAGAGTCCTCCTTGACAAACCGACTCTCCGTAATCTTCTCAGGAAGTAGAGGCGCTGATGAGAAGTAGAGGCTCTTAAATACGGTCATTGTATCTGATATCATCACCTCTTCTGGCAGCTGGTTCCTGGCCACTCTGTATGTAAAATAACTTACCCCTCAGATCACCTCTAATCCTCCTTCCTCCTTGAAACTATGTTTTTGACTGTCTACCCTATATCTTTCCAGGGTTAGCAGTGGTGAGCTGCATTAGATGTGCAGAGAACCCATTCCAGGGGTCGAAGTCTCTCGTTCCCTGGAATGGCGACACAGATTGACAGGGTGGTGAATGGGTAGCATGGTGGCGCAGCAGTAGAGTTGCTGCCTTACAGCGCCAGAGACCCAGGTTGGATCCTAACTATGGGTGCTGTCTATACGGTGTTTGTATGTTCTCCCCGTGACCATGCAGGTTTTCTCCAGGTGATATGCAGGTTTGTAGGTTAATTGGCTTTGGTAGAATTGTCCCAAGTGTGTAGGATAGAACTAGTGCATGGGTGATTGCTGGTCGGCATGGACTCGTTGGGCCGAACGGCCTGCTTCTGCGCTAAACTAGACTAAACTCAACTTTGGTAAAAATTGTAAATTGTCTCCAATGTGTAGGATAGTGCTAGTGTATGGGGGGATCGTAGGTCGGCGCGGACTTGGTAGGCCAAAAGGCCTGTTTCCACGCTGTATCTCTAAAGTCTAAAATCTAAAGGATGCCTGCCGTAAAAAGTTGGGGCACAGAATATAAGAGTTAGAATGTTATTTTGCAACTGTACAAAACACAGATCAGGTAGCACTTAGAGTTTTAGTTTAGTTTAGAAATACAGCAAGGAAACGGGCCCTCCAGCCCTACCTAGTCCATGCCGACCATCGATTACCCGCTCGCATTAGTTCTATGTTATTCCTTTGTTGCGATTGTGACATACAAAAAAACTTGGCACTTCAGTCATTGCCGGTGAGGACCCGGCAGCGTTAGTGGAGAGTTCGGTGCGGCAGTCCATGATGGCGCCGACCGACGGACGAGGATGGACCGCGTGTGAGTGAGGACGCCGCTGCTGAGAGAAGGAACAAAGGAGGGCCCGGCGTGGGGGGACCGTCGTGAGGGAGGGGGAAGAACAATGGACAATGGGGACCCAGAGTGGTGGGGACATGGCGCGGATACTGTGTATACTTTGTAACTGTGTGAGCGACCTTTATGTGGCGACTATTTGCATACCTTGGGTGTTCTAGCAAATAATTTCACTGTGACTTGTCGCATGTGGCAATAAAGTGTTCATTCATTCATTCATTCATTCTTTCATTCTTTCTTTCATCATTCATTGATTAAAAATTAAGATTTAAAAATGTAAAATTCAAGCCACCGTCAATCCATTGTAAATATTTGTTCTTCAGTCTATATTTAGATCATTTTATCGTTTACTTTCTCTATCAAGCTTGATCGAGCACATGAAAATTATGAATCTGTCCTTTTATCCAAATTAAGATTTATAGGAAAGTAGATGATGAGAGTGGGATTTACTTCAGCAGGGAGACAATTAATAGCCTTATTTTTCATCTTGCCATGAATCAATAACATACTTTTTTTTATTGTTGTCCCCAAGCTTGATTCATTTTAGTTTTTTATCTCTAATAATTTATTGATGGTAGATTCAGGTCTGTAAGCCTGCAATGTAATGTTCTGCAATCTCTTCGGCGTGGTCTAGCTGGTGTTATACGAATCACAATAGCTCTCAACAACCACGAATAATGGGCACATCAATTTATAATTCATTATGCCAATAAGGGGGTTATTGTAATAAACTCCTGAGCTGCTCATGCTATAGTGGAAGGGATGGAAGAAATGAGTAGAGCAGAAATCCATTGAAAAGATCTAATTTAAAAAAAATGCAGGGACAAAATCAACTAGGCCGCACGATGGTGCAGCGGTAGAGTTGCTGTCTTATGGCGCTTGCAGCACTCACAGACCAGGGTTCGATCCCGACTACAGATGCTGTCTGTACTGAGTCTGTACCTTCTCCCTGTGACCTGTGTGGATTTTCTCTGACATCTTCGGTTTCATCCCACACTCTAAAGACGTACAGGTTTGTAGGTTAATTGGCTTGGTACAAAATGTAAAATTGTCCCTTGTGTGTGTGTAGGATAGTGTTGGTGTGCAGGGATCAGACTCGGTGGGCCGAAGGGCCTGTTTCCGTGCTGTATCTCTGAACTATACTAAGCTAATCTCTTGAGACTACAAGAATAACAAACCCGTGCTAGAATCTCCTGACGGAGTCAATGGATTAAAAACTTTTTTTTATTCTTTCCAAGTCTGCTTCTCATTGTCAGCTCTTCCGTTCACTGTTATTATTGGGGCTCCCCCCGGTCGGGATCATTCTTTTCTCTCTGCAATTTTTCTTGTGGAATATGACAAGTTAAACACAACCGTTGCATCCTTTATTATTTCCTCAATGGTAAATTAATACTGTGAGGCGCGTCTCAATTGTTTAAAACTACAGTTCTGAAGTATTCAAAGTTAGGTGCCTTCAGCTTTGCCAAGAAGCTTGCTGGCTAGAAACCCATTGTAGCAGCACAGCCTTAGCATTGCAGTTCTTAATTTAAAACCATACTTCCAACTTAAACATTTATAGGTTCAATATGTAGGGAGGAACTGGGGCGGGAGATTGCAACCTTCACGTGGTCCACCCTGTTTCGATGAATGCAATCAACCTGGCGTGCACAACCAAATAAGACCAAATAGAACAAGTTGTCCTACAACTTTACGCAAGAAGAAGAAGAAGAAGTACGAAGGAACTGCGGATGCTGGTTTACACTGAAGATAGACACAAAGTGCTGGTGTAACTCAGCGGTTCAGGCAGCATCTCTGGAGGAAATGGAAAAGGTGACGTTTCAGGTCGGAACCCTTCCTCAGACTGGAAGTAGAGGTGGGGGTGTAAACAGCAGACCCTGAGCTCCATTTGGTGGGTGGTAGAGCGGGCACCCAGAGATGACATGGTTGGCTGTATGTCGTTCTGCTCCAGTGACCATTTGGTGGCTATCCAGTGTGCTTTTGTCTCAGTTGGCTGGATGGATGCTAGGAGTTCTTTTCCATGTGGAGCAAAGGGGTGACGGGACTTCAGTCGGGGTGCCCTCTGCTCTCTGCTGATAGCCTGATGGAGGAAGTGATCTGGGTCCATGGAACGATGAGATAATGCCAGAGTTGCTGCTTGCCTTCGGATCCCTGCAGGCGGAATGCCTGCAAGTATAGGGAGCTGCTCTACTGGAGTAGGTTGAAGGCACCTAGTGGTGGTTCGCAAGGTGCTGGTCAGGCTCGTGTCTACCAGGCTAGTATGTCCACTTCTACTCCATATGGGTGCGCAGTACTCAACTGGAGCATACACAAGAGCTGAGGCAGAGGTGCGAAGAGTTGATGGGCTGGCTCCCCAACTTGTTCCTGCCAGGCGTCGGATGAGGCCGCTACGTGCCAGGACATTGTCGCGGAGACCAGCCAGGTGTTGTTGGTGAGAAAAAGCCAGGATAAATCAGAGGAAGCAACAGATGTGCGCAGGAAGGGTGGGACCCAGAATTGTCCTTTGTTGGTGGCTGGGGAAGATGTGATATTGAGAGGGATATAAGGATGCGAACAGTGGAACTGGCAAGGCCACTAAGGTGGTGGAGGGGGGAATAGAGGGGAGGGGAGGGGAGTGAAATACTATTCACAGCCAGGGTAACAGTAAGTCCACTGTGGCCACTCAGAGCAATGATGGAG
Source organism: Malacoraja senta (assembly GCA_038087875.1). Taxonomy (NCBI): domain Eukaryota; kingdom Metazoa; phylum Chordata; class Chondrichthyes; order Rajiformes; family Rajidae; genus Malacoraja; species Malacoraja senta. The sequence continues at coordinate 49,839,724 of CM075984.1, forward strand.
ATGGAAACAAAACGCCTACAGTTCCCTCTCCGAACCACGATCTAAAATTTCTCTTGGGAGTCCATCTATCGAAATCCAGGGTCATATCAAGCATAATCCTGTCCTTTATTGCTGAGCCTATAATCCAGCAGTCAGAGAGATAAGGGACTGCCCCTGTAGGAAGGATGTGTTTTAGTTACTGCATTTAGCACACGTGAAATGGCTAACAGCATTGAGAAGCAACTTGTTCCTCCAAAAAGGACCTCATTTAATTTTCAGCATTGTTATAAATACTTATTGGCCAATTCATATATAATTAAATAGTAATTATATGCTTATGCATTCCACTGCGCTGATGTACTGTGAATGTCCTTCTAGCAAGGATGATTAGCTGTTTTTTCCAGTAAATCAAATTTTTATTTCATTCCGTTTAGTTTTGAGATAGGCTTTTCTCCAAATTCAAAGCCAATTGCCTAATGGAATTGCCCAATTCCCAGATAGAAGTCAAAATGATCTTCATTATTCTGAGATGATACATATTGCTGATGTTATTCAATTATAAATTACATGACGGCGTTTATGTTATGTTACCGAGCCCACGCCAACTATTGATCACCTGTTCCCCTTGTTCTATGTTACTCTACACTATCCCACATTCACATTCACTCCCTACACACAAGGGGCAAGATACAGAAGCCAATTAACCTTAAGGCGGCACTGATGCACAGCGGTAGAGTTGCTGCCTCACAGCGCCAGAGACCCAGTTCGCCCTGACTACGGGAGCTGTCTGTACGTAGTTTGTACGTTCTCCCCGTGACCACGCGTGGGTTTTCCCTGGGTGCTCCGGTTTCTTCCCACACTCCAAAGACATACAGGTTTGATTGTTAATTGACTTCGGTAAAGATTGTAAATTGTCCCTCGGTGTAGGTTAGCACTAGTGTACGGGGATCGCTGGTTGGTGCAGACTCGGTGGGCCGAAGGGCCTGTTTCTGCACTGTATGTCTAAATTTAATCTAAAACCTACAAACCTGTACGTCTTTGGGATGTGGGAGGAAACCAGAGCACCCGGAGGAAACCCACGCAGTCACAAGGAGATCATGCAAATTCCTCACTGACACGGCACCCCAATGTCAGGATTGAACCTCATGTCTCAGGCTCTATGAGGCAGCAACTCTACCAGCCATGCCCCCGTACCACACAATTAATATTATTATTTGTATTACATCTGTCACGTGCAATATATTATTCCATCCTATTTTAGGCGTGACAATGATGAATTAATCGTTTAAACAACAGACCAGATATTTACCTCTGTTTGAAGTTGATGAGTTTTATTAAAAAGAACATGTTATTTTATATTTGAATAACATCAGCAATGTGCGGTATCTCAGAATAATGAGGAATCACTTTGATTACCATGAAGTGGTTTTGAATTTGCTGAAAAGTCTTTTTTTCCAATTTGGACAAAGAGCCTGTTCAAATTGACACATAGCTTTTCATTAATACAGCATTATCACAATACCACAAACATTTGTTAAAGATGGGAATTATGTTTTCTGCACTATGCTGAAAAGTAAATTCTGTAATTAAACCCTAATCCCCATGCATATTATAAAATCTAATTCAGCCAAATTTACACTTTACACCACAGCTGAAATTTGTATATGGATTAATTTAAGAGGATTGTTGTGCAGTGTTGCAGGCATTAAGATTTAGAATTTGGAAAATACGTTGTATGAAGCCCATAGACCAACACCGAGGAATATTTGGCCGCAGTTTGGTTGATTGTGTCATTTTCTTCCAACATATTTGCTAAACTCACTAAGATTAGCGGTTTTGCAGGAACATCAATGTTACATCCAACTAATTTTGAAATGTGGAATAGTAAGATTAAACGAGAACTTACCAGTTTGAAGTTTGATCATTATTTTATGAGGAGTTACGTTGGTGATTACGTGAAGAAGACCCGTCAGGGCGCATGCGCGTCAATCTTCAAAGCAGCGGTATGAAATCACAGACAACACCATAATTGAAGTAACATATTAAGATGATCAACATGAGAACTACCAATATGACCTTTTTTCTATGAGAGAGGGTTGGGCGTGGCGGGCACGTAATCACCAACGTAACTCCTCATAAAATAAAGATCAAACTTCAAACTGGTAAGTTCTCGTTTAATCTTACTATTTTACTTCGGAGTCACGTGAGTGACTATGTGAAGATTTTAAAGCTCTGTGATTTTTATGCCGCAGGTCAAAAACCCCGGCTTCTCACTGCATCGATTGACTCTGAGTATCATCAATAATGCTGTAAACATGACATTGCATATCATGCAAAAACAAAACAGTTTTATTTTTGGTCATAAAACAACCAATAAACCCTCTTAATGTAGGGGCAACAAACGAAACAGAATTAAACAGTATTGAAAACAGACTTTAAACAATAGCAACAGCACTCAATATTGCGTTGGCAAACAGCCCACCATCGGCAATCGGCCGATGGTAGTATTGCTGAAAACACAAGTTCATTTTTCCAACCTGCGGCTTTTAATATATGGTCAATGGGAACGTCCATCGCCTTGGCCGCGGATGTTGCTACTGCGCTAGTGGAATGAGATGTAAACACATAAATGTTAATTCCTGCCTGAACCAACTCTTGCTTTAACCACCTTGAGATAGTCTGAACTGCCCCTCTTTTATGTTGGCTTTTTTGACAAATAATCCTGTTTCTTCTTGTCTTAAAGCCCTTGTGGCTTTCATGTAATGTAAGAAATGTGTCCTTGCACATAAAGATGGATCTGTAGGATATGCTGAGAACACCATCTTAAATCCTGTCACACCTGGCCTGCTTTGTTTGAGCACGTCATAAATATAAAACAGAACATTCTCTGTAGTCACTTCCAATCTATCTAACTGAAGTTTTTGCAAAGTCTGCACTCTCTGTACTGACACCAATGCCATTAGTATAGCCAATTTCATGGTTAATTTTAACAAAGTTATAGACGTGACAGGGACCCAATGACGAAGCATGTTAAGAACAATGCTTACATCGCAGGTTACCATATACCTAGGCTTAGGCGGTTTGGAATTAAAGATTCCTTTCATCAACCTAGATATGAGAGGGTGAGAACGTATACTTTGTGTCCGTGTACCTAGTATAAGATATGCCGACAAAACACTTCTAGCTGTATTGATAGCAGTATAGCTAAGACCCTCATCATAATAAAGTGTAGATAAAACTCTAACACATTTTCAATAACTACAGTATCATATTGAATATTCTTTTGAACACCATATTGTTCCCATTTTTTTTTAATTTGTTTTTTACATGTCATATACTGCTTTTGAGTACTCTTTCTCCAGGCTGCAGTGAGTATATCCACCGTTGGCCTAGAAAGTCCTCGACCAATGTAATGCATTCTTAAAAACCTGCAAATTAACAGATCAATACGATCACATAACAGATGAACTTAACGCGTTACTGGATGCTCCAGCAAATTCCTACTGTTTGGAATCCGCAAAAAGGAGGTTGGATCGCTATCTGTAACATCAAAGGGAACCAAGGTTGAATCGGGCAATTTGGTATCACCAAAACCCCTGAAGCGGCATCCTGCTTCATTTTCTCAAACACCGACCTATGAGGCAGAATGGTGGGGAAATGTACACAAACATATCATCCCAATTTAGTGAAAAAACATCAATTGGCACTGCCCCTGGATCTGGTGCCCATGAAACATATTTTGGCCTTCCATATAGAAGTACTATGTTCTTGAACACATCCTGGTTCAACATCCACTCTGTATTATCACGGAATTTTCGTGACCTGCCATCTGGTACTACGTTAAGTTTCCCTGGCAGATAGATAGCTCCAATCCAAATATCCATACTCCAGGTCCAATTTTATTTGCCAACCTGTCACATGATAACGATTTGATTCCACCCATGTGATTCATATAAGCAACTGTTGCAGTGTTGTGTATTTGGCACTGCACATGCAAACTAGTTTTGTTAGTGCCATAAGCCTTGAGTCCATAAAATACTCCTGGTTAATTCCCCATGTTTGCAGAAGCAATGTCCATCTGTCTGCACAGCTGGATCTTGTATCAGTAGCACCCTACCCAAGTGCTCTGACATCTGTCTGCAAAATCATGGAAGCTTGGTCCAATAACACTTTGGAACTACTAGTGGACACACGCTGAATCCACCATTGTACATCATCAACAGCCTCTATGCTTCTTCTTCTTCTTCTTTGGAGTTTTACGGCAGCCGGCATCCGCAATGTTGCATTGCTGCCACCTTCTGGCTTCATTCCACCGTACTCATGTCTTTACATTATATCCATTTTAGAAGCCCAGAGGCCCTCAAGAAATCAAACAACAACTTTATTCCTTTTCCTTTCCCTCCACACTCTAGAATGTTCTTTACTGATACTTCTGTCAATCCAATTTTCCTCATTTCAATGATCATAAATCCTCTTTCTGTCTCATATCTCCCACATGCAATTAGGGCATGCTGAACTGTTTCTGGCTGATGGCATTCCTCACACAGCCCAGTAGGGTTTTTTCCCAATATTTTTAATGTGCTGTTCAGGTGAGTGTGTCCTATCCTCAATCTTGTTAATACTACCTGTTCCCTCCTGTTCCCCCCTCTTCTTGCTGTAATGCCCACTCTGTTTTGTAGCGTACCCAGCCTCTATTGATAGAAGCATAGGGATATTATAATGACCCCAATGTATCCTCAGTGCTTGTTCCTTTAACCTTTATAATTGTAGATAATAAAGTGTCCTCTATTGAACAGCTGGAATTGCTACTAGCAATTTCCCCAAGAGACTCGTCACCTGGCTAATTGAAGGCTGTGTGTCAGCAATTAACTTGATACAGCTCTTAATTAGCTCTACCCTTTTTTGCCTCGGCAAGGTCACAATCATGTTGATTAAGTCTATTGTGAACTCAACTAGTCAATTTGTGTCACAGGTATTAATTTAGATTCCTCTGGATAGCTTATGAAGCCCAATTTAAAAAAAGTGGTTTTTACCAACTGCCACTGATGCTTCAGCTGTTTCCTTTGATTGTCCTACAATCAAGATATTATCTAGGTAAGCCATGAGCACATGCCCTTGACTTCTCATCATGCCTAGATTAGGTTTTAACAACTTTGTAATCTCTCTAGGAGCTGAAGACAAACCATTAGGCAGAGCATTGTATTGCAATAATTGACCCATCCAGCTGAATTCTAAATCTGTTATCCTGCAATGAACAGACACTGAATCCACATCTTTATCTCCTCAAACGTTTCCATCTTAAAATGTCTATACCGTACAAAAAGGTTTAAGACTATTCAGGTCCAGTATAATTCCGCATCCCCCATCCTTTGTTGGTCTGGGAAAGATATTGGACACAAACTGATGGGTTTGGTAAACTGCCTGAGCAATTACACCTTTATTACATAAGCTTGCAAGTTGCACCTGAACTTCCAATTGTTCAGTGATACTGGTCAAACTCCTTTTTTGGAACATGTTGCATGGATAAATCAGAATTTGCATTAAGCTTTATTCCAAACCCTTCAATAACCTTCAGTATAAACATATCTGAGGTATCACATTAGATCTGTCTACATGAGAACCAGACCCAATTACCTCCTTACCACCTGGCATTCTTTCCCGGCCCCGAGCTGGATATCTCACCTTCCCTGGCGCTGCTACAGCCGAACGCCAACTGCGCTGCATCGTAGCTTGGACTTGTCCATTGCCCGGACCAGTCTCCTCGCTTATAGGGATACTCTCCTCCAGCTCCTTCACCTGCTCTGCGAAACCCTCGCCAAACAGATTTTCCGGTTGCCCTGTGCCAGGCTGGCAGAGTGAAGCATATTTAGGATTGATGGTTGGTCTAAACGCAGTCTTGCGGAGGCAGTTGATATCAAAGTGGGTACTCCACAATAGCACCACACCATTTGTTGTAATTTGATCATGTCCTCTCCATCCACCATCCTGGCAAAGCTCGTTATGCCAGATGTCAGCAACTTTACAATATGCTAGAGCTTCACCTCCTCCTGGGCTCTCATTTGTATGCCCATCTTGCTTCCTTACTGTCTCATCCATTGTCAGCTCCTGTAGCTGATGTGAGACTTGGTAATTTATGCTGGTGGCAAGTTCCTCACCCAGAGGCTCACCAGCGTCCGACGACATTGCAAACCATGCTGCACATGGTGTCAGCTCTGGTAGCTGCCTGCCCTCCTTATGGAAGTCGTCGTCGGACTCAGGGTCAGAGCGTATCTGCCCTTCTGCACTCACCTCTTGTAAAGAGGGTGCTTTCAAGCAGGCCTCTACTAGGCACTGCGGCGGAGCCTTCCCGACGGCCTCCCACCCTCACAACTCCTCCTGGAATGTGACTTTGTGAAGCAGGCCTCTCCTAGACACTGCCAGCGGAGCCATCCCTACGGCCTCCCGCCTGCACAACTCCTCCTGGAGTGTGGCTTTGTGAAGCAGAACCTCTCCTAGGCACTGCCAGCGGAGCCTTCCCTATGGCTTCCCACCTGCACTCCTCCTCCTGGAGCGTCTCTGTGGAGCAGCCCCTGTATGCGCTGCTCCTTTTGGATAACCGCTGGGGAACGGTATCCTGTCCCCGACGGGACTCTCGTGGCCCGACTCTGCGGAGTCTATAGCCCTTACAGACTTGGGTTATGCATACCGCCCGACTGGCGTTTGCTGTGTACCCGGCTGGGCACTTTGCCGAGTCTGTCGCCGCACCGCTACCAGCTTGCGACTCCCCCGAGGTGACAGGCTGCCTTTCAGAGACTGCGTCCCGCAGCTCTCTGTCTCCTTGTCGGTAGCAGACCTGCACCTTGATGATTTTTTACTTGTTCCTGTATTTTGGGAAAAACATACAGCAACAATTTTTTACTTTTCTTCTAACTCCTCCAAAGTCTCCCCGACTTTGGTGGAGCTGTAATTACTCACCTGCAGGAGGAGCTCCGTCCTCCTGCTGCCGTTCGCGCCAATGCGTCAGACGTAATGACGCGCATGCGCCCTGACGGGTCTTCTTCACGTAGTCACTCACGTGACTCCGAAGTAAAATTAAAGTTAGATGGTAATTCGTTTTGTTTGATTTTGAGATACAGTGGAAACCAGCCCTTCGGCCCACAGAGTCCGCGCCAACCAGCAATCACTCGTACACTAGTTCTATCCTACACACTAGGGGCAATTTACAGAAGCTAATTAACCTACAAATCTGCATGTCTTTGAAATGCAAGAAGAAACCGGAGCACCCAAAAAAACCCCACATGGTGACAGGGAGAACGTGCAAACTCCGCACAGGCAGAACCCGTAGTCAGGATCGTACCTGGGTCTCTGGCACTGTGAGGCAGCAACTCCACCGCCATGCCAGTGTGCCGCCAAATGTCAAGTGGAATATTATGATGAATTCTGGGCCCTTCTTATATAACCATTGACCAGAATTCAACTAAACCAATATCATAAACACTGTGGTTCAAAGATCAGGCCAATGACTGGGTATCCAGTGACAAGTGGCTTGTATCCAAGCCACTGTGTCCTTCCAAAGCCTTTCCATCATCTCTAGCCTGGGCAGTACAATGGTGCAGCTGGTAGAGCTGCTGCCTCACAGCGCCAAAGACCCGGGTTCGATCCAGACCTCGGGTGCAGTCTGTGTGGCGTTTGTACGTTCTCCCTCTGTGACTGCGTGGGTTTCCTCTGGGTGTTCAGGTTTCCGCTCACATCTGAAAGACGTCCGAGTTCATAGGTTAAATGGTCTCTGCACTATGCCCCTAGAATACAGGGAGTGGATGAAAAAAATGGGATAATGTAGAACTTGTGTGAAAGGGGTGATCGACTTGGTATCTATCCATTTTCTCCAGAGATGCTATCTGATCAGCTGAGTTACTCCAGCACTTTGTATCTTTATTCTTCAATGTAGATCTGTTTTATCTGAAATTCCTCTGGTGAGTGTTGCAAAAGTGACATATGATCTAGTATATACACTGTAGCGGCACCTAGTGGTGGGGTTGGGTATTCAGAACCCTCGTCATTGGTCGGGACTCTCACGCGACCGGGTGTTCGTTTGCGGGTTTTTGAGAGTAATCAGTAGTGAGTGCTCCTCGCATCGACAGATGCTGTGATCGTTAGTTCTAGACTAGGTATTTCGAGCATTTGTTTGTGTTAATAAAGAATATTTTGCTCAACCTGCCTGGTCTCACTACAACACAGTAAATGTGGTTCAATGGTTGCCTTATTAGCACGGGTATCAAGTTATGGTGAGATTGCTTTTTTGCAGAGGCATTATTGTCATACATAAATACAATTCTCAGACAGCAGATAATGAGATAATGTAAAGAAACAGACCACTGAGTCTACGTGCAAACGTTGCTCACTAGATTTTAGTGCCATACCACAGTCCAAAATTAATGAGTTTTAATTAATATTTCATGCTGAGGATAACTGTTACGGACTCAACATCGCAGCTGAATATTTCATGCTTTCTCATAAAGTGTTTTTTTTAATCTCCTAGATTGTTTTTAGACTTTGGAGATACAGTGCAGAAACAAGCCCTTTGGCCCACCAGGTCCGCGGCGACCAGCGATCACCCCGTACACTAACACTATCCCACACACTAGAGACAATTTTACCAAAGCCAATTAACCTGCAAACCTCTACAACCTTGGAGTGCGGGAGGAAACCGCAGCACCTGGAGAAAACCCACGTGGTCATGGGGAGAACGTGCAAACTCCACACAGACAGCGGCCGTAGTCAAGATCGAAACCGGGTCTCGGGCGCTGTAAGGCAGCAACTCTGCCGCTGAGCCACCGTGCCGCCCTATACTTTTTGAGGAGGTGCATGCAGCAGTTGGTTTGTTAAAAGCAGCATCCTCTGGATCAGAGGTATAGCCTACTGTGAAATAAAATGCACTTACATTAACAGTCAGTCAATAGCAGGGTTACATGGAAGGTCCATGATTTGTTGGACCAGAGGAATAAATGAAAGCAATTGAATTGGGTTTGTTCAGATGAAATAATACTGGATTGAAGACAGCAGGTCAAATGCTCACAGTGGGGAAACCTTCAAGACATGTTGTTAAAAGTAATGTTTGCTGCAGAAATGTTTTTTCTATGTTATGTCACACAGGTCTTTCATAAACACTAGCAGGAAGGTAAAAGGTGTTATTTTGACGTGAATAGCTTGACTTACATATTTGCTCCAAAAAAAAGTATTTATATTGATTCACAGTCTAGCTTAGTTTAGAGATACAGTGTGGAAACAGGCCCTTCGGCCCACCGAGTCCAGCCATCCCCGCACATTAACACTATCCCACACACACCAGGGACAATTTGCCTTTATACCAAGCCAATTAACCTACAAACCTGTGCGTCTTTGGAGCGTGGGAGGAAACCGAAGATCTCGGAAAAACCCACACAGGTCAAGGGGAGAACGTACAAACTCCGCACAGACAGCACCTGTAGTCAGGATCGAACGTGGGTCTCTGGCGATTTAAGGCAGCAACTCTACTGCTGCACCACTGTGCTGCCCTCTTTTAGAATGGAGAAATTATTTATCGTTCAGTTTTATTTTTATGTAGTGAGAGGTAGTTTTGAACATTCCTGTAGGTTGTTTAATTCATTTTTCTGACAATTTAAATGCATAAATGAAAACTGTAGTCAGAGCACCAATTGTGGCATTTTTTATCAACGTTTGAAATTTTAGAAGAATCAGAATCAGAATCAGAATACCGTTTATTGTCATTTGAACCTAAGTTAAAACGAAATTACGTTTCTGCAGTCATACAAACAAGAAAAAAAACCAACACATAATTAACACAATTTACATAAACATCCATCACAGTGAATCTCCAAACACCTCACTGTGATGGAAGGCAAAGTATTGTCTCTCCCCTGTTCTTTATTCTTCTCCCGATGTTAAAGCCCCCGGCGGGCGATGGTAAGTCCCACGGCCGTTAAGGCCACGCCGGGTGATGTAAGGCCCTGCTCCGGGTCTTGATGTTAGAGACCCCGGCGGGCGATGGCAAGTCCCGCGGCCGTTAAAACCGCGCCGGGCGATGTAAGGCCCCACTCCGGGTCGATTTAAACCCCTCTATTCGGGCGGGAGAAGTTGCTGTTGCGGGAGCTCCGAAAAGCGGTCTCCCACCAGGGACCTGTGAGCTCCCGATGTTACCGTCCACAGGGCCTGCAGCTGGAGCCTCTGAAGCTCTGAAGTCGGGTCGCAGCCGCGCGCCACCACAGCTCTCCACGCTCCGAAGCCGGCCAGCTCTGCGATGGTGAGTCCGCAGGCTCCGCGACTGGAGCCCCCAGGTCGATTCCGGTTGGAGGCCGCTCCACGGTGCTAGGCCCCAACGACAACGGAGACCCGACAGGGAAAAGGTCGGGTCCCCGTACAGGGAAGAGATTTAAATGTTTCCCCCCCACATATACACAACTAAAAATAATATATAAACTACAACCAAAACATACACTTAACAGGACAAAAGAAAAAAAAGACAGACGGACTGCAGAGGCCGCTGCCGCGAGGCGCCGCCATCTTGTGTTCAGTTTTGAAATGTAACTCGGAATACAGCAAGCAGCAAGAAGAGTTTAATATTTTGGGAAGAGATAAGCAATGATAAATAGAGGAGTCATATGGGTGGTGAAATTTATTGTGGAGAAATTGGATATTTGGTCAGATGAAGAGGCACAATATATACTAAATGTTGCAATTATGCAAACAGGTAGATATACGGATAATAGCCAGAAAAAGCTGGAGTAACCTAGCGGGAAAGGCAGCATCTCTGGAGAAAAGGAATAGGTGACGTTTCGGGTCGAGACCCTTCTTCAGACCGAGAGTCAGGGGAAATTGGAACGAGAAATATAGATGGTGATATGGAGAGATATATAACAAAATGAATGAAAGATATGCAAAAAAGTGACAAAGGTTAAGGGAACAGACCATTGTCAGCTGTGGCTTAGGTGAAAACGAGTTGCAGACAACGAGACTCAACAAGACAACAAGTATGGATGTATGGTTGCACAGAATTGAAGGCATCAGGGGATATTGAAAACGTTGCAGTATTCTGGAATATTCTATTCTAAATAATGGAAAGAAGTTTAAAACCAGACAAGTTTAGAAAACGTCAGTTCATGGTACTTTATTTGACACATGTACCGAGGTACAGTGATATATATTTTTTTGTACACAGTTCAGTACAAGTATCACTATGCATAAGCACTTAGATACATCTTAGATAAGTGTCTCAGATACAGTACTGGTGTACAGCAGTTGTACACTGAGACAGTATACAGTGTCGCCAGTTTGTCGCCATTTTCAAGTCCCAGTTGTTGTAAGTGCAGGGATCTTGATCTGACCATGAAGGTCTGTTGTCCTGGCGGCGTTGCAGGGTCGGCCTGGCCAAGCGTAGCCATGGTTTCCTCCACTGATATGACCATAGTAAGTCCGTTATTTGGATTTAAGATGCAGATATCTTCTCAAGAAAACTAGACACTAGACACATGCAGGAAACACTTGAGGTCACAGAGAGAACGTAAATGGGTGTCAAGGATCAAGGGTTATGGGGAGAAGGCAGGAGAATAGGCTTAGGATGGGGAGATACTGTAGATCAACCATGATTGAATGGCGCAGTAGACTTGATGGGCTGAATGGCCTATTTCTTCTCCTAGAACCTATGAACATGAACAATTCCACAGAAATGGCATCCGGGACTGGAATGAACTGAAGCCTCTGGAATTGAGAGATAGGAACTGGAATGAACGTCCAGGGTTATGGGGAGAAGGCAGGAAAATGGGATTAGAAGGCAGAAATCAGCCACGATTGAACGGTGGAGTAGACTCGATGGGCCGAATGGCCTAATTATACTCCAGTAGGTTAATTGATTTGGTGTAAATGTAAATTGTCCTGCGTGTGTGTAGGATAGTGTTAGTGTGCGGGGATCATTGGTCGGCGCGGACTCAATGGGCCGAAGGGCCTGTTTCCGCGCTGTATCTCTAAACTAAACTAGAGTGGGCAGTGTGAATGGGATGATATGAGCAGCTTATTAATTTAGCCCGTGGGTAAAGAAACTGATACCGTGAGGAAAAAACATAATAAGCTTCCTGTAGGATTTCAGCACTTCTCAAAGGTCACAAACTGCTTAAGGGATGAAAAATAATAATGTGTTATTGAGAAGCAACAATTATATCAAGTACCGATTGAATCGTTTATCAACGTGCTGACGGAACAAGAACAATCTCCAGATTGATTTCTTTTCTCATTCTCGCTCCTACCTCAGTCCTTTTACATCTCTCTCTCACTACCACTCTTCTCCCTCTCTTGCTTTCTTGCTCTCTATCCCCTCTTATCGCACATTCATTCTTCTTTCTCTCTCCCCAGAGAATGGAGTTCAGAGGGAAAGATAGTTTGGCCATGTTTCAAGGGGGTAATAGACTAGATGGGCCAAACAGCCTAATTCTGCTCTTATCACTCATGAACATGAACGTCATAATCGGCGGTCACTCGAAACGAGTATGACTGTCCTTTCTATGGAGGACGCCTGTGCGTGACTTTGTTTAACGTGGGGAGACTGGTGCACAGACAGCCACCCCACGGTCATTGACAGATCCGGGTCAGGATCCAGTGGCATGGAGTCCAAGACGACCGGAGACTCTTCACTGCTGCAGCCTTCATCCGCCTTCCCAGCCGTTGTGACGCTCCACTAAAGTCAGCCGTCGTCCTCCACCTGTTCCACCGTTGAGGTCTTGGTTGGATTGCTCTTTGTCAGGGACCTCCCCCCTCGACCTTACCGCCATGGGTGGCCCTACCAGGAGCATAGCTCCAGACGGCATCGCTCTCAGGATCTCAGGACCACACAAGCTTCTCCACCACGACAAGGTGACAATGTACTGGTGTCAAGAGTCAAGAGGCAACAGTGTTTTATTGTAATATGTCCCGGACGGGACAATGAAATTCTTACTTGCTGCAGCACAACAGAATATGTGAATATGTAAACATTGTATATAATGGGGAAAAAATAGCCTGATGGCTGTGGGGAAGTAGCTGTTCCTGAACCTGGACGTTACAGTCTTCAGGCTCCTGTACCTTCTTCCTGATGGCAGTGGTGAGATAAGTGTGTGGCCAGGATGGTGCGGGTCCTTGATGATTTTGGCTGCCTTTTTGAGGCAGCGACTATGATAGATCCCTTCAACGGCGGGGAGGTCAAAGCCGGTGATGGACTGGGCAGTGGTCACAACTTTTTGTAGTCTTTTTCGCTCCTGGACGGCACAGAACTTCCTCCAACTAAACAAGAGTAAGTCTGAGGTCATCCTTCTCGGCCCCTCGGACTCAATCAAAATGATAGCAGGCAGCCTTGGAAGCCTTACCCCACTACTCAAACCTTGGCGTGATATTTGACTCAGCACTGAAATTTGACAAACAATTCAATGCCGTGGTAAAAGCTAGCTTCTTTCAGCTTCGGACGATAGCTAAAATAAAACAATTCCTCCACTTTGATGACCTCGAAAAGATCATCCACACATTTATCTCCTCCCGCCTAGATTACCGCAACTCCCTTTACACTGGCATCAGCCAATCTTCCCTGTCCCACCTGCAACTGGTCCAAAATGCCACAGCGAGACTCCTGACGGGCACCCGAAAAAGGGACCACATCACCCCGATCCTGGCCTCTCTCCACTGGCTCCCTGTGCGGTTCCGTATACATTTCAAGATCCTCCTCTATGTCTACAAAGCCCTCAATGGTCTTGCCCCCACCTACATTAAAAGTCTTCTTACCCACCACTCCACCTCCAGGTCCTTCAGATCATCCGACTTGGGGTTGCTGAATATCCCGCAGTCTAGTCATAAGCTCAGGGGCGACCGCGCCTTTGCGGTTGCAGCTCCTAGACTGTGGAACAGCATCCCCTTTCCCATCAGAACTGCCCCCTCCATCGACTCCTTTAAGTCAAGACTAAAAACTTATCTATACTCCTAAGCCTTTCTTGACGTCCTCTGAGCGAGGGCTACATGTATATATGTATGTAGTTTGTTTGTTTATACTATTCTGATAACAAATGTAAAGCACTTAGGCCAACGAGAGTTGTTTTTTAAATGTGCTATATAAATAAATGTGACTTGACTTGACTTGACTTGGACGTTCAAGTTGTCGAACCAGGCCACGATGCCACCAATCAGAATGCTCTCTACCGTGCACCTGTAGAAGTTTCGGAGAATCCTCTTCGACATGCCGAATCTCCGTCATCTTCTCAGGAAGTAGAGTCGCTGATGTGCCTTCTTTATAATTGCATCGGTGTGCTGGGTCCAGGAAAGATCTTCGGAAATATGTACGCCCAGGAATTTGAAGTTATTGACCCTTTCCACCATCGTCCCGTTGATATAAACAGGATTGTGGGTCCTCATCCTTCCCCTACTAAAGTCCACAATCAGTTCCTTGGTCTTACTGATGTTGAGAGCCAGGTTGTTGTGCTGGCACCATTTGGTCAGACGGTCGATCTGACATCTATACTCTAACTCGTCCCCATCTGTGATTCATCCAACCACAGTGGTGTCATCGGCGAACTTGACGATGGAGTTCGCACTATGACCGGCTACTCAGTCATGGATATAGAGTGAGTAAAGCAGGGGGCTAAGCACGCAGCCTTGAGGTGCTCCTGTACTAATTGTTACTGAAGATGAAGTGTTTCTGCTAATTCGAAGGGACAGTGGTCTGTGGATGAGGAAGTCGAGGATCCAATTGCAGAGGGATGCCCAGTTCCATGAGCATGGTAACCAGCTTGGAAGGGATGATGGTATTAAACACCAAGCTGTAGTCTATAAACAATAGCCTGACGTAGGTGTTTTATTGTGCAAGTGCTCCAGTGCGGAGTGGAGAGCCAGTGAAATTGCATCCTCCGTTGACCTGTTGTGGCGGTAAGCGAACTGTAGTTGGTCGAGGTTCTTGTCGAGGTAGGAGTTGATGTGCACCATAACTAACCTCTCAAAGAACTTCATCACCACAGACGTTAGTGCCACTGGTCGACAGTCATTGAGGCACGTCACCTTACTCTTCTTGACGGTCGAGATGCCCTCTTAAAGCAGGTGGGAACCTCAGACCTCAGAAGTGAGAGATTGAAAATGTCCGTAAAATCTCCAGCCAGTTGGTTCTCACAGGCGTTTAGAACACGGCCGGGTATACCATCAGGTCCAGGCGCTTTCCGAGGGTTCACCCCCCTGAAGGATCTTCTGACGTCGGCCTCTGAGACTATGACTGTAACACCGTCAGGGTGAATAGGGGCTCGGTTAATGGATAGAGAATGTAATTGAAGGGTGCAGGTTTGTGCCATAAACCTGGCTCCTCTTGTGTACTGTCTCAGTGTAATCTACTAGCATACTGCAGTACTCAAGTGTGATTATGCCTATGATTAGTAAGATTGTTACTGAACTGTATGCAGAAAAAGGAATTTCACTGTGCCTAGGTACATTTAACAATAAAAACAACATTGAACTATTGAAATCAGGAAGACAAGGAGTGTGATGGAAATCTGAACTTGCCTCACAAAATGGAGGCAAGAGTATCTGAAATATTCCTAATTATCAGTTAAAATATGGATTAAAATCTCAGATCATGTAAGAAATGTATTGGAACCAGGTCAAATGAGAGTTTTGTGTAGGGGGGAACTGCAGATGCTGTTTTAAACCAAAGATAGACTCAAAATGCTGGAGTAATGCAGCGGGCCAAACAGCATCCCTGGAGAGAAGTGTTTAAGAAAGAACTGCAGATGCTGGAAAAATCGAAGGTAGACAAACTGCTGGAGAAACTCAGCGGGTGAGGCAGCATCTATGAAGCGACGGAATAGGTGACGTTTCGGTTCGAGACCCTTCTTCAGACTGATCTCTGGAGAGAACGTAGGTATGGGTGATGTTTCGGGACATGAGTCTGAAGAAGGGTCTCGACCCGAAACTTCATCCATTCCTTCTCTCCAGAGATGCTGCCTGTCCCGCTGAGTTACTCCAGCATTTTGTGTCTATCAAATGAGAGTTTTACCATGTCTTTACGATGAATGTTTTGAATTAGATGAAGCTTCGAAGAAATAAGATTGTCTCTCATTCAATCTGTATAGTAATGTCGTTAGGCCTGAGATTAGTTGCTTATAGATTGTTCGTTCAATTCATTCCTCCTCTCATCCACTCTGATAGACATTGACCAGGGACTGTAATGAGCGTTGAGAACAAGATCGCAGTATTAGCAATCATTGCAATTATTTTTCGTTCGAGGGCCAGATGAGATTTCTTTGTATTGCACAAAGAAAGTCCTGATACTTACATACATAGCATTGAGACGTTTTCTTAAATTCACCACAGCCATCATATTTTCATCAGAGGTTTTCAATGCTCAGTACTGTCATTTGTTACATCAGTGATAGACTTGTGTGCAGCAATATTGGCATCTTGTTACAATTTTAATCCATATGTCAAGAAAATGATGACAGCTTCAAAGTGCTCACATTCTCGCGTGGTACCACTAAATGTCTCCAAAATGTCAACGTTTTTAGTGCTCTCTTTGCCTTTGAAATCCTGCACAGTAATTTTAAATTTCTATAACCTATGATTCTTCAGATTCATCCCTGCGCTAAATTCTCCCAATTCAATAACCACGAGATGCTTTCAAAGTGAAGAGCTATGAAATTCAATCATCGGCATTCTGTGTGAGAAACCTTTGAAATGTCGACGCAACTTTACATTTCATTCGTCCCCGCTCTGAAGTACGAGAATGTGCTTGATTTTGTTACTATTAAAACCCTTTGAATTTAAAATCGAACACATACTCTGATGTCTAAGTATAAGGTGTGTTTTGGTCATGAAAAACTCAATATCTCCGTGTGACTCTTGCTCAACATTGACCGTCCCATAAATAGATAATATTTGACAACTTTAATATAGGTGCGTTGGACTGAATGCCTTGATCAGCTACAAAGCGAAACCTTATGCTGATCAGTCACCTAGCTAGCAGCTGCTGCGAGAAAATACGTGGGCTCTTGAAAGGAGACTGCGTAGGAAGGAACTGCAGATGCTGGCTTAAACCGAAGATAGACACAAAAAGCTGGAGTAACTCAGCGGGACAGGCAGCATCTCTGGAGAGAAGGAGTGGGTCTGAAGAAGGATCTCGACCCGAAACGTCGCCCATTCCTTGAGTTAATCCAGCTTTTCGTGTCTATCTTTGAAAGGACACTGACAGTGCATGTTTCAGGCCAGCACCTTCAGCAGGGAATCTGGAGAATTCGTGAGCGGAGCAGAAAATAGCAATTTAAACAAGCAAGACAAAAAAAAATTGCCGCAAAATGCTGGAGTAACTCAGCGGGACAGGCAGCATCTCTGGAGAGAAGGAATGGGTGACTCAAGTTGAGATTGGCTTAATATTATTCACGATGGGCTGAATGGCATAATTCTGTTCCTATGTTCTAAAAGTACACAAGTAGAACAAAAATGATCTGGAAAGAAAGATGGCAACCTAGAAAATAGGTGCAGGACGAGGCCATTCGGCCCTTCGAGCCAGCACCGCCATTCATTGTGATCATGGCTGATCATCCACAATCAGTAACCCATGCCTGCCTTCTCCCCATATCGTTTGATTCCGCTAGCCCCTAGAGCTCTATCTAACTCTCTTTTATATTCATCCAGTGAATTGGCCTGCAAGTATTTCACTACAGCTTTTAAGTTGAACACTAAGCTTCTTATAATAAATAGGATTCCACCATTGCATTGATGAGGATGCAAAATATAATGTTATAGATTTATCTTCTTTTCTTTTGAACAGGCTGTTGAAACAGTTCCAGATCATAGCATTACACAGAATTGCACTGCGATATTTTAGGTATCAAAAGGATTAAATCAATATTAGTTAAAAATAAACAGTTCTTAAAAATTGTAAATGGGAAGTTAAAGTCAGTCTTACTTGGTTAAAAGAAACAAGGTACAATCACATGTTTCGATGTTGTCGTGCAGTAATTCAAAAGGAAATTAACTTTAAGGGTGGCGTGGTGGTGCAGATGTAGAGCTGTTGCTTGAGACCCAGGATCGATCCTGACTATGGGTGGTGTCTGTACAGAGTTTGAATGTTCTCCCTGTGATTCCTCCAGTTGCTCCATTTTCCATTTACATTCTAAACACACACAGGTCTGTAGGTTAATTGGCTTCTGTAAATTGCCTCTAGTGTGTAATGGAATAACATAGAATTTGTGTTAACAGGTGATCGATGGTCAGCGGGGACTTGGTGGGCTGAAGGGCCTGTTTCTACATGGTATCACTAAACTAATCTGAACTGAGCAATTGATTCACCCGTCTCAGTTTAATTTAGTTTAGTTTAGCGATAAAGCGCGGAAACAGGCTCTTCGGCCCTCCGAGTCTGCGCCGACCAGCGATCCGCGCACACTTGCACTATCCTGCACACAGTGGGGACAATTTACAATGTTACCAAAGTCAATTAACATACAAACCTGTACATCTCTGGAGTGTGGGAGGAAACCGGAGCTCCTGGAGAAAACCCACGCAGGTCACGGGGAGAACGTACAAACCCCGTGCAGACAGCACCCGTAGTCAGGATGAAACTTGGGTCTCTGGCGCTGTGAGGCAGCAACTCTACTGCTGCCGTCACAAAGGGAGTTTTTTTGACATATTAATGGGGAGTTACTGGTAAAGCTTAAAGTGACGAGGTTAAGGAATGCTTGGAACTGCCATTGAAGAGGAACTGTATTGGACTGCGATCTCAGTGACATGACATTTAGAAGGTGAATGCATGATGAACAACCAGCTCATGCAGAAAGCCTTGAAAAGATGTCCTTCACTGTGTGTTAGATGGAAGATTACACAGAATAAAGCTGAACCACGATTGTGTGAACATACGCTGTCCTCCAGTTCATTTTGAATCATTTGACAGGTTTATAATAATCTACCACAGAGACCCCCACCTCGTGGATGATCTGCAGAATAGTTCTAACTGCTGGCATGGCAAACACAACTATTGCCGTTTGTATCTTGGCTAAGTTAGAGTCAAGAGACCTGGGTTCAATCATGACAACGGGTGCTACCTGTATTGAGTTTGTAATATCTCCCCGTGACTGCGTGGGTTTTCTCCAGGTGCTCCGGTTTCTTTCCACACTTCAAAGACGTGCAGATTTGTAGGTTAATTGGTTTTGGTAAAAAATTGTAAATTGTCCCTCATGTGTAGGATAATGCTAGTGTACAGGGTGATCGATGGTCGGCACGGACAAGGTGGGCCGAAGGGCCTGTTTCCGCACAGTTTCAGTCGAGTCTAAAGTCTAATAGTTATGCGATCTTGCTCACCATAACAGACAGCTGCTGATAACTTCACCGATCCTTTTTCTCCAGAGATACTGCCCGACCACTATGTTACTCCAGCACTTTGAGTCTACCTTTGGTATAAACCAGAATAGTAAGATTAAACGAGAACTTGCCTAAGTTTGAAGTTTGATCTTTATTTTATGAGGAGTTACGTAGGTGATTACGTGAAGAACCCCGCCAGTGCGCCTGCGCGTCAATCTTCAAAGCAGCGGTGTGAAATCACAAAAAACAACAACCGAAGTAATATAGTCTCATACTAAAACGAGTAAGACAAGAACTTCCATCTGACCTTTATGATAGAGGGTAGGGTCGTGGCGGGCACGTAATCACCTACGTAACTCCTCATAAAATAAAGATCAAACTTCAAACTTAGGCAAGTTCTCGTTTAATCTTACTATTTTACTTCGGAGTCACGTGAGTGACTACGTGAAGATTTTAAAGCTTTGTGATTTCATGCCGTGGATCAATCCCGGCTTCTCACTGCATAGATTGACTCGGAACGAGAATAATCAATCATGCATTCATAATAACATTTGTACCACAAATGCAGTAATTCATTTCAAGAATGAAATGAATCAGATCCCCTTTAAACCAGAGGAATTTACACAGAACTTAAAATAGTTTCTGCAAACAACCCCGCATTAACAATAGGCCGATGGTAAAAATGTTGAAACATCAACTCATTGGACCACCCGGCGGCTGCGAGGATATGGTCGACGGGCCCGTCTTTTGCCCTGGCCGCCGACATTTCTGCTGCCCTAGTCGAGTGAGACGTAAAAACATAAGTGTTAATACCAGCAGCTGTTAAGACTTCTTTTATCCATCTGGAAATAGTCTGTATTGAAACTCTCTTGTGTGGTTTCTTGTGTGTGATCAAAAACCCAGTTTCCGTATTCTCAAATTCTTTGTGACCTCAATGTATTGTAATAAATATGTCTTAATACAGAGACATGGATCATTTGGATATGCTGCCAGCATAATTTTAAATCCTGTCACACCTGGCCTAATTTGCTTTATTAGGTCATAGATATAGAATGTAACCTTGTCTTCAGTTACTTCCATACTGTCTATTTGTAATTTTCCAAGTGTTTGCACTCGTTGTGCTGTCACTCATGCCATAAACATGAATACTTTCATACTGAGCTTGACCAAAGGTAAAGACACACTTGATAACCATCACGAAGTAGTTTCAGTACCACACTTACATCCCAGATTGTCACGTACCTAGGTTTCGGTGGTTTGGAATTAAAGATTCCTTTCATTAGTCTGGAAACAATTGGGTGTGACCCAATTGAGTTTCTTTCTGAATCCAGAACCAAATATGAGGACAATGCACTTCTGGCTGAATTAATTGCACTACAACTCAGACCTTCATCATAATAACGTTTTGACAGAAATTCTAAACATTTGAAATATCTGCAGTACTTTATTGCACATTCTTTTGTACCCAGAACTCTTCCCATTTCTTAATATAAGAAAGGTACTGTTTTTGAGTGCTCTTCCTCCAGGCTGCCGTAAGCATGTCCACAGTATGCTCAGACAGTCCTCGTCCCAGAAAAGGCATTCTTAAAACCTGCAAATCAACAAATCCAAACGATCATATAATGGATGTTGTTCCCCTGTACAGGGTGCAGCAATAAATTACTCTTTTTTGGGACTTTCATCAACATTTGTGTTGTTAATTCTAATATCAATGGATACCATGGCTGTGTAGGCCAATCTGGTACTACCAATACCCTTGAAGCAGCATCTTGCCTGATTTTAAGCAAACATTGGCTTATGAGGCAGAAAGGTGGAAATATATATGAAAACATACCACCCCAATGTAGCGAGAAAGCATCAATCGCCACTGCTCCTGGATCTGGTTTCCATGAGACATATCTCGATAGCTGATGATTCAAGTCGATGTCGGTCATTCCAAATCTGATGACTATATCATTGAATACCTCTTGATTCAACATCCATTCTTTATTATCATGGAACTTTTCGTGACCTGGTGTCTGCTATCGTTCATTCTACCTGGTAGATAGATAGCTGAAATCCAAATGTTCTTTTCAATACACCAAGCCCAAAGTTGATTAACCATTTTGTCACAAGACACCGACTTAATTCCATATCATTAATATAAACAACTACTGTTGTGTTATCAATTTGAACTTGAACATGCTTATTAGTTGTGTTAGAACAATAAGCTTGGAGCCCATAGAAACATCCTAGAAGCTCCAAATAGTTAATTCCCCATGTCTGCAGTAACAATGACTCTTCCTGATTCCATCTGCCTCCTCAGCTAGATGTTAAGTCAGTTGCACCCCATCCTGGTGCACTGGCATCAGTTTGTAATATCATGGAAGGTTGTTCAATCAGCACTTTGCTGGAACTGCTTGAGACATGTAGAATCCACCACTGCAGATCAGAAACAGCATTTGTTGTTAGTTGCATGGTTCTATCAAAATGACCAACATGCATTCTCGGTGCCTGTTCTTTAAGTCTCTGCAGCTGTTGATAATGTAATGGTCTGAATTGGACTGCTGGGAATGCTGCTACTAATTTTCCCAGTACACGAGCCACCTGTCTAATTGAAGGTTTTTGCTCGTTTAGGAGATTACTGCAATCTTTAATCAAATCCACCCTTTTCCCTGGGCAAAGTAATATTCATTTGGACTGAATCAATTGTGAACCCCAAATAATTAATAGAGGTACATGGTGTTAACCTAGATTTCTGTGGATGAATTAGAAACCCCAAATTTTCAAAAGTTGATTTCACAACTGCAACAGATAATTCTGTTGACTGTTTTGTCTTTCCTATAATCAAGACATCATCCAAATATGCCATTAGTACATGCCCCTGGCTACTCAGCAAGCCCAGAATTGGTTTTAACAATTTTTGTGAATATTCTGGGTGCAGATATTAACCCATTAGGCAGAGCTTTGAACTGCCACAACTGGTTCATCCATTTAAATTTAAGATACTTCCTATCTTCTGAATGAACAGACACTGAATAATATGCATCTTTCAAGTCTATAGTTGCCATATAACATGCTTCTGAAATAAGCTGTTTGGCAGTCACAAATGTTTCCATTTTAAAATGTCTAAATTGCACAAAAGGATTCAGATTTATCAAATCTACAAGAATCCTACATCCTCCATCCTTTTTTGATCGAGGGAATATATTTGACACAAATTGGTGACTTTGGTAGACTGATTTTTCAATAACCCCTTTTTTATATAGGGTTTCAATTGCAACCTGAACCTCCATCACTTCTTTTTGTACAAAGTGCAGAGTTCGGCTAGGAACATGCTGAACAGGCAAATCATAATTTGGATTGAATTCAATTCGAAATCCTTGTATATTATTCAGGATTACCACATCTGAAGTAATTTTCTTCCAATTATTATAGAAGAAATGTAACCTGCCTCCAACTTTTGGACTTAATCCAGTTAGTATGTTCCCATGAGAACCAGGTCCACCTACCTCTTGAGTCATTTGAGTACCCTGAGATTCCTGGGTTCTCCCGGAAGCACGCCCACTGGTTCTTGCTACCGCTGCAGGCCGCCAACTACGTCCCTGCGTTGATGAGCGACTTGGTCCAGGATCCGTATGACGTCTGAAAGGATACTTCCTCTTTACAGACTTCACAACCATTGATGTCTTCATCAATCCTGTTTTCGCTTCATCTTCCAACTCTTTAATACGTCTCCCAAGATCTCTCCAAAGAGTAAGTTGGGTAATTTGTATATTACTTGGTTTGCAGAGTGCTGCGAATTTCGGATTCATAGTAGACCGTATAGCACTTCTCGAAGTGGGTGCTGCATAGCAACCCCAGTGCTTGCTGATGCAACTTCGTCATCTTTTGGTTGTTACCTGCTATTCTGGTAAAAGCAGTTATTCCAGAACCCAGCAGCTTTAATATTCTCTGCAACTGATTCCAGATACTCTTGCAGTCTCATCCATTTCATGCTGTTCCAGCTAATGGTAAACCAAGTAATTTATTAAGGAGGCCAGTTCTTCCTAATGGCTCTCCTGACCCTGACGGGGCAGCGAATCCTACTACCAGGGGTGGAACATCTGGCAGCTGCCTTTCATCGCCTTGTACAGCCTCACTGTCAGAGTCGGGGTCTGAAATCTCATGACCCGTAGCACGCTCCTCATTCCTGAGGGTGCATTCCATCAGCCCTGAGCCAGGTGCTGTTAAGCTGCTCCTGCAGCTTGGATTACAGTACACTCCTTCCTGAGTGAACTTTTGCTCCAACAACCTATGAAAAAGGCTTCTATTTGGGCAATACGCTCGAAAGCAGTATCTAGCCCTGTACCAGGAGCTGTTTGAGCTGTTTCCAGCAGCTTGGCTTTCAGAACATTCCTTCCTGAGTGAACTTTGCTCCAACAGCCTGTGTAAAAGGCTTTCTATTTGGGCAATACGCTCTAAAGCAGTATCTAGCCCTGGAGCTTCATCATTGCCTGGGACTCCCTCCGTGGGCCGTTGGGATTTAAACTTTGTCTTTTGCCCGACAGGCGCTGACAGTGTTTTCACCAGCCCCAGGTCCACAGTCGCTATGCTCACCGCTGGCGACTGTACCGGGGTTTAGAGGCGGTTGGTCTCTAACCGCGGACTCCCGACTTTCCCGACTTCTGTCGGCTATGTCGCTCGCCTCTTCCCCCTGTCCGTTTTTTCCCATGGCGTCTGTGGAAAAAATCGCCATAGACCCACAGTAAACGGACCTGGAAAACCTGTAAAAAAGTTTTTACTTACCTTGTAGTTGAAAAACTACAAACCACTCGAGGAGCACTGCTCCTCACGTCCGTTTGCGTCAAGGCGTCTGACGTAATGACGCGCAGGCGCACTGGCGGGGTTCTTCACGTAGTCACTCACGTGACTCCGAAGTAAAATCTGCAGTTCCTTATTTCTACATTCTGCGTTAATAAGCATTGTTAACTGAAATACCAAGAAGTGTTGCAGATACTATCGTAACTTTAAAGAAATATTTAGACAGGTACATGGATAGGACAGGTGTAGAGGGATATGGGCCAAACACAAGCAGGTGGGACTAGTGCAGATGGGACATGTTGGTCGGTGTGGGCAAGTTGGGCCGAGGGGCCTGTTTCTAAGCTGTATGACTCTGTGACTATGACCCCGACCAAAACTAGTCCTGACGCATGATGAAACTTAGATCTTTGCGACAGATGGGGGGTTGACAAGTGGATTTTTATCCTTTATCTCTTTTTATTTTATTTTATTATTTGATTCCCTGAGAGTTCATCAAAGAGTTGACTGAGAGTTTTATCATCAGACTAAGAGCCGGTTCAACAAGCCACGGAAACCACCATAAAAATATGGTGTCCCCAGCAAAATACAGAACTGGGTAGCGCAACAAAATCTAATGGAATCATGAATACAATGCAATAATACTTTATTAGCCAAGTATGTCTTGCAACATACGAGGAATTTCATTTGACAAGTCAGTCGTACAAATAAAAAGCAACAGAACACACAAAACACAGTTTAACATAAACATCCACCACAGTGACTCCTCCACATTCCTCACTGTGACGGAAGGCGAAAAAACCCCAATTTCAATCTCTGCCCCGGTCAGGGGCCTCGAGCCTTCCGTTGACGGGACGATCTTGACTCCAGTAGACGGCGGTTGAAGTGCAGACAGTCAACCTTAGTGAGTTTAGTCATTCCAATTTCTTTTTTTTGCTGTAACCTCAGAATAATTCCCACACATTTTTGTTTTGCTTGTAGGAAGGTAATCTCGTGCAGAGCACAATAATGTCTCTGCCGCCTCGTAATTTATTCCATTTTAAGTAATCTCCTTACCGTTAGATGCTCACAGCAATAATCACACTGGTACATTGCACACCCAGGAATTGAGCTTAGAAGTGGGCTAACGTATTGGCTTGCAGATCGATTTACCAGCGATCCAGCACTCAATTTTAGTCTTTTTCAGTTTTAGTTTTAGAGATACATTGCAGGAAACAGGCCCTTCGGCCCACCGAGTTCCCTGCACACTAACTCTACCCTACACACACCAGGGACAATTTTTACAATTATACCGAGCCAATTATCCCTCAAGCCAGTACGTCTTTGGAGTGTGGGAGGAAACCGAAGATCTCGGAGAAAAACACATGCAGGTCAAGGGGAGAACGTACAAACTCCGTACAGACAGCATTCGTAGTCGAGATCAAACTCGGGTCTTTGGTGTTGTATGGCAACGACTCTACCGCAGCACGACCATGCCACCACATTCTCTCACAGTGTGTGACCATGCGGCCGGAGGTTGTTTGCTTGTACTGTCTTCAAACGGATATCCATGCCTGCAAGTACAACGCCTGATTAAAGTTTAGATCGGAGTGAACATAATTTGCCTCCCATTTTTCTTCTTGCTTAGTTCATAAGGTCAAAGGTGATAGGAGAAGAATTAGGCCATTCGGCCCATCAAGTCCAATCCGCCATTCTATCATGTCTGAACTATTTCTCCTTCCAAATCCCATTCTACCCTCTAACTCTGCCTTAAAAATACCCATTGACGTCCTCCACAACCTTCTGTGGCAATGTATTCCACAGATTCACCACCCTCTGATGAAAGAAATTCCTCCTCATCTCCTTCTTAAAGGAACGTCCTTTAATGCTTGGTATAAGTGAATAAACTGGTTTTTTAAGCTCAGTCAAAGGAATATATGGAATGGATTCAACAGAAACAACAGATGCTGGCAGCACTGTGGCGCAGTGGTTGAGTTGCTGCCCTACAGCGTTAGAAACCCGGGTTCGATCCTGACTACAGATGCTGTCTGTACAGAGTTTGTACATTCTCCCTGTGACCACGTGGGTTTTCTCTGGGTGCTCTGGTTTCCTCCCCCTTTCCAAAGACGTGCAGGTTTGTCAGTTAATTGACTTCTGTAAATTGCCCCTAGTGTGTACGAGTGATTGCCGGTTGGCGCGGACTCGGTGGGCCGAAGGGCTGGTTTCCACTCTATCTCTAAACTAACCTAAACTATTTATCATGCAACTTTAATTCCACATTTCAAAATTGGTTGGAGGTAATATTGATGTTCCCACAAAACCGCTAATCCTAGTGAGTTTGGCAAATATTTTGGAAAAAAAATTGGAAAACAATCGCGAGTGTGTGGGATAATGTTAGCGTACAGGGTGATAGTTGGTCGACGTGGATTCGAAGGGCCAAAGGGCCTGTTTCCGTGCTGTTTCCCTAAAGTGTAAAATCGAAAGTCGTAACACAAAGTGCTGTAGGAACTCAATGGGTCAAGTAGCATCTGTGGAAGGAACGGACAGACAAGGATTCGGGTCAGGACCCTTCTTCAGCCTGATCGTAGTGAGGATGAAAGAAAGCTGGAAATGAGAGGTGGGGTCGGACAAAGCCTTTTTTCTGCCACATGATGCATACAGAAATAAATTGAAGAGGAAGAGTTTATTTAAGAGCTGACAACCTTCTGCCAGGTCACAGCAGGATGCATCGTTAAGATTTACCAACCGTACACTCACTAATGCAGACCTTTCTCATTGTCCAATCTTTAACAGTGTTTATCTCTTTGAACCAGCGGTAAGTCCTGCTTTAGGGATGAAACAAATCTAGCCCTTGTTTTTATACCATGTTCCAAATGCCTAATTTCCTCTCCTAATAGATTGTCCTGTGACCCGTAGTCCAGCTGATTTAAATCTCACCAGGGATTCAGCGTTTGTGTCTGATGGAGGATGTCACCGATTATAAACGGTGGCGCAGCAGTAGAGTTGCTGCTTTACAGCGCCTACAGTGCCAAAGACCCAGGTTCGATCCTGACTACGGGTGCTGTCTGCACGGAGATTGTACGTTCTCCCCGTGACCTGCGTGGGTTTTCTCAGAGATCTTCGGTTTCCTCCCACACTCCAAAGACGTACAGGCTTGAAGGTTAATTGGCTTGGTATAAATGTAAAATTGTCCCTAGTGGGCGTAGGATAGTGTTAGCGTGCGGGGATCGCTGGGCGGTGCGGACTCGGTGGGCCGAAGGGCCTGTTTCCGCGCTGTATCTCTAAACTAAACAAAACTAAACTAAATTAAACAAGAACGATGTGTCTATTGACCCCAGTGAGTCTGCTGGTGAGTAAAGTACATGGCTAGGATCACACACAGCAATTAATTACACAGCAATCAAAATCCACTTCCTTAGAAAATTGAGTGAGCAGAGGAAAGTGAACTTATGATTGAAAGTGCAGAGATTTCTCACGATAAAAACCTAGTAATTGGGATATGAAAAATACAGTGAATAGATAATAGTTCCGTACAATCAATGTCCATTTCAGTTCCAATTATTTAATACAATGCAACCTGTTTGATGGAATTATTTAATAAACCTCAGGCTTTGGAGAGGGTGCAGAGGAGGTTTACCAGATTAGGTTTGCTTGGATTAGGGAGTTTCAGCTATGTTGAATGAACTTGAATTATTTTAGAAACATAGAAAATAGGTGCAGGAGTAGGCTATTCTGCCCTTCGAGCCAGCACCGCCATTCAATGTGATCATGGCTGATCATCCAAAATCAGTACCCCATTCCTGCTTTTCCCCCATATCCCTTGATTCCCTTAGCCCTAAGAGGGAAATCTAACTCTCTCTTGAAAATCTAACTCTCTCTTGAACTTCGAAGATTGGAGGGAGACTTCACAATCCCATTTTCCTGCCTTCTTCCCATAACCCTTGACACCCATTCTAATCAAGAATCTGTCTATCTCTGCCTTAAAAATACTGTACCCTCTGACATGGCCTCCACAGCCCACTGTGGCAATGTGTTCCGCAGATTAACTACCCTTAGTAAGGCAAGGCAGCGCCTTTACCACCTCAGGCAATTGAGGAAATTCAGAGTGTCTCCGAAGATCCTCCAGTGCTTCTACTCAGCGGCTGTGGAAAGCATCTTGTCCGGAAATATTACAATCTGGTTTGGGAATTGCTCTGCCCAGGACAAGAAATCTCTGCAGAGAGTAGTGCGTTCGGCCGAACACGCAATGGAAACTACCCTCGCCCCCCCTGCAGGAACTATACATCAGGAGGTGCAACTCCAGGAACAATAAGATCATGGGAGACCCCTTCCACCCCAGTAACGGACTGTTCCAGCTGCTACGGTCAGGCAAACGCCTCCGTTGCCATGCTGTGAGAACAGAGAGGTTGAGAAGGAGTTTCTTCCCTGAGGCCATTAGGACTGTAAACTCCTATCTTACCAGGGACTAACTTTACTGGACCAATCTACAGTTTAAAAAAAATAGCTGTTTTTTGTTTTTCCCCTGTTTCTTTCCCCTTTTTCCTTCCGCCCACAATATTTAATATGTAAAAGTATATGTGATTCTATTCTGCCATTCTGTTGTAGTTTGTTTGTTTGTTTTTTTGTTTTTTTGCACAAAGTCCGCGAGCATTGCCACTTTTCATTTCACTGCACATCTCGTATGTGTATGTGACAAATAAACTTGACTTGACTTGACTCAGTTATTTTCTAAAAGAGCGCCCTTTAATTCTGAGGCTATGACCTCTGGTCCTGGACTCTCCCACCAGGGGAAACATCCTTTCCACATCCACTCTATCTATGCCTTTCACTATTCTGTACGTTTCAATGGGCTCCCTCCTTGACGATAGAAGTATAGAAAATTAGGAGGGGCATAGATAGGGTAGACAATCAGGACCTTTTTCCCAGGGTGGATATGTCCATCACTAGAGGCCATGGCCATAAGGTGAGAGGGGGAAAGTTTCACAGAGATGTGCAGGGCAATTTTTTTTTTTTTTAATTTGAAAATATTTTTTATTGGAGATAAGTACACAACATATTATCATCATTACCAGTCTTACATTTTTAAATTGATAATATTCTCAATTATTATTACATTGTCTCCAATACCTTTTACCTTTTTTTTATTTTTTTTAAACTAGATAGAACTAAAAAGATAGATGAAGTAAAGAAAGAAAAGAGAAAGAAAAAAACAAAAAAAAACAACAAAAAAACCAAAAACAAAAACAAAAACAAAAAAAGAGAAAACAGAAAAGAAAAAGATAGTTAAAGAAGAATGGAAACATTTATTAAGATAAAAAACTTTGTTCGAGATATATTCGTACATTTCAGAGTATAACATTCCATCCATTCTTTAGCCCGAGCATTAGTCAGGTTCCTGTGCTGAACCATTCTGACCCTTTAAATAATCAATAAAGGGAGACCATGTTCCAACGAATAATTCCTGTTTGTCCAACAGGGAAAATCTGATTCTTTCCACATTTAAGGTCTCCGTCATTTCTATAATCCACATTTTGATTGTGGGTGTTGTGCAGGGCAATTTATTTACACAGAGTGATGGGGGCTTGGAACACATTGCCAGGCATGGTGGTGGAGGCAGATCTGATAGTGGTATTTAAGAGGTTTTTAGAAAGGCACGTGGAGGTAACAGGAAAGAGAGGGATGTGACTCTATATGAGGTAGGTGAGATTATCTTCACTGGGCATCATGTTCAGCACAGACATTGTGGGCCGAAGGGCCTGTCCTGTGCTGTTCTGATCCATGCTTTATGTTCCAATTTGTCTGGGGTTACTTTTGTCA
This sequence comes from Malacoraja senta, assembly GCA_038087875.1. NCBI lineage: Eukaryota > Metazoa > Chordata > Chondrichthyes > Rajiformes > Rajidae > Malacoraja > Malacoraja senta. The sequence goes on from CM075984.1 coordinate 49,869,598, forward strand.
CTGCCAGCATCTAAAAATAAAGAATGATATTTATGGGGAATGCCACTTGGTTTTGTTCATATGTACTAATTGAGAGCAGTTGTAGGATTTTGAAAGCCTTTTGGGAGCATAGCAAGAGGATTTCCGATCTGATTTAGCAAGTCCTTTAAATACATGTGGTATGTATAGGTTTTTCAACGTGACATAAACTTTTGTCTGCACTTTGGTTGCAAGTTAATCAAGAATCAAGAGTGAAGAGTGTTTTATTGTCATATGTCCCAGACAGAACAATGATATTCTTAATCATAGTCATAGAGTGATACAGTGTGGAAACAGGCCCTCACTTACTATCTTTACTAACTCTTTCTATCCTTTTCTCTTATTAAAGTTTAAAATAAGAAGTGGTACAAGAAAAGTATAAACTTACGTTATTGCACATTACTGTAATGTACAATACTTCTAATAAAATAAAAAATATTTTAAAAAAATTAAAAAAGTAAAAAAAAGAAACAGGCCCTTCAGCCCAACTTGCGCACACCAGCCAACATGTCCCAGCTACACTTGTCCCACCTGCCTGTGCTTGGTCCATATCCCTCCAAACCTGTCCTATTCATGTACCCGTCTAACTGTTTCTTAAACGTTGGGAAAGTCCCTGCCTCAACTACCTCTGGCATCTCGTTCCATACACCCGCCACCCTTTATGTGAAAACGTCAGATTCCTATTAAATCTTTTCCACTTCACCTTAAACCTATGTCCTCTGATCCTCGATTCACCTACTCTGGTCAAGAGACTCTGTGCATCTACCCTATCTATTCCTCTCATGATTTTCTACACATCAATAAGATCACCCCTCATCCTCCTGAGCTCCAAGGAATAGAGTCCCAGCCTACACAACCTCTCCCTATATCTCAGACCCTCTAGCCCTGGCAACATCTTCTCTGTACATTTTCCAGCTTGACATCTTTCCTATAACATGGTGGCCGGAATTGAACACAATTCTCTAAATGCGGCCTCACCAATGTCTTATACAACTGCAATATGACCTCTCAAGTTCTATACTCAATACACTGGCTGATGAAGGCCAATGTGCCAAAAGCCTTTTTGACCACCCTTTCTACCTGTGACTCGATCTTCAAGGAACCATACACCTGCACTCCTAGATCCCTCTGTTCTACAACACTCCCCAGAGACCTACCATTCACTGGGTAGGTCCTGCCCATGTTAGATTCCCCAAAATGCAACATCTCACACTTCTCTGTATTAAATTCCATCAACCATTCCTTCACCCACCTGGCCAATCGATCCAGATCCTGCTGCAATCGTTCACAACCATCTTCACTATCTGCAAAACCACCGACTTTTGCATCATCAACAAACTTGCTAATCTTGCCATGTATGTTCTCATCCAAATCATTGATGTAGATGACCAACAGTAACGGGCCCACCACCGAACCCTGAGGCACACCACATGTCACAGGCCCCCAGTCCGAGAAGCAACCTTCCACCATCACCTTCAGCTTCCTTCTATCAAGCCAATTTTCTATCCATTCAGCTATCTCTCCTTGGATCTCATGTGATCTAAGCACAACTAAGCAGATCTAAGCAGAAGCACAGCAATGTAAGCGTAGTAGCATAAACAATATGATAAACGGGGATAAAGAAGTTCAGTATTTATAAGAATGGTCTCGACCCAAAACGTCACTCAGGCACCGTTCTATCCAGAGATGCTGCCTGTCCCGCTGAGTTACAACAGCATTTTGTGTCCATATGTGTGTGTGGGTGGGTTTTCTCCGAGAATTTTGCTTTCCTCCCACATTCCAAAGACTTGTAGGTTTGTAGGTTAATTGGCTTGTTATAAATGTAAAAAATTGTCCCTGGTGTAGGATAATGTCAATGTGCGAGATCGCTGGTCGGTGCAGACTCCATGTGCCGACAGAACTTTTTCCAGGCTGTATCTCTAAAACCAAATAAAACTAATATACATACACACATTCACACACATATACCCATTTATGTCATGGGGAGAATGTACAAACTCCGTACGGACAAGCACCTGGAGCCAGGATCTAATCCGGATCTCTGGCATTGTACAGCAACTCTACAAGGCAGCCACTCTACAAGGCTCCACCACGCCACACATAAATATGTATGTGTGTGTGTGTGTGTGTGTGTGTGTTTATATGTACACACGCACTTTGTATCATATTTATATTATCCAGATTACATCAGGAAACAAGCAAAAAATAATAGTGCAAAAAGACAAAACCATTGCCCACAATCACAAGATTCAGTGGCAAAAGAAAGTTAAAAGAAATGGGATGTAACTAATTCACAAGAACTAGTATGATTTATGTACTTACCTCACTCAGGTGGGGAGATTTCAGATTGCAATGTGTGTGTACATATATATGAAATAGTAGTTACATTTTATTCCACTATTTGGTAATGGTTCTGAGGATTTTCTTTTTGCTCAATTCTTGTGATAAAAAGATAAAGAGTAAAATAAATCAAACTGTGGCAGCTCAAAGGCTTCACAGTTAGGATAAAATGGAATCATTGTAAGGTCATAAGTTTACAATGCTGGAGTGGTGATGAGATTCATTGAAATCTCGGTCTATGAAAACTGTACAGGTCTAACAATTTGCAGGCAGTGCAGTTCAGTTTCGTTTATTGTCACATGTACCGAGGTGCGGTGAACAGCTTTTGTTGCGTGCTAACCAGTCAGCAGAAAGACAATACATGATTACAATCAAGCCAATTACAGTTTGTAGATACATGATAAGGGAATAGCGATCAGTGTGAGGTAAAGCCAGCAAAGTCCGATCATGGATAGTCCAAGGGTCTCCATTGAGGTAGATCATAGCTCAGGTGAAGTTTGGGCAGATCTGAGAGGAGTTTTAAGAAGATCAGAGCTAAAGTAAGAAATGTTGCTGTAGGGGTAGAGATTTAAGAGTGGGGAGCGATTGTAATTTAGTTCAGTTTAGTTTAGAGATACAGCGCGGAAACAGGCCCTTCTCCCCACATTAACACTATCCCACACTTGGGCAATTTACACGTACACCGAGCCAATTAACCTACATACCTGTATGTCTTTGGAGCGTGGGAGGAAACCGAAGATCTCCTATACACGTTCTTCGGGGATGCTGCTCGACCTGCTGAGTTACTCCAGCATTTTGCATCTTTCCTTGGAAAAAAACCCAGCATCTGCAGGTCATTATTTCTACATTGCATAAACAGGAAACAGAGACACATGAGACTGTGAATGCTGGAATTTTGAGTAAAGCATGGAGTGCTGGAGCAGCTCAGTGGGCTAGGGGGAATAAACAGGTGATGTTTTGTGTGGGACCCTTCATCAGACTCAGTCTGAAGAAGAGTCCCCATCTGAAATGTCACCGATCCATGTTCTACTGGGATGCTGCCTGCCCCTGCTGAATTCCACCAGCATTTTCTGCCTTCCTTTGCTAAACCAGCATCTGCAGTTCCTTGTTTCTACATTCTGAATTTTATAGAATTCTGATGAGGAGAGTACAGTAGGACAATTTCTGGCTCCACAAGTATTCTCAAGGCTGAGGATTTCCCAATCACCATCTTCCTTTCTACCTCTCCGCAAACTGAGGGGCTGCACGGTGGCGCAGTGGTAGAGTTGCTGCCTTGCAGCGCCAGAGACCCAGGTTCGATCCCGATTACGGGTGCTGTCTGTACAGAGTTTGTACGTTCTCCCCATGACTTGCGTGGGTTTTCTCCGGGTGCTCTGGTTTCCTCCCACACTCCAAAGATGTGCAGGTTTGTAGGCTAATTGTTTTCATTAATTGTTTGTAGGCTAATTGTTGTTCAGTTTAGTTTATTGTCACGTGTATCGAGGTACAGTAAAAAGCTTTTTACTGCTTGTGAACCAGTCAGCAGAAAGACAGTACATGATTACAATTGATCCATTTGCAGTGTATAGATACATGATAAGGGGATAACGTTTAGTGCAAGGTAAAACCAGCAAAGTCCGATCAACGAACGTCCGATCATCATCAAAGAGGAAGATGGTAGTTCAGCACTGCTCTCTGGTTGAACTACTAGTGTAGTGTTTGTGTGCGGGGATCGCTGGTCAGTATGGACTCAGTGGGCCGAAGGACCTGTTTCCACACTGTATCTTGAACTAAAGTAAACTAAATCAAACCCTACCTGAAGGCAGTGAATAGTGCCAAGAAATGTTGCTGGTTTACAATGTCTGGATTTGCTATTCTACCACTTTCTCACTAATTGGAAGAAATCCAGCCTGCAAGTTAAGCCAGGGTGTTGAATAACTTGGATGGGAATTTGGAAAAGGATGGCATTCCTGTGATTTACTGTTCTTATCAATCTTGAGGATAGTGTTGCAACATTGGAAAATGCTGGATAAACTGCCATTCAGCTTTGCATCATCCAGATATTACATGAGGGTGTCCGTTGTGTTCCGGCCGGAGTAACTCATAGGTCTGGAGGCACAAGAGACTCTAGATGCTGTCATCTACAGCAAAACAAAACTGTGGGAGGAACTCGGTTGATCAAGAAGCAATGAGTCGTAGAATCATAGAGCTTGGAAACAAGCCCTTGGCCCAACACTGACCAACGTGCCACATCTACACTAGTCCCATCTACACGTGCTTGCCCCATATCCCTCCCACCCATCCAAATGTATCTTAAATATTACGATGGTACCTGCCTCAACTACCTCGTTCCATGCGCCCACCACCCTTTGTGTAAAAATGTTATCCCTCAGGTTCCAATTAAATCTTTTCCCCGTGAAAAAGGTTCCAGATCAGGAATGTCACCTATCCACATTCTCCACAGATGTTGCCTGGCCCGCTGAGTTACTCCAGCGTTTTCTGCCATTGTGAATCTAGAATGTTTTAATATGTAAGGATGGTGATGGACTTTGAGTGCCGGCTGAATGAAACGTGTGACAATCACGTAAATTCTAACAACCAATTTACCACCTTATTAGCTATGAACCATGTTGAAAGACAAACAGAGTGATGCAGACTTGAGAAAGTCCACCGCTGTTTTCAAAATCTGTCTTTTAAATGGAAAAACTATATGGTATAAAGTTTAAACCACAAGAAGATTAAAAAAAAACAACAAGGATTGAGATTTGTAGGAAGGAACTGCGGATGCTGGATTAAACTGAAGGGATATGCAAAAAGCCAGAGCAACTCACCTGGTCAGGGTGACTCTAGTCTGAAGAAGGGTCTCGACCCGAAACGTTACCCATTCCTTCTCTCCAAGGATTGACATTTATTTGGGGAGCACTGCACCTTACTTTGAACTGGTAGTACTTCCATTTAGGTCATAAGGTAATAAGGTCATGTGATGGGAGCAGAATTAGGCCATTCAGCCCATCAAGTCTACTCCGCCATTCAATCATGGCTGATCTCAAGTCAAGTCAAGTTTATTCATCACATACGCATATGAGATGTGCAGTGAAATGAAAAGTGGCAATGCTTGCGGATTGTGCAAAAATGAATCATATATTCACATATTACATATTTGTGGGAGGAAAAAAAAAGAAAAAACAGCAATTTAAAAAAGACACCACACAACAGTAAATTGGTTCAGTAAAAGGCCTGTCTCACGAGTCTGCGGTCATTGGCGGCGAAACGGGAAGAATCTGCCGCCATAGACCGCGCACTCGTGAGAACGTACAATTCCCGGGCCGTGCGGCGGTGTTCCCAACACCGCGCGGTGCTAAAATAAAATCGACAATGTCGAAAACCATATACTCACCGCACAACCTCCACCAGTGATGCACGAGTGCGGCACGGCCGCCCGCACGGGCCGCCGCCAGTGTGGCTCGAGCGCCGTGCGTCAAACCTCCACTGCCACAGCCTCCGCCAGTGAGGCACGTGCCGCCGCCAGTGAGGCACGTGTGCTGCACGGCCGCAGGCACAGCCACCGCTACAGCGCCGCGATCAGGATGGCCGCCGCCACAGCCGCCGCTGGTGAGTCACGTGCGGCGGGCCGACGTCATCGCAGTCGGCCCGCCCTTTTTTTTACTTACCGCAAGCACGTGGGACCCGCCGTGTTTGAATTAACTCGGCCCCCGCGCAGCATCCGTGCGGCGCTCCGGTGGATAGACTCGACGCTCTCGCCGTTGCCACGCGGTCCTCGCTACCGGCGACGCCGCGCTTCATCGCCGATGACCGCAAACAGGTAAGACAGAACCTTTAGTCTATCTTTCCCTCTCAACCCCATTCTCCTGCCTTCTCCCCATAACCCCTGACACCCGTACTGAACAAGAATCTATCTCTCTCTGCCTTAAAAATATCCATTGACTTGGCCTCCATACCCTTCTTTGCTCTAAAGTTGGAGAATAAGTTTGAAGCCGTGTGAAAGAAGCATAAAAATGCTTTTGTTGTCCTCTCAGTTTGATCTTGTAACCATCTTGAAGCTTGGCTGAACCCAACATCTTTTGCCTCCTTGAGAATACCTGCGCTGTTTGGCTGGCATTGTGCATTTATCAACTCATGTTAAGTAGCAGCTGCAAGTTCTTTTTTTTTTGTTCCATTTGACCGCATCTTCGAGCTGCAAACTTGTTTGTTTGTATGGTGAGATTTATCAGATTTATATGCCGGGTGATATCTGCAGACTCTTCACAATTATTTTTTTGGTTCCAAGTGGTTGTGCATTTGTCCGCTTGCCAAATTGAACATCAAGTGATCGCCGACGATACAAGTGTTGTCTCACAGCCTAAACTGGAGAAGAATAAGCAGGCGGATAATGGTCTCATCAGTACATTAAGTAGATCAGATCCACATAAATCAAATACAAATATTTGCTGAAAATTGTTTCTTAATGCACCAGGAATTATACATAATTCATTGTTTATTCGAGATATTTCAACTCATTGACTTCTCATTGAAATTCCACATTGGGTTTTCTACATATTCACATATTTATGCGCAAGAATGTCAAAGATTGAGCATCTTACACAAACCCATAAACTCCCATTATGTCTTCAAAACACAATGAAGCATTGGAATAATGTTTGCAAACGAGTTATAAGAGTGGCAGAGAAGATTTGTTTTTCAGAATAGGTTTCCTCTCGTCTCATCTGGACCCCACACACCAATATCATCAGTTCAAGTGGTTTTGATCTGCAGCTGACTGGTACTTCAAGAGGAACTAATCTCTAGTAAACAACCTGTTCCATTAAGGCGGCACAGTGGCGCAGCGGTAGAGTTGCTGCCTCACAGCACCAGAGTCCCTGGTTCGATCCTTGTCTGTACAGAGTTTGTACATTCTTCTCGTGACCTGCGTGGGTTTTCTCCAGGATCTCCGGTTTCCTCCCACACTCCAAAGATGTACAGGTTTGTTGGCTAATTGGTTTGGTATAAATGTAAATTGTCCCCAGTAGGATAGGATTAAATAAAGCTCTTAGGGCCAACGGAATCAAGGGATATGGGGAAAAAGCAGGAAGGGAGGATTGATTTTGGTTGATCAGCCATGATCATATTGAATGGCAGTGCTGGCTCAAAGGGCCGAATGGCCTACTCCTGCACCGATTTTCTATGTCCATGTCTATGTGCGGGGATCGCTGGTCGGCGAGTACTCTGTGGGCTGAAGGATCTGTTTCCAAGATGCATCTCTAAACTAAACTAAATTAAAAACTAAACTATACTAATCATATCGCTATACGTGCTGAGATGGCAATTCCATTACATATTTGTGGCTCGTAAAGTTACAGATGCATCACAGAAAGCAGACTGTCGGGCTGTACCACAGCTTGGTTTGGGAACGGCTCTGCCCAAGATGACGAGAAATTGGAGAGCCAAAATGTGCAGGAAGGAACTGCAGATGCTGGTTTATACCGAAGGTTGACGCAAAAAGCTGGAGTAACTCAGCGGGACAGGCAGCATCTCTGGAGAGAAGGTATGGGTGATGTTTCGGGTTGGGTCGAGTCTGAAGAAGGGCCTCGGCCTGAAACGCCAACCATTCCTTCTCTCCAGTGAGTTACTCCAGCATTTTGTGTCTGTCTTAGAAATTGGAGAGAGCCGTCTATAAACATCGTGCGGTGCCACACAGCAACGGGCCCTGCGGCCTATAGTGTTCGTGCCAAACATGATGTGAAGTTCAATTGATCTCAGCTGCCTAACGATCTACGTCCCTCTATTCCCCTGCACGTCCATTTGCCTGTCTGCCAGCCTCTTAAACACTCCTATGGTATCTGCCTCCACCACCACCCACCCCGGCAATGCATTCCAGGCTCACACCACCCTCTGTGTAAAAAAACTTGCCCCGTACATTTCCTTTCAGCCTTCCTCTCTCATCTTATAGCTATGCACTCTAGTGTTGGACATTTCCACCCTGGGCAAAAGGTTGTGACTGTCTACCCCATCAAAGCCTCTTGTTATTTTATATACACCTATCAAGTCTCCACTCAACCACCGACGTTCCAGAGAAAAACAATCCAAGTCTGTCCAACCTCTCCATGTAGCTGAAGCCTCCAAATCCAGGTGGCATACTGGTTAAACAATCTGATATCACATAGACAAGACTCCCCACCACTGGTCTTACGGAACTGAATTAAAGTGTCTATATACTTTTATTTTCAGTACCACTTGCAATAAATGTTCGCATTCTCTTTGTTTTTGTAATGATTTCCTTAAACTGTATTCTAGCCTTTTGCAACCTGTCTAATTTAATCATCAGTGCGGCATGGTGGCGCTGCGGCAGAGTTGCTGCCTCACAGCGCCGGAGTCCCGGGTTCGATCACGACCACGGCTGCTGTCTGTACGGAGTTTGTACGCTCACCCCATGGCCTGCGTGGGTTTTCTCCAAGATCTTCGGTTTCTTCCCACACTCCAAAGACGCACAGGTTTGTAGGTTAATTGGCTTGATAGAAATGTAAAGTTGGTCCCTAGTTTCCACGCTGTATCACTAAACTAAACTAAACTAAACTAAACTATCTCTAACCTCTGCAGAACTCTTAAGATTTAGATAATATACTATTTTGCTGCCAAAATGCACATTTTCCCGCATGGTACTCCATTTGCCTAACCTTTTACTTATTCATATTATGGATGTTTATAGCCTGATGTCCTTGTCATCTCTTATAATCCACCTTTGCTTCATCAGAAAGTCAGTTACCAAACCGTTCGTTCCTTCATCCAACTCAGTTATATAAATTGATTGATTGATATTTTATTGTCTTGTGTACTTAGTACAGTTAGATCTTTGCATACAGTATAAGTATGGCTGGACTGTCATATGCTGAGAGAATGGATCGGCTGGGCTTGTATACTCTGGAATTTAGAAGGATGAGAGGGCATCTTATTGAAGCATATGATTATTAAGGGTTTGGTCACGCTAGAGGCAGGAAACATGTTCCCGATGTTGGGGAGTCCAGAACCAGGGGCCACAGTTTAAGAATAAAAAGGTCTGTCTCACTGTGCGAGTGACCCACGAGTGACCCCGAGTGAAAGACTCGTGGTTGCGTACGAGACTACAAGTTTATGATCCAGAGTTTAACCGAGTTCCCACGGGTATGTCTAAGTTTCCCGTTTACTTCTCATTTCTGCGATGTTCCAAGTTCGTCTCCCGAGTGTACCAAGTTCCTCTCCCGTTAATCTTGAGGCAACAATGTATATCGAAGTGTTGAAAAATCATCACATGTTAAAAAAATGATGTCATGCCAGCCAAAGAACGTAGAGACTATTGTGTTTGCTGCATGTGTTCTGCACAACCTGATCCCCTATCAGAGGTGCAGCTTCAGGATCAGCAACAGCCATGCAGGACGGTGGACTTAGTGGACAGTCAAACAGGAGAATAACACTAGGTGCGTGGAGGAGTGGTACAAACGACGAGACTTTGGTGCCACTGCAGTGTTTTTGAGGTAACACGTGGACCAACAGTGCAAAAGAGCAGAGAGAACATCTCTGCTCCTACTATAATTCAGAATTGGGCAGTGTGCCGTGGCAGGACAGCTTATTTTGAGCGGCTTGCCGACCACAGGTACATCACTGCATGAGGAGAGCCCACATGCAGAAAAATCCAGTTAATTTCATGTTTAGTTTACATCCTGCTGACTTTTATTTGTTTAACTTTAAGTGTGGATTTTATTTTTTATTGTGGTGTAAAAGTAATTTCAATTGCATCTGTCTTTCCTTTAAAACGTGGTTATCATACATCTGCTTATCTGATTGTAGATCTCAAAACTTGTCATTTAGCGCATTGCATTGTATCTTTTATTGCCTGAATTTAGACTAGTGCATTTCTCAGCTGAATTAGTATATAGTGGAAATACTTTTATTTGTGCTTCATTTGTTGATTTTCATGTATGAGAAGCCCCTTTTTCAGACCACTGTGTTGTTTGCTGTGGTGCTACTTTTCTCAATATGCGCAAAAAAAGCGTTTTTTATATTGAACAAGAATAAAGACTTTGTTTCACATTCCAGACATTTGTTTCACATAAGACTTTGTCCTATTTTCTGATCTACTGAGAGGTGACAATTTTAAACATTTAAAAAGCACAGCATATGAGGCAGCTGAGTCCTTAAATCTCACAAATGATTGTGAGAATCAAGATGTGAATATATTTTGCCTTCCTCTATTTGTGTTTTATGATGAAAGGAATATTACATTCAAGTCATGAGACTTTGTAGTGATATTAAAATGAAGACTTCCAGACATCAATTTGATCTTGATAGCAAAGAACTCTCTTTTATTGTGCAATGAAGTAAACAAACAGTGAGAATCAAACGGATCAGCAAAAAGCTTTCAACACAACACAACACAACACAAATTTATATATAAACTTCAAGCAATTTTTTCTTTTCAACCCACTCTGTCACCTTATCAATAACTTGCTTAACTTTGTTAAGCAGAATTGTCTTTAAAAAGTCTAAGTAACTGATATTTCTGTCCCTGATTATTGTTTCTAAAAAGAGTTCCCACGGCAGAATCACGAGTCACAAAGTTAAACGCACGGGCCACTACGTCTTACAACGAGTTGAAATGTTTCAATTTTTAACCACAAGAGTACATTTTACTCGTGGAAAAGTTCAAACATGTTTGAACTTTTGCAAGAGTTAACAAGTTTCACGTGTACCTCCCGTTAGCGCCAAGAGTCGCTAAGTTGCGTCCACGAGTTCCGACGTACCCGCTACGTTAATTGTACGTGATTCCCACGAGTTAAATTTTGTTTTAAACTCAGGGTCACTCGTGGGTCAAACTCGCACAGTGAGACAGCCCTTTAAGGGGTAAACCATTTAGAACGGAGATGAGGAAACACTTTTTCACACAGGGAGTTGTGAGTCTGTGGAATTCTCTGCCTCAGAGGCCGTGGAGGCCACTTCTCTGGATACTTTCTAGAGAGAGCTAGATGGGGCTCTTAAAGATAGTGGAGTCTGGGGGATATGGGGAGAAGGCAGGAACGGGTTACTGATTGGGGATGATCAGCCATGCACTCACATTCTGGCTCGAAGGGCCGTATGGTCTACTCCTGCACCTATTGTCTATTGTCTATTGATCACATTGAATGGCAGTGCTGGCGTGAAGGGCCGAATGGCCTACTCCTGCACCTATTGTCTATTGTATATATTGTCTATTGAAATCAATGTGCAAACTTTGCACAGACAGCACTGAGGTCACTCTCAAACACTGGAGCTTGTCAGGTGGCAGCACCAAAAATTCATTGTTCTGAATGAAATGATTATTTAACCATCAATAAAAGGTGAAATTCCATCCATAATCACCGATGCACTACCCGCTCAACACTGAAGGCTGAAAGAAGTCCTCTGGGAATTTCATAGATTTGTTCAATCTAATTATCAATATTGATGGCGATAACTCGGGGTGGCTGGGTGGCGCAGCGGTAGAGATGCTACCTCACAGCGCTGCTGTCTGTACGTAGTTTGTACGTTCTCCCCGTGACCTGCGTGGGTTTTCACCGAGATCTTCAGTTTCCTCCCACACTCCGAAGACCTACAGGTTTGTAGGTAAATTGGCTTTGTGTAAATGTAAAATCATCCCTGGTGTGTGTAGGATAGTGTTACTCTGCGGGGATCACTGTTTGGCGCGGACCGGTGGACCGAAGGGCCTGTTTCAGCACTGTATCTCTAAACTAAACTAAACTAAACTAGATCTCTGGGAATGTTACTATTTTGCTTGTAAAATTAGTATGATGGTAGAATTAGAAATATCTTCTTGAAATAGCTCATCAGAATAATGCATAATGAAGGAAATTAAATTGAAGCTTGTAAAGAATTAGATTGTGCTAATCCTTAATTCTGAAAATGTGATTAGATATGGCCCTGTGTATCATTGAGTACAGACTAAAAGAACCATTCAGTAAGGTCTGACTTCACAACTCAGTCTCAATTTACTCAATTTAGCTTCCAAATATATCCATTACACCTCTTTTCAAAGGAGATTTGCTTTACAAAACAAAATATTTTCCAATATTTGCCTTACATGGTATATCCCACCACATTCAACCACTTGGATTAGAAGTCATTGTATCATAGAGTCATAAAAAGATGCAGCGTTGAAGCAGACCCTCTGGCCCAACTTGACCACACTGGCCAACATATCCCAGCTACATTAGTCCCACCTGCCTGCATTTGGCCCAAATCCCTCTAAACCTGCCCTATCCCTCCACACCTCTCCTATCCATGTACCTGTCTAACTGTTTCTTAAACGTTGGGATAGTCCCTGCCTCAACTACCTCCTCTGACAGCTTGTTCCATGCACCCGCCACCCATGGTGTGAAAAAGTTACCCCTGAGATTCCTATTAAAACGTTTCCCCTTCACCTTAAACCTATGCCCTCTGGTCCTCAATTAATCTACTCTGGGCAAGAGATTCTGTGCATCTAGAATCCATCAGATTTTTTAGGAATCCCAAGTGGTAACTTCTAAACATTCATGAAACAATATTATAGTATCGAGAGTCCAAACGTTGTGTACAAACGCAGTTTTTATTAAAGCCCCTGTCCCACTGTACGAGGTAATTCACGAGTTCTCCTGAGTTTTCCCCTGACTCGAACTCAGGGAATGCCCGTAGCGGGTCCGTAGGAGTTCGTGGATGTCTCGTAGCGGCTCGTAATGGTCTAACTACGAGTAAAAAGTAACAATTTTTTTACTCGTGGACATTTTTTACAGGGATGAAAAAAACGTCACGAGTTTACCGGATGTCCCGAGTACCTACCGTTAGCATTACGAGCCAATATGAGACATCCACGAACTCCTACTGACCCGCTACGGACATTCTCCGAGTTCGAATCAGGGGAAAACTCGGGAGAACTCTTGATTTACCTCGTACAGTGGGACAGGGGCTTTAATAATACCTGCTTTACCTCGTACAGTGGGACAGGGGCTTAAGGCATTACAGGTTTGGTTACAAGCGAGTATGGTACACTCTAACATAAAGTCATTGTTGCTGCTGTTGAGCGAGGTTGTTGACTCGAATTCTCGAGCTAAACTTCCTGCTGTTGTTGTAGGCCACACCGCTTAACTGATGACATTCTCTTCCCGCCAAACGCAGTCACGTGACCGTTCCAGTTCTGGTGACGAGGGTTCGATCAGTAAGTGACGACCACCAGGTGACGCCACAATAGTGGTGGCTGAAAAATATAATCTGGATTGCATGTTTCATTGTAGTTTATACAGTATTAGGAAAGGGAAAATAGATTATGAAAGAAAACTGGCAGGGAACATAAAAACTGACTGCAAAAGTTTTTATAGATATGTGAAGAAAAAAGATTAATTAAAACAAATGTAGGTCCCTTGCAGTCAGAAACAGGCGAATTGATCATGGGGAACAAGGACATGGCAGACCAATTGAATAACTACTTTGGTTCTGTCTTCACTAAGGAAGACATAAATAATCTGCCGGAAATAGCAGGGGACCGGGGGTCAAATGAGATGGAGGAACTGAGTGAAATCCAGGTTAGCCTGGAAGTGGTGTTAGGTAAATTGAATGGATTAAAGGCTGATAAATCCCCAGGGCCAGATAAGTTGCATCCCAGAGTACTTATGGAAGTAGCCCCAGAAATAGTGGATGCATTAGTGATAATTTTTCAAAACTCTTTAGATTCTGGAGTAGTTCCTGAGGATTGGAGGGTAGCTAATGTAACCCCACTTTTCAAAAAGGGAGGGAGAGAGAAAACGGGGAATTACAGACCAGTTAGTCTAACATCGATAGTGGGGAAAATGCTAGAGTCAGTTATTAAAGATGGGATAGCAGCACATTTGGAAAGTGGTGAATTCATTGTACAAAGTCAGCATGGATTTATGAAAGGTAAATCATGTCTGACGAATCTTATAGAATTTTTTGAGGATGTAACTAGTAGAGTGGATAAGGGAGAACCAGTGGATGTGTTATATCTGGACTTTCAGAAGGCTTTCGACAAGGTCCCACATAAGAGATTAGTATGCAAACTTAAAGCACATGGTATTGGGGGTTCAGTATTGATGTGGATAGAGAACTGGCTGGCAGACAGGAAGCAAAGAGTAGGAGTAAACGGGTCCTTTTCAGAATGGCAGGCAGTGACTAGTGGGGTACCGCAAGGCTCAGTGCTGGGACCTCAGCTATTTACAATATATATTAATGATCTGGATGAGGGAATTGAATGCAACATCTCCAAGTTTGCGGATGACACGAAGCTGGGGGGCAGTGATAGCTGTGAGGAGGATGCTAGGAGGCTGCAAGGTGACTTGGCTAGGTTGGGTGAGTGGGCAAATGCATTGCAGATGCAGTATAATGTGGATAAATGTGAGGTTATCCACTCTGGTGGCAAAAACAGGAAAGTAGACTATTTTCTGAATGGTGGCCGATTAGGAAAAGGGGAGATGCAACGAGACCTGGGTGTCATGGTACACCAGTCATTGAAAGTAGGCATGCAGGTGCAGCAGGCAGTGAAGAAAGCGAATGGTATGTTAGCACTCATAGCAAAAGGATTTGAGTATAAGAGCAGGGAGGTTCTACCGCAGTTGTACAAGGTCTTGGTGAGACCACACCTGGAGTATTGCGTACAGTTTTGGTCTCCTAATCTGAGGAAAGACATTCTTGCCATAGAGGGAGTACAGAGAAGGTTCACCAGACTGATTCCTGGGATGGCAGGACTTTCATATGAAGAAAGACTGGATAGACTCGGCTCAAACTCGCTAGAATTTAGAAGATTGAGGGGGGACCTTATAGAAACTTACAAAATTCTTAAGCGGTTGGACAGGCTAGATGCAGGAAGATTATTCCCGATGTTGGGGAAGTCCAGAACAAGGGGTCACAGTTTAAGGATAAGGGGGAAGTCTTTTAGGACCGAGATGAGAAAATCATTTTTTACACAGAGAGTGGTGAATCTGTGGAATTCTCTGCCACAGAAGGTAGTTGAGGCCAGTACATTGGCTATATTTAAGAGGGAGTTAGATGTGGCCCTTGTGGCTAAAGGGATCAGGGGGTATGGAGAGAAGGCAAGTACAGGATACTGAGTTGGATGATCAGCCATGATCATATTGAATGGCGGTACAGGCTCGAAGGGCCGAATGGCCTACTCCTGCACCTATTTTCTATGTTTCTATGTTAGCACATTTTTGTACAGTTCTAACTGACCATCTATTCAAATGCAGTGTGATTGTGAAAGGCAATTATCAGTTGCAGGATGTACTGCTGTAACGCATGCACCCATTACACAAATAGGTTCATATGATCATAAGTGATAGGAGCAGAATTAGGCCATTTGGCCCATCAAGTTTACTGTGCCATTCAATCATGGCTGATCTATCTCACCCTCCTAATCCCATTCTCCCCACATCTCCTGACAACCAAATTGGATATAATTAGGAAACACTATGTTGTTGCTGAAGAAGGGTTTCGGCCCGAAACGTTGCCTGTTTCCTTCGCTCCATAGATGCTGCTGCACCCGCTGAGTTTCTCCAGCATTTTTGTGTACCTTCGATTTTCCAGCATCTGCAGTTCCTTCTTTAACACTATTTTGTACCACCTGGGCCAAATTTGTTCCAATGTAATTTTGATCAGAAACTCAAGACCAATTAAGTTACTCTGGAAAATCAAAAGTAGAAAAGAAAAACTTTCTTGGGCTAAAAGTCAGAGGGGGAAAAAAAACTGTTTCCCTGTAACCTCCCTGCAGGAATAAGATACCACTGTCTCTTAAGAACACACAGTTTCTGCTTTAATGGTGGCCATTCAAACTGATAAGCGATCATTTCATATGTTCATAAGTTCCTCATCTTTCCCTCTCAACCCCATTCTCCCGCCTTCTCCCCATAATCTCTGACACCCGTACTAATCAATGATCTATCTCTGCCTTAAAAAATATCCATCAACTTGGTCTCCACAACCTTCTGTGGCAATGAATTCCATAGATTCACCACCCTCTAACTAAAAACTTCTCTTGACATTTTGCAATGAAACTTTATTGGGCAATGTAATGTACGGCCTTTAATATGTTTACCTTGCAGTAATAAAAAATAAACTTATCACTACTCAAATGACCTATGCTTTTGAAAATCTTGTGGGAAAAAATAACTTGGTTATTTTGAGTCTGAAATTCTCTTTCCCCCACTGACACAATTGCTTTTATGAATGTGATTTTCTGTAATGTGACATGTCTTGGTAATGCAACTATGACATGATAGCAGAAATAACTGTATGTTTTTCCTTGATTGATGAAGTGTTTCCCTAAATATAACGTGAGATAAGAGATTTTTTTTCCCTAAGTGGAATATTTTGAGCAATATTTTTGATGTTAGGTTGCTGCAGAAATTAACTTCTTGCCTCGTATAAAATGCAATATGATCATGGAGATTATTGGAGTGGGGCAGATGGAGGAGGCACAGTGGAATGGTTGTTGCCTCAAGGCGCCAGGGACCAGGGTTTGATCCTGGCCTCAGGTGCTGAATGTGTTCAGTTTGTATGTTCTCCCTGTGACTGTGGGTTTTCTCCGGGTGCCCTACATTCCTCCCACACCCCAAAGACGTGCAGTAGGCTCAGTAGGCTAATTGGCATCTGTAAATCGTCCCTAGTGTGTGGGATGGAACTTGTGTACGGGTGATCACCGGTAGGCGTGGACCCAGTGGACCGACGGGCCTGTTTCCACATTGTATCTCTAAACTAAACTAAACAGCGAAACCTTACTGCACATCTTTGGAATGTGGGAGGAAACAGGAGAAAAACCAAGCGGCCACAGGGAGAGCGTACAAAATCTGCACGGACATGCACCCTTAGTCAGGATCGAACCCAGGCCTCTGGTGTTATTACAAATCCTATCATCAAGACTGTATTGGGCTAACCAAATAGAACACCCTCAAACGAGCTCAGCAGTCTTTGATGCAAAGTTCCCGGCTGGCACAGTAGCGTAGCTGGTAGAGCCACTGCCTCACAGCACCAGAGACCCGGGTTTGATCCTGACTGTGGGTGCTGTCTGTGTGGAGTCTGCACATTCTCCCTAGTGACCGTGTGGGTTTCCTCCAGGTGCCCACATCCCAAAGACGTGCAGGTTTGTAGGTTAATTGTAAATTGCCCCTAGTGTGTAGCGTAGTGCTAATGTACGGGGTGATAAGTGGTCGTCGCGGACTCGATGGGCCGAAGGGCCTGTTTCCATGCTGTATCTCTGAACTAAACTAAAAGAAACTAAATAATGTGCCAACAACACACCAAAAACTCCATTCAATTTGACTGGTGTCTTCATACACACTGAATTCACCACAGCCTTCTCATGGGAAATCAGGGATATGCATTAAACCTTAGATTTACCAGCGGTGCCACTGAGAGAATTAAAACCAAAAAGAATATCAAAGTATTTCAATATAAAGAAAAAGATCTTAATCTGAAATTTGATGCATTTATTATGGTTTTGAAAATTGTAATAATTAATAATTATGAAAATGAATATTTTGAAATAGTAATGTTCTGAAACAATCATATCTAATAATTGTTTTCTAATTTCTCACTGACAAATGGAAAATTTGAGTGGAGGGAGAATATAGAAATTGCATCAATTTTTCAGAGTTATTTATGCCTACCAATAACTGAAGAAGGGTCTTGACCAGAAACGTCACCCATTCCTTCTCTCCAGAGATGCTGCCTGTCCCTCTGAGTTACCCCAGCTTTTGTGTCTATCTTCAATTTAAACTATCATCTGCAGTTCCTTTTCTACCAATAACATGGTGATGGAATTTGGGAATGTAACATAAAGGGCCTGTCCCATGAGCATGCGACTGCATGCGGCAAGCGCGATCTAACGTGGTCGCTTGAGCCGTATGGCCTCGCGGGGCCGGTCCCACTTCGATCGCCAGAGCCGTATGGAGTTGTGCGGAGCTGGTCCCGACATCGCGCGGGGCTCCGAAAAACGAACAGTGTTCAAAAATTCCGCGCGGCAACGGCCTGCCGGCCCGCAGCCGCCTCGACGGGCGTGGGCAGCGTCTCGACGCCGTACGCAGCATCTTGACGTCGTACATCACTCGCGAACTTCCCGCGGACTTCGCTCGAACTTCACGTCACTCACTCGACCTCCGCGCGGCCCCCGCTTCCGGTTTGGTCGCGCTCGCCGCATGCAGTCGCATGCTCGTGGGACAGGCCCATAAGGCTGTAGAGGTGACTGAGGTAGACAGGATATCTGTTTCGATTCAAGGTCTACTGGAGATTAACAATCTGGACAGTAACTACTTATCAAGTTTCGCTGAACACCTCCGCTCAGGCCGACATGCTCTCCCGATTGCCAAACACTTTAACTCCCCCTCTCATTCCCACACTGACCTTTTTGTCCTGTATCTCCTCCACTGTCAGAGTGAGGCCCAGCGCAACCCAGCAGGATGAATATTGATTTATTTAACTTCAAGTAACCCTTGCTTTCCCTCTCTCTATGTCCCTCATTCACCGTTGTTCTCCGACCAGTTTCACTGTCCTCCTGATTACATTTTACTGATTATGTGCCTCGTGTACACCTTCCCCTCAGCTGGCAATGGTCCATTCGACATTTTCCTTAACCATAGTCCCCTTTGATCTGTCTGTTTCACACTTTACCCTTCCATATCTCTAGTCTCCCTCTCAATAGACAATAGACAATAGGTGCAGGAGTAGGCCATTCGGCCCTAGAAGCCAGCACCGCCATTCAATGTGATCATGGCTGATCATCCCCAATCAGTACCCCGTTCCTGCCTTCTCCCCATACACCCTGACTCTGCTTTCTTTAAGAGCCCTATCTAGCTCTCTCTTGAAAGCATCCAGTGAACCCGTCTCCACCGCCCTCTGCAGCAGAGAATTCCACAGACTCACCACTCTCTGTGAGAAAAAGTGTTTCCTCGTCTCCGTTCTAAATGGCTTACTCCTTATTCTTAAACTGTGGCCCCTGGTTCTGGACTACCATAACATCGGGAACATGTTTCCTGCTTCTAGCGTGTCCAAACCCTTAACAATCTTATATGTTTCAATGAGATTCCCTCTCATCCTTCTAAACTCCAGAGTGTACAAGCCCAGCTGCTCCATTCTCTCAGCATATGACAGTCCCGCCATCCAGGGAATTAACCTTGTAAACCTATGCTGCACTCCCTCAAAAGCAAGAATGTCCTTCCTCAAATTAGGGGACCAAAACTCCACACAATACTCCAGGTGTGGTCTCACTAGGGCTCTGTACAACTGCAGAAGGACCTCTTTGCTCCTATATTCGATTCCTCTTGTTATAAAGGCCAACATGCCATTCGCTTTCTTCACTGCCTGCTGTACCTGCATGCTTACTTTCATAGACTGATGTACAAGGACCCCCCAGATCCCGTTGTACTTCCCCTTGTCCCAATTTGATGCCATTTAGATAGTAATCTAAATCTCTCCCCTGAATCTCAGTCTGAAAAAGGGTCTCGACCGGAAACGTCGCCCATTCCTTCTCTCTCGAGAGATGCTGCTTGTCCCGCTGAGTTACTCCAGCATTTGGCAATGCAATTGGATTGAATTAATTGCCACAGATGGCTGTGGAAGCCATCTTTGTGTATTGTTAAAGCGGTCCAGATTGACAGGTTTTTGATCAGTGATGCCCCTGTCCCACTTAGGCGATTTTTTAGGCGACTACAGGGGACTAGGCTGTCGCCACATGGTTGCCGGCATGTCACCTGTATGATCGTGAGTCGTCTCCTCAGTCGCCCAAAGAATTGTAACGTTTTTCTGGTCGCCGCTGGATTTTGAAATGTTCAAAACTTTTCGGCGACAGTTGACTTGAGGCCAACGTGCGTAGCATGACTTCTCCTGACGTAGGTGCTGTCGTAGTTTGTCGCAGGTTGTCGCCAGGATGACGTAGGTTCCGGCGACTGAATTGTCTTACCTTTTCGTAGCTTGGACGTAGGTTGTCGTAGGTGTGGTCGTAGGTGGATGTCCTAATGGGTCGCCGGTTGTCGGTAGCTTGATATCGACTAGGTGGTAGGTTGTTGTAGACATTGTTGTAGACATTGTCGTAGGCGGTTCCCGTCGCCGTTTTTTCAGCAATTTGCTACGACTATGACTGTCGCTGGCAGTCACTGAAAAAATTGCCTAAGTGGGACAGGCCCATTAGGGTTAGTCTAGTTTAGTTTAGTGTCATATGTGCTGAGGTACAGTGAAGAGCTTTTGTTGCATGCTACCCAGACAACGGAAAGACAATACATGATAATAGGACAAGGCAGGAAAACGGGGTTGAGAGAGAAAGATAGATTCATAAATTCATAAGTCATAGGAGCAGAATTAGGCCATTCGGCCCATCTAGTCTATTCCGCCATTCAATCATTCTCCTGTCGTTTTCCCATAAACTTTGATTAAACATAGATCAGCAATGATTGAATGGCAGTGTAGATTCGATGGGCTGATTGGCCTTATTCTGCTCCTATGACATGAACTTATGAATTAAAATGATTATGAAACAAAATCCAGGCCTTTTATTCCTTTTATTTAGAGACTATGACCTCTGGTCCTAGACTCTCCCACTGGTGGAAACATCCTCGCCACATCCACTCTATCCAGGCCTTTCACTATTCGGTAAGTTTCAATGTGGTGCCCCCTCATCCTTCTAAACTCCAGTGAGTACAGGCCTAATGCTGTCAAACGCTCGCCGTATGTTAACCCAATCATTCATGGGAGCATTCTCGTAAATTTGTACTGATGAGGAAGTCAATGATCCAAAAATACATGGTTAAACATTTCCTTCCACAAAATATTGGAGAGAATTCTATTCCAAAAAGCACCAGTAAATTGGCAAAGTTTGTACGTAGGCAAATGACATTTGTTTTCTTAAACCACAGTAAATCATCTCTGATATAGATAGATAGATAGATAGATAGATAGATAGATAGATAGATAGATAGATAGATAGATAGATAGATAGATAGAGTAATAGATTTTACTTCGGAGTCACGTGAGTGACTACGTGAAGAACCCCGCCAGTGCGCCTGCGCGTCATTACATCAGACGCATTGGCGCAAATGGACGTGAGCTCCTCTAGTGGAAATGTAGTTGTGAACTACAAGGTAAGTAAAAACTTTTTTCGTAATTTCCGTGTCCGTTGGCTATGGGTCTGTGGGGATTTTTTCCACAGGCACCATGGAAAAAACGGGCAAGGGGAAGAGGCGAGCAGCACAGCCGGTAGAGAGTTGCGAGATTGCGGTCGGCGACCAGCCGCCTCTGACCCCGGTACAGTCGCCAGGAGCGTAGCGACTGTGGATTTGGGGCTGAAATGAATGCAGTCAGCACCAGTCGGGTGCAAGGCGAAGCCGCAAAGCCGACAGAGAGCCGCGGGAATGCGGTTGGTAAAGGACTGCCTCATACCCCTATAACAGTCGCCGGCTGGGAGCGGGGCGACTGTGGACTTGTGTATTATGAAAAAGAACGGAGCCAGCGTCAGTTGGGCGCTAGGCAACATGCAAGTCAGGTCCATGGAGCAAGAGTCAGTTTGGGATTCACCTCCAAGGCTGGATACCACCTTTTGAGTGGATATTCCAAATGGAGAACCTGTACACAGGTTGCTCCAACAAGACATACTCCAGGAGGAGTGATGTCAGAGCCAGGCTCCAGAAGCCAGGTCAGCAGCACCTAGTAAAGGGCTGCTTGATAGCACCCTCATTGATGAGGCGCATGCACAGGGTCAGCAGAGTTTCCAAAACAAGTGGAGACGGCAGCTGCCAGATGGGCTACTCCTGGCAGTACGATTTGCTGCTCTGTGAGAGTTCTGACCCTGAGTCTGACGGTGAGGCCGATACAAGCGAAGACGGCAGCTGCCAGATGTTTACTCCTGGCAGTATGATTCGCTGCCCCGTCAGAGTCAGGAGAGCCACTGGGAAAGAAACTGGCCTCTGTGATCAACTATTGTGTCTTCCATCGGCTCTAGTAGCTTACGATGGAAGAAAATGCCAAAAAAGCACGATATCCCAAGGAACTGCGTATTGCTGAAAGTACTAACAGTGAACCAAGATATAAGGGGTCAAATGGGCGAAGGCATGTAAGCCTAAGGAAAGTAAACTGCAGAGAATATTGAAGCTGCTGGGTTGATGAACAACTGCAATTTGCAAAACAATGGATGGAGGCCAGGGATGGAGATGCATCAAGTGGCACTAAGGTTGCTATGTAGCGCCCACTTCGAGATAAATTGTTTCAGGAAGTATACCATCAACTCTGTAAAGCCCAGCAATGTGCAGTCATTCAACTTATTCTTCAGAGGAAAAACCTCATGAAACGTGGGAAAGAGTTGGATGATGAGGCAAAAACAGCAAAGTTGATCACAACATCAATGGTCGTCAAGTCTGCAAAGAGGACGTATCCTTTCAGACATCATACAAAATCCTGGACCCACATCAGGATCAAATCGACCATTGAAGCAGGTGCACAGTTGATGTCCTGCAACAGGAAACTTAAAAAGCATGGGTTTTGCCTGCCAGGAGCCAGGGACCACAGGTCACTCAGATGACAAAGGAGGTAGGTGGACCTGGTTCTTATGGGAACATATTAAGGCAAAAACAGCCAAATATTGGAAGCAAATTATTTCAGTTACTATTCTGAGTATTATAGAAAGGTTTCGAATTGATTCGATTCAAATACTGATTTGCCATCCAGCATGTTCCAAGCAGAACACTCCAATTTCACATTACAATAATTGATGGAGGTTCAAGCTGAATTGAAAACTTGTTTATAAACAAGTAATTGAAAGGTCGGTTTATCAAAACCACCAAATTGTGTTTAAAATTTCTCAACCTAAAAAGGTGAGGAGTATTTTAGATCTGACAAGTCTTTAAAATTTTGTGAAGTATAGACACTTCAAAATGGAGACTTTGAGACTGCCATACAAATTATTTCAAAAAAGATGTTTTATGGCACTTATAAATCTGAAAGATGTATATTACTTAGTGTTTGTTCATTTGTAAGATTAAAATATTTAACAATTATCTGAAGGAACAATTATGGCAATTCAAACTTCTGTCTAAACGGGTTAACTTCAGTTCCTAGAATTTCACTAAATTGGTAAAACCAATTTGGGGCTAATTAGAGTCCAAGGACAGATGTGGATGGCTTAATTGGATGATGTCCTAATTAGGACGAACAAGAGAATTAGTGAGTTATCTCTCACAAATTATTCAAACCACGTTTGAAAGTTGGGTTTAATTCATCCAGACAGGGTAGTAATTTACCCAGGGTAAAGGGTAAAGCTAATTGATGATTGTATTAAGCAGTTGTAAAAGCAACAATCTTCAATTAAGACAGGTGGCCAGCTTGTTAGGAGAATTAGTGTTATTTCCAGCAATACAATATGGGCCATTGGACTACCAGCAGCTGCAGACTGCAAAAAAGAAAAAACACTAAGATGCATGATGGCCATTTTTGATAGGCCATGCAGTTAAACAACAAATGCTGCTTCTGATTGCAGTAGTGGATTTAACATGTCTTCAGTAGTTCAAGCAAGATACCGATTGAACAGCCTTCCATGGTCTTAACAGACTGATATCAGTGTACTAGGATTGGTGCCACTGAAAAGGTATCCATCTGTGGACAGATGGAAGAAGTATTATTTTGCAGACATGGAGAATCAACGTTTTACAGCTATTGGAAGGCTTATGAGCTCCAAGCTTGTTGTTAAATACAACTAATCTGCATGTTCAGTTTCAAATTAACAACACTACAGCAATGGCATGTATTAATTGTATGGGTGGAATTTCCATGATAACAAAGAATGGATGTTGAACCTTAAGATTTTAATGATATAGTAGTCCGATTTGGGAAGCCAGATATGACTTGTTTCCATCCAGACTCAATCACCAGTTACAGAGATATGTGTTATGGGACTACATAGAGACAGTAGCGATTGATGTTTCTCGCTACATTAGGATGGTATGTTTTTATATGCATTTTACATCATCCTGTCTCATAAACCGGTGTCTGCTTAAAACGAAGCAGTATGCTGCCTCTGGGGTAATCGTGGTACCAGACGGGTCTATGCAGCCATGGTTCCCTTTGATATTGAAATTTATGACACAGTTTCTGATAAATGTTTCCAAAAGAAGGAAGTTACTGGTGTATTCGATAATTGGAGAGTAACATCCGTCATATGCCTGTATGGATCTGTTAATTTGCAGGGTTTAAAAAAGAGGATTGTCTGGGCATGCTGTGACCATGCTTACAGCAGTCTGGCGGAAGAGTACTCAAAAGCAGTACATTTGTGAATCTGAGTTGTGACTCTGTAAATGCTGCTTTCCCATTATGTAAAGAATGAGGGGAAATTTTCTGTGTATAAAAGAATATGGAATGTTGTACGGCACATGTCTCAAATGTCTTGGACTTATCTCTATTTAAGGTGTTGAGTTATAGTGCGATTTATTCAGACAGAAGTATATTATTCCTCATTTTTTATTGATGAGGTTGGAAAGACATCCTGTTGAGCCTCGTTCTTTTATTTCCAGATTAATGAAAGGAATGTTAATTCCAGACCTTCTAAACCTAGGAGGGAATCTGGAATATAGAGTTGTTTTAAGCTACTTCATCAATGGAGTCTTG
Source organism: Malacoraja senta (assembly GCA_038087875.1). Classification (NCBI taxonomy): domain Eukaryota; kingdom Metazoa; phylum Chordata; class Chondrichthyes; order Rajiformes; family Rajidae; genus Malacoraja; species Malacoraja senta. Next base: position 49,894,558 of record CM075984.1, read on the forward strand.
GTATGATTCTGATTTGGCCAAGTTCAGCATGAAGGTAGTCATGGTTATGGCACTTGTAACATTACAAAGTTACAGATACACAGGATGGAAGTACCTCAGGATTATATTATGTTTTACATTTTATGACCTACTCAAATGAAGTAGTATCAGGTGTGATAGGATTCAAGAGTGTTTTATTAGCATATTCTATGGATCCATGTCTATATGTTAAGACATATTTGTTGCAATACATTTAGGCTACAAAGGTCTTATGAAATATGAAAACAAGATTGTTTATTATTCACGAAAAACCATACAAGATAGTGTCAGTTTAGACTATTTTAAGATGGTTAAAAACAAGTTTTGTTTGCTGCAGGTGTGAACATTGATGGTTTTACATTCCATTCAGTTTAGCAGCAACATTGATGACCAGGGTGAAGGACGTCCCGTCGACCATATTTTCACAGCCGCGGGGTGATCTAATAAGTTGGTGTTTCAACACTTTTACCATCGGCCTATTGCCAATACGGGGCTGTTTGCAGATACTATATTAAGTTCTGCTTAAATTTCCCTGGTTTAAAGGGGATACTGTTAATTATTTTATTCAAATAAATGAATTACTGCATTTGTCATGCAAATGTCATTATTAATGCATTATTGATTATTTCTCGTTCCAAGTCAATCAATGCAGTGAGAAGCCGGGATTTGTATCTGCGGCATGAAATCACAAAGCTTTAAAATCTTCACGTAGTCACTCACGTGACTCCGAAGTAAAATAGTAAGATTAAATGAGAACTTACCAGTTTGAAGTTTGATCTTTATTTTATGAGGAGTTACGTTGGTGATTACGTGCCCACCACGACCCAACCCTCTTTCATAAAGGTCAGATGGAAGTTCTTAAATTACTCGTTTTATTAGGTTACTATATTACTTCGTTTGTTGTTTTTTGTGATTTCACACCGCTGCTTTGAAGATTGACGCGCAGGCGAACTGGCAGGGTTCTTCACGTAATCACCAACGTAACTCCTCATAAAATAAAGATCAAACTTCAAACTGGTAAGTTCTCGTTTAATCTTACTATTAATACAGTGTGGAAACAGGCCCTTTGGCCCAACTCACCCACACCAGCGAACAATGTCCCAGCTACTCTAGCCCCACTTGCCTGCGCTTGGTCCAAAACCCTCCAAACCTGTCCTATCCACGTAACTATCCAACTTTTTTTCATATCTTTCCATAAAAATACCACTGGTGCTACAAAATTTCTTAGGCTTCCACTTCTCAGGAACAGCAAAAGGTATGTCTTGCTGTTTTTTTTCAGAGTTACAGCGTGGAAATATGCCCTTCGGCCACAGAGTCCGGGCTGACCTGCAATCCCCATACACGAGCACCATCTTACACACTAAAGCCAATTTATAATTTTTTTTAACAGTGCCATTTAACATATAAAAACCTGTACATTTTTGGAGTGTGAGAGGAAACCAGAGCACCCGGAGAAAACCCACTCGGGTCACAGGGAGAACGTACAAACTCTGTACAGACAACACCGGTAATCAGGATCAAACCCGGTTCTCTGGCACTGTAAAGGCAACAAATTTATCACTGTGCCACTATGTCGCCTGTAATGGTATTGCAGTAAAAATGTAACAGGGCAAATTTGAAATTCAGAATGGGTGCAGTACGGGTGTCATTGGTTATGTGGAGAAGGCAGGAGAATGGGGTTAGGAGGGAGGGATGGATCAGCCACGATTGAATGGCGGAGTAGACTTGATGCTGAATGGCCTAATTCTGCTCCTATCACTTATGAAAATGACCACTTCATAACTGGGATGCTTCTGAATCACATGTAAATTAAATACAGCAAATGTGATTCAAATGTGTTTATGCATCAGCACCAGATTGGTAGACGTGCGGTGGACTTGGAAGGAGCCTGATTCTTCCTTTTAACATGGCGTACAACCTGACTGAATGTAATAAAACATATTGGCCAGTTATGTTTACTCTACTTTAGCGCAGAAACAGGCCGTTCGGCCCACCGAGTCCATGCCGACCAGCAATCGCCCGTTCGCTAGTTCGCCTGGGACAATTTTACCGAAGCCAATTAACCTACAAACCTAAACATCTTCGGAGTGTGGGAGTAAACCGGAGCACCCGGACGATCCCACGTGGTCACAGGGAGAACGTATGAACTCCCCCCTCACAGACAAGCTCCCACAGTCAGGATCGAACCCGGGTCTCTGGCACTGTAAGGCAGCAACTCTACTGCTGCGCCACTGTGCCGCCTGCAATGGTATCACAGTAACAAAATACCACGGCCAATTTGAGACTCAGAATAACTGCGATACCTCTGAATCACACGTACATTAAATACGAAATGTATAAATCCAAAATGATTTACACATCAGCGACCAGATTGATTGATGTGTGCTGGATTTGGAGGGAGCCTGACCTTTCTTTTTAAAAAGATATACAGCCTCCCAGAACATAATGCAACATATTGGCTGGTTATTTAACTGGCAGGATCTCTTCAAAACAGGATTAAATGGAAGCAAGGTTTTGCCTATATTTGAGAGCCTGCTTACATACTACATTACAGCATGGTACGGCAGCTGCACCACGGCAGACAGGGAGAGGCTCCAGAGGGTAGTTAGGGCAGCACAGAAGATCATTGGCTGCCCTCTCCCCTCCCTGATGGACATTTACACCTCCCGCTGCCTCAGCAGGGCGAAGAACATCATCAAGGACAGCTCCCATCCTGCATTTGGCCTGTTTGACCTGCTGCCCTCAGGGAGGCGCTATAGGTGCATCAGAACAAGGACAAATAGACTCAAGAACAGTTGCTTTCCAAAAGCCATAACCTCTCTGAACTCACACATGCACTGACTTCACAGCTTAACCCCCGGACTTCCATCTATCCACCTACTGTAATTTGTACTGTAACTGTAATCTTTAATATGTGCAATAACCCATACTGTATATAGGAATCCTATTTATTCACTCTATTCACCCATTGTCTTTTTATAGATATGTATATAGCGCCGCAGAACTGTGCACCTTATCCCCACCCCCCCCCCTTTTGTTTTGTTTTTTTTGTTTTTTGAACTAATTACATGTCTGCACTGAGTACGAGCTGCTTTTAATCTCATTGTACTTGTGTATAGTGACAATAAAATGGCATTCTATTCTATTCTAATAGCTTCATTGACGACATCTTTTGATTGAACAATCGTAGCAACAGTCCACTTTGAAACAGATCTACAAAGGCATTTTAATGAGGCAGGATGTAATCGTGTATGTAATCCCAATTAATCCATCTTTAATTTTCACGTCTCGAACAGTAACAGCACCCTGGGAATAATAACACAAGGAATATTTGCATAATAAATTCCTAAAAAAGATGAGAAAATAACCACATTTTGACCCAATGGAAATGAAAATGTTAAGACATCGTCTTGCATTTTCAAATTAACATTATCCTTGTGCCGTGTGATGTGCTTGTAAGAATTGGAACTGTGATTTTTACTGGTTTATAAGGCCATAAGGTCATAAGTGATAGGCCCTTCGGCCCATCAAGTCGACTCCGCCATTCAATCATGGCTGATCTATCTCTCCCTCCTAACCCCATTCTCCTGCCTTCTCCCCATAATTCTTGACTTCTCTCCATAACTCCTGACAACCGTACTAATCAATAATCTATCTCTCTCTGCCTTAAAAATATCCACTGACTTGGCCTCCACCGCCTGCTGTGGCAAAGAATTCCACAGATTCACCACCCTCTGACTAAAGAAATTCCTCCTCATCTCCTTCCTAAAGGGACTTCCCTCAATTCTGAGGCTATGACCTCTATTCCTAGACTCTCTCACAAGGGGAAACATCCTCTCCACATCCACTCTCTCCAAAGTCAAAGTCAATTTTATTCACCACATGCACCGGAGCTTTTCACTATTCTGTATGTTTCAATGAGGTCCCCCCTCATTTTTCAAAACTCCAGCGAGTACAGGCCCAGTGCCGACAAACGCTCATCATATGTTAGGTTTATCTAAGTGTGCAATTTAAAGAGATATATCAAGCATCATTGCTCCAGAAGCATTAACTTCAATCTGCCAATCATTAGTATTTCTCGCTTGGTAGTAAATTAAAAATGAAAGGTGCAATAACTCCACCTGAGTACATTTTATCAGTTTTCATTATTTCCTTCCTATTATTTCTGCCTTGTTATTTGTTTCTATATATATATATAATGTTCCAGCAGCAAAGAACACAATGTTGTGCAGTACTGCCAGGCTAGAGATCTGCTTATGGTTTAAATTGTCATGGTAATTTTGGTAAAAAAGGTGAGAGTAGGAATGGAGCGAGGTGGAGGATAAATGCGTGGCTGAGGGACTGGTGCAGAAGGCAGGGATTCAAATTTCTGGATCATTGGGACCTCTTTTGTGGAAGGTTCGACCTCTACAAAAAGGATGGGTTGCACTTGAACCTGAGGGGGACCGATATCCTGGCGGGGAGATCTGCAAAGGCTACTGGGGAGACTTTAAACTAGAATGGTTGGGGGGAGGGACTCAAATAGAGAATGCTATTAGACAGTGTGTGAGGCAGGAGGCAGAGAAGGAAAGCACTCAGACCCAACATGTAGGGGGGAAAGAAGAAAACAATAATAAACAGAGAATAAGAGGTGGTGGGGTTCTTAAATGGGTGAGCAGAGAAACAGAGGGGTGTAAAATGCGGGCGGAAGCAATAGGTAGAAAGGTGAAAAGTAAAAGTGGCAGGCAGACAAATCCAGGGCAAAAATCAAAAAGGGCCACTTTTCAACATAATTGTATAAGGGGTAAGAGTGTTGTAAAAACAAGCCTGAAGGCTTTGTGTCTCAATGCAAGGAGCATTCGTAATAAGGTGGATGAGTTGAACGTGCAGATAGCAATTAATGATTATGATATAGTTGGGATCACGGAGACATGGCTCCAGGGTGACCAAGGCTGGGAGCTGAACATCCAGGGATATTCAATATTCAGGAGGGATAGAGAGAAAGGAAAAGGAGGTGGGGTAGCGTTGCTGGTTAGAGAGGAGATTAACGCAGTGGAAAGGAAGGACATTAGCTTGGAGGATGTGGAATCGGTATGGGTAGAGCTGCGAAACACTAAGGGACAGAAAACGCTGGTGGGTGTTGTGTACAGGCCACCTAGCAGTAGTAGTGAAGTTGGGGATGGCATCAAACAGGAAATTAGAAATGCGTGCAACAAAGGCAAAACAGTTATAATGGGTGACTTTAATCTACATATAGATTGGGTGAATCAAATTGGCAGGGGTGCTGAGGAAGAGGATTTCTTGGAATGTATGCGAGATAGTTATCTAAACCAACATGTAGAGGAACCAACGAGAGAGCAGGCTATTCTAGACTGGGTATTGAGTAATGAGGAAGGGTTAGTTAGCAGTCTTGTTGTGCGTGCCCCCTTGGGCAAGAGTGACCGTAATATGGTTGAGTTCTTCATTAGGATGGAGAGTGACATTGTTAATTCAGAAACAACGGTTCTGAACTTAAAGAAAGGTAACTTTGAGGATATGAGACGTGAATTGGCCAAGATTGACTGGCAATTAGTTCTAAAAGGGTTGACGGTGGATATGCAATGGAAGGCATTTAAAGACTGCATGGATGAACTACAAAAATTGTTCATCCCAGTTTGGCAAAAGAATAAATCAGGGAAGGTAGTGCATCCGTGGATAACAAAGGAAATCAGGGATAGTATCAAAGCAAAAGATGATGCGTACAAATTAGCCAGAAAAAGCAGCATACCAGTGGACTGGGAGAAATTCAGAGACCAGCAGAGGAGGACAAAGGGCTTAATTAGGAAAGGGAAAATAGATTATGAAAGGAAACTGGCAGGGAACATAAAAACTGACTGCAAAGGTTTTTATAGATATGTGAAGAGCAAGAGATTAATTAAAACAAATGTAGGTCCCTTGCAGTCAGAAACAGGTGAATTGATCTTGGGGAACAAGGATATGGCGGACCAATTGAATAACTACTTTGGTTCCGTCTTCACTAAGGAAGACATAAATAATCTGCCGGAAATAGCAGGGGGCCGCGGGTCAAAGGAGATGGAGGAACTGAGTGATATCCAGGTTAGTCGGGAAGTGGTGTTGGGTAAATTGAATGGATTAAAGGCCGATAAATCACCAGGGCCAGATAGGCTGCATCCCAGAGTACTTAAGGAAGTAGCTCCAGAAATAATGGATGCATTAGTGATAATTTTTCAAAACTCTTTAGATTCTGGAGTAGTTCCTGAGGATTGGAGGGTAGCAAACGTAACCCCACTTTTTAAGAAGGGAGGGAGAGAGAAAACGGGGAATTACAGACCAGTTAGTCTAACATCGGTAGTGGGGAAACTGCTAGAGTCACTTATTAAAGATGGGATAGCAGCACATTTGGAAAGTGGTGAAATCATTGGACAAAGTCAGCATGGATTTACGAAAGGTAAATCCTGTCTGACGAATCTTATAGAATTTTTCGAGGATGTAACTAGTAGAGTGGATAGGGGAGAACCAGTGGATGTGTTGTATCTGGACTTTCAGAAGGCTTTCGACAAGGTACCACATAAGAGATTAGTATACAAACTTAAAGCACACGGTATTGGGGGTTCAGTATTGATGTGGATAGAGAACTGGCTAGCAAACAGGAAGCAAAGAGTAGGAGTAAACGGGTCCTTTTCACAATGGCAGGCAGTGACTAGTGGGGTACCGCAAGGCTCAGTGCTGGGACCCCAGCTATTTACAATTTATATTAATGAACTGGATGAGGGAATTGAAGGCAACATCTCTAAGTTTGTGGATGACACTAAGCTGGGGGGCAGTGTTAGCTGTGAGGAGGATGCTAGGAGACTGCAAGGTGACTTGGATAGGCTGGGTGAGCGGGCAAATGTTTGGCAGATGCAGTATAATGTGGATAAACGTGAGGTTATCCACTTTGGTGGCAAAAACAGGAAAGCAGACTATTATCTAAATGGTGGCCGATTAGGAAATGGGGAGATGCAGCGAGACCTGGGTGTCATGGTACACCAGTCATTGAAAGTAGGCATGCAGGTGCAGCAGGCAGTGAAGAAAGCGAATGGTATGTTAGCTTTCATAGCAAAAGGATTTGAGTATAGGAGCAGGGAGGTTCTACTGCAGTTATACAGAGTCTTGGTGAGACCACACCTGGAGTATTGCGTACAGTTTTGGTCTCCAAATCTGAGGAAGGACATTATAGCCATAGAGGGAGTGCAGAGAAGGTTCACCAGACTGATTCCTGGGATGTCAGGACTTTCATATGAAGAAAGACTGGATAGACTTGGCTTATACTCGCTAGAATTTAGGAGATTGAGAGGGGATCTTATAGAAACGTACAAAATTCTTATGGGGTTGGACAGGCTAGATGCAGGAAGATTGTTCCTGATGTTGGGGAAGTCCAGGACAAGGGGTCACAGCTTAAGGATAAGGGGGAAATCCTTTAAGATCGAGATGAGGAAAAACTTTTTCACACAGAGAGTGGTGAATCTCTGGAACTCTCTGCCACAGAGGGTAGTTGAGGCCAGTTCATTGGCTATATTTAAGAGGAAGTTAGATGTGGCCCTTGTGGCTAAGGGGATCAGGGGGTATGGAGAGAAGGCAGGTACGGGATACTGAGTTGGATGATCAGCCATGATCATATTGAATGGCGGTGCAGGCTCGAAGGGCCGAATGGCCTACTCCTGCACCTATTTTCTATGTATTGTCTCTGTTCAATGATAGTTTTATTTGTGTGAAAAGTTCATATTTTGAATGAAGATATGTTTTATACATGAAGATTATTCAGATAAATGAATTTGAATGTTAATTGTCGCCAAGTGGTTATTGACCTTTAATAACCTCACAGAGACTAAGTAGTAGTTTTAATGTGGTGTTAGGATGAGGGCAATTGTGATTTTTTTCTTTCCCACCAGGTCAATCCAGCACCAAATCTACAACCTAGAACGTAGACCAGGCCCTTTGGCTCACAATGTCATTAAAAGCAATAGGGTCATAGCGTCATACAGCATGGAAACAGGCCCTTCAGCCCAACTTGTCCATGTTAACCAAGATGATCCATATACACTAGTCCCACCTGTCCACGTTCGGTCCATATCTCTCTAATCCTCTCCTATACATGTACCTGTCCAAATGTACTTTGCCATAATCAAATCTGTAGCCTACGTTAATGATTTAGATGAAGGGATTAAAAGTAACATTAGCAAATTTGCAGATGACACAAAGCTGGGTGGCAGTGTGAACTGTGAGGAAGATGCTATGAGGATGCAGGGTGACTTGGACAGGTTGAGTGAGTTGGCAGATGAATGGCAGATGCAGTTTAATTTGGATAAATGTGAGGTTATCCACTTTGGTGGCAAGAACAGGAAGGCATATTATTACCTGAATGGTGTCAAGTTAGGAAAAGGGGAACTACAACGAGATCTGGGTGTCCTTGTTCATCAGTCACTGAAAGTTAGCATGCAGGTACAGCAGGCAGCGAAGAAAGCTAATGGCATGTTGGACTTCATAACAAGAGGAGTTGAGTATAGGAGCAAAGAGGTCCTTCTGCAGTTGAACAGGGCCCTAGTTAGACCACACCTGGAGTATTGTGTACAGTTTTGGTCTCCAAATTTGAGGAAGGACATTCTCGCTATTGAGGGAGTGCGGCGTAGGTTCACCAGGTTAATTCCCGGGATGGCGGGACTGTCATATGTTGAAAGAATGGAGCGACTGGGCTTGCATACACTGTAATTTAGAAGGATGAGAGGGTTTCTTATTGATACAAATAAGATTATTAAGGGAGTCCAGAACCAGGGGCCACAGTTTAAGAATAAGGGGTCGGCCATTTAGATGAGGAAAATATTTTCTCCCAGAGAGTTGTGAATCTGTGGAATTCTCTGCCTCGGAAGGCAGTGGAGGCCAATTCTCTGGATGCTTTCAAGAGAGAGCTAGATAGAGCTCTTAAAGATAGCAGAGTCAAGGGATATGGGGAGAAGGAAGGAACAGGGTACGGATTGTGGATGATCAGCCATGATCACATTGAATGGCGGTGCTGGCTCGAAGGGTCGAATGGCTTACTCCTGCACCTATTGTCCATTGTCTATTTTAAATAAGGTCATAAGTGATAGGAGCAGAATTAGGCCATTTGGCCCATCACGTCTGCTCCGCCATTCAAACATGGCTGATCTATCTCTCCCTCTTAACCCCATTCTCCTGTCGTCCCCATAACCCATGTTGTCATAGTATCTGTCCCCACTACCACCTCTGGCAGCTGGCTCCCTACACCCGCCACCCACTGTGTGGAAAAAGCTGCTCCTTTGGATTATGGGATTCCAACAAAATCTATGAATTGAAACAACATGGACTTTATTACTTCTGCACCCAGCAGGCCTGTAACTGAAACAGCTGCCCACTCATCCAAACCAAAACAAAGAATTAATGTCTGAAGCCAGGTAAACAACTCTCTGATTTCTTCCTGGGCTCTGGCAATTATACGGTCCATAATTGGTGGGAGAAATTAAGAGCAAGCAGCAAGAATGAAAAAAATGCAATATCAAAACTCATAAAATGGCAGTGATTTTGCCACTGCAGTGATAACAGCCATTCAAAAATACAATAAGGGTAATTAACTTTAAAGGTTTTCCTGCTTACAGTTTTTAGTGGTGGAACGATTAAATGGTCTCTTTTGCTAATGCTCTTGTATTCGAGGTGAGATTAGTGTCTTTAAACTGTTGCTCAGGTCGTGCTGCGCGCTCCGCAGGGCTCCTTGAATTTCTCGAACATGGCGGCGGTGGCGGCCGTTATCGCCGCGCGGGTGCGGGGCAGCGCGGTCAGAAGGAGGACGTGGCGGCCATTACTCCCTCTGGGAGAGGCCGTCTATGGAGACCTGCCATTCCTCCGTCGATTCCTCTGGCCATCACGGAAGGCGACCTTCTCTCCGTCTCCCCCGCCCGATCGTCTGTCACGCGGGTGGGTGGGCTTCACCTCGTGGAAGCCACGATCGGCCGGCCTTCCGAATGTGGCTTTTAGACCTGCTGGGTGAGTGTGAGGAGCTGTGGGATGTGGTGGAGGCTCGTGAGGCTGATCGATCGGCTCTGGGGCCTCCGCTGCTTGCGAGGCGAGGCGATGCCGTGCGCTTAGTCTTCGGGCTGCCACACCTGTGTTTCTTGCTCTTCTTCTTGCTTCTTTCTTCTTGCTCTTTGGACTGTGAGCTGTTTTTTTTTCGAACTTTTTTTTTTCTTCTCTTTCCTTTGACTGAGCATTGGGACTGGTTGACCGTCCTCGGCTCCGAGTTTTCTTTTTCTTCTTCTTCTTCTTCTTTTCTTTATCGGCCTGCAGTCGCTCATTAATAATAATAATAATAATGATAATATATTTTATTGTGACTGCACATAGGTGCAACGAGATTTGGTATGCAGCTTCCATCTGATAGTCATGACTTAAACAACTAATAACATTTAGATACCCCGAGAAACATGATTAAATTAAAAAAAATAAAAAAGAACAGTAAAACAGTCTAAAGTGCAAATATGTCTGTGCCGGGTCGATGTGCGTGAATACAATTCATGGGGGGGGGGGCGGGGGGGGGGGGGGGTGCACTCAGCAGGGCCGGTTCAGAGCAGCGATGGCTCTGGGGATGAAGCTGTTCCTGAGTCTGGAGGTGCGGGCGTAGAAGGCCTTGTAACGTCTGCCGGAAGGTAGGAGTTCGAACAGTCCATTACAAGGGTGTGAGGAGTCTTTGTGGATGCTGACGGCCTTCCTGAGACACCGTGTGTAGTAGATGCCCTCCAAGGCTGGTAGCTGTGTCCAAATAATCTTCTGCGCCCTGTGGACGACGCGCTGAAGAGCTCTCCTCTCCGCCTCCGTGCAGCTGAGATACCACAGAGAGATGCCATGTGTTAGTACGCTCTCTGTGGTGCAGCGGTAGAAGGTTGTCAGCAGCTGTTGGCCAGTCTTTTTTAATGTTCTTAGGAAGAACAGTCGTTGCTGTGCCTTCTTGATCAGCGCAGCGCTGTTGGTGGACCATGTGAGATCCTCCGAAATGTGTGAGCCCAGAAACCTAAAGCTGGACACTCTCTTCACACTGTCCCCGTAGATAGAGATTGGGGCGTGTTCCCCATTTTGTGTCCTCCTGAAGTCGATAATCAGCTCCTTGGTCTTGGAGGTGTTTAGGGACAAGTTGTTACGTGAGCACCAGTCCGCCAGGTTCTGCACCTCCACTCTATACTTTGTTTCATTACCATTGGTGATCAGCCCTATCACCGTTGTGTCGTCTGCAAACTTGACGATGGTGTTGGTGTCGAATGCAGGAACACAGTTGTGTGTTTCTCATTCTCATTCTTCTTCTTCTTCTTGCATGGAGAGTGGTCCCGGTGGCTTGAGTCCCTCCATTTTTACTCTGACACCATGTAATGTCTGCTGTAAGACCCTGTTGTGACTAGCACAATGGATACACTTCCGACACCCCTGACATCGTGTAAGAAGAGTTTATTCTCAACAACTAACAGAAACTTCTCGAGGTCTCTTGACCTCAGTCACGAGGCACAGCTTCTACTCTTGGCCTCAAGGGACACTGGCATTTACATTACATTTACATTACACCACCCACATAATTACAGGCAGATAAAATGTAAAGGTAACTGGTTATAGTTGTAACATACTGAGTCAAGCTAAATGGCTACTACACACCATTCAACAATGGCTGATCTATCTTTCCCTCTCAACCCCATTGTCATGCCTTCCCTTAACCTCTGACCCCTGTACTAAGTAAGAATCTATATATCTCTGCCATAAAAATATTCACTCTTGGCCTCCACAGCCTTCTGTGGCAAAGAATTGCACAGATTCACCACCCCCTGACTAAAGATATTCCTCCTCATCTCCTTCCTAAAGGAACATCCTTTAATTCTGAGGCTATGACCTCTAGTCCTAGACTCTCCCACTAGTAGAAACATCCTCCCCACATCCACTCTATCCAAGCCTTTCATAATGCTTTTTTCCGCTGTATGTTTCAATGAGATCCCCCCTCATTGTTCTAAACTCCAGCGAGTACAGGCCCAGTGCCGACAAATGCTCATCATAGATTCTCCCTCTGACTATGTGGGTTTTCTCCGGGTTCTCTAGTTTCCTCTCCCATCCAAAGACCTGCAGGTTTGTAGGTTAATTAACTTCTGCAAATTGTTCCTCGTGTGTAGGGAGTGGATGTGAAAGTTAACACAGAACTAGTGTACAGCTGATCGGTTGGTTAGCATGGACTCGGTGGGCCGAAGGGCCTGTTCCCAAGCTGTATCTGTGAATCAATCAATACATTGATTATGAAAAAGATAATTGAAAAATATTTTATTGGCAAAATAATCGAATTTATTTTAGTTTAGTTTGGAGATACAGCATGGAAACAGGTCCTACGGCCCACCGACTCCGCACCAACCAGCGATCCCCGCACACTAGTTCCATGTTATCCCAGTTTTTGCATCCTACACACTAGGGACAATTTTTCAGAAGTCAATTAAACCGACAAACTTGCACGTCTTTGGGATGTGGAAGGAAACCAAAGAAATTTAGGGACTATGGACAATTTTACATTTATACCAAGCCAATTAGTCTACACACCTGTATGTCTTTGGGGTGTGGGTGGAAACCGGCGCACCCAGTGAAAACCCACGCAGGTAACGGGGAGAAACGTACAAACTCCAAACAGACAGCACCTGTAGTCAGGGTCGAACCCGGTTCTCTGGCGCTGTCAGGCAGTAGCTCTATCGCTGCACCACCGTGCTGCCCAAGTTGATAGTATATCTTAGGTTATGCTAATCTTATATTACATTACTATCTTAAGTCAATCACTTATGTTACTATATCTTTTCACTGAGAATTCAAATTATACAAAGTTTTAATAATCATGAACTTTGTAAATTCAGTGTAACTATTCCAACGCAATTCTGATCACCTGTGAAGATCAAATGTCCTTAGTTTGGGTTAATCTTGGAGCTGACCAAAGAAAAAGGTTAAATTATCCAGCGTGGCATCCATGTTTGGTACACAGTAGTGGCAGTGTGTTGCAATTTGTCTTTGAATTTCATTTCAACAACATCAATGCAATATAATGCACCTCGTGTAACCCACTAGAGATAAATATTTGCAGACACAAAGGTTTTAAACAATGAGCGTCCGTGTTCTTATAATACGTTTGCATCATTGGGCGGCACAGTGGCACAGCGGTAGAGTGACTGCCTTGCAGCATCAGGAACCTGGGTTTGATCCTGACTATGGGTGCTGTCTGTACAGAGTTTGTACGTTCTCCCTGTGACCTGCATGGGTTTTCCCCGGGTTTCCTCCCACACTCCAAAGGCATACAGGTGTGTAGGTTAATTGGCATGGTATGAATGTAAAATTGGCCCTAGTGTGTGTAGGATAACATTAACATGTGGGGATCGCTGGTCGGAGTGGACTCGGTGGATCGAAGGGCCTGTTTCCGTACTGTAACTCTAAACTAAACTAAACTAAACTTAACTTAATGTTATATCTGTTCAAAACACTGCTGTGCAATTAATTGCCCTTCATATAGTAATCCGGTTACCTATGAAAATTACAATTAAATCTTTTGTGGAGTTTGCATGTTCTCCCTGTGACCGCGTGGGTTTCCTCCGGGTACTGCGGTTTCCGCCCACATCCTAAAGATGTGCGGGTTTGTAGGTTAATTGACCTCTGAAAATTGCTCCTAATGTGTGGAGAGAGAATGTTAAAGTGGAACAATATAAATAGTGTGAACGGGCGAATAATGGTCGACGTGAACTAGCGCTGTTTCTGTGCTGTATCTCTAAGCAAAAACAAAAAAATCAAAATGCTGGAATTACTCTTGAGAATAGAGGAGAACTATAAACGTCACATAGAACCACAGCAACCCCTTGGATAAGAGCTGTCCAGCGATTTTATGGAACAAAAGGTGGTGATTTTGTGAAAATGTTAAAAAACCATGATTGATTGAGAGAAAGTGAATAAACGATGATTGTTTCCATTGGGAGATTAATTGAAAGCGTAGATTTCCAGTAATAAGAAAATGGATCCAAGGCATTATGTTTCACACATTGAGCAGTCGTCAGCTGGTATTCAGTTCCTGAAAAAGTGATGGGTGTGATCCAATCATGGCTTTCATTAAAGAATTAGTCAAATACCTGAAAGGGAAAAAAAAGGGAAAAAAACTCCAAGGCTGTGGAAAAGGTTCAGTGAATAGGTAAAACTGAAGTGTTCTTATCCAAAGGCTTGCTTCAGCTCTCTAACAAATTGATGGTCACTATAAGAGTGTTTGTTCGCGTCATCTCTGATTAAATCACCTTAAATGTGCGTTTCTGATGATGACTAATGCTTCAAAAAGGTTTTCTGCTATCGTCATCAAATTCCTCCATGATTTAGGATGCCTATTTGTTATCTAATGGTTCATAAGTCACAGGAGCAGAATTAGGCCATTCAGCCCATCGAGTCCAATCTGCCATTCAATCATGGCTGATCTATCTTTCCCTCTCAACCATCATTCACCTGTCTTATTTCCAAGGTTAGCTTTCTTGTTCTCTCTCCAGTATTCCCGATAAAGTTATTTTTATGTGTTCTCCATGGCATTCTATTCCAACGTGAAATTGTACATATTTAGCTGTGTAGGTCAATGAATGATTCTGTTTGAGAAGCCCCATTGGAAAATTCATTTGCACAGCCCCTTGGTCTTTGCTTACACAGTGCAATGGAAATCAGCTAAGCCCATGGATAGGGTCTAGGGAGTTGATGGTGGCACGGCAGCACAGCAGTAGAGTTACTGCCTCACAGTGCCAGAGACCTGATTTTGATCCTGACTAAGGAGTTGTCTGTGCGGAGTTTTACGTTCTCCTCGTGACCTCGTGGGTTTTCTCCTGGTGCTGAGGTTTCCTCCCACACTCCAAAGACGTACAGGCTTGTAGGTTAATTTTCTTTGGATAAAAATCATAAAAATTGTCCTTAGTGTGTAGCATAGTGTTGGTGTACGGATAATCGCTGCTCGGCGGCAGACACGATGGGCCGTAGGCCTGTTTCCACGCTGTATGTCTGGAGTCTAAAGGGAGAACGTGCAAACTCCATACAGGACAGCACATTAGGGTATGTTTCCTGCGCAGTATCTCTAAAGTCTTAAAGTTTACTGGAGGAATTCTGACTTGCAGTAAGTTCCTCATTTTGAACTATGTTTTATTTTTCTGTGTTTATGTTTCATTTAAATTGAAAAATATTCTCTGTATCTATGTTTCATTTAAATTGAAAAATATGCTCGGCACATATCTCCTATTAAACTTAAGCATCCTAGTTGTTTCCTTTTTATAGTCCTCTCAATTTACCCGGTGGACTTGAAATAATTATGTACACATCTGGCCAGAGCTCAGTGCACCTTCCTTCAAATTACAGCCGTCTAAATTGTGTTTCTTAAATGCTTCTTCTCAAAAATGAATTACTCAGCACCTCTTTGCATTAAATCTTATCTGGCGTGTATCTGCCCATTTTATTGGCCTTTCCAAGTCCTTTGAAGTTTGTTACTGTTCATCACATTGTATGTAAAGCGCAAAAAATTAGGTTCTAATTGCCTGTGACATTTCTGCACACATTCATTGTCTTTAACTCGTTTTCACCTAGCCCACAGCTAACAATGTCTGTTTCCTTTATCATTGCTACTTTTTGCATATATTTCATTCATTTGGTTCTATGTCTCTCTATACACCATCAATATCTCTCATTTCCCTTTCCCCTGACTCTCAGTCTGAAGAAGGGTCTCGACCCGAAACGTCACCTATTCCTTTTCTCCACAGATGCTGCCTGACCCGTTGAGATATTCCAGCATTTTGTCTCTACTGCATGCATTCTGTCAGTTATTAAATAGTTCTATGTTGAAGTTAAAAAAAGAGGCGTATAAAATCATGAGAGGAATAGATCGGGTAGATGCACAGAGTTTCTTGCCCAGAGTAGGTGAATCGAGGACCATAAGACATAGGTTTAAGGTAAAGGGGGAAAGATTTAATAGGAATATAAGGCGTAACTTATTCACATGATAGATGGTGGATGAATGGAAGAAGTTGTCAGAGGGGGTAGTTGAAGCAGGTACTATCTCAATGTTTAAGAAACAGTTAGACAGGTACATCGATAGTACTGGTTTGGAGGGATATGGACCAAATGCGGGCAGGTGGGACTAGTGTAGCTGGGACATGTTGGTCGGTGTGGGCAAGTTGGGCTGAAGGGCCTGTTTCCACACTGTATCTCTCTCTGACTCTATGACTCTAAGGGTGCTCTAAGGAACTCTCTAAGGATAACGCAACCAGTGTAATCTTAGTTTCTCACGTGAAATCTGAAGAAAATCGTAAAGTTATTGCAAAACAAAATCAGGGATATGAGGGAATGGTGCTGGAGATTGTGACCTTGCTGCACGTTCAGTTTTTGATGTCGACTTTTATAATGACAGATTTTTTTTACTGTACGAGCTGTCGAATTAAGTATTCCACTTCCGCTGGTAACCTTTCGAAAACATGAATTTTATGGATTATTCTGAACTGGCATTGATAGAAGATCAAAATAAATAATAGGAGTGAAAACATGAAATTTCAAAATTGCCGTTCTCAACGATGAAAAATTAATATTAATATGTAGTGAACCTTCTGACCTTCGAGTTAATGATCAGTATCCAGTAGACTAGTTTGTTGCACCCTGTGTGTGAACCCAAATCACAGGCCTTCACTCCACTAACGAAGCGTTCTTCTCTCAAGAGTGATAGAGTCATACAGCGTGGAAACAAGTCTTTCTTGGCC
>CM075984.1:49911556-50141969 GCA_038087875.1 Malacoraja senta
TTACCATGCAATCGTCCCTGTGTGGCCTTCAGTTCACTTTGCAGATCACCACAATTTGAAAGTTTGAAGACAAATGTTGATTGTATCACAGATGCGACCAGCTCCAAATTAATTTCTCCATTACTCTCTTTACTGGTCAAAAAAAGACACACACTTGTCAGGCAGCATCTCTTGAGAACATGGATAGGTGACTTTGGACCAGATTTTAGAGATACAACGTGGAAACAAACCCTTCGGACCACCGAGATGGCATCGACCAGCGATCACCCCCACACCAACACTGTCCTACCACACAGTAGGGACATTTGACAATTTTACCAAAGCCAATTAACCTACAAACCTGTACGTGTTTAGAGTGTGGGAGGAAACCGGAGGGCCCGGAGTAAACCCATGTGGTCACAGGGGGAACGTAAACTCCATACAGACAGCACCCGAGGTCATGATTGAACACGGGTCCCTGGTGCTGTCAGGCAGCAACTCTACCGCTGTGCCACCGTGCCGCCATGCAAGAACAAACATTTAATCAGATGGAAGGGTCTCGAACCGAAATATCACCTATCCATGTTCTCCAAAGATGCTGCCGGACCCGCTGAGGTACTCCAGCACTTTGTGTGTGTTTTTTTTGTTGTAAACCGGCATCTGCAGTTCCTCATTTCCATTCCTGCCTTTACTGCTGTTGCACATGTAGACATTCCCTGTTATATCTGTTGGTGCCATCAGATGTAAAATCACATACATGGATTTTAATTGCCAATTGATTTCTGAGGTTGGAAGGATTCTGGTCAAGGATATAAATAACAAGGATGCTCATTATCACCACAGCTGTTTGCTCTCATTATTGAACCGCTAGCAGAAAAATTAGAATACACCCTGATATCCATGGATATAATACTAAAGACTCATATAATAAAATATCTTTATACGCGGATGATATATTACTGTACATTACAAAACCTCAAATCACTATACCAAATATATTAAATTTAATTGAAGACTTCGGATCTTTTTCTGGATACAGAATAAATTGGAATAAAAGTGAAATTATGTCAATAAAACCGAAAGTTCAACACATCTTTTAAAATTCCCTTTTAAAATAGCTACAGAAAAATTTAAATACTTGGGAATCGAAATTACCAGAAAATATCAAGGTATGTTTAGGGCAAATTTTGACCCCCTACTTAATAAATTAAACACACTAATTAAATTCTGGAAAACGCTCCCGATGTCTTTAATAGGTCGAATAAACGCAATAAAAATGATCTTTCTACCACAAATTTTATACCTATTTCAATCAATTCCTATATACTTACCAAAGAAGTTTTTTTAAAAACTCGACTCAGATATCACTAATTTTATATGGGACTATAAATCACATAGAATACAAAAAACTCATCTGAATAAACCTAAAGTATTAGGGGGTTTAGCACTACCTAATTTTATGTATTATTATTGGTCAGTAAATATTAAAAATATGATTCAACTGATGGATAACTCCGCCCAGCAAGTGGACTGGATTGTAATGGAGAAAGAGGATTGCTCCTCTAGAAACATTGGAGCGATCCTCCTTTCTCCAATGAAATTGAATAACATAAATTATAATAAGAACCAATTATTCATAGTACAATCCGAATTTGGAAGCAAATAAAACAAAATTTAAAATTAAGAAATTTATCACTTTTATTACCTATAGTTAATAACCCTTCGTTTAATCCTTCTATTATAGATAAAGCTTTTACACATTGGGATAGACTAGGAATTAAAATGCTTGGTGACTTGTATGAAACTGGAAAATTACTTTCATTTCAACAATTACAAATAAAATATAAACTCGGAAATAATCAATATTTTAAATATTTTCAAATATGCGATTATTTGAAAAAATATACAAAAGATCATTATAATAACCCAGTAGATGTATTGGACGAGGCAATGCAGATAAAAGCGGAATCAGCAAACTTAATATCATATTTGTATAATATTATCTTAAATGTACAAATACCATCTACGGAGGGTATCAGAAGAGACTGGGAACAAGAGTTAGCTATTAAAATTTCAAAGGAAAGTTGGAATGAATACTTATTAAACGTGCATAAATGCTCGATTAATGTAAGACACACTTTAATACAATTTAAAATTTTACATAGATTATATTATTCGAAAACTAAAATTCATAAAATTTTCCCAAATGTATCATCTATTTGTGATAAATGTCAATCCCAAGAAGCTACTATAGCGCACTCATTCGTTTTCTGTACAAAAATTCAAAAATTTTGGAATTAAATTTTTGAAATCTTTACAAAGGTATTTAAAACAAGACTGATACCCAAAGCAGAATGGATTATCTTCGGAATAACGGAAGATGGTCCAGAACTAAATGTGTTTCAAAAGAAACTAATGGACTATGGGTTAATAACTGGAAAAAAGCTAATTCTAAAATTTTGGAAGAAGGCTCCAATACCAACTATAAATATGTGGATTTCAAATATGTTTGAAACATTACACCTTGAAGAGATAAGACTCCTCCTAGCAGGTAAACCAGATCATTTCCACCTGACGTGGTCTGCATTTATAGAATTATTACAAAAATAGGGTGCAAAAGTACTTTAAAAAAAAAAAAAAAAAAAATTGAGGTCAGGTAAGGGGGGATGATAGTTGAAGAGTTGGTATGTCCCATTTACGTAATGCTCAAAAAATATTTGTTTCTCTCTTTTTCCTCTTTCTCTTTCTCTTTCTTTTCTAGGGCCTATTTCTTAACTCTTTTTCTTTTGTTTTTAATTTTGCTCTTATAGGGTCTTCGTCCTTTTTTGTTGTCACATTTTCTACACTTTCACTTTTTCCTTCACTTTCTTCTTTCTTTCAATCTTTTCCTTTTCTAGTGTAAAAAATAAATGGAGTACATTAATTGTAAGAAGATATAAATGACGAGTACTAATGTATGTGGTTGTAATGTAATGTACTTCTAATAAATAAAAATTAAATTTTTTTTTTTTTTTAAAAAGGATATAAAATAGAAAACCTTGCAAAGTAGCAAGAAATCTCCTCGGTTTATAAATGCCACCAAAACTCAGTAGACAATGCACATTCTGACAAATTGCCCGATATCTTGTTATTCAATATCAAGGTTGGATAATTCAATGAGTTCTTTGTAAAGCTGAGATCATTTATTCCATTGTAAAGCAGGCCATAGAGCTGGTATTTTGTTTGATTACTAGGAATTACATCAAAGGGTTTAACTGTTAGAGTATAATTCTTCAGTAGCTTCTGATTGGAAACAGCTTCCTTATAAAACATATCGTATTAGTTTTGCAATGATCGAAATCTTATCCTCCAACAGTCCAATCATTTTTGATTAGTTTTGAAATTAAGATTTGGTAACTGACCACTCCTTTATACAGAAATCTGTCCTCACAGAAGGATTTTATAGAGGTGTACAAAATCATGAAAGGAACATGAAAGATGCTCTTATCCAGAGTAGGGAAATTAAGAATCAATGGTAAGGTTGGGGGGGGGGGAAGATTTAATAGGAACCAGAGGGGTAACTTTTTCACACAAAGGGTGGTGGGTGTATGGAACGAGCTGCCAGAGGAGGTAGTTGAGGCAGGGACTATCGCAACGTTTAGAGGGATATGGGCCAAATGCAGGCAGGAAGGGTTACTGTACATGATGGCATGGTGGCACAGCGGTAGAGTTGCTGCCTCACAGCACCAGCCGCCTGGGTTCGGTCCTGACTAAGGGTGCTGTCTGTGCAGAGTTTGTACGTTCTCCCCGTGACCATGTGGGTTTTCTCCAGATGCTCTGGTTTATAGACAATAGACAATAGGTGCAGGAGTAGGCCATTCGGCCCTTCTAGCCAGCACCGCCATTCAACGTGATCATGGCTGATCATCCACAATCAGTACCCCGTTCCTGCCTTTTCCCCATATCCCTTGACTCCGCTACTTTTAAGAGCCCTATCTAGCTCTCTCTTGAAATTATCCAGAGAACCTGTCTCCACCGCCCTCCGAGGCAGAGAATTCCACAGACTCACCACTCTCTGTGAGAAAAAGTGTTACCTCATCTCCGTTCTAAATGGCTTACTCCTTATTCTTAAACTGTGGCCCCTGGTTCTGGACTCCCCAAACATCGGGAACATGTTTCCTGCCTCTAGCATGTCCAAACCCTTAACAATCTTATATGTTTCAATGAGATATCCTCTCATCCTTCTACTCCAGAGTTTCCTCCCACAACACAAAGACGAACAGGTTTGTACGTTAATTGTCTTTGGTAAAATTGTACAATTGTCTCCACTGTGTAGGGTTGTGCTAGCATACGGGGATCGCTGGTTGGCGTGGACTCGGTGGGCCGAAGACCCTGCTTACGCAGTGCATCTTTAAAGTCCATAGCAAAATCCAAAGAATAGAGCACATTTTCAAAGTTTATTATAGGAAAGCTTATTTTAAAATAACAATTGTAAATAGAAATTGGTGAATTAAAAGTAAGCACATCTTTATTTCAGTCGAGCCTGTGCTAGCTTGGACGATGATAATTAAATGCATGGCAGGTACAGTAGTTGGTTTATAATTCATTCCCATTGAAGGAAGTGGAATTGGTGGCAAGACTCAAACTTTGAGCCAAAGATGATAGCCTTGTCTCGGAAGGAACTGCAGATGTAGGTTTAAGCCGAAGATAGACACAAAATGGTGGAGTGACTCAGCGGGACAGGCAGCATCTCTGGAGAGAAGGAATGGGTGGCCTTTCGGGTCGGGACCCTTCTTCAGACTGATAAACTGGTGTTCTCTTGGTGCATAAATAGCGACAATATTTGCTGGTCCAAAACTTAATATAGGATGGTCCAGACGGTACGAAATAATAGAAGGGAAATTGTTGTAACCTGGGTTCAGTCTCGTCCTTGCATGCTGCCTGCACAGTGTTTGCTCCACAAATGTGTTTATTTGTATCAAATGCTCCAGTTTGGCATCACATCTCTGGAAGTGGTGGCGCTGCCCAAGCAGCTGTGGCTCGCCTGCAGTCCGTTTGTCTTTTTCTTTTTTTTTGTTTTCTTTTGTCTTGTTGGACGTATGTTTTAGTTTATTTTTAGTCTGGGGGGGGGGGGGGTGGGGGGTGGGGGAAACTTGTATGTGTGTGTGGGGGGTGGGGGAAACTTGTTTTAGTCTCTTCCTTCGGGGGGATGCGACATTTTCTTTGTTGTATCTCCGTCTCCGTCTGCGATGAGGCTTAATGGCGGAGCTGGCGGCCTCCAACTGGGGCCGACCTCGAGGCTCCGGAGGCAGAGCAAGGACTCACCATCGCGAAGCTGGCCGACTTCGGGGCTGTGGTGGCGCTGCGGCGGCGGCCCGACTTCAGAGCCTCGGAGGCTTCAGCCTCGGGCCCAGTGGACTCGGCCGTGGGCCCAGTGGACTCCGCCGCGGGCCCAGTGGATGACACCGTCGGGAGCTCGCAGGTCCCAGGTTGCCGACCGATTCTCCGGAGCTCCCTCAACAACAGCTTCGTCCACTGGACTGGAGGGTGGCAGCTTCGTCCGCCCCAGAGTTTGAACCGGCCCGTTCGCGGAGCTCGGATTCGGCCGCGGGACTTACCATCTCCCGGTAGGGGGGGCTAACATCGAAAGCCTGGATCGCCTCAACGCAGAGGGAGAACAAGGAAGGAAGAGACAAGGGACTTTAAGACTTTTCCCTTCCATCACAGTGAGGAGGTGCCTGGTAGACTCACTGTGGTGGATGTTAAACTGTGTTCATTGTGTGTTCTGTTATTTTATTCTCTGTCATGACTGCAAGGTAGGTAATGTCATTCAAACTAAAAGTTTGAATGACAATAAAGGAGACTTTACTTTACTTTACATCCCTAAGACATGGATATCTTTAAAGGAGAGATAGATAGATTCTTGATCAGTACGGGTGTCAAGGGTTATGAGGAGGACAGGGGAATGAGATTAGGAGGGAGAGATAGATCAGCTGTGATTGAATGGCGGAGTAGACTTGATGGGCTGAATGGCCTAATTCCATCTCCTATGACCTAATGACACACTTAAGTTTGACAAACATACATTAGGCGACACGGTGGCGCATCAGTAGAGTTGCTGCCTCACAGAGACAGAGACCCGGGTTAGTTCCTGACTACGTGTGCTGTCTGTACGGAGTTTGCACGTTCTCCAATTTCCTCCCACACTCCAAAGGCCTACAGGTTTGTAGGCTAATTTGGTTCAGTGAGAATCGTAAATTGTCCCCAGTGTTCCTACACACCAGGAACAATTTACAAATTTTACTGAACCCAATTAATTGAACTCAGTTACTGAACTCAATTGATGCTAATGTCCGGTGTGATCGCTGGTAGGCGTGGACTGGGTGGGGTGAAGGGCCTGCTTCCGCGCTGTATCTCCAAAGTCTAAATAGATTCAAATACACAGGACAAGATGTTAAGAAGTCCCTTGTGCCAATAGGTGGGGAGCATTTCACGACATTCGTTGATTGTTGAGAGTGGTAGACGCTCAACATCGGGGGGGGGGGTTGGGGGGGGTAACCTTCAGGACAGTTGGGCACAGGACACATCATCAGTAGTGTACCCTTGCATCACTGGGTGTTTCGGCCTTTTAACACTATACACCCTCCACAAGGGCGGCCCGCTGCAGGATGATCAACCCTCAGCGCATGTCCCGTGTCAAACCGTCCCAAAGATTCACCCCGACATACTTGGGGCTCAGCATGGGTCTTTCCGCTTGAGCCAAATCCACCGGCTGCTTCTTTCAGCCGCCTCTGAGAGTGATCTTATGGTCTTCCGCAGAGCCTGACCGTGGATTCCAAGCTCCTTCAGCAGTCTGATGGTAGATGATGCAACAAATCCTCTGCATCCCACTTCAACTGGATAGACTTTGGTGTTCCAGCCACGCTGCGTTGCCTCTGCTGCAAGCTCTGCGTAGCGCAGCTTCTTACGCTCATAGGCCTCCTCAACAGAGTTCTCCCATGGAACTGTGAACTCTATGATGTAAGCAGTCTTCTGTGAAGGGGACCAGAACACCAAGTCTGGCCTGAGGGTGGTGGAAGCAATTTCAGGTGGAAAAATTAGTTGTCGGCCGATGTCCGCCAGCATCCTCCAGTCACGGGCCGTGCATTGGCTTCCTTCTTCTGATCTGGTGGAAGGAAGTTTAGAAGTTTTCTGTCCTTCTCGGACAAAGGTTATTACCCTTAGGGGAGGGGGGTTGCTTGCTCTCGGAGGCAAGGAGTTGGTCGCACACCGCCTGTTCTCAAGGGCTGATGCCAGGCTTTTTAGTATCTGATTATGCCGCCACGTGTATCTCCCTTGCGTGAGGCTGGTCTTGCAGCCTACCATGATGTGTTTGAGGGTCGCTGGAGTTGGGCAGATGGCACAGGTTGGATCCTCGCCGTACCACTGATGGAGGTTCTTTGGTGATGGAAGCACGTCATATGTCGCTCTGATGATGAAGCTGATCTTGCTTGCTTCCATTTCCCATAGTTCTTTCCAGCTGATCTTCCTCCGCTCCACACCTTCCCACTGCATCCATTGCCCCTGCTTGGCAAGAGAGACCGCCTTTGCACTTCTTGCGGCCTCCTCCTGTCGCCGCACCTCCTCAACCACCAACGTCCTCCGCTCTGATGTTGTGGCCTTTCGCCAAGTTGGTTTACTTGTCGTAAGGCCAAAGCCTCCTCTTCCCTGCTGGACTTGCCCCACTATGTCTTTGTGCCTCAGGGCTGATGAAGCTTGCTGTACTGCATCAGATGGTGTTCACTTCCGGCCAGTTGCTAGGGGCGGCGCAACAGCACTGATGATCTTGTCTCTAGAGTCCCTCAGTGTCATCTGGAGTCTTACTTTAGAACACTTATATTCCTCTGTTAGACTAGTGAGAGGTAGTTCCAGGACCCCTTTGCCATAGAGGCCGATGTTAGTTAGACATCGTGGGACACCGAGCCATTTCTTCACGTATGAAGTTATGGTTCGCTCCATCTTCTCCACAGTTGTTATTGGGGCTTCATAAACGGTCAGTGGCCACATTGTCCGAGGAAGGAGTCCAAACTGTAGGCACCAGAGCTTCAGTTTCCCAGGCAGTAGGGTCTGATTGATGTTCTCCAGTCCATTGACAATTTCTTGCCTTAGTTGTTGCACCTGCTCTTTGTCCTTGAGACTTGCGTTATACCATCTTCCCAGGCTTTTAACTGGCTGCTCAGACACTGTTGGTATTGGGTCGTCACCAATACAGAACCTTGTGTCTCTAAGCACCCCCTTGACTATGGAGATGCTTCGAGATTTACTTGGTTTGATTTTCATTCGGGCCCACTTGATGTTCTACTGCAGCTTTCCAAGTAGCCGCTTGGTGCATGCTGCAGTAGTGGTTAGTGTTGTCATGTCGTCCATGTATGCCCTGATGGGTGGCAGACGGAGCCCAGCCCTGGTTCGTTCACCGCCCACCACCCATTTTGAGGCCCTGATGATGACTTCCATGGCCATTGTAAAGGCCAAGGGTGAGACTGTGCAGCCTGCCATGATGCCTACTTCCAAGCGCTGCCATGTTGTACTGAAGTCAGCTGTTATGAAGCACAGCTGCAGGTCTTGGTAATATTTCTTGACCAGTGTGGTGATGAGCTCTGGTACATGGAAAAAGGCAAAAGATTCCCAAAGGAGTTCATGGGGAACTGAACCAAATGCATTGGCCAGATCGAGGAAGATCACATGTAGGTCTCTCTTGTCCTTCTTAGCTGCTTGGATCCGGTGCCAGATCATGCTTGTATGCTCCAAGCAGCCCGAAAATCCTGGAATTCCTGCTTTCTGTACAGATGTATCAATGTACTTGTTTGTTACCAGATAGGTGGACAGCCTTTGTGATACAATGCTAAAAAAGATTTTTCCCTCGACGTTGAGGAGACATATTGGCCGGAATTGGCTGATGTCTGACGAATCCTTTTCTTTAGGTATTAGCACGCCGCCGGCCCTTCGCCAAGCCTTAGGTATTGTTTGCTTCTTCCACACCACCCTCATGAGCTTCCATAGAAAGCGTAACACATCCGGTGCGTTCTTATAGAGCTTGTATGGTACTCCGTTTGGCCCCGGAGCTGATGCTGCTCTTGCTCGCCGGACCGTGTTCTCCACCTCTTTCCATCTCGGAGGGCTGGTGTCCATGTTGAATTCAGGTGGTTGAATAGGCGGGATGTCATGTGGGATGACCAACTGCTCATGCCTTTTCGTGTCTTTGTGGGCCTTTTCCAGGTGTTCCTCCAATTCCTGTTTTGATGTTTTCAAAGTTCCACTTTTTTCCTTTGCGAAGAGGTCTTTGATGAACTTGAAAGGGTCTTTATAGAACCGTGTTCTTGTGTGTTCTTTCTTCTTGCGAAGTTTCCTCAAGTTCTCTGCTTTTCGCAAGGTTGCCAATCGGTTCTTGATGTCCTCTTGGAGTAGCATGAGACCTTCTCTCTCTGCGTCAGTTGCTTTTTTCCATTGCTTTTTCAACTGTCTCCTCTCTCTGATTAGCCTCTCGATCTCCTGCTGCCTCCTGGACTTGATTGGTGTTGGTAATTTCTTTCCACCTCTCCCTTTACTCACCCCAAACCGTTCTTCTCCATAGCTGTAGATTGTGTTGCCCATCCTTTCAAGCTTTTCCACTGCTGTGCCCGCTTGTTGCTCCAAGATATGTATAAGGTCACTGTTGACCGTCTCCCACTCTTTCTTTTCAACAGCCTTGGGCCATTTCACTCCAGGGTTAGTTCCTGACTACGTGTGCTGTCTGTACGGAGTTTGCACGTTCTCCAATTTCCTCCCACACTCCAAAGACCTACAGGTTTGTAGGCTAATTTGGTTCAGTGAGAATCGTAAATTGTCCCCAGTGTTCCTACACACTAGGAACAATTTACAAATTTTACTGAACCCAATTAATTGAACTCAATTACTGAACTCAATTGGTGCTAATGTCCGGGGTGATCACTGGTAGGCGCGGACTGGGTGGGGTGAAGGGCCTGCTTTCGCGCTGTATCTCTAAAGTCTAAATATAAGCGTACAAGTGCCAGAGAGAAACTTTCGTGGACAATGTATTATTTATAAGATGACAAGAAAAGTCTAGCATCAAGGTCCCTCCCCTGACCTGGATGACAAAGGATTGGAGGCAAGGCAGAGTTCAGATGCTGACCGACCCACTGAGGTCCTCCAGCAGTATGATTTTAACAAAGGATTGATGTTGGTGAGGCCAAAGGTACTGAGGGTATTGTATTGCATTGCATTGCATTGTCTTGCATTGTATTGTAAAGGTATTGTAAAACATGCTGGTAGCTAAATTGGCTACTGTAAACTAACTCTGCAGGGACTACATAGAACGACCAGACGACAGGTGGATAAGTGCATCACAGGAACAGGTCTTTTGGCTGATCACCCAGGAACGAAGAGGACTGCAAAGAGTGGTGAACACTGTCCAGTCCATCACGTCTTCTGCTCTCCCCACCATCAAAGGGATCTACAGGAGTCACTGCCTCAAAAAGGCAGCCAGCATCATCAGAGACCCACACCACGCTGGCTACACTCTCATTTCACCCCTACCATCGGGAAGAAGGTACAGGAGCCTGAAAACTGTAAAAGGCCTGTCTCACGAGTCTGCGGTCATTGGCGGCGAAACAGGAACTATCTACCGCTCCTGGGCCGCCAGAGACCGCGGGCTCGGTCAAACGCACAATTCCGGGGCCGTGCGGCTTTGTTCCCAACACCGCACGGTGCTAAATAAAAACCTACACTGTCCAAAAATATGTTCCTACCGCACAGCCGCCGCCAGTGAGGCACGAGTGCGGCACGGTCACCGCCACAGCCGCCGCCAGTGAGGCACGAGTGCGGCACGGTCACACCGCCACAGCCGCCGCCAGTGAGGCACGAGTGCGGCACGGTCACCGCCACAGCCGCCGCCAGTGAGGCACGAGCGCCGTGGGTCGAACCTGCACCGCCACAGCCTCCGCCAGTGAGGCACGTGTGCGGCACGGCCGCCGCCACAGCCGCCGCCAGTGAGGTACGTGTGCGGCACAGCCGCCGCCACAGCCCCGCAATCCGAAAGACGTCATCAGCCGAAACCGCAAGCTCGTTGAACCGGCCGTACTTGGCCCCCCGCGCAGCATCCGTGCGGCGCTCTCGTGGTTGCCGTGCGGTCCCCTCTTCCGGCGACGCCGCGCTTCACCGCCAACGACCGCAAACCCGTGGGACAGAGCCTTAAGAAGTAACATCCAGGTTCAGGAACAGCTTCTTCCCTACAGCCATCAGGCTATTAAATACTACAACCTCCAACAAGCTCTGAACTACATCGACTTGGAGGCATTGGTTTTGTCTTTTTTCACTATTATTGCTTGTTTGTTTGTTTTTATGTGTGCGTGTGCGCGCGGGTGTGCGTGTGCGTGTGCGTGTATGTAGTATATACATACACACTGAACTTTGTTTCCTCATTTATTATATTGTTTACCGTGTACTATGTTTACATATTCTGTTGCGCTGCTTCAAGTAAGAATGTCATTGTTCTATCTGGGACATATGACAATAAAACACTCTTGACTTGATAATGTCTGGGCCAAACACTGTAGCTCTCATCTGCCTGCAGATACTCCACAGCCCTCCATTCCCTACATGTGGATGTGCCTATACAAAAGGTGTAGGAAGGAACCGCAGATGCTACTTTATTCCGAAGATAGACACAAAATGCTGAGTAACTCAGTGGGTATACACCCGAAATGTAACCTGTTCCTTTTCTCCAGAGGTGCTGCCTGATCCATAGAAACATAGAAAATAGGTGCAGGAGGAGGCCATTCGGCCCTTCGAGCCAGCACCGCTATTCATTGTGATCATGGCTGATCACCCAGGAACTAAAAAGACTGCAAATAGTGGTGAAGACTGCCCAGTCCATTGGCTTTCTCCAGCATTTTGTGTCTATTTTTTAGTCTATTTTAGAGATAGTGCGGAAACAGGCCCTTCGGCCCACCGGGTCCGCGCCGAGCAGCGATCCCCGCACATTAACACTATCCTACACCCACTAGGGACAATTTTTACATTTACCAGGTCAATTAACCTACAAACCCGTATGTCTTTGGAGTGTGGGAGGAAACTGAAGACCTTGGAGAAAACCCATGCAGGTCACAGGGAGAAGGTACAAGCTCCGGACAGACAAGCGCCCGTAGTCGGGATCAAACCCGGGTCTCCGGCGCTGCATTGGCTGTAAGGCAGCAACTCTACCGCTGCACTTCTGCGCCACCCGTCTATCTTCGTTTGCGTATCCTAAAGTCTCTTAAACGGCACCATCGCATTTCCTTCCACCACAGCCCGTGGCAGCACATTCCAGGTATCCACCACTCTCTGTGTAAGAGTAAATTTGCCCCCGCACATCTCCTTACCACTTTCACCTGTCACAAAGCTATGCCCTTTAGTGACAGGTATAAAAAGCACCATTGATGGACACAGCGGGACAGGCAGCTTCCCTGGATAGAAGGAATGGGTGACGTTTCGGGTCAGAAAAAGGGTCCTTACCCAAAATGTCACCCATTCCTTCTATCCAGGGAAGCTGCCCATCCCATTGAGTTACTCCAGCATCTTGGGACTATCTTCGATGTAGGCCAGCATCTGCAATTCCTTCCTACATAAAATACACCACCTTCTCTTTCAGTCTTAATCTACATTTCTTCACACAAAACCCATTAGACTATTGGACGATGGTCACGGTGACGCAGCGGTAGAGATGCTGCCTTCCAGCGAATGCAGCGCCGGAGACCCGGGTTCGATCCCGACTATGGGTGCTGTCTGTACGGAGTTTGTACCTCCATGGCCAGAGTGAAGACCACCGTAAGTTGGAGGAGCAGCACCTCATATTTCGCTTGGGCAGTTTGCACCCCAGCGGTATGAACATTGACTTCTCTAATTTCAGGTAGTCCTTACTTTCTCCTCCCCTTCTCAGCTCTCCCTCAGCCGTCTGGCTCCACCTCTTCCTTTCTTCCTCCCGCCCCCCCCACCCCACCCTCACATCAGTCTGAAGAAGGGTTTGACCCAAAACATTGCCTATTTCCTTCGCTCCATAGATGCTGCCTCACCCGCTGAGTTTCTCCAGCATTTTTGTGTACCTTCGATTTTCTAGCATCTGCAGTTCCTTCTTAAACTAAACTAAACGTAGGCTTAAAGATGATGCTTTAAGGGCAGTAAGGCAGCATACTCTACCGCTGCGCCACCGTGCCACCCAAAACCTGGCATCATGTCTTGGTCTTGGCATCATGGTCAGCACAGACATTGAGGGCCGAAGGGCCTGTTCTTGGGCTGCTCTGCTCTATGTTCCAACATTTCACTTGTGATCTTGAGCTGAGATCATTTTGGAGCTGTGCCAGAAACTGGAGGCTGATTGAAAAGATTCAACGTGGGGCTCTGAGAAAGACGACCATGGATATGAAAGACGATAAATATGCGTGGAGCCTTTGCAGAAGCAAAGACTATTTGAACAAGGGATTATTTTTGGCAAGGACATTGAGATGAAGAGTGATTCCTCAGAAACAAAAAATGCAGAATCACCTGAAGTACAATTATCACCGTGGCAAATTGAAACGACTACTTTCTTTGCAAAATGAATAGCTTTGAGGTGAGACAATTGACAACAGAATTTTCTGATGTCATCTGTAGGAGATGGACCATTTGCAGTCAACAATTTGCTATTTAAGTGGCAGTTTTTTTGATGAAATGTTTTTGATCATAAATTGCAGTTCCATTCAATTTAGTTCTCATTTTTATTCTTTATTTTGCATGTTTCTTTCTCCCTGAATGTTATCGATTGATGTCGTAATAATCATGTTAATGAGACCATACCACGCCGGAAAGACACAATAGCGCAGCGGTAGAGTTGCTGCCTCTCAGCGCCAGAGACCCGGGTTCGATCCTGACCACGGCGATTATCTTCTTCTTCTTGTTGCGAATGAAACATAAATAAACCAGAGGAATAGTTAGATCTCAAGCCGGGTGTTGAGCAGCCAGGTTGTTGTCTCTGCGTCAATGTCTGCCGGGCCCTGAGCTCCATTTGGTGGGTGGTAGAGCGGGCACCCAGAGATGACATGGTTGGCTGTCTGTTGTTCTGCTCCACATTCACAGTCTGGGCTCTGGCGGAGCGGAGCCCCCATCTCCACACGCTGGCATTGAAACGCCCAAACGCCAGTACCAAGTCTGTTGAGCTTCACCCATGCTCCTCTGGGGAGCTCAGACCCTGGACAACTTTTATCTGGTGAAGAGATGTAGCTGTGTAATGGAGATGAGGTTGCCTTCCACTCCTGTGACCACTTGGTGGCTATCCAGTGTGCTTTTGTCTCAGTTGGCTGGATGGATGCTAGGATTTGTTTTCCATGTGGAGCAAAGGGGTGACGGGACTTCAGTCGGGGTGGCCTCTGCTCTCTGCTGATAGCCTGATGGAGGAGGTGATCTGGGTCGACGAGATAGTGCAAGAGTTGCTGCTTGCCTTCAGATCCCTGCAGGCGGAATGCCTACAAGTATAGGGAGCTGCTCGACTGGAGTAGGTTGAAGGCACCCAGTCATGCCTTCGGATGTTATCAATGCAGAGTTTGCACGTTCTCACTGTGGCCACGTGGGTTTTCTCCGGGCACTCCGGTTTCCTCCCACATCCCGAAGACGTGCGGGTTTGTAGGTTAATTAGCCCTCTGTAAATTGCCCCTGGCGTGTAGTGAATGGATGTGAAACTGGGATAACATAGAACTAGTGTGAACGGGTGATCGATGGTCGGCATGGACTCGATGGGCCAAAGGGCCTGTTTCCACGTTGTATCTCTAAACTAAACTAGTGTGAACGGGCGATCGATGGTTGGCGTCGACTCGGTGGGCCCAAGGGCTTGTTTCCACACTGTATCTCTAAAGTAAACAAGAGCCAATGGGTGATCGATGGTCGGTGTGGACTTGGTGGGCCGAAGGGCCTGATTCTAGGCTGTTTCTCTAAACTATATACTAAAAGACACCATGACACTTAGCTGGTGATGAGAGCCTCCTGAATTATTCTGACTGTGGTAACTTGGTCTCCTTGGCTGCCTTCAAAGCTGATACAAGCCCTTGGTCTAACACAGGACTCCAGCTCTCTTGCGGAAATCCCACCGTCTGTTCGGAAGTCTTTGATATAATCCTTGTATCATAGAAAAATAGGTGCAGGGGTAGGCCATTCGACCCTTCGAGCCAGCACCGCCATTCAATATGATCATGGCTATTCATCTAAAATCAGTACCCTGTTCCTGCTTTTTTTCCCCCCATATCCCTTGATTCCTTTAGCCCAAAGAGCTCAATCTAACTCTTTTTATCAATTTTTCACACACCCCTGGTTACAGTAACTATGCAAGAACTCCATAATGTGCAGAACATACTGTATTGATAGGCAAAAGTGTCCCCTTTACAAATTCTACAGATGTTGACATATTCTGCCTGGATTCTTTTAAATTAATCCCACGAGAGGATGCTGAAGCATCAGCGGATTTCAGTTTAGAAAATATAAATAGCACAAGCTAGCGATGCTTTATCTCAAATTGCTACAATTTCACATGTAAATCAAAAGCTTAATTCTGGTCGGATTGACTGAACCATTTTTATTTGGACAAACGTTGAGTTCCGATTGCGATCCCTGTTTACTTTTTCACTTGGTCGGAGAATCTGCTGCCAATGGAAACCAATTAATCAGAAAGCCCCTGTGATGAAAAAAAATCAGTCAACTTCCTTTAATCTCGTCTACCTTTGATTCCCTTGATGCGGACCCCAGAGTGTGTCCATATTTTAGAATAACCAGCATGTAACCATATGTGTTGTGTTCCTTTTACTAAATGATTTTTAAAAAATCAGACCACTTTTCATAAAATCTGAGTCACAGAGTCATACAGCACAGAAATAGGCCCTTCGGCTCAACTCATCCATGCTGACCAAGATGCCACATCTAAGCTCGTAACATGTCCCCATTTTTGGACCCATAATCCGCTACATTTTTCCTATCCATGTACCTGTCCAAGTGTCTTTTAAAAGTTGTTAAAAGCTCCTGCCTCAACTATCTCCTCTGGCAGCTCGTTCCATATACGCACAACCCTCTATGTGACGAAGTAGCTTCTCAAGTTTCTATTAAATCTTGTTAAAGAAGGAACTGCAGATGCTGGAAAATCGAAGGTACACAAAAATGCTGGAGAAACTCAGCGGGTGCAGCAGCATCTATGGAGCGAAGAAAATAGGCAATGTTTCGGGCCGAAACCAGACCTGGAAAACATGACCTAGAATACTATTTATTGTCATTCAAACCTAGGCTTGAACGAAATATCATTACTACAGTTTTTTACATTACAAAAAAACCCAAGACCCACACTTAACACAGTTTACATAAACATCCATCACAGTGAGTCTCCAACACCTCCTCACTGTGATGGAAGGCAAAGTCTTATCTCTTCCCTTTATTCTTCACCCACGGTCCAGCAATCCAACTGCAGCGTCTAGGCGAATTGGGGCTCCGGTGTTAAAGCCCCCGGCGGACGATGGTAAGTCCTGTGGCCATTTAGCCACGCCGGGCGATGCCAGGCCCCGGCTCCGTGTCCTTCAAACCCCGCGGTTCAAGCAGTCCAACCCGCAGTCCAACTGCATCGTCTAGGCGAACTGGGGCTCCGATGTTAGAGCCCCCGGCAGACGATGGTAAGTCCCGTGGCCGCAAACCTGCGCCGGGTGATGTTAGGCCTCGCTCCGTGTCCTCCAAACCTCGCGATTCCAGCGGGAGAAGTTGGCGCGGGAGCTCCGAAAAGCCGTCTCCCACCAGGGACCTGGAGCTCCCGATGTTCCTGTCCACCAGGCCCGCAGCCGGAGCTTCCGAAACTCCAAAGTCGGGTCACAGCCGAGCGCCACCACAGCTCTCCCCGCTCCAAAGCCGGCCAGCTCCGCGATGTCAGGTCCCCAGGCTCCGCGACTGGAGCCCTCAGGTTGGTCCCGGCCGGAGGCCGCCGCCGGCTCCACAATGTTAGGCCCAACGACAACGGAGATCCGACAGGGAAAAAGTCGGGTCCCCGTACAGGGAAGAGACTAACGGTTTCTCCAACATCCACCCCCCACATATACACAGTTAAAAAATAATAAAAACTAAGCTCAAGACATACATTTAACAAGACAAAAATAAAACAAAAGACGTCCGATTGTAGTTGAGCCGCTGCCGTTAGGCACCGCCACACCCACCCATGTCCTTCAGGGATACTGACTGACCTGCTGAGAGTTTTAGCCCAGCAATCACCCCATACACTAACACTATCCTACATACACTAGGGACAATAGACAATAGGTGCAGGAGTAGGCCATTCGGCCCTTCGAGCCAGCACCGCCATTCAATCTGATCATGGCTGATCATCCCCAATCAGTACCCTGTTCCTGCCTTCTCCCCATATCCCCTGACTCCGGTATCTTTAAGAGCCCTATTTAGCTCTCTCTTAAAAGTATCCAGAGAACCTGCCTCCACCGCCCTCTGAGGCAGAGAATTCCACAGACTCACTACTCTCTGTGAGAAAAAGTGTTTCCTTGTCTCTGTTCTAAATGGCTTACTCCTTATTCTTAAACTGTGGCCCCTGGTTCTGGTCTCTCCCAACATCGGGAACATGTTTCCTGCCTCTAGCGTGTCCAAGCCCTTAACAATCTTATATGTTTCAATAAGATCCCCTCTCATCCTTCTAAACTCCAGAGTGTACAAGCCCAGCCGCTCCATTCTCTCAGCATATGACAAGCCCGCTATCCTGGGAATTAACCTTGTAAACCTACGCTGCACTCCCTCAATTTACAATTTTACCAACCCAATTAACCTACAAACCTATATGTCTTTGGATACTTTAGAGATACAGCGTGGAAACAGGCCCTTCGGCCCTCCGAGTCCACGCTGCCCAGCGATCACCTCGTACACTAGCACTATCCTACATACAGTACTAGAGACTATTTACAATTCTATCGAAGAGGTCTGAAGAAGGGTTTCGGCCTGAAACGTTGCCTATTTCCTTCGCTCCATAGATGCTGCTGCACCCGCTGAGTTTCTCCAGCATTTTTGTGTACCTTCTAATAAATCTTGCCCCTCTCACTGTAAACCTATGTCCTCTATTTTATATCCCACTATCCTGAGCAAGAGACTCTGTGGATTCACCCCATCTATTCCCCTCATGATTGTATACACCTCTGTAAGATCACCCCTCAACCTCCGGAGGAAGAGAGTCCTAGCCTGCCCTTCCTCTCCCTATAGCTCAGGCCTTCAAGTCCTGGCCACATCCTCGTAAATCCTCTCTGCACCCATTTCCTTTTATGTGATAGCGGATCTAAGCTATATGTGTATTTCCCATTTGACAATGCCACGTCCTGTAAGAATAGATAAAATGTCTCATTAAATTAAATCACCTCTGACAAAAATAGGGAAATGTGAGAGAGTACAGAGGAGATTTACTAGAATGTTGCCTGGGTTTCAGCAACTAAGTTACAGAGAAAGATTGAACAAGTTAGGTCTTTATTCTTTGGAGCGCAGAAGGTTAAGAGGGGACTTGATAGAGGTCTTTAAAATTATGAGCGGGTTAGACAGAGTGGACGTGGATAAGCTTTTCCCATTGAGAGTAGGGAAGATTCAAACAAGGGGACATGACTTGAGAATTAAGGGACAGAAGTTTAGGGGGAACATTAGGGGGAACTTCTCTACTCAGAGAGTGGTAGCTGTGTGGAATGAGCTTCCAGTGGAAGTGGTGGAGGCAGGTTCGATGTTATCCTTTAAAAATAGATTGGATGGGTATATGGACGGGAAAGGAATGGAGGGTTATGGTCTGAGTGCAGGTAGATGGGACTAGGGGGAAGTATTTTATTTTTAATTAAAAAAAATAAAAAAATAAAAAATAAAAAAAATTAAATGTTCGGCACGGACTTGAAGGGCCGAGATGGCCTGTTTCCGTGCTGTTATGGTTATATGGTTATATGGTTATATGGTGCAACTGTTCTAATGTAGAAATACAAGATTATTCATACATTGGCCTGTTTCAGCTTTTGTTTAAATGCACCAATTTGCACTTCTTCTAGGATCAGATCATAAACTAATTATACATAAATAAACAAAGATTTTGTTAAAAAGTAGAAGCAAGGAATTGCAGATGCTGGTTTACCATAAAAAGATACAAAGTGCTGGAGTAACTCAGCGGGTCAGGTCGTATTCCTGGAAAACATGACCTACCCATGTCCTTCAGGGATACTGACTGACCTGCTGAGAGTTTTGCCCAGCAATCACCCCATACACTAACACCATCCTACATACACTAGGGACAATAGACAATAGGTGCAGGAGTAGGCCATTCGGCCCTTTGAGCCAGCACCGCCATTCAATGTGATCATGGCTGATCATTCCCAATCAGTACCCTGTTCCTGCCTTCTCCCCATATCCCCTGACTCCGCTATCTTTAAGAGCCCTATTTAGCTCTCTCTTAAAAGTATCCAGAGAACAGGCCTCCACCACCCTCTGAGGCAAAGAATTCCACAGACTCACTGCTCTCTGTGAGAAAACGTGTTTCCTCTTCTCCGTTCTAAATGGCTTACTCCTTATTCTTAAACTGTGGGCCCTGGTTCTGGACTCTCCCAACATCGGGAACATGTTTCCTGCCTCTAGCGTGTCCAAGCCCTTAACAATCTTATATGTTTCAATAAGAAACCCTCTCATCCTTGTAAACTCCAGAGTGTACAAGCCCAGCCGCTCCATTCTCTCAGCATATGACAATCCCGCTATCCCGGGAATTAACCTTGTAAACCTACGCTGCACTCCCTCAATTTACAATTTTACCAACCCAATTAACCTACAAACCTATATGCCTTTGGATACTTTAGAGATACAGCGTGGAAACAGGCCCTTCGGCCCTCCGAGTCCACGCTGCCCAGCGATCACCTCGTACACTAGCACTATCCTACATACAGTACTAGAGACTATTTACAATTCTATCGAAGACAATTAACCTACAAACCTGCACGTCTTTGGAGTGTGGGAGGAAACCGGAGCACCCGGAGTGAAACCCACGCATGTCACGTGGAGAACGTACAAACTCCGTACAGACAAGCACCCGTAGTCAGGATCGATCCCGGGTCTCTGACGCTGCAAGGCAGCAACTCTACCGCTGCGCTACTGTACCACCCTTTTTAAAATGCAATAACAATAAATATCACAAATCGTTAACAGTATTTTAAATGTTCACCCTAGTACAACGAACCCACAGGTTAAAATTCAGTCCCTTTTTTTTGAAGAATTGAAGATTTGTTTGGTTCACGGTGATTCTAGAGAGAAGGAATGGGTGACTTTTCGGGTCGGGACACATCTTCAGACTGAGAGTCAAGGGAGAGGGAAACGAGAGATATGGAAGGTTAAGGTGTGAAAATGAGAGATCAAAGGGGACGAAGCTCAAGGAAAATGAAGAATAGATCATCGTTAGCGAGGGGAAGGTGACAACAAGTCAATGTGATTATCAGTCTTCCCCTGAGGAGAACAACATTTTCTCTCCTTCTCCACCCCCCTACTCTCCCAACAAGATATTGGGCCAAATTACTTGGGAAGGTATAATTCGGAAGGGAAATCGGCAGTCAATACTAAATGCATCTTGGAAAACACTGAACCATCCTAGCACAACTAGAGAGCAGTCCTGAACTACTGTCTACCTCATTGGAGACCCTTGGATTATCTTTGATTGGACTTATTGGTTTTACCTTGCACTAAAGGTTCCAGAAGTGGCGGCACTGCCCAAGGAGCTGCGGCTCACCTGCAGTCCGGCTGAGGCCTAATGGCGAAGCTGGCGGCCTCCAACTGGAACCGACCTCGAGGCTCTGGAGGCAGAGCCAGGATTTACCAACGCGGGGCTAGCCGACTTCAGGGCTGTGGTGGCGTTGCGGCGGCGGCGACCCGACTTCGGAGCCTCGGAGGCTCGGCCGCAGGCCCAGTGGACTCGGCCGCGGGCCCAGTGGACGATATCGTCGGGAGCTCGCAGGTCCCAGGTTGGTGACCGGTTCTCCGGAGCTCCCGCAATGACAGCTTCGTCCGCTGGACTGGAGGGTGGCAGCTTCGGCAGCTTCGACCGCCCCGGGCCGCGGAGTTTGAACCGGCCCGTTCGCAGAGCTCAGATGCGGCCGCTGGACTTACCATCACCCGGCGGGAGTCACAACATCGGAAGCCTGGATCGCCTGAACGCAGAGGGAGAACAAGGAGGGAAGAGACAAAGACTTTTGCCTTCCATCACAGTGAGGAGGTGCCTGGTAGACTCACTGTGGTGGATGTTAAACTGTGTTAACTGTGTGTTTTGTTATTTTATTCTATGTTATGACTGCAAGGTATATAATTTCGTTCAGACTGAAATGTCTGAATGACAGTAAAGGATACTTTACTTTACTTTAGGTTATTCCCTTATCATGTATCTGTACACTGCAAATGGCTCAATTGTAATCACATATTGCCTTTCCGCTGACTGGTTAGCATGCAACAAGAGCTTTTCACTGTACCTCGTGACAATAAACTAAACTAAACAGAATATTGAAAGTCATTTTTAGTCACTCCTGCACATTTGATTCTACAACTTCAGTGTTAATGAAATGTGTTGCTTTCATGACGACTAGGATTTGATCCTCTTTACTGGTTTACTGGTGACCAGAACGTCAAGTTTCCACATATAATTGATCACGGAGGGATTCGGGTTTGATCAACCTTTATGCCTTTGCAGTGCCTAAGATCTTATCCGCTGTGTGGGATTTTGATCAGAGGTGTTCCCACGAGAAGGACAGACCTTACAATAGATGTTGTGAATTTAAATACTTAATATAGAACATTTCTGAGTTATTCTTGGGAAATGAGGGTGGCACAGTAGAGATGCAGCCTCACATGGCCGATCTTGACCTCGGTTGCTGTCTGTGTTAATATTGACCAAATTAAAGACACCATAAAATGGAGGATTCCTGCATTTGTCAGAATTGCTTAACCTTTTTCAGTGGAAATTTACAGGCTGTGGATGGCGCCGACCAGTCTGAGCATCAGATTGATATGTAGGGGTGAAAGAACCAGGTGTTCTCCTCATTTCCCCTTAAATGATAAAATGTATAAAAACTGCAAACAAACTTAAATGCATTAATGTGATTGGATTACTGCAACAGCATTGTAAATATTGTAAATAATGTTGCGAAACTGTTACCCTGCTGTTTGTTGATTGGCTCAAGTGTTAAGGCCTGGAAGGTTTGTTTGAATTCCAGGGTAAATGTTGCAATATTTAGTTAAGTTAACTTCCTTCCAGAGGCTTCTCCAAGAATCAATGTATGGGGGACTCTGTTATTGGTGTGGGGAACTGTCAATAATGTACTGATTTAATTAATATGTTTGATTGGATTGTAAAGAGACCACCCCTATGTAGTTCGGCCCCTCAATGTTCGTGGACCTTTAAAGGTGTCTCCATCTTAGATCGAAGTCGATCTTCTGGAAGTGCACTTGGGACTACGTGACCTTTTGGAGTGTTTCTGCTTGCACGAGGCTGAAGGGCTTGGCCAGGCAGAGACAAGGATCGAACCCGCGGTGGTTTAGGTATCGTATAGGGGAATTTGTTGTTCTATCCAAAAATGAAGATTAGTTGTTCCAGTGCTTGACTCAGTGGTTTTAGACTGGAGGGTAAGCTTGAGCAGAGTGTATTTACATCTGTACAGAGTTTGCACATTCTCCCTGTAACCACGTGAGTTTCCTCCTGGTGCTCAATTTCCTTCCAAATGCCAAAGATGTGTGGGTTTGTAGGTCAATCAGCCTCTGTGAATTGCTCTCAGTGTGCAGGGAATG
This sequence comes from Malacoraja senta, assembly GCA_038087875.1. Taxonomy (NCBI): domain Eukaryota; kingdom Metazoa; phylum Chordata; class Chondrichthyes; order Rajiformes; family Rajidae; genus Malacoraja; species Malacoraja senta. The sequence goes on from CM075984.1 coordinate 49,934,351, forward strand.
AATGAGAAAGTGGGATGAATAGAACTAGTGTGAACAGGTGATTGATGTCCAGCATGGGCTTGGTGAGCTAAAGGGCCTGTTTCCGTACTGTATTTCTAAACTCAGGGGCCTCTCAGGAGTGGCAATGTGGCACAGAAGTAGAGTTGCCGCCTACCAGCATCAGAGATATGGGTTCAATCCTGACTATGGGTGCTGACTGTGCAAGATTTGTGCCTTCTCTCTGTGGCCACGTGGGTTTTCTCCGGGAGCTCCAGTTTCCTCTGACATTCCAAAGTTGTACACCTCTCTAGGTTTGTAGGTTAATTGGTTTTGGTAAAATTGTAAATTGTCCCTAGTGCGTAGGACAGTGCTAGTAGATCGTAGATCGATGCGGATTCGGTGGGCAGCCTGTTTCTGCGCCCTATCGCTAAGGTCCTAAACGTCTAAAGTAAAGTCTACACAAAACTGAACAAATCTAAGCAGAAGGAATTTCTCCTTCGAACCTACCACCTTGATATCAAACCCATGATGGCAAATGGCATCAGATTAAGTATAACTCCCTGTTGATTGTCATGTATCTTCCTCCTTCAGCTGATGCCTCTGCTCTCCATCATACGACAGGATCGGTCCGAGTCAGCATGGAATTAAAAAGGGGAAATCATGCTTAACTAATCTTCTGGAATTTTTTGAGAATGTAACTAGGAAAATTGACAAGGGAAAGCCAGTTGATGTAGTGTACCTGGACTTTCAGAAAGCATTTGATAAGGTCCCACATGTGAGAATATTGGGCAAAATTAGAGCACAAGGTATTGGGACTAGGGTACTGGATAGAAAATTGGTTGGCAGACAGGAAACAAAGAGTAGGGATTAACGGGTCCCTTTCAGAATAATAATAATAATAATGGATGGGATTTATATAGCGCCTTTCTAATACAGGCAGCGACCAGTGGGGTACCACAAGGCTCGGTGCTGGGACCGCAGCTATTTACAATATACATTAATGATTTAGATGAAGGAATTAAACGCAACATTAGCAAATTTGCAGATGACACAAAGCTGGGTGGCAGTGTGAACTGTGAGGAGGATGCTATGAGAATGCAGGATGACTTGGACAGGTGGGGTGAGTGGGCAGATGCATGGCAGATGAAGTTTAATATGGATAAATGTGAGGGTATCCACTTTGGTATCAAAAACAGGAAGGCAGATTATTATCTGGATGGTGTCAAGTTGGGAAGAGGGGAAGTACAACGGGATCTGGGGGTCCTTGTTCATTAGTCACTGAAAGTAAGCATGCAGGTACAGCAGACAGTGAATAAAGTGAATGGCATGTTGGTCTTCTTAACAAGAGGAGTTGAGTATAGGAGCAAAGAGGTCCTTCTGCCGTTGTACAGGGCCCTAGTGAGACCACACCTGGAGTATTGTGTGCAGTTTTGGTCTCCAAATTTGAGGAAGGACATTCTTGCTATTGAGGGAGTGCAGCGTATGTTCACGAGGTTAATTCCCGGTATGGCGGGACTGTCATATGTTGAAAGAATGGAGCGACTGGGCTTGTGTACACTGGAATTTAGAAGGATGAGAGGGAATCTCATTGAAACATATGAAATTATTAAGAGTCTGGACACACTAGATGCAGGAAACATATTCCTCATGTTGGCAAAGTCCAGAACCAGGGGCCACAGTTTAAGAATAAGGGCTAAGTCATTTGGAGATGAGGAAAAACTTTTTCACACAGAGGGTTGTGAATCTGTAGAATTCTCTGCCTCAGAATGCAGTGGAGGCCAATTATCTGGATGCTTTCAAGAGAGAGCTAGATAGAACACTTAAAGATAGTGGAGTCAGGGGATAAGGGGAGAAGGCAGGAACGGGGTACTGATTGTAGATGATCAGCCATGATCACATTGAATGGCGGTGCTGGCTCGAAGGGCCGAATGGCCTACTCCTGCATCTATTGCCTATTGTCTATTGATACGATGTGATATAACGAGTGGAAATGTTTGGAGATTTTCTGTCTTTCTTAGAATTAAACCAGCATGTGCAGTTCCTTCCTGCCAAGAACATGGTGATGGAATTTGGGGAATGTAACGTAAGGCTGTAACGTAACGGTGACTGAGGTGGGCAGGATATCTGTTTCAGGTCTCAAGGTCAAGAGTTAGTCAACTCCACGACAGAAGGGGGAGATAAGACTGGAATAAAATATACTGAGGGTACCAAGACAGTGAGTACACTGTTGATTGGGAAATTGCTTCACAACTGGCCTGTACTTGGAGATGACTCAATGTACTGGATGCTGTCTAGTCTATGGAACATGACAACACCTCAGAGGACTTGCATTCCTGAACAGGTCTAGTTTAGTTTAGTTTACAGATACGGCACTGAACAGGCCCTCTGGCCCAGAGAGTCCGAGCCGACCAGCAATCCCCGTACACTAGCACTAATTCCTACACACTAGGAGCAATTTATCATTTTTATCAAAGCCAATTAACCTACAAACCTAAGATAGACACAAAATGCTGGAATGACTCACCGGGACAGGTAGCATCTCTGGAGAGAAGGAGTGGGTGACGTTTTGGGTTGTTAGTTCCTTCCTACACACTAACCTGCAAACTTGTCCATCTTTGAAACCACCCGGGGAAAACCCACACAGTCGCGGGGAGAACGTTCAAACCCAGTTCAGTTCAGTTCAGTTCAAATTTACTGTCACGTGTAGCGAGGTACAGTGAAAAGCTTTTTGTTGCGTGCTAACCAGTCAGCGGAAAGACAATACATGATTACAATCAATCCATTTACAGTGTATAGATACATGATAAGAGAATAACTTTTAGTGCAAGGTAAAGCCAGCAAAGTCCTGGCAAGGATGGTCCGAGGGACATCAAAGAGGTAGGCTGTAGTTACCTGTCTCCGCACAGACAGCACCCATGGTCAGGATCGAACGCTGGTCTCTGGCGCAGTCAGACAGCAACTCCACCACTGCGCCACCATGCCACCACAAAGTCATCCATCGAGCAGAGATTGCAGTGTGAGTGATAGCATTAATATCTCCTTGATAATTTGGAAAATTGTCCAGTTACATCCTAATCAGTAAAAGTAAGACAAATCCAGTCTGGTTGATTACCACCTATCAATCTACTCTTAATCATCTATCCAGTGATGGATAGTGTTTTTGACAATGCTTTCAAGCCGCATTACCTGCCAATAACCTGCTCAATGAAGCTTGGGGTTCCACCAGTAACAACAATCTCCAGACTTCATTACTGCTTCAGCCCAATCGTGAACAATTGAGCATAGTTTCAAGGTGAGAGGGGCAAAGTTTAAAGGAGATGTGCAGGGGCAACTTTTTTTACACAGAGGGCGTGCTGGAATGCATGGCCAGGGATGGTGGTTGAGGAAGATACGATAGTGGGATTTAGTTTAGTTTTATGCCCCTGTCCCACTTAGGAAACCTGAACGGAAACCTCTGGAGACTTTGCGCCCCACCCAAGGTTTCCATGCGGTTTCCGTGCGGTTCCCGGAGGTTTTTGTCAGTCTCCCTAATGTTCGACAGTGGTTTCCACTTCTTCTATGTTCCGGCGATTATTTCAAAAAATTCAAAACCGGCCGCGACTAAAAATAGGTTGCCGTTTTAAAAATCGCTAGTTTTTTAGTCAAAGCCGGTTGCGATGCTAGTTGAAGGTGGGTGCCGGAGGTTGCAGGTGGTTGCCGGAGGTTGCAGGTAGTGGAAGGTAACAAAATGCTGGAGAAACTCAGCGGGTGCGGCAGCATCTATGGAGCGAAGGAAATAGGCAGAGTTTCGGGCCGAAACCCTTCTTCAGACCCTGTAACCTCCAGCAACCACCTTCAACTAGCATCGCAACCGGCTTCGACTAAAAAATTACCGATTTTTTAAACGGCAACCTATTTTTAGACGCGGCCGGTTTTGAATTTTTTGAAATAATCGCCGGAACATAGGAGAAGCGGAAACCACTTTCGACCATTAGGGAGACTGACATAAAACCTCCGGGAACCGCACGGAAACCTTGGGTGGGGCGCAAAGTCTCCAGAGGTTTCCGTTCAGGTTTCCTAAGTGGGACAGGGGCATAAGCTAGACAAAAATGCTGGAGAAACTCAGCGGGTGCGGCAGCATCTATGGAGTGAAGGAAATAGGCAAAGTTTCGGGCCGAAACCCTTCTTCAGACCCTGTTTAGTTTAGTTTAGTTTATTGTCACGTGTACCGAGGTACAGTGAAAAAACTTTTGTTGTGTGCCAACCAGTCAGCGGAAAGACAACACATGATTACAATCAAGCCATTCACAAGTTCGAGTTCAAGTTACATTTATTGTCACAGGCACCAATTGGTACAGTGAGATTTGAGTTACCATATAACCATACAATAAAAAGAACACAGTACACGATAGAGTTTAACATAAACATCCACCACAATGGAATCAACGTTTCCCGCTGTGAGGGAAGGCAATAAAGTCCAGTCCTCTTCCTCTGTTCACCCGTGGTCGGGGCCTTTGAGCCCTCCGCCATCGCCGCTATGGGCGGCCCGATGTTCAGGTCCCTCTCGCTGGGATGATCGGAACTCCGACGTTGGAACGGAAGAACACACTCAGCGGCTTGGAGTTTCCGAATCGGCCGCTTCCTACCGGGGACCGCGGCTCTCGAAGCCCACAGTCCGAGCTGGACGGAGCTCCAATACTGGCGATCCCAGGCAAAGGATCCCAGGACTCCGCGATGTTAAATTCAGCGCCACCCGCGGCTGGAAGCTCCGCAAACCACAGTTCCACATCAGCTGGCCCAACACTCTGGAGCTCCACACGGCGATCTCCTGTAAGGCATCGCCCGCTCCGCGATGGTAATTCAGTGTTGCGCCACCACAGAAGCTCTGGCCGGTCTCCGGCAGGAAAGGCCGCACCAATCCAGATAGTAGGCCGCGGGGAGGGGGGGGGGGGGAAGATGCAACTCGGAGGATAGACGCATCCCGACCAGGAAGTGACTGGGAAACCCCTTCCCCTCCCCACCTTCCCCACATAAAAAAGACTGAGAAACCTCCAGGAACATACTTTAAACAGACTAAAAATAACAAAAAGGGTGAAAGGACGCCAGACTGCTGGCGAGGCTGCCGCGCGCGGCGCCACCCGATATATAGGTATACATGGTAAAGGGAAGAATGTTTAGTGCAAGATAAAGTACAGTAAAATCCGATTAAAGATAGTTTGAGGGTTTCCAGTGAGGTAGATAGTAGTTCAGCACTGCTCTCCAGTTCTTGATAGTATGTCACAGCTGGGAAGAAACTGTCACTGAATCTGGAGGAGTGTGTTTTCACACTTCTGTACCTCTTGCCTCAGGCCATCTTTGGTTTAAACCAGCATCTGTAGTTCCTTCCTACATAATTAACTCACAAACCTGTATGTATTTGGAGTGTGGGAGGAAACTGGAGATACCGAAGAAGACCCACGCAGATCACGGGGAGAACGTATAAACTCCGTACAGACAAGTACCTGTGGTTAGGGTCGAACCCCGGTGTCTGGCGCTGTAAGGCAGCAACTCTACTGCTGCGGCACCGTGCCGACCCAGCATTTTGTTACATTCACCATAGATGATTTAATAAAATTGTTTGTGTCTAGGAGCACTAAAACCTAGCAACAATTAGGAATTAAATTCTGCCTTACCCGCTGATCGGCTGCGGGAGCACAAAGGTGGATGGGCGAGGGGAGAGACCAAGGCTGGAGGCCCTGCAGCAGCCTGGGGCTTGCCTGGATCAGACACTGCTCATAAGAACTAGAGCGTAGAAAGGACTTGGAAAATGGTGCCAAACACTCGTTCCACCTGCCCGGGGTTGGCCCATCTATATAACTAAAAGTCTCATCTTGACCACTTCCTGTCTGTGCTGTATATTGATTTTAGAAAAAAAACGCTACATATATCACTATGATTGTTGGCCATCTTACTCACAGTCCTCCTCCGCTGAGGCAGCCTGAGGATTTTTCCGATCGATGAAAAATAAAAAAAGTTATGAGTGATTAAAAAATCTTGAGATCAGCTGATTGGTCTGCTTGCCTGTCAATCACCACGATGAAGGTAACGTCCCTTCCGGGGGTGGGGGTGGGGGGGAGGGGTAGGACTATAAAACCCCGGATGCCTGGATGTGAGTCAGTCATTCTGGAAGATGGCAATGTGATTCTAAGCTGTGAATCAACTGAACTGTGAGTCTGCAATGTACTTCCAATAAATGATTTGTTAGCCCTTAATGACAATGCAATGAGTTGTTTGGCAATTTGGTGGCCTGCACTCTGCCTGAAATGCTGTGAAATTGAGTTTGGTGGCCTGCACTCTGCCTGAAATGCTGTGAAATTGAGTTTGGTGGCCTGCACTCTGCCTGAAATGCTGTGAAATTGAGTTTGGTGGCCTGCAATCTGCCTGAAATGCTGTGAAATTGAGTTTGGTGGCCTGCACTCTGCCTGAAATGCTGTGAAATTGAGTTTGGTGGCCTGCACTCTGCCTGAAATGCTGTGAAATTGAGTTTGGTGGCCTGCACTCTGCCTGAAATGCTGTGAAATTGAGTTTGGTGGCCTGCACTCTGCCTGAAATGCTGTGAAATTGAGTTTGGTGGCCTGCACTCTGCCTGAAATGCTGTGAAATTGAGTTTGGTGGCCTGCACTCTGCCTGAAATGCTGTGAAACTGAGATTGGTGCCTGCACTCTGCCTGAAATGCTGTGAAATTGAGTTTGGTTGCCTGCATTCTGCCTGAAATGTTGTGAAATTGAGTTTGGTGACCTGCACTCTGCCTGAAATTGAGCCCAAGAATCCATTCGGCCAACAATGTCCATACTAGCCCTCTGAAAACCAGTCCCTTCGGCCCACAACACCCATACTGGTGCTCCAGAAAGCCTCCCCCCCCCCACCCCCCACTGGCCACTAATATTGGAATTGGTGGAGAGGTTGAATATTGCATTGGGGAACAGCCACCTGTGTGAACATGGGACCCAACGGTCCCACTTTGTCTAGTATCCTACTAAACCTGTCCTATCCAATACAGCCCCTCCACCACTGCAGGGTTCTTAGTTCTACTGTGGAAAGCCATTTTAGATTGTGAGCACCAGGTCGTAGAGTAGAGACTCAAATGCACAAATGTTGTTAAGTCAGAGCCAGAAGTACCAGCTGTGACTCACAGCTGTGGCTGCTATGTGGGATTCTGTAGAGACATATATCGTTAAGTATTTCATGCTTAGCAGAAAAAATAACATAATCATGATCATATTTTCCTGTTGAATTATGCAACGATAAAAAGGCATATTTCGTATTCTGGTGAAAACTCAAGTTTACTAGTCACTGAGCAAATGTACTGCTACTGTTCTGTGAAATTTGAAGTACACAGAACCAAAACTGATGCTGCATTATGGCACAGGGCACGGAGGTGCAGCGATAGAGTTGCTGCCTTACAGCGCCAGAGACCCAGGTTCGATCCTGACTACGGGTGCTGTTTTGTATGGAGTTTGCATGTTCTCCCCGTGACTGTGAGGGTTTTCTCCGAGTGCTTCGGTTTCCTCCCACCCGCCAAAGACGTACAGGTTTGTAGGTTAATTGTCTTCTGGAAAATTGTAAATTGTCCCTAGTGTGTAGGATAGTGCTAGTATACGGACGGGGTGATTGCTGGTCGGTGCGGACTCGGTGGGCCGAAGGGCCTGTTTCCGCGATGTATCTCTGAAGTCTAAAGGACAACTAGGGTCTGCAGGGAGCTGCAGACTGTGCCCCTCTGTCCTTTGACCCCATCCCAATAATTATTCAGCAATTTAAGCATGTAATTCAGGTGAGTAACTCAGACGTGCAATTCATGTGATAGGAGCAGAATTGGACCATTCCGCCGCCCATCAAGTCTACTCCGCCATTCAATCATGGCTGATGTATTACCTATCTTTCCCTCCTAACATCATTCTCCTGCCTTCTCCCCATAACCCCTGACACCCGTACTAATCAAGAATCTATCTATCTGCCTTAAAACTATCCATTGACGTGGTCTCCACAGCCCTCTGTGGCAATGAATTCCACGGATTCACCACCCACTGACTCAAGAAATTCCTCCTTCCTAAATCTCCTTCCTAAAGGAACGTCCTTTAATTCTGAGGCTACGACCTCTAGTCCTAGACTCTCCCACTAGTGGAAACATCCTCTCCACATCCACTCTATCCAAGCCTTTCACCAATTCGGACGTGCAATTTGGGCGTGTAATTTGGGCGCGTAATTCTGACGTGTAATGCTGATGTGCAATTCCGACGTGCAATTCAGGCGTGCAATTCAGGCGTGCAATTCAGGCGTGCAATTCAGGCGTGCAATTCAGGCGTGCAATTCAAAGTATAAACTCCTGCAGACAGAATATTACATTGTAATTCCGTCCCTGATTTTCCCCTGTGTCAGTTGTGTCTCACATTCCCAAGTTGCGGAGCTGATTGTTGGAGCCAAAATGACACAAAAAGAAGCATCATATGGACAACCAAACGGAAATTAATTCTGTTCAAAGAACTTACACTGAAAATGAATGACTATCGCTGTCATCTGGCATGTATGATTTAACACTTGTAGCCTTCCAGCTTCTGCCAGTCATTTTGCTCCACTGTGAGATATAAATCATAAAATTGCATTTGCCTTCCAAAGTATATATTTTGAGCTGGTCGTCTGTTAACTCAATGAAATGAGTATAATTGTGTAAGACGGAACTGCAGCTGCTGGTTTAAACCGAAGACAGACACAAAAAGCTGGAGTAACTCAGGCAGCATCTCTGGAGAGAAGGAATGGGTGACGTTTCGGGTCGAGATCCTTCTTCAGACCTGAAACGTCACCCATTCCTTCTCTCCAGAGATGCTGCCTGTCCTGCTGAGTTACTCCAGCTTTTTGTGTCTAACTTCGAAGTCAGTATAATTGATCATTTCTCACGAGATCAAATCGTGTGATGGATATGCTACAGCTAGCTGTGGTCTCTGAAACTATTAATACTGGATGTACACAGATAAAGCAAATCAATTTAAGATTTTGCCTTTTGTGTTTGTACAGTATAGAACTGATAAAATCAGACACAATTCTATGTACAATTGGATCAGTTGATATATCTTTCATTTCTAAATCTAACTGGAAATTCAATGAAACAAATTCTTTAAAGATACACACAAAATGCTGGAACATCTGTGGTAGGAATGAATAGGCAACTTTTCTTTAGAATTTAGACTTTAGAGATACAGCGCAGAAACGGGCCCTTCCGCTGCCACTTGAGTCCACGCTGGCCAGTGATCATTAGCACTATCCTATACACTAGGGACAATTCACAATTTTTAATTTAGTTTAGTTTAGAGATACAGCGTGGAAACAGGCCCTTCAGCCCACCGTGTCCTCAACGACCTGCGATCCCCACACATTAACGCTATCATACCGACACACACACCAGGGACAATTTACACTTAAACCCAAGCCAATTAACATACGTCTTTGTAGTCTGGGAGGAAACTGAAGATCACAGAGAAAACCCAAGCAGGTCACGGGGAGAACGTACAAACTCCGTACAGACAGCACCCGTAGTCAGGATCGAACCCGGGTCTCCGGTGCTGCAAACGCTGTAAGGCAGCAACTCGACTGCTGGGCCACTGCGCTGCCCTTTTTATGCCACCATTTTTTACCAAAGCCAATCAACCTACAAACTATATAACCATATAACCATATAACCATTACAGCACGGAAACAGGCCATCTCGGCCCTTCAAGTCCGTGCCGAACTTTATTTTTTTTTTAATTTTTTAAAAATAAATACTTCCCCCTAGTCCCTTCTACCTGCACTCAGATCATAACCCTCCATTCCTTTCCCGTCCATATACCCATCCAATCTAATTTTAAAGGATAAAATCGAACCAGCCTCCACCACTTCCACTGGAAGCTCATTCCACACAGCTACCACTCTCTGAGTAAAGAAGTTCCCCCTAATGTTACCCGTAAACTTCTGTCCCTTAATTCTCAAGTCATGTCCCCTTGTTTGAATCTTCCCTACTCTCAATGGAAAAGGCTTATCCACGTCAACTCTGTCTAACCCGCTCATAATTTTAAAGACCTCTATCAAGTCCCCTCTTAACCTTCTGCGCTCCAAAGAATAAAGACCTAACTTGTTCAACCTTTCTCTGTAACTTAGTTGCTGAAACCCAGGCAACATTCTAGTAAATCTCCTCTGTACTCTCTCCATTTTGTTGACATCCTTCCTATAATTAGGCGACCAAAATTGTACTCCATACTTCAGAATTGGCCTCACCAATGCCTTGTACAATTTTAACATTACATCCCAACTTCTATATTCAATGCTCTGATTTATAAAGGCCAGCACCCCAAAAGCTTTCTTTACCACCCTATCTACATGAGATTCCACCTTCAGGGAACTATGCACAGTTATTCCTAGATCCCTCTGTTCAACTGCATTCCTCAATTCTCTACCGTTTACCATGTACGTCCTATTTTGATTTGTCCTGCCGAGATGTAGTACCTCACATTTATCAGCATTAAACTCCATCTGCCATCTTTCAGCCCACTCTTCCAAATGGCCTAAATCTCTCTGTAGACTTTGAAAAGCTACTTCATTATCCACCACACCACCTATCTTAGTATCATCTGCATACTTACTAATCCAATTTTCCTCACCATCATCCAGATCATTGATGTACATGACAAACAACAGTGGACCCAACACAGACCCCCGAGGCACCCCACTAGTCACCGGCCTCCAACCTGACAAACAGCCATCCACCATTACTCTCTGGCATCTCCCATTCAGCCACTGTTGAATCCATCTTGCTACTCCACCATTAATACCCAACAATTTAATCTTCTTAACCAACCTTCCATGAGGAACCTTGTCAAAGGCCTTACTGAAGTCCATATAGACAACATCCACTGCTTTACCCTCATCAATTTCCCTAGTAACCTCTTCGTAAAATTCTAGAAGATTAGTCAAATATGACCTTCCAGGCACAAATCCATGTTGACTGTTCCTAATCAGACCCTGCTTATCCAGATGCTTATATATATTATCTTTAAGTATCCTTTCCATTAATTTGCCCAGTACTGACGTCAAACTAACAGGTCTATAATTGCTAGGTTTACTCTTAGAACCCTTTATAAACAACGGAACAACATGCGCAGTACGCCAATCATCCGGCACTATTCCCGTTTCTAATGACATTTGAAATATTTCTGTCATAGCCCCGGCTATTTCTACACTAACTTCCCTCAATGTCCTCGGAAATATCCTGTCAGGACCTGGAGACTTATCCGTTTTCATATTTTTCAAAAGTGTCCGCACCTCCTCTTCTTTGATCTCATAGTTTCCATTGCTACTCTGCTTGTTTCCCTTACCTCACCTAATTCCATATCCTTCTCCTTGGTGAATACCGAAGAAAAGAAATTGTTCAATATCTCCCCCATCTCTTTTGGCTCTGCAGATAGCTGTCCACTCTGACTCTCTAATGGACCAATTTTATTCCTTGTTATCCTTTTGCTAGTAATATAGCTGTAGAAACCCTTTAGATTTACTTTCACCTTACTTGCCAAAGCAACCTCATATCTTCTTTTAGCTTTTCTAATTTCTTTATTAATATTCTTTTTACATTCTTTATACTCCTCAAGCATGGCTTTAGAGTGTGGGAGGAAACTGAAGATCTCTGAGAAATCCCACATAGTCACTGGGAGAACATATATATTCTGTACAGACAGCACCAGTAGTCAGGATCGAACCCGGGTCTCTGGCGCTGTGAGGCAGCAACTCTACCGCTGCACCACCGTGCCACCCCTTTTCTGTTCAAGACCTTTCCTCAGAGTGCCCAGTGAAGGATTCCGATATAACAAAGGATGGAATAAACCTTGAATTTCTGCTTGCAAAATGAGAGATGATTTTATCGAACAAAATAGTTTCTAAGGATAAAGGAAATATTAAGTCTGGATATTATTTTAAATTAAACTGCAGGAGTGAAATAAGGTGATGTGGGCTCAATGTAGAGGGGACACCGTGAGGAACAATGTCAGGAAATTCTTCAGAAGGAGGGAATCAGCCTGTGGGGATGAATTCTACATTAGGCCAGGATTAGTACACGGGTAATTGAATCAAAATGCCTTTGACGATTTGCTTTAAAGTTGTGATCTTGTGCTCACTGATCAGTTAGTCTAACAAAAGGATTGTCAAGCTGGAATGGGTATAGAGAAGATTTATGAGGATGTTGCCAGGACTAGAGGGTGTGAGCTATCGGGAGAGGTTGAGTAGGCTGGGACTCTATTCCTTGGCGTGCAGGAGGATGAGGGGGTGATCTTATAGAGGCGTATAAAATCCTGAGGGAAATAGATCGGGTAGATGCACAGCGTCTCTTGCCCAGAGTATGTGAATCGAGGAACAGAGGACATAGATTTAAGGTGAAGGGGAAAAGATTTAATAGGAATCTGAGGGGTAAATTTTTCACACAACGGGTGGTGGGGTGTATGGAACAAGCTGCCAGAGGAGGTAGTTGAGGCTGGGACTATCCCAATGTATAAGTAAGTTAGACAGGTACATGGATAGGACAGGATCGGATTGATATGGACTAAACACGGGCAGGCGGGCCTAGTGCAGCTGCGCCATGGTGGCTAGAACTTGCCCACGTAAGTAGGGCCGAAGGGCCTGTTGCCACGCTGTATCACTCTATGACTCTATGACTTGGTGATTGAGGTATGAAAATGTATAAGCTTGGCCAAAAGATTGATAAATTATTTGAAGCTGAATGTGGGCTGAAGGATGGCAAAGGAGCCAAGCAAATATTAAAAGTTTAGAATGAAGTGGAGTAGGTATGTTACAAAACTTACCTTCAGTCGCGCTGTAATTCTGCCACTGGCCGTGTGCGCGATTTTGGCGCCTTTAAGGGGGGGGCGGGGTTAAAACGCGGTTTCTCCTCCCTTGTCCTGGAAATATTTTGTTGGAGTACAAACCTTGGCTGACAAAATCGTTCCTAACGGCGATTGGTGAATTTTTTATTTTTATTTAATCGTCAATGTCAGCGCTACAGTAATTTTAAAAGCAGCTCCTGAAGCGTCAACGCCGATAACGGGGATGGATTTCACACAATGGACAGGTAAACAAAAGTGCTTTCTTTAAATGTATAAAAGTGCTTCTTAAGAAGCCTTTAATTCACATTTTGTCATGCGACACAGTGATTTTATTCCCCGAATTAACGGCAGTATTTTTCATGCCAATACGGGGTTAAATTCACCGCAAATGAACGTTCCAAAAGATCGCGTTCCAGTAATCCTCACTCGCAAGATGAATTAAATCCCCATTAATTTACAGGTATTAAACATTCAATTCCTTCCATTTGGCCTGTAAATTCATGAAAATTAGATTTAAAAATTATGTTATATTGTGAATTATTGTGTGAATGTTATTTGGACACTTAGGCTATTTAAAAATGTTAATCTATTCTTAAGAAATTGATAGATGTTTAGATCTAGTAATTGAATTTTGTAATTAGCTACAATTAGGTAACTAACTAATTATATGCTTTACTTTCATGTCTTCGAAGTAAGATTGTTTCATATTTGTTTCAGAATGCTTCAATCTATAATACCTGAAAATTTCTTTCAGTTACCATAATTTTTAAGAAAGTTATGGGCTTTTAACTGTCCTCGATCACAGCTTTTGTGTTAAGTCAATGGAAAAGCAATAGGGAACTAGATGCTAATTTCTGAGTATGATAATGGCCATAACATTTTTAATACTGAAGATATGAAAGTGAATTAAGTGTCAAATTAAACTTCTTTTTATGCTTTATCTGATGGGATAAATTGCAGACTTTATTTTTAAAATCTCAAAATTTTGTAACATTGCTAAATGGAGCCAGGTTTAATCACGACGAGGGTTTTTGACCATTTGGTGACCACGAGAAAGTGAAAGTTAAGAAATGCATAAGATCGGCACCGTGACAGCGCAGTAGAGTTGCTGCCTTACAGCGCCAGAGACCCGGGTTCGATCCTGACCTCGGGTGCTGTCTGAGTGGCATTTGTACTTTTTCCCTGTGACCACGTGGGTTTTCTCCGGGTGCACCAGTTTCCTGCCACATTCCAAAAACGTGCAGGTTTGTAGGTTAATTGGCTTCTGTAAAATACAATTTTACCTTGTGTGTAGGATAGAACTAGTGAATGGGTGATTGTTGAGAGGGGGCGCTGTCGAGTATGGTTGCCCAGCCTGCAGCTGTCCGTCCTTTCACCCTTATTTTAATGTTTAGTATGTTAAAAAGTTTTGTTTTGGAGGTCTAGTCTTTTTATGTGGGGGATGGGGAGGGTGGGGGGGGAAACTGTATTCTCAGTCCCTACCTGGTCGGAAATGTTGCTTTCCTCCGAGCCGCATCTTTGCCTATTCCTCGCGGCCTACCAACTGGACTGGAACTGCGTTTCCTGCCGGGACCGGCCAGAACCTCAGCTTCAGCAGTGGCACAGCGCTGAAGCACCATCGCGGAGCGGGCGATGCCTTACCCGGGTAAGCTCCGGAGTGCTGAGACCGCCGACTCCAACATCGCGGAGCTGTGGTTGCGGAGCGTCCAGCTGCGGGCGCCGCTGACTTTCAAACCCCGCGGAGCCTGGGATCTCACGCCGAGATCGCCAGTGTCGGAGCTCCAACCAGCGCAGCCTGTGGACTTTGGGAGCCGCGGTCTCCGGGGAGGAAGCGGCCGTTCCAGACACTCCAAGCCGCTGAAGAGTGTTCTCCCGACACCGGAGCTCCATCATCCGCCAAGAGGGCCTGAAACATCGGGCTGCGTTGCGGCGACTGCGGAGGCCTCAAATAGGCCCCGACCAGGGGGTGAACAAGAAGAAGAGGACTGGACTTTGCTGCCTTCCCTCACAGTGGGAACCACTGTGGGGGGATGTTTTTATGTTTAATGTTAAATTCTTCTTTAATGTTGTATCTTATTTTTATTGGTGTGTTGCAAATGGCAACTCAAATTTTGCTACACCAATTGGTGTATATGACAATAAATGTCCCTTGTCCTTTGTCCTTTGTTGGACAGTGCAGACTCGGTGGGCGAAAGGGCCTGTTTCCACGTTGTCTCTACATTAAACTAAACTCCAATTGGTGCAATGCATGAGTGGATGGTATTGAAAAAACATGCAATGCCTCAAATATTACGAAACACCTAGAAAGATCTTGTATTTTTAATTCTTTAGATTCTGTTTACTTTAGTATGGAGGTACATCGCGAAAGATGCCCTTCGGCCCACCGAGTCCGCACTCACCAGCGATCTCCGCACACTAACACTATCGCTACACACACTAGGGGCAATTTACAATGTTACCAAGTCAATTAACCTACAAACCTGTACGTCTTTGGAGTGTGGGAGGAAACCGGAGCACCCGGAGAAAACCCACGCAGGTCACGGGGAGAATGTACAACCTCCGTACAGACGGCACCCGTAGTCAGGATCAAACCCGGGTCTCTGGGGCTATAAGGCAGCAACTCTACCGCTGCGCTACCCTGCCGCCTTTCAACCTTGCCATCATTCTCCCCTACTACTTTGCTTGTGTTTATGAGCGTCACACTTATACATCACCTTGTTACATACATGACACTTTCTCTCCTTTTCGGCAAAAAAAAAAGATTCATATATAAATATTTGCAGTTTTAATCTCCTGAGGCTTTGCTGAATCTCTTTGATCTTCTCAAAGGAATCTGTCATCGCCAATGTATCCAGTTCTTGACTTGAGGAAAGTGTCGCTTCTTAATTAAATTCAGTGAAAGTTTCTGCCACTTCTTCCACCAGCCTTCATTACATTAACTTATGGATGGTATTCACGATCACATCACTCTTCGATATTTTCTTGTTTACCTCTCTGAGGGATCAAGTGATTTATGTGCAAACTTCTACTTCTATCTCCGATTTTCAAAGGATGTCTGCTTGTGTATCACATACTCCCACGATCACTCCAACTTCTCATTCCAGAGTGTCTGGTTTGTTATGCGGTGTTAACACACAAACTCTATCATATTGTTTAAAATGTCCTTCTCTGTGACTTGAATCATAATTTCATTTCTGGCTCCAATGTATCTCTTTCACTCTCCACCTTCAGACTTGACTGAACCAAGTTTAATCATGTCCTGAGTCTTGTTTACAAGCATAACTCACCAGGTGTATAACCTGTGAAATGTTGTCTTGTTCTCTGGCTTAGCAAGAAGTTTACTTACCAGTGTCTCCATTGTTAAACCCCTACTTCAATGTAACACACGTTTATCAAGTGTGTCAACTTGAGTTTAGTTTATTGCCACGTGCACCGAGGTACAGAGAAAAGTTTTCGTTGCGTGCCAACCAGTCAGCGGAAAGACAATACACGATTACAATCGAGCCGTCCGTAATGCACAGATACATGATAAAAGGAAGTGCAAGATTAAGTCAGTAAAGTCCGATCAAAGATAGTCCGAGGGTTTGCAATGAGGTAGATAGTAGTTCAGCACTGCTCTCTAGTTGTTGGTAGGACAGTTCAGTTGCCTGATAACAGCTGGGAAGAAACTGTCCCTGAATCTGGAGGTGTGCGTTTTCACACTTCTGTACCTTTAGCCTGATGGGAGAGGGGAGAGGAGTGAGCGGCCAGGGTGCGACTCATCCTTGATTATGCTGCTGGCCTTGCCGAGGCAGAGTTGAGTATAAATGGAGCCAACGGAAGGGAGGTTGGTTTGTCATGATCCGGGCTGCATCCACAATTCGCTGCAATTTCTTGTGGTCTTGGGAGGAGCTGTTCTAAAACCAAGCTGTGATGCATCCTGATAAAATGCTTTTTACGGCACATCTGTAGAGGTTGGTGAGAGTTGTTGGGGACATGCCGAACGGCTTAGGCCTTGGAAGGAAGTCGAGGCGTTGGTGTGCCTTCTTGGCCATTGATTTTAATATGGGTGGTCCAGGAGAAGTTGTTGGTGATATTTAGTCCTAGGAATTTGACGTTTTTTTATAGTCAATTCTGAAAGGCACTTTTTGAATGCAGATGATGTGAAGAAATAAATGAATGCATAATGCCATGTGTTTTAGAAAGCACTCAGGTAGAAATAAAAGAAAATGAGGATCATAACCTGAGACTAACTTTTTCACAACATGCCAGAAAATCAATCAATCGACCGACCGACCGACCGATCGATCAATCGATAAATCAAGCAAACAATCAATCAATCAATCACCATGGTTCCAGTTGTTCAATGGGACACTGGTAATTCATTTATTTCTATAAATATCACTTACAACTTTTCCTGGACCACCCACACTGAAGCAATGGCCAAGAAAGCACACCAACGCCTCCACTTCCTTCGACGACTTTGAAGGTTGTGGTACAAAAACACAATGCCTCTCATTACTATCTTTCCAAGTGGCAATGAGGACCAATTAATTCTTTCTCGCAATTATCATCAGGCACTTTAAAGAAGGGCTGATCGGTCACATCTGATTATACAAAGGTTTCTCCATTCGCATTCGCTTGGCTCTGCAACCGTGACTCATCTCCCAGTTCTTCAAGATCTTTACGCAAGGCGGGATAATGCTAGTGGGAAGATGGGAGTTAAAGAGGGAACTGAAACACTTCTCTGATTAACGTCTGAAGCTCTTTACGTATACCTTTATTGCTATTCTTTGTTTAATGTCAGCTATTTAGAAGTCTGACATTTTGACTGCTTACATTTGCAGACAAAGCGGGATTAACAATGAAACCTTAACGCCTTTAATTTGGGAAGCACTAAATTCACTCAAAACTATAAATTATGATCAAAGGGTTCAAGGTATTAAGTCATTTAATAATTTGATATCAGGGAACAGCGGGATTCCACCTGTAGTGCCTTCCCTCTCTTCATGAAGCTGGAAGACCCGCTGGGAAAATCCAGCACACGTCTCATGCATATTCCACCCAGTCTACAACTCCGCTACTCGTCATAGTCTCTTTGGAAACCAAAGCCTGAGTGTGCGCCTGCCAATTAGTGTCACCAACCCTTTGCTGGTGACGGTTCACAAGGCTTCCTCCTTTTTAGTTTGAGTTTAGTTTATTGTCACAGGTACCTCGGTAGGTACAGTGACAAGCTTTTGTTGCGCGTTAACCAGTCCGCGGAAAGCCAATACGTGATTACAATCGAGCCATTCGCAGTGTACAGCTACATGATAAGGGAATAATGTTTAGTGCAAGGTAAAGCCTGATCAAAGATAGTCCGTGATCTTTGATAAGGTAGATAGTAGTTCAGCACTGCTCTCTAGTTGTGGTAGGATGGATCAGTTGGGGGCGCTGACCTGTGTGCGGCTGCCCAGCCAACAGCTGTCTGTCCTTTCACCTTTATTTTTTATTTTAGTTAGTTAAGTGGTTTGTTTGGAGGTCTAGACTTTTTTGTGTGGGGGGGGGGAAGGGGGAAACTACCTTTCAGGGTCCCTACCTGGCCGGAGAGGCAGCTTTTCTCCGGGCTGCAGCTTCGACCCGTCCTCGCGGCCTACCAGCGGGCCTGGAGCGGCGTTTCCTGTCGGGGACCGCCCAGAACCTCGGCTTCGGCGGCAGCACAGCGCTGGAGCGCTATCGCGGACCGGGCGATGCCTTGCCCGGGTCTCCGCGCTGGAGCTCCGGTGAGCTGAGGATCGCTGGAGAAAACATCGCGGAGCTGCGGGACTGTGGAGCGACCAGCTGTGGCGCTGAACTTTACACCGGGAGCCTGGGATCTCTAGATGAGATCGCCAGTTGTGGAGCTCCAACCGGCGCGGCCTTGTTGGCTTCGGAAGCCGCAGCCCCCAGTGCGGAAGCGGTCGTTCCAGGGTTCCCAGGCCGCTGGGAGGACTCTCCCGACGCCGGAGCAACATCACCTGGCGAGAACGGCCTGGAACATCGGGCCTCCGTAGAGGCAACTGTGGAAGCCTCAATGGGCCCGACTATGGGTGAACTGGGGTTGGGGACTGGACTTTGTGCCTTCCCTCATGGTGGGAGCCATTGTGGGGGGATGTTCAGTGTTAAGACTATCTTGGTGTTGTGTCTGTATTCTCTTCTCTTTTTTGTGTGCTGAAAATGGCAAAAAGCATTTCACTTCACTACACCCGGGTGTATGTGAATGTGACAAATAAAATATCTTGAATCTTGAATCTTGAGGGTCACCAATAAGGTAGATGGTAGTTCAGCGCTGCTCTCTAGTTGTGGTAGGATGGATCAGTTGCCTGATAACAGCCGGGAAGAAACTGTCCGTGAATCTGGAGGTGTTCGTTTTCACACTTCTATACCTTTTGCCTGATGGGAGAGGCGTTCCTGCCGTGAATAAATCCAGGACCTATCTTCACTGAACCTGAAGAAGGTCTGGAGACAGGTCTCGACCCAAAACGTCACCCATTCCTTCTCTCCAGAGAAGCTGCTTGTTGATGTAATTTATTCTGTCTTTTTACATAAATTACATTGTAGAACCAAACTTCATTCAGTTACTCCAGCTATTTGTGTCTCTTTTGGGGCGGGAGATTGCAACCTTCACGTGGTCCGCCCTGTTTCGACGAATGCAATCAACCTGGCGTGCACAATCAAGTAAGATCAAATAGAACAAGTTGTCCTACAACTTTAGGTTGTGCACGCCATACGCAAGAAGAAGTGTCTCTTTTCAAACATTTTATGCCTTAAACGTTGGCATTTACTTATTTCCAATTGCTGCGACTGGCAGATTCTCCAATTCTAACAGTTTTATTGACTCTGATCATTTTTTGCTGTTTTTGCAGTATTTAAGGATTTTAGAGCCACTGTTAAAATTTCACAAAGACTAGCATTCTTTTAATATTCCGTCAAAAACACGCACATACATTCCAGCTAGCTTCACTCCCCAATACTCTCCCACTCTCTCCCAGACTTTTGTTTACTTTTCAGATACTTAGCAAACTCCCTTCAAACACAGCAGTTTGATCTATCTTTACTACAAAGAAGATAGACAAATGCTGAAGCAACTTGGCGGGGCAGGCAGCATCTCTGGAGAGAAGGGATGGGTGACATTTCGGGTCGAGACCCTTCTTCAGACTGGAGGAGAACTTCTTTAAAATAGGCTCACCTTCAGAAGATTTTGCAGTGGAGCGGACAGAATGTGTAGGAAGGAACTGTAGATGCTGGCTTACATCAAAGATAGACACAAAATGCTGGAGTAACTCAGCGGGGCAGACAGCATCTCTGGAGAGAAGGAATGGATGAAGTTTCGGGTGACGTTTCGGGTCGAGACGCTCCTTCAGACTCTTTACTATATCTCTGCCACTATTCAGGAATCAGAACCACACACAGTGCAATATAATTCCTGCTCACAAGATTTATGGTTATTTTCCTGATCTCCTTCATTCTATGTCCTCCAGTTCATGACCCCCTGCATAAAGGAAGAGTTTCAAGGTTCAACATTCAAGAGTCAAGAGAGTTTATTGTCATGTGTCCCAGATAGGACAATGAAATTCTTGCTTTGCTTCAGCACAACAGAGTTTCTCTCTTATCTCGATCTTCTGGGATCACCTCAAGGAGAATAACTCCACCATATTCCAATCTATCCAAATAACGAAAATATTTTGCATTTAGATTCATTTTGGTACATTTTTTCTGCAAACATTTCTTAATGGTAGCCAATTATAATCGGCAACGATACTCCCATGGCAAAGTTTTTAGTTTCGTTTCTTTAGTTTAGTTCTTTCTAGCTTAGTTATTTTAGCTTAGTTATTTTAGCTTAGTCATACGGAGTGGAAACAGGCCCTTCGGCCCATCGAGTCTGCGCCGACCAGCCATCCCCGTACACTAGCACCATCCTACACACTAGGGACAATTTACAATCTCTACCAAAGCAAATTAACCTACAAACCTGTACGTCTTTGGAGCGTGGGAGGAAACCGGAGCACCAGGGGAAAACCCACGCGGTCACGGGATGAGCATGCAAACTCTTTGGTTTGAAGAAGGGTCCCGACTCGAAACGTCACCCGTCCTTTTTCTCCAAAGATGCTGCCTGACTTGCTGAGTTACTCCAGCATTCTGTGTCTATCATCGGTGTAAACCAGCATCTGCAGTAATCTCTTCACATGAATAAATGAATACGTTTATTGGCCAAATATGTACACATACAAGGAATTTGCCTTGGTGCTCCGCTCGCTAGTAACAACACGACATACAGTAAACAATTAAGAATAAAACATAAAACATTAAAGCATTAAGAATAAAACATTATAGTTTAGACATTTGAATGAAATAAAATACGTGAGCAAAAGGAGGCTACAGACTTTTGGTTATTGAGTAGAGCTACTACTCGTGGAAAGAAAAGCTGTTTTTATCTCTGGCTATGGTGGCTTCGACAGTCCGTAGTCGCCTTCCAGAGGGAAGTGCTTCAAAGAGTTTGTGGCCAGAGTAATGCACCTGTAAGACCTTCCACTACCTGCAACCTCCGGCAACCACCTTCAACTAGCATCGCAACCGGCAACCTATTTTTAGTTGCGGCCAGTTTTGAATTTTTTGAAATAATCGCCGGAACATAGAAGAAGCTGAAACCACTTTCGACCATTAGGGAGACTGACAAAAACCTCCGGGAACCTCAGGGAACCGCACGGAAACCTTGGGTGGGGCGCAAAGTCTCCAGAGGTTTCCGTTCAGGTTTCCTAAGTGGGACGGGGGCATAAGACATTGCTCAGACCCATGCCTATAAACGCTATACAATCAGCACAAGGATATGCAGTCATTCTTAGTGCATGGGCAGCAGAACCGGGGTGGGGGGGGGGGGGGGGTGCTACAGCCCCTCCACTTTTATGGTGAGAACTTGCTTCATAACCCCAAATTATCCGGCCCACAGGCGTATTTTTCTCTTCTTCTGAGGACCTCCGACATCCAGAATGTCAGAACAAGTGCACGATGTGTGCGGCAAAACTAAAGGTCATAGAGCGGAGCTGCGCTCGATGATCTTTGGGCAAAACGACGACCAGCCGTGGCGGAAACTGACTGCCCCCCCCAAAACCTTCCGTCCCCTCCGCTCAACGGCTGCTCAATCACAGCGCGGTTCACAGTCGAGATATGCAGCAGTGAACGAAGCGCTGTGATTAGCCGCCGAGCGGAAGGGAGGGGAGGGTGGGCCCGTGAGCCTCGAGAGTGAGAGTGTCGGTCCTGAGAGAGGGAGAGAGAGTGGGCCCTGACAGGGAGGGAGAGAGAGAGAGTTAGCCCCGAGAGGAAGGGAGAGAGGGGGGGGGGGGGAATATATCCCCCCACTTTTTGAGTTGGGGGATGGCCTGTATTATCCCCTAGTTTTTGGAGGTCGAGCAACAACAACAAATATTAATTGTGCCTCCCTCACCGGGTACCCCCGAGGCCGGTGATCAGTGATCGCTCAGCCCCCCCACTTTCAAAAATGTTCCGCGGCCCCTGTAGGGATGTGCCGACCTTGCTGCAGCCACAGTTGTGAACATTATTGGCAAATCAGATGCCAGCCATTGGGTAGTCGATTAAACTTAAATTGCCATTGGTTTCTGCTCTGAACCACTTAAGGAGATAATTTGATCCACACCTCGAGTTAATAAAATTATACAACTTATTGCTCTCATTCCCATCTTAAGCAACACAGCTAAATAATCTGCTTAGTTTTTTTCAGTGCAATTTAGTTAATTGTCACGTGTACCGAGGTTTTGTTGCGTGCCAACCAGTCAGTGGGAAAGGCAATATATGATTACACTCGAGCCATTCACAGAGTAACGATACATGATAAGGGAATGAAGTTTAGTGCAAGGTAAAGCCAGTAAAGTCCAATCAAAGATCGTCTGAGGGTCACCAATGAGGTAGATAGTAGTTCAGGACTGCTCTCTAGTTGTGGTAGGATGGTTCAATTACCTGATAACAGCTGGGAAGAAACCGGGGCTGGAGGAACTCAGCGGGTCGGGCAACATTGTGGAGGAAATGGGCTGTTGATGTTTCAGGTCAGAATCCTTCTTCAATCTGAAGAAGGGTTCCGACTCGAAACATCACCTGTCCATTCCCATCCACAGATATTGTCTGACCCATTGAGTTCCTCCAGCGCTTTGACTTTTTGCTCAAGATGCCAGCATCTGCAGTTCATCGTGTCTGAATAAACAATCTGTTCTTTAACATAAATGCCAGACTTGCATAATTTGTTTATTTTTCTCACTTTTCTTCTTTAGTGTCCCAATGGAATCTCCAAAGACTCTATCCTTTTTGAAAAGGCGGATTAATTAATTAATCGGCTGCAATGTCCCTGGGAAGAAATTAGTTTATTGAAATAAAGTCATTTCTTCTATGTATTCAGAGCTTTGTTGTCCTACAAATCATAAGAGAAATAGATCGGGCAGAGGCACAGAGTCTCTTGCCCAGAGTGGGGGAATCGAGGGCCTGAGGACAGAAGTTTAAGGTGAAGGGAAAATGATTTAATAGGAATCTGAGGGGTGACTTTCTCACACAATGGGTGGTGGGTGTATGGAATAAGCTGCCAGAGGAGGTAATTGAGGCAGGTACTATTGCGACGTTTAAGAAACATTTGGACAGGTACATGGATAGGACAGGTTTGGAGGGATATGGACCAAGCGCAGGCAGGTGGGACGTGTAGCTGGGACATGTTGGCTGGTGTGGGCAAGTTGGGCCAAAGGGCCTGTTTCCACACCGTATCACTCTAT
Source organism: Malacoraja senta (assembly GCA_038087875.1). Classification (NCBI taxonomy): domain Eukaryota; kingdom Metazoa; phylum Chordata; class Chondrichthyes; order Rajiformes; family Rajidae; genus Malacoraja; species Malacoraja senta. The sequence goes on from CM075984.1 coordinate 49,957,950, forward strand.
GACTTTATAGGAGAGCTGGCAAATCATAAATAGTTGCTCTTTTATAATCAAGAGACTAAAGTTTAGCGTGCATGAGCATTTTAGTATGAATTGTCCTTAATTGACATTTCCAAGTATCTGTTTGGAGTCGCTTGGACTGTGTGAGCATCTGCAACTTTTGAAGACACACCTGCCCTATTTTGAAACAGGATTCCACTGTCATATGTCCATTGTTTTAATTGTCATATGTACCAAAATTGGAACATAGAAATTCTTACTTGCAGCAGCATAACAGGTCTGTAAACACAGTACTCATAGATTACATTATAAACCGATAAAAATCAATAAATTAAAAACCCTAATATTAGTGCTAAATTCCCCAAATCCAGAGGAGAGTCATAGTCATAGAGTGATACAGTGTGGAAACAGGCCCTTCGGCCCAACTCACCCAACAGGTCCCAGCTACATTAGTCCCACCTGTCCACGTTTGGTCCATATCCCTCCAAACCTGTCCTATCCATGTATCCGTGTAACTGTTTCTTGAATGCTGAGATAGTCCCTGCCTCAACTACCTCTTCTGGCAGCTCGTTCCATAAACCCACCACCCTTTCTGAGGAAAATGTTTCCCCACAGATTCCTATTAAATCCTTTCCCCTTCACCTCAAACCTATGTCCTCTGGTCCTCGATTCACCTACTCTGGGCAAGAGACTCTGTACATCTACCAGATCTATTCCTCTCATGATTTTATATGCCACTCATCCTCCTGAGCTCCAAGGAATAGTCCATGCTTACTCATCCTCTCCCTACAGCTCACACCCTCGAGTCCGGGCAACATCCTCGTAAATCTTCTCTGTACCCTTTCCAACTTGAAAACATATTTCCTATGACATGGTGCCCAGAACTGAAGACAATACTCTAAATGCGGCCTCACCAGCTCGATGGGTCGAATGGCCTACTCCTGCACCTATTGTCTATTGTCTATTATACAACTGCAACATGACATCCCATCTTCTATTCTTTAGTCGTGGATGAGAAAGTGGGATAGCATAGAACTAGTGTGTACGGGTGATCGATGGTTGGCGTGGACTCTATGGGCCAAATGGAACGCTAGAGTAGCCTAAAAAAAAAATCCAAAAGAAATTTGAAGTGCCCAATTTCACAGGCTGAGCCTGTTATAAAAGAGGCTATTGAATGTCTAAGTACAACTCACAAAGGAATAAACTTAGCATGGAAACATACTGGATATAAATTGAATACAAGAATCTAAAAAATCTTTAATATTGAGCTTATTGCTGTAATACTATTGCTGAGCCCTCAATTACAATTGATATCTGATACTTCAAAATCAGAACCGTAACATTATAGATTCTTCTGATTTAATAGAAATGTTGATTTCATTTATTCTGTCTTTTTACATAAATTACATTGTCGAACCTAACTTCATTAAGAAGCATCACTCTATTACTCTGTCAAATTAGAATCGGATTGCTCCAAACTTGCATAAATTTATCCCGGTTATTAATTAATTAACACAAGAGATTGAAATCACCTACCATTATTTTTAGGAACAGCTTCTTCCCTGCTATTATCAGACTACCAAACCATCCTCCCATGTTAGGATGAAGTCCTGATCTTCCAACCTACCTCATTACAGACAGTGCATTTTTTCTCTGTTCACTGTTACGCTGTGATGCTGTATTCTGCAATCTGATGGTTTTCTCTTGAAAAGCGCTATATAAATAAAATCTATTATTATTATTATTATTATAATGTCATCGAGTGATACAGTGTTGATACAGGCCCTTGGGCCCAACTCGCCCACACCAGCCAACAATGTCCCGGCTACACTAGTCCCACTTGCCTGCACTTGGTCCATATCTCTCCAAACCTGTCCTATCCATGTACCTGTCTAACTGTTTCTTAAACGATGGGATAGTCCCAGCCTCAACTACCTCCTCTGGCAGCTTGTTCCATACACCCACCACCCTTGGTGTGAAAAAGTTACCCCTCGGATTCCTATTAAATCTTTTCCCCTTCACCTTGAACCTATGTCCGCTGGTCCTCAATTCCCCTACTCTGGGCAAAAGACTCTGTGCATCTGCTATATCTATTCTTCTCATGATTTTGTACACCTCTATAAGATCTCTTCTCATCCTCCCACGCTCCATGGAATAGAGACCCAGCCTACTCAACCTCTCCCTATAGCTCTAATCCTGGCAACATCCTCGTAAATCTTTTCTGAACCCTTTCAAGCTTGACAATATCTTTCCTATAACATGGTGCCCAGAACTGAACACAATATTCCAAAGGTACACAAAAATGCTGGAGAAACTCAGCGGGTGCAGCAGCATCTATGGAGCTCCATCTATGCTCCATAGATGCTGCTGCACCCGCTGAGTTTCTCCAGCATTTTTGTGTACCTTCGATTTTCCAGCATCTGCAGTTCCTTCTTTAACACAATATTCCAAATGCATTTTCATAATTTGTACTGCCCATTATACTTGTGTATGAAAGTAGACACAAAATGTTGGAGTAACTCAGCGGGACAGGCAGCATGCATCTTTGGAGAGTATGAATGGGTGACATTTCAGGTCGAGACCCTTCTTCAGACCCGCAACTTCACCCATTCCTTCTCTCCAGTGATGCTGCCTGTCCCGCTGAGTTACTCCAGCATTTGTGCCTACCTTCGATTTAAACCAGCATCTGCAGTTCTTTCCTACACTTGTCCTACCTCATATTCCGCTTGGGCAGTCTACATCCTGGTGGCCTGAACATTGAATTCTCCCAATTCTGCTAGCCCTTGCTGCCCCCTCCCCTTCATCAGCCATCTGGTTGTCTCCTCCCCTCCCCCAGCCCTCGGGCTCCTCCTCCGCCTTTTTCCTTTTTTCCTTTCTTCTCCCCACCCCCTATCAGTCTGAAGAAGGGTTTCGGCCCGAAACGTTGCCTATCTCCTTCGCTCCATAGATGCTGCTGCACCCGCTGAGTTTCTCCAGCATTTTTGTGTACCTTTCCTACACATACTTGTGTATGACATGATTATATTGTTGTATAGTATGATTAGACTGGATAGCACATTAACAAAGATTTTCACTGTATCTCAGTACATGTGACAATGATAAACAATCACTAATACCAATATGAAACTTTGTATTCACAAAAGCAGCAGAGATACAGCGCAGAAACAGATCCTTCTGCCCAACGACCAGCGATCCCCGCACACTAACAATATCCGACACACACTAGGGACAATTTCCAATTTTATCAAGCAAAGTTGCCTACCAACCTGTACGTCTTTGGAGTGTGGGAGGAAACCGGTGCTCCCAGAGAAAACCCACACTCCCTGGAGAGGGAACACGCGGTGTCCACGGGGACTCTGGAGGCCTTCCGTGAACGCTGGTCACCGCGGGAGGTCGAATGTATTGTTGATAAAAATGTTAATATTTTATTATGATAACTTTGTTTGTAAAATGTCAGTATAGGCATTCTATGTTCGTGTTACTACTTTGTATTTTTGTGTGTTCTGAATAAATGCATTTTGTATGGAAAAAACAAAAAAAAGAGAAAACCCACACAGGTCACGGGGAGAACGTGCAAACTCCGAACAGACAACACCTGTAGTCAGGACTCTTTACTGATAGTAGGGAGGGGGGGGGGTGGGGGGGAAGAATGGATGAGTTTTGGTCTTTTATCATGTTCAGGGCTGAGTGAAAAAAATAGAGAGCTGCAGCTGGTATAAAAGATGATTGAATCACATTCAATTTATGAATTAAATTAATCCTAATGTGCAGAAATCAGTTCACTTTTGCAGATCAGCAAAGGTGAGGAAAATGTAGACAGGATTTGTCAAGTTATAAATATTGTGAATGTAATAGATATTCATAGCATCGAGTGAAATAGAAATTAAACTGGTGTAGAACAATGCAAATTTGTGGTATTTCCCTATTACATGAAAGAAAAAAAAGTCCTATGTATAGAATTGGCGGTACGGTGGCGCATTGGTAGATTTGCTGCCTCACAGCACCAGAGACCCGGGTTCAATCCCGACTACGGGTGCTGTCTGTGCGGAGTTTGCACCTTCTCCTCGTGACCCGCGTTTTCTCCGATTTCCTCCGATACTCCAAAGACGTACAGGTTTACAGGTTAATTGGCTTGGTAAACTTGTAAACTGTCCCTCGTGTGTGTGTGTAGGATAATGTTAGTGTGTGGGATCACTAGTCGACTCGGACTCGGTGGGCCGAAGGATCTGTTTCCGTGCTGTATCTCTCAACTAAAACTAAACAGAATTACTATTGTAAGCAGAGGTAAAATTATCATCTTCAGAGATGCAAAGCAAAAAATAAATATTTTAAGATTGTTAAGAGCAGTGCAGTAGTTTGAATGAGAAAGATTTATTTTCTGATTGTCAATCGGATAGAGTCATAAAGTACATCATGGAAATGACCACCTTGGCCCACCACAGCCATGATGATCCTTTACGGCCAAATTAGAATTATTTTTTTTACTTTTGAACTGGAGTTTTAACATAGTTTCTTAAACACAACTCACAATGAATTCTCATACTCAGCTTAAAAGGAACAACTTGATTACTCAACCTGAACTCATGCGCCCACATTAGGACCACATCCTTCTCTGCCTGGCCTACTTAATTGGGTCGGAAGGAACTGGAGATGCTGGTTAACACTGAAGATGGACACAAAATGCTGGAGCGGCTCAGTGGGACAGGCAGCATCTCTGGAGCACATTTCGAGTTGAGATCTTTCTTCAGACTCAGTCATATAGACAGACACCGTCGATATCTCTTGTTTCCATTTCGCCCGACTCTCAGTCCGAAGAAGGGTCTCAACCCGAAACGTCACCCATTCCTTCTCTCCAGAGATGCTGCCTGCCCCGCTGAGTTACTCCAGCATTTTGACTACTTAACTTTCCTGTCTAAGTTCTGGTTGATTATTAAGCTGCTCATTTTAAGCTGGCGCTGGGAATTTAATGTGAGTTGGTTTTAAGATGCTACGTTAAAATTCCAGTTCGAAGTACAAAACAAAATCAAATTTAGAAGTCGTGCGTTTACAATTTAAGTACTTGGGGCCAGAGGAGAGGGTTGAATCAATCCAACGCAGACAAAGGAAAAATAGAACCACAGTAGTATTTTGATTAAAATGTAGAGTTTAAAGTAAAGTGAGGAGTCTGAACAAAACGTCAGCTGTCCTTTTTCTCCAGAGATGCTGCCTGACCCTCTGAGTTACTCTAGCACTGTGTGTCTATCTTCACTATAGTTTAGTTTATAGATACAGTGCAAAAACATGCTCTTCGGCCCACCGATCTTGCACCAACCAGCGGTCCCCGCACACTAACACCGTCCTACGCGCACAAGGGACAATTAATAATTTTACCGAGCCAATTAGCCGACAAACCTGCACGTCTTTGGAGTGTGGGAGGAAACCGGAGATCCTGGAGAAAACCCACGCAGGTCACAGGGAGAACGTTTGACTTCTGTACAGACAGCACACGTAGTCGGGATCGAACCCGGGTCCCTGGCACTGTCATGGGCAGCAATTCTACCGCTGCGCCACCGTGCCGCCACAGTTGAAATGATTCCTGCCTCTTGTCACATGAGTACAAAATAAATAATAACGTGCAACTCGCAGAAAGGAACCCTATGACATTGTGCGCCGTTTCAGAAGGTCTGGGCATGAGAAATGCTCATATGGAAGAGTTTGCCCAGCACATACAGTTGGAAACCTTAAAGAAATCTGAAGAGGATTTAAAGATGGGTCCCAACCAAAATGTTGGCTGGCCATTCCCTCCACAGATGCTGCTTTCCCTATTGAGTTCTTCCAGCACTTTGTGTTTTGCTCACGATTCCAATATCTGTAGTTCATGGTGTCTCCACAGTAAGAAACCTATTCCACTTGGATTTAATGGTAAATGGTTTTGATGGGCTAGTATTTGGGGAACAGCGACCTTCATTTTAAGATTTAGAGAAATTATCATAATGAATAAAGGATAATCACGGGTAAAGTAGTTTAGCAGAATGAGGAGCACATTTAGTGAGTTGAGAAAGCAATCTGGATCAGATGGATTGGAATCAAGAATGATATGCTGCCTAGCAATTAGACATTGGAAGAGTTTCAAAGAGAAATTTGCAATGGTGCAGAGTAAACATGTTCCCTTGAGGTGGGGAAAGGAAATAATCGTTTTTTCATATGAATAAAGAAGTGAAGATTAAAATGAATCACACAACATATTGCACAGTCACAACTCTTCATCAGGTCATAAGGTCATAAGGAATAGGAGTAGAATTAGGTCATGCGGCCCATCAAGTCTACTCTGCCATTCAATCATGGCTGATCTATCTCTCCTTCCTAACCCCATTCTCCTGCCTTCTCCCCATAACCCCAGTAACCCGTACTAATCAAGAATCTATCTATCTCTGCCTTAAAAATATCCACTGACTTGGCCTCCACAGCCTCCTGTGGCAAAGAATTCCACAGATTCACCACCCTCTGACTGAAGAAATTTCTCCCCATCCCCTACCTAAAAGAACATCCTTTAATTCTGAGGTTATGACCTCTAGTCCTAGACTCTCCCACTAGTGGAAACATCCTCTCCACATCCACTCTCTCCAAGCCTTTCACTATTCTGTATGTTTCAATGGGGTTCCCCCTCATTCTTCTCAACTCCAGCGAGTACAGGCCCAGTGCCGACAAACGCTCTTCATAGGTCAACCTCCTCATTCCTGGGATCATTCTTGTTGTAAGATTAATTACAAAATTGAACAAAGAACGAAAGATACCTGACAAAATAGAGAAATATGGGTCAAAGTACCAGTATGACAATAGGTTGGCTGGTCACATGGAAATGCAAATGTCCTATTATATATGTTACTTGTAATATAGAAGTCAAAAGAAATTAGTGAGTCATTAGGGAGTGAAAAGGAATTGCTTGCCTTCATTGCTCGGGGTATTGAGTATGGGTCAGAAAGAGTTAGGAAGTCAGATTGCAGCTTTACAGGACTTTGATTCGGCCGCATTTGGAGTATTGCATGCAGTCGTCTCTGGGGATTGTCACCTCGTCGTGGTGGAGAGGCTTGTGTGGTCCTGAGATCCTGAGAGCGATGCCGACTGGAGCTATGCTCCTGGTAGGGCCACCCACGGCGGTAAGGTCGAAGGGGAAGGTCTCTGACAAAGAGCAACCCAACCAAGACCTCAACGGTGGAACAGGCGGAGGACGATGGCTGACTTTAGTGGAGCGTCGCAACGGCTGGGAAGGCGGATGAAGGCTGCAGCAGAAAAGGGTCTCCGGTCGTCTTGGACTCCATGCCACTGGATCCTGACCCAGATCTGTCAAGGACCATGTGGTGGCTGTCTGTGCACCAGTCTCCCCACGTTAAACAAAGTCACGCACAGGCGTCCTCCCAAAAGAGGACAGTCATACTCGTTTCGAGTGACCGCCGATGATGATTGCATGCAGTTCTGGTCGTCCCATTACAAAAAGGATATGGAGGCGGTGGAAGTTCACCAGAAGGCTGTCTGGGTTAGGGGGCATCAGCTAGAGGGAGACACACCAAATGCTGCAGTAACTCAGCAAGTCAGGCAGCATCTCTGGAGAAAAGGAATAGGTGGCGTTTCAGCTCGAGACCCTTCTTCAGTTTGAAACGTTACCTATTCCTTTTCTCTAGAGAAGCTGCCTGACTGGGTGAGTTACTCCAGCATTTTGTGTCTATCTTCGGTATAAACCAGCATCAGCAATTCCTTCCTACAACTACAGGGAGAAATTGGGCAGATTTTGATTGTTTTCTCTGGAGCATCAGAGGTTGTGGGGAGACACGATAGAAGTATATAACATCATGAGAGACATAGATAGGGTAGACAGTCAGAACCTTTTTCCCAGAATGGAAAAAAAATAGTGGCGCAGCGGTAGAGTTGCTGCCTTACAGCGCTTACAGCGCCAGAGACCCGTGTTCGATCCTGACTGGTGCTGTCTGTACGGAGTTTGTACGTTCTCCCTGTGACCACGTGGGTTTTCTTCGAGATCTTCGGTTTCCTCCCACACTCCAAAGACGTACAGATATGTAGGTTAATTGGCTGGGTAAATGTAAAAAGAAAATTGTCCCTAGTGTGTGTAGGATAGTGTCAATATGCGGGGAATGCTGGTCGGCGTGGACCCGGTGGGCCGAAGAGCCTGTTTCCGCGCAGTATCTCTAAAGCTTTAGGGTGAGAGGGGCAAAGTTTAAAATAGATGTTTGAAAGGGCAAGTTTATTATTTTTCGTTTTTGTCTTCTTATTCTTTTTTAGGCTTCTACTTATTCACTCTTTGACTACACTCTTTGGTAGTTTTAGGGGTTTACACATTCACTATTTCTTTCACTTTCTCTCTTCCTCTCTTGTTCTATTTCTTCTTTGTTAAATTAAAAATGGAAGATGTGCAATAAATGCCGTGGTTTATACTACTGTACACTGCTTCTAATAAAAATATTAATTTTAAAAAAGGGCAAGTTTTATCTTTACACAGTGCCTGGAATGTACTGCCGGGGGTGGTGGTGGTGGTGGTGGAGGTGCAGGCTGATGTACTAGTGGCATTTAAGAAACCTTTGGATCGGTACATAGAAGTGCAGTATATGGAGGGAGATGGATTATGTGCATGCAGATAAGAGATGGTCTTGGCATCATGTTCGGCCCAGACATGGTGGGCCAAAGAGCTTGTTCCTCTGCTGTGTTCTACGTCCATCTTTTGGAGGCAGGAGATGTGACCAACATACCAAATCTCGGGGTATGAAGAAGCTGCCAGGTTAGCAGTGAGGACGGAGACAGAAGCAATATTAGATAAGACTTGTACCTTTCTGGCGTAATGTGATTACTGTGGAAAGACTGACAATCACAGAGATTTTGGGACACAATCCTTCAAACTCCTTGGACATGGGGTGGTGAGGACGAGATAATTGGAGGTTTTTACCTCTGTTTTTTTCAAAAAAGAAAAGATGGAAAAAAACTGGAAGCTGAGAGACTGTCAATCTATCGCAGGTGGTGGAAGAAAGGAACCTTTCAGAGAAAATAATCCAGAAAGTATTTGGTGTTGAGGGAATTTCAGATGAATAAATTTGACCTTGGCCTGTCCTGTCGCTGACAAAATGTTGTGTGTTTTTTTTGTACTAGTATTATGGTTACATACTTTCTTGCATTTTTGATTATATTTATCTTTGTGTGTTGCGACTACAGGCTTGAAAAGCTGCAGGTAGTAAGAGTTTAATTGTTCTGTTGTCTGTGCCCTTGATAGATAACTCCACCTGCATGCATGAATGAATGAATGAAGCAAGCAGGTCAATGCCGACGTCAATCACAACCCTGAGAACTGAATTTCAAATCCGCCTGCTATGTAGAAATTATAAATTGTTGAGAAATCTCCACACGGCTCTTTACTTTGGTATTTGGAAAATTCCGGATCATAATTTCATATCTTAAGTCAAGAGTTTTATCGTCATAAGTCCTGAAATGGAACAATGAAATTCTTACCTACCACAGTACAATAGATACGTTCACATGCAAAACGCTGGAGTAACTCAGCGGGACAGGCAGCATCTCTGGAGAGAAGGAATGGGTGACGTTTCTGGTCGAGACCCTTCTTCAGACTGGGGTCTCAACCCAAAAAGTCACCCATTCCTTCTCTCCAGGGATGCTGCCTGTCCCGCTGAGTTACTCCAGCAATTTGTGTCTATCTTCGATTTAAACCAGCATCTGCAGTTCTTTCCTACACAAAGTCCACATACATATATGTGTGTATGTGTGTGTACATATATCTATAAATATAAAAATACACACACTATATACATATATAAACATATATAAATGTATAAAGGATATGTGTGTGTATATGTGTATATACATATATGCATGTGTATATATATATATACAATATATATAACTATATATATATGATATGCGTGTGTATGTATATGGGGCGTGTGTATATCTATAAATATACACACGCACGTATATACAGTACATATATAATATATAAGATATGCGTGTACACATATATGTATATATTTATGTATATATGTGTGTGCGTGTATGCATATATATAAATGCATACACACATATATACATATATGTATATATTATATGCGTGTGTGTGTTATATATAAACATACAGATACACACTGCAAAGACCAAGCCAATGCCCCCAAGTCCATGTAGATCGGAGCTTAATTGGAGGTTGTAGTATTTAATAGCCTGATGGCTGTCATTTGATTACATTTATGAGCGACTAAAATATTTTTTTTTGAATTCCAATCAAATGAACATTAACTTTAATTAATGGTATTGTTTGCATTTCAGTGCCTTAAAACTGAATTAATTAGGTTTAGGTTTCGTATTGTCACGTGTACCGAGGTACAGTGAAAAGCTTTGTTTGGCAATCTGTCTAAACCGACCAGGCACACCACACAGACTAAACCGAACAAAAAACATGTTTTGATGGGTTCTGGCAATATGTCGAAAAAGAGCAAATAAAAGTTTGTCTTTTAATCAGTTGCTTTGAAAGAAATCGACCGGACCAGGTGATTTATTGTACTTAAACTGAGCTCCACTTTGGAATGAGCACAACTTAGTTTTGGTGGTGAATTGTCAAAAGCCATTTTTCATCACATATATAAATGTCTAGTGATCCGATTCCAGGCTGCAGAGTGGAAGGTCCACGGCTTTTAGGTACCAATAATTATGTGGGAGCTATATATTTGTCAATATTAGGTGAGAAAGGAGTTACCAGAGCCATTAATTCTCAGCCCAAGCAATCGCAGTGAACATATTAAATTGGAAAGTGTCTGTGCTGTCAATGACAAATGTACAGTGTGGGGTTCTGAAGAGTGGGATTGGAGATAGGAGCTGCTATTCGAAACTTCTCAACATTTGCCCAATGTTTTGGCAGGTTTATGCTCGAGTTGCAGAAATGGTTATGTGGCATGAATACTAATGGCCTCGTATTACAAAAGGTGGATCCAATGTTCAAGTTTTCTGGTACACAGACATTGACAGTGGAATAAATAGCAGCAGAAAGTAATAGATTTCAGCAGGGCACTTGAAGTTAGAGAAATCAATAGTCATACCACTGGGTTGTGAGTTGCCCGAGCGAAATTTGAGATGCTGTTCATCCTGTAACCCCTGCACTCCCTCTCTCTCCATCCCTCCCCCACCATAGTCACACCAGGTTCCCATTCTCACCAAGCAAACAGCTAACAATGGCTTGTTTCGTTTTATCATTGTTATTTTTTGGCATATCTTTAACGCTGTGGAGCTCGAGGTCCCTGGTTAGAGACCGACTTCGGGAGCTCCAAGCCCCAGGAGCTTCATTTGTCCCGACGCTGGAGCTTCGATCGTCCCGATGCTGGAGCTTCGATCGCCCAGATGCTGGAGCTTCTTCGATCGTCCCGACGCGGGAGCTTCGATCACCCCGATGCGGGAACTTCGGTTGTCCCGACGTTGGAGCTTCAATCGTCCCGATGCTGGAGCTTCTTCGATCGCCCCAACATGGGAACTTTGATCACCCTGACGTGCGAGCTTCGATTACCCCGATGCGGGAGCTTCGACCGCCGGCTACGGGAGCTTCGAGCGCCCCGCGGATGGTTCGACTGCCCCGACCGTGGGAGAATAAAGAGGAAGAAGATTGGACTTTATTGCCTTCCATCACAGTGAGGAACGTGGGGAATCCACTGTGGTGGATGTTTATGTCAACTTTGAAGTAGTTGTGTGTCTTGTTGCTTTTTTTTTTAGTATGGCTGTATGGTAACTCGAGTTTCACTGTACCTTAATTGGTACACGTGACAATAAACTGACCTTGACCGTGACACCTTGAAACCTTGATCTTTCATTCATTTATCCTATATCTCCCTACGTCACCGTCTATACGGTATCTCTTGTTTCCCTTTCCCCTCACTAGTCTGAAGAAGTCTCGACCCGAAACGTCCTTCACGCATTCCTTCTCTCCAGAGATGCTGCCTGCCCCACTGAATGACTCCAGCATTTTATGTCTATCTTCCCTCTAAACCTTTTCTATCCATGTCCCCGTCCAAGTGTCTTTCATCCTCCAAGGAAAAAAAAAATGTATTGCGTTAGGATTACAAATTCGAATCAATACTTTATTGTCGACTGGGTGAATGCATTTAGCTAAGTGATTTAATATTATTAATAGAAACAATAATACAAGGGAAATAATTTGATATGTTGCTGAAACAATGAAACACTAACCACTTTCCTATTATAATTCATCAGATGCGATTTCAGTGGCAAAGTGCTGCACATTTGATCTGCCATTGGTGCTTCTTGGGGCAGGTATAAATAGATAGCATCAATTCTTGTTACACTTGTGAATGTGGAGAGGATGTTTCCACTCGTGGAAGAGTCTAGGACTAGAGGTCATAGCCTTAGAATTAAAGGACTTTCTTTTAGAATTTCTTCAGTCAGAGGGTGGTGAATCTGTGGAATTTTTTGCCACAGAAGGCTGTGGAGGCCAAGTCAGTGGATATTTTTAAAGCAGAGGTAGGTAGATTCTTGATTAGTGCGGGTGTCAGAGGTTATGGGGAGATGGCAGGAGAATGGGGTTAGGAGGGAGAGATCAGCCATGATTGAATAGCGGAGTAGACTTGATGGGCCGAATGGCCTAATTCTACTCCTATCACTTAAGACCTTATGACCTTATGACATGACTCAGACTGCATCTGTTCAATTGCTGAGGTACTATTCCCAAATGCTGTTGATACAAATACTATTACAGTATGCATGGACTGTGCATATATTTTATATTGTCTCAGAATCTCAATTGTTTATGGATTTCTTAGAAGTAAGGGGGAAATGAGCAGCTCCAGGGGTGGATTGCACTAAACTGATGAAGTAAACAGATGAATTGCAGCAATCATTGAGGAGTCCTTGGAATCAACAGCATTCTGTACATGATTTGGACACAAAGTGCTGGAGTAACTCAGCAGGTCAGGCAGCATCTCTGGAGAACATGGATAGGTGATGTTTTGGGTTGACACCCTTCAGGCTAATTGTGTGTGTGTGTGGGGGAGGGGGTGGTGGTGGGTGAAGAAAGCTGGAAAAGGGGAGAGGCGGGACAATGTGTGGCAGGTAATAGGTTGACGTGGGTGAGTAATGTTGGTGGTTGGAACAAAGGTCAGCGATAAGAACAGTGGGTATGAGACAGGTTTAAAGAGTTGCAGATTGTGAAGCCAGGGGGAGGAAAGAGCTGGAATGGGGAAATTGTTTAGTTTAGTTTACAAACAAGCCCTTCGGCCCACCGAGTCTGCACCGACCAGCGATCCTTGCACACTCAGACTGTCCTACACACTCGGGACAATTTACAATTATACCAAACCAATTAACCTACACACCTGTACGTCTTTGGAGTGTGGGAGGAAGCCAGAGATCCCAGAGAAAACCCATGCAGGTCACGGGGAGAATGTACAAATTCCGTGCAGACAAGCACCCGTAGTCAGGATCGAACCGGGTCTCTGGAGCTGTAAGGCAGCTATTCTACCACTGCGCCACCCAAGGTTATTTGGCAGCAGTTCATATTTAGACTTTTTTTTTTTAAACAGTTGGGCATAAAATGCAGTGCTTCTGCAACAAAGAATGGGTCGACTGAGCTTATATTCACTGGAATTTAGAAGGGTGAGAATGGATCTTATAGAAACATACACTGCAAAATTCTTGACAGGATAGATGCAGGAAAGATTTTCCTGATGTTGGGGGAGTCCAGAACCAGGGCTCACAGTTTAGGAATAGGGGGTAGGCCATTTAGGACTGAGATGAGGAAAAACTTTTTCACCCAGAGAGTTGCGAATCTGTGGAATTCTCTGCCACAGAAGGCAGTGGAGGCCAATTCACTGGATGTTTTCAAGAGAGAGTTAGATATAGCTCTGAGGGCTAACAGAATCAAGGTATATGGGGAGAAAGCAGGAACGGGGTACTGATTATGGATGATCAGCCACGATCATATCGAATGGCGGTGCTGGCTCGAAGGGCTGAATGGCCCACTCCTGCACCTATTTCCTATGTTTCTATGTTTCTGAACTGGGACATACTGTGGAATCTCATCAGACTATCAAAACAGAGAGCATCCCCTTAACTCATTCTGCTGGAGGCAACTGTTAGAGTAATCATTATCATGATTGTATTGCTATCTGCATTAGCTATTCAATCATATGATTTTATTTTTCTTGAAGTGCTCGTAGAACTGATTTTCAAAGGCTGAAAATATCAATGCAGCATCTTGTCATCGCAATCACAGCAGTGAGCTTGATGGAAATCCATTACAGAGGCTGAAGACATTGCGAGTAAATCTGGATGCTGTCCACTGTGTCTTACACTCAAGGAAAGCCAGCAAAATAATTGGGGAGAAAGCTGAGAAATTCATAAGGCTGTATATAAAAAATAACATGTTTAGTTTAGAAGGGGGATTGAGAACCAAAGGACACAGGTTTAAGGTGAGGTGTGAAAAATGTAATAGCAACCTGAGGAGTAACTTTTTTACACAAAGGATGGTGGGTGTATGGAGCACAAAACATTATGGAGTCATAGTCATAGAGTGATACAGCGTGGAAACAGGCCCTTCGGCACAACTTGCCCACACCAGCCAACATGTCCCAGCTGCACGAGTCCCACCTTGGTTTGAAAATGCTAAAGTGTGTTTTGGTTTGAAAAAGCTAAAGTGTGTTTTGGTTTGAAAATGCTAAAGTGTGTTTTGGTTTGAAAATGCTAAAGTTGCCTTTGGTCTGAAAATGCTAAAGTTGCCTTTGGTTTGAAAATGCAAAAGTTGCCTTTGGTTTGAAAATGCTCAAGTTGCCTTTGGTTTGAAAATGCTCAAGTTGCCTTTGGTTTGAAAATGCTCACGTTGCGCTTGGTTTGAAAATGCTCAAGTTGCCTTTGGTTTGAAAATGCTAAAGTTGTCTTTGGTTTGAAAATGCTAAAGTTGCCTTTGGTTTGAAAATGCTAAATTTGCCTGGTTTGAAAATGCTAAAGTAGCCTTTGGTTTGAAAATGCTAAAGCTGCCTTTGGTTTGAAAATGCTAAAGCTGCCTTTGGTTTGAAAATCCTAAAGCTGCCTTTGGTTTGAAAATGCTAAAGCTGCCTTTGGTTTGAAAATGCTAAAGCTGCCTTTGGTTTGAAAATGCTAAAGCTGCCTTTGGTTTGAAATTGCAAAAGTTGCCTTTGGTTTGAAAATGCTAAAGCTGCCATTGGTTTGAAAATGCTAAAGTGGCCTTTGGTTTTAAAATGCTCAAGTTGCCTATGGTTTGAAAATGCTAAAGCTGCCTTTGGTTATATTTGTGTGTGTGTATGTGTATGTGGTAGACACAAAATGGTGGAGTAACCCAGCGAGACAGGCAGCATCTCTGGAGAGAAGGAGTGGGTGACGTTTCGGGTCGAGACCCTTCTTCAGACCCCAAAACATCATCCATTCCTTCTCTCCAGAGATGCTGCCCGTCCCACTGAGTTACTCCAGCATTTTGTGTTTACTAGCATTTAAACTAGCATCTGCAGTTCTTTCCTACACATGTACGTTTATGTGTGTGTGTATATTTGGCCCATCGAGCCTGCACCGCCATTCATTGTGATCATAGCTGATCATCCCCAATCAGTAACCTGTGCCTGCCTTCTCCCCATATCACTTGATTCCACTAGCCCCTGGAGCTCTATCTAACTCTCTCTTAAATTCATCTAGTGAATTGGCCTCTACTGCCTTCTGTGGCAGAGAATTCCACAAATTCACAACTCTCTGGGTGAAAAAGTTTTTTCTCATCTCAGTTTTAAATGGCCCCCCATTTATTCTTAGACTGCGTCCCTGGTTCTGAACTCCCCCAAAGTTGGGAACATTTCTCTTGCATCTAGCTTGTCCAGCCTTTTTGCAATTTTATATGTTTCCATAAGATTCCCTCTCATCCTTCTAAATTCCAGTGAATACAAGCCCAATCTTTCCAAACTTTCCTCATATGTCAGTCCCACCATCCCGGGGATTAACCTGGTGAACCTACGCAACCTCAATAGCAAGGATGTATTTCCACAAATTAGGAGACCAAAACTGCACAGAAGACTCCAGATGTGGTCTCGCCTGGGCCCTGTACAACTGCAGAAGGACCTCTTTACTCCTATACTCAAATCCTCTCGTTATGAAGGCCAACATGCCATTAGCTTTCGTCACTGCCTCCTGTACCTGCATGTTTACTTTCAGTGACTGGTGTGCAAGGTCACCCAGGTCTCGTTGCACTTCCCTTTATTCTAATCTGACACCATTGAGATAATAATCTGCCTCCTTGTTCTTGCCACCAAAGTGGATAACCTCACATTTATCTACATTATACTGCATCTGCCATGCATCTGCCCACTCACTCAACCTGTCCAAGTCGCCCTGCAACCTCCTAGCATCCTCTTTGCAGTTCTCATTGCCACCCAGCTTTGTGTCCCTGTATGTAAGAAGGAACTGCAGATGCTGGTATAAATCAAGGATCGATACAAAAAGCTGGAGTACCAGCGGGATAGGCAGCTTTTCTGGAGAGACGGAATGGGTGACGTTTCTGGTCGAGACCCTTCTTCAGACTAGTCAGGGAAACTAGAGATAAAGACAGTGATGTGGAGAGACAAAATAAGTAGCAATGATAAAGGAAACAGGCCACTAGCTGCTTGTTGGGTGAAAACGAGAAGCTGGTGCGACTTGGGTGGGGGAGGGATAGAGAGAGAGGGAAAGCCAGGGTTTACTTGAAGTGAGAGAAATCAAAATTCATACCACTGGGTTGCATGCTGCTCAAGCGAAATATGAGATACTTTTCCTCCAATTTGCATTTGGCCCCACTCTGACAATGGAGATCTAGGACAGAAAGATCAGTGTGGGAATGGGAAGGGTAGTTAAAGTGTTTAGCCACCAGGAGATCAGGTAGGTTCAAGCAGGCTGAGCGAAGGTGTTCAGTGTAATGATCGCCCAGTCTGCGTTTGGTCCCACCGATGTATAAGAGTCCACATCTTGAACAATGGATATAATAGATGAGGTTGGAGGAGATGCAACTTGAATGGACCGTCGGGGTCCCTGGACAGAGCCGATGGAGGAGGTATAGGGACAGGTGTTGCATCTTCTGCGGTTGCAGGGGACGGTATATATATAATGTTGGATTCATGGGAGGTGTCCTTGGAGGGGAGGATGCTCCTCAAACTGCGGAGCATCTTGGACCATACAGGTCACCCCCCTCCATGACACACAGGTCAACCTGAGGAGCACCTTCAGCAACAGACTGGTTCCACCAAGATGCAGCACAGAATGCCACAGGAGATCCTTCTTCCCTGTGGCTATCAAACTGTACAATTCCCCCCCCCCCCTTCTGTCGTGGGGGAGATTGAGACTGACTCCCCTCCCCAATCTTTGCACGTCCCCCACGTATTGTGTGTTTTTATGACTGTTGGCAATCAATTTCCCTCCTGGGATAAATTAAGTTTTGTCGTTTGATATAATGTGTGTGTGAAAGGTGGGGAGTCTGGTCTGTGATGGACTGAGCCACATCACAACTCTCTCTAACTTTATGCTTCATTGTGTTGATGTGCGTTCAATAATAAGGAATGATCTACAAATAATATTATTTTATAATTTCTTGGTGCAGGGATAACATTTGTGACAGCAACAGTTGTGCAGTGAAAGCATTACAGCAGCTGACTACTTTACCTGGCAGATTATGACAAATTGTCAATATTACAGCACTTAGCGCACATCACCAGAGTCTGAGAAACTATTTGGATCAGCATTTCCGTTTTAAATACAGATTCAGTGGAATAGTTTGCTTTCACAGGCACTGGTGGATTGACTATGATCCACGAGCCAAATATTTTCCATCCTGTAGTCAGCACTACTTCTGATAAAGGGCCTGTCCCATTAACGCGACTTTTTAGTGACTGTAATCGACCTTCAAGCTTGAGGGCACTGGCCTGAAAAACCTCGAGCTGGATCGAATGTCAGCGATGAAACTGCAAGCTGGATCGACCATCAAAAAAACACACACCCACACACCCACACACCCACACACACACCCACACACCCACACACACACACACACACACACACACACACACACACACACACACACACACACACACACACACACACACACACACACACACACATCGCAAAGGTGGGAGCCAGGGAATGCGGGGGAGCGCTGTGTGAAATTCACATCCACGATGAACAGGTAGGTAAAAGACAGCTGGCACAGTTTACGGTACGTCCTTTAGAGAGCGCGGAGGAGGGGAGGGGGGAGAGAATGGAAAAGAGTGGGAGAGAAGGGGAGAGAAGGGGTGAGAAGGGGGGAGAAGGGGAAGAGAAGGAGTGGAGACACTTTTAAGAAGCCAGACAACTTTTAATAAAGTTTAGTGGGCATTTAACATTACCAGTCGGTTTTCCTTGGTTCTGAAAACTCCAATGAGCCAATTAAAATGCCTGGTCAGCAAAGGAGAATGCCTACGGCTACCTCGACTGCCTAGCGACCCCACTCCACTGCACTACGAGTTCAAGAGAACCATGCCGACCAATTTTTACTCGCAGAAAATTTATCAGCATGCTGAAAAATTGTCCTCGACCAAATTGAGGCTGCGAGTATGCGGGAACTTCCCTCGAGCATGAAGGAGAGTTCCAGTGACCTAGGACTTCCTAGGACCACGTGTGTCGACCATGCTGCGAGTTTGAGTCGAGCGTAAACTCTTCTAAACTCGCAAATTAGGTCGCTGCAGTGGGACAGCCCCTTGGGACTCGAAATCTGACACTGAACAAGGCCAGGGTCCAAGTCACAAATGGTTTGTGTGACTAGAGACATACGAGAGAGCAGGGGAATCTTATACGGATAACCTCTTCACCCTTCAGAGTGGCTGGGCAAACCTTGACACCATTTCTGCACCAGCATCCTCCAATACTTTCACTCCCCTTCACATTCCCATACTGACCTTAGATGGACACAAAATGCTGGAATAGCACGACAGGCAGCATCTTGATAAAGTCCCACATAGGAGATTAGTGGGCAAAATTAGGGCACATGGTATTGGGGGTAGAGTGCTGACATGGATAGAGAAGTGGTTGGCAGACAGGAAACAAAGAGTAGGGATTAACGGGTCCGTTTCAGAATGGCAGGCAGTGACTAGTGGGGTACCGCAAGGCTCAGTGCTGGGACCGCAGCTATTTACAATATACATCAATGATTTAGATGAAGGGATTCAAAGTAACATTAGCAAATATGCAGATGGCACAAAGCTGGGTGGCAGTGTGATCTGTGAGGAGGATGCTATGAGAATGCAGGGTGACTTGACAGATTGGGAGAGCGGGCAGATGCATGGCAGATGAAGTTTAATGCAGATAAATGTGAGGTTCTCCACTTTGGTAGCAAAAACAGGAAGGCAGATTACTATCTAAATGGTGGAAAGTTTTGGAAAATTACACCCATACTAACGCTTAAAATGTGGATTTCAAACATGTTGGACACCGCACATCTTGAAGAAATGCGATTCCTCCTAACAGATAAATCAGACCAATTCTTAACGAGTTGGTCTCCATTTATCGACTTCTTGGAAGCATATGGTGCCACAAAATCGTAGAAACCAACTGTTTCAGGACTAGGTGAAGGATGGTCAAGAATATAAATAACGATCTCCTATAATCTCCTACACTCTACTCTTTCTCTTTCTCTCTCCTTTTTTTTTCCACTTTCCCTCTTTCCCACCTTTTCCTTTTCACACACCATACATCACACGTTTTTCTATTTTTTATTATCTATTCTCTCTTTCTCTCTTTTATTACATAAAATGCGATTCCTCCTAACAGATAAATCAGACCAATTCTTATATATATTAGGCACCTTGGTGCCATATTACTGTACTTTCTTCTAATAAAATTAAAATTAAATAAATAAATAAATAAATGGCGTCAAGTTGGGAAAAGGGAAGTACAACGGGATCTGGGGGTCCTTGTACATCAGTCTATGAAAGTAAGCATGCAGGTACAGCAGGCAGTGAAGAAAGCGAATGGCACGTTGGCCTTTATAACAAGAGGAATCGAATATAGGAGCAAAGAGGTCCTTCTGCAGATGTACAGAGCCCTAGTGAGACCACACCTGGAGTATTGTGTGCTGTTTTGGTCCCTTAATTTGAGGAAGGACATTCTTGCTATTGAGGGAGTGCAGCGTAGGTTTACAAGGTTAATTCCCGGGATGGCGGGACTGTCATATGCTGAGAGTATGGAGCGGCTGGGCTTGTACACTCTGGAGTTTAGAAGGATGAGAGGGGATCTAATTGAAACATGTAAGATTGTTAAGGGTTTGGACACGCTATGGGCAGGAAACATGTTCCCGATGTTGGGGGAGTCCAGAACCAGGGGCCACAGTTTAAGAATAAGGAGTAAGCCATTTAGAACGGAGACGAGGAAACACTTTTTCTCACAGAGAGTGGTGAGTCTGTGGAATTCTCTGCCTCAGAGGGCGGTGGAGACAGGTTCTCTGGATGCTTTCAAGAGAGAGCTAGATAGAGCTCTTAAAAAATAGCAGAGTCAGGGGAATATGGGGAGAAGGCAGGAACGGGGTACTGATTGGGGATAATCAGCCATGATCACATTGAATGGCAGTGCTGGCTCGAAGGGCCGAATGGCCTACACCTGCACCTATTGTCTATTGTCTATTGTTTATTTCTGGAGAGAAGGAATGGGTGACGTTTTGAGTCTAGAGCCTTCTTCAGCCTCAGGGGAGAGGGAGACTAGAGCTATGGAAGGTGATGGTGTGAAGATGACAGGTCAAAGGTAGAAGTCAGGTAAATATACAATGGCTCTCTTGATGAAATATTACTGACTGTATGCCTTGTTGTCACCTTCCCTCAGCCATCTGTAGCCGCCCAGGGAATTTCAAGTGGACTATCTGTTGCTGGAATCGGTGGTGGACCTGAACATGGATCATAATTGAAAATGACACAAAATGTTGGAGTAACTCAGCAGGTCATGCAGCATCTCTGGAGAACATGGATGGGCAATGATTCAGGTTGGGTCCCTTCTAGTTGGCCTTTCCCCAATCCTTCATCACCACCAACTCTTTCACTTGCATGTTGCAACTGTCTTCACTCACCTGTATCCACCTATCACTTGCCAAGATTTGTCCCACCCCCACTTCTCTTTTCCAGCTCCCCCCCCCCCCAACTCCAATCAGTCCGAAGAAGGGTTCCAACCTAAAATGCTGCCTGCCCATCACCCTCACAGCTGCTGCCTGTCCCTCTGAGTTCTTCCAGCATCTTAGGCTTAGGATCCCAGCATCTCCAGTTCTTGTGTCTCTGCCATTCTTTGTACAAGTTTGTTATTAAGCTTAGAACTGTCATGACCGGGGTGAGACAATGGAAATAAGGATAGTTTGTGTGATGGTCTGGGCTGCATCCACAATTCTCTGTAATTTCTTACGGTCTTGGATGGAGCTGTTCCCAAACCATGCAGTGGTGTATCCCGATGAAATGGTTTCGACGGCGGATCTGTTGAAGTTGGTGAGAGTTGTGGGGGACATGCCAAACTTTCTAAGCCTTCTAAGGAAGTAGAGGCTTTGGTGTGCGTTCTTGGACATTGCTTCGATATGGGTGGCCCAGGACAAGTTGCCGGTGACATTCACTCCTCGGAACTTCTGTCTCCTCTTCCTCAATTGTGTCTCTTTTTGCCTCCATCAGTGAATTTCCTTCAAAATGACCAAATCTATGGTCATAACCTGATGGATTCTTTCTCCGATGGCTGATGAACTTTGGTTGCCAACACCTCTATGAAGCACCTTGGGACATTCAGGGAGTGCAGCGTAGGTTTACAAGGTTAATTCCCGGGGATGGCGGGACTGTCATATGCTGAGAGTATGGAGCAGCTGGGCTTGTACACTCTGGAGTTTAGAAGGATGAGAGGTAATCTAATTGAAACATGTAAGATTGTTAAGGGTTTGGACACGCTATGGGCAGGAAACATGTTCCCGATGTTGGGGGAGTCCAGAACCAGGGGCCACAGTTTAAGAATAAGGAGTAAGCCATTTAGAACGGAGACGAGGAAACACTTTTTCTCACAGAGAGTGGTGAGTCTGTGGAATTCCTCTGCCTCAGAGGGCGGTGGAGACAGGTTCTCTGGATGCTTTCAAGAGAGAGCTAGATAGAGCTCTTAAAAAATAGCGGAGTCAGGGGATATGGGGAGAAGGCAGGAACGGGGTACTGATTGGGGATGATCAGCCATGATCACATTGAATGGCGGTGCTGGCTCGAAGGGCCGAATGGCCTACTCCTGCACCTATTGTCTATTGTCTATTGTTTATCTCTGGAGAGAAGGAATGGGTGACAGGGGCAAACGCTATAGAGAAGCAGGGCGGCACATTTGTGTAGTAGTCAAGCTACTGCCTTACAGCGCCTGAGACCCTGGTTCGATCCCGACTACTGGTGTTTGTCTGTACGGAGTTTGTTCGTTCTCCCCGTGACCTGCGCGGGTTTTCCCCGAGATCTTTGGTTTCCTCCCACACTCCAACAACGTACAGGTTTGCAGGCTAATTGGCGTGTGTAGGGTAGCATCGCTGGTGGGTGCGGACCCGGTGGGCCGAAGGTCCTATTTCTGCGCTGCATCTCTAAAACTAAAAAAACTAAAAACTAAAGTAGATTAAACTGATAAAACAATAGTTTCAATTGCTAACAACTTGTGGAACAAAGCTTCTGTTATGGTCTGACTGCCGTCGTATTTCAAGGTAATTGTAGCATATAAAGTGAACTGTGAGGGAAAATGTGATATTTGTTGTCCTAAATTACTTCCAGTATGGGCTGTTTTTCTCAGTTGCTCTTGAGAATTTAGAGTCAAGAGTGCTTAATTTGCATATGAATCGGGATCGGAACAATGAAATTCTTACTTGCAGCAGCTTTGCAGGCACATTAAACGCGCCAACACAACAAATAAATACACGGTAATGTAATAAAATATCTGCAATAACAGTGCAGCCCAAAGTACTGCCTGCAACCTTACACAGAGTCCATACTCCATACATGGGTACGACAGCTTTTAGTTCCGTTTAGTTTAATTCAGAGATGCAGCACGGAAACAGGCCCTTCGGCCCACCGAGTCCGTGCCGACCAGCGATCCCCACACATTAACATCATCCTACACGCACTACGGACAATGTACACATACACCAAGCCAATTAACCTACATACCTGTCCAACTTTGGAGCGTGGGAGGAAACTGGAAATCTCGGCGAGATCCCATGCCGGTCACGGGGAGAACGTACAAACTCCACACAGACAGCACCTGTAGTCGGGATCGAACTTGGGTCTCTGGCGTTGCATGTGCTCTAAGGCAGCAACTCTACCGCTGCGCCGCCGTGCCGCCCATTAACCCCCCTAGGATTTGAGTCAAACGCGGGCAGGTGGGACGTGTGTAGCTGGGACATATAGGCTGGTGTGAGCAAGTTGGGCCGAAGGGCCTGTTTCCACACTGTATGACTATGAGTAGTTCAGTGCTGAGGAGGGTTGCAGTTAGGATTGCGAAGGATGGTTCAAGAACGTGCAGATTGACGGGTAAAAGCTGCTCTTGAACCAGGAGGTAACGGTTCTCAAGCTCCTGTACCTTCTTCCCGATGGTAGCAGCGAGATGGGAGCATGGCCTGGGTGGTTTGTATCTTTCATTACATTAGCTGCCTTCTTGAAGCAACATTTTCAGTTGGCTCCTTCGATGGTGGGGAGTTCAGTACTGATGATGGACTGGGCAATGTCCACCAATTCCTGCAATCTTCTCGGTTTCTGGGCATTAGACTTAAACCCCTGTCCCACGGTACGAGTTCATTCCAAGAGCTCTCCCGAGTTAAAAAAAAATCAAACTTGTGGTAAGCACGGAGAAAGAACGTAGCGGGTACGTCGGAGCTCGGGGACGTCTCTTAGCGCTAACGGCAGGTACTCGGGAAGACTCGCTAATGGCAGGTAAGCACGGGAAGACTCGTGAAATTTTTTTAACATGATGAAAAATGTCCAAGAGAGCCCCGAGCACCGACGAGCGGCCATTACCGTAAATCTCCGAGTTCGAATCAGGGCAAACTCGGGAGAGCTCTTGGAATGAACTCGTACCGTGGGACAGGGCTATTACCAAACTAGGCCGATATGCAACCAGTCAGTATGCTCACCACTGTTAGGGTTGCTAACTGTGTCGTATCAGCCGGGACATCCCGTTTTTGGTTTGTCCCGTACGGGACCGCCCTTGTCCCGCATTTGACTGCTACTACACGAGTCGAGGGGACTGTCGGGTCGGAGCGCCGCGTCCGGCCCCGCCTCACCCGTCCCGACGTAGTGCAGCCCATGGAGTGCAGCAGCAGCAGCGTCTCGCCCGTGGCCCCGTCAGTCGGCAGCCCGGCCAGCTGTCCGACCTTCGGACCTTCGCTTACCGTCGACACCACCACCACCCCTCCTTCTCATGGGCGATCATCGGTTCATGAGTTGGATGGGGTGCCGGACTTTGCGCGCGACCCGGGCCAAAACTCCTCAGCTGGCCCCGCCGGCTGGGCTTTGTGTGCAGTCCAGCTCCTGGACCAACTCATCATTCACCCAGCCATGGCCAAGTCGGTCAACGAATTGCCGTCGGGAATTTGTCCCGTATTTTGACCTTTTGTCCCTTATTTGGGAGTGAGAAAGTTGGCAACACTAAGCACTGTACACCTGTAGAAGTTCAATAGAGTATTCATGCCAACCCTCCTCAAAATGCTGAGAGAGAAGAGGTTCTTTGTAACTGCATCGATGTGCTGGGCCCAGGATAGGTATGCGCGCCCTGGAACTTGAAGCTGTTGCCTCTCTCCACCGCTGTCTACTCCGATGAAGATAGATTCATAGACCCTCAGCTTTCTCTTCCTGAAGTCAACAATCAGTTCCTTGGTCTTGCTAACGTTGAGAGCAAAATGGTTGCAAGATTCAACTTCATATAGTTAATACAATGTGATAGCATACTTTCACATTTAGTTTGAAAATGCAAGCCAATTGATAAGTTCAATATTTGGTGGGATCTTTTGCTGGTAACCTGGAAGTTATAGTTCAAAGATCAGCCATGATCGAACGGCAGAGAAGACTTGATGGGCCAAATGGCCTAATTTTGCTCCTATATCTTATGGTCTTAAAGTCGTAACTTTGGCACCAAACACACTTGCAGTCCCTAAGGTAACAGGGCTTCTGATATTGAAACATGGTTTGAGAGAATGATTGATTGTACCTCCCTGCTCAGTTAAAGGCTGTCAGTGTACATGTGTGCTATACATCAATCCAAAAGACCTCTGCTCTGCTGTGAAGACTATATTGCAGTTCCCAACCCGATGACCATGTCCCAGCTCATAGTTGAAGCAAGGTTTACCAATATGCTGCGTACCAAACTATTTTAAGCATCTGCCACATGGAAGTAAAAAGTCAAGCACAGTAAGTTCAGTGGATATACAGTATTTATAGGCAGAGATAGACAAATTCATGATTTGAATGGGTGTCAAGGGTCACGGGGAGATGGTAGGGAAATGGGAATAGGAGGCAGAGATCAGGTATGATTGAATGGCAGAGTAGACTTGATGGGCCGAATGGCCTAATTCTACTCCTATAACTTATGAACGTGAACTTGTGAGCTCAGCTGCGCTACTGAAAGTTGGCCCACAAAATTTAACATTATTGGAATTTTTAGGAGCTGAATATGATGAGCACTCATTTTTATAAGTTATGGTAATATGTCATAACTAGCAAGTGTGAAGAAGTGTCCAGACCCGAAACATCACCTATCCATGCATGAGGCATGAGAGGAATAGATCGGGTGGACACACTGATTCTCTTGCCCAGAGCAGGGGAATCAAGAACCAGAGCACATAGGTTTAAGGTGAGGGGGGAAAGATTTAATGGGAACCAGAGGAGTAACACAAAGGGTGGTGGGTGTATGGAATGAGCTGCCGGAGGAGGTAGCTGAATCAGGTACTCCTGCAACGTTTAAGAAGCATATAGTCAGGTGCAAGGATAGGACAGGCTCAGAGGGATATAGGTCAAATACAGGCAGGTGGGACTAGTGTAGATGGGGCAGGTCGATCGGCGTGGGCAAGTTGGGCCAAACGGCCTGTTTCCGTGCTGTAGTTATCGATTACTAAGTGCTATTCCAGCCTATTCTCAAAATTGGAGACCAAATTATTGGAGACCTAATTTTACATGTTCATTTTTAGATCTCATAACCTGATTTTACATCTCATGATTTGCTAATTTAGTCTACTAATATCTTTTCCTAAGATGCCCATTTATTTTATATTCAACTCTAATATTTTAACATTGATCTGAATGCATCAGTGACTATACTGGTTATAAAGGGCCTGTCCCACTTACGAGACTTTTTCGGCGACTGCCGGAGCCCGTCATAGGTCCTTGCATGTCGCCGAAAATTATCAACATGTTGAAAATCCAGCGGCGGCCAGAACAAGGTACGACTCTTTGGGCGACTACTCACGACTGTACAGGCTTCACCCCGCGACATGTCACCAGGGTGTCACCTGTATGGTCGTGAGTAGTCTTCTCAGTCGCCCAAAGAGTCGTAGCGTCTTTCTGGTCACCGCTGGATTTTCAACATGTTGAAAATTTTCAGCGACCTGCAACGATCTATGACGGGTGCCGGCAGTCGGCGAAATAGTCGCGTAAGGGGACAGGCTCATATCTAAGATATTCATTGCATGGAAATTGTGTCTATCAGCGGAGTAGAAAACCAGCATGTGGAAGTTCAAAGGTAGACACAAAATGCTGGAGTAACTCAGCGGGACAGGCAGCAACTCGGGTCTCGACTGAAACGTCACCCATTCCTTCTTTTCAGAGATGTTGCCTGTCCCGCTGAGTTACTCCAGCATTTTGTGTCTACCATCGATTTAAACCAGTATCTGCAGATCTTTCCTACACATTTTGTTCAGAGATTCAGCGGAGAAACAGGCCCTTCTGCCCATCGAGCCAACACCAAACATCGATCCCTTACGCTAGCACTACCCTACACACTAGGGACAATTTATAATTTTTACCAAAGCCAATTAACCAAAAAAAACTACAACTTACTGAAGCCAATTAAACTACAAACCTTGTACGTCTTTGGAGTGTGGGAGGAAACCAGAGCACCCGGAGAGAACGCATGCAGTCACAGTGAGAACATGCAAACTCCGTACAGACAGCACCCATAGTCAGGATCGAACCCGGGCCTCTGACACTGTAAGGCAGCAAATCTGATCCACTATGCCACCCTGATCATCATAGGTGGTCACTCGAAATGAGTATGGCTGTATATGGAGAACGCCTGTGCTTGACTTTGTTTAACGTGGGGAGACTGGTGCACAGACAGCCACCCCACGGTCCTTGACAGATCTGGGTCAGAATCCAGTGGCATGGAGTCCAAGACGACCGGAGACCCTTTTCTGCTGCAGCCTTCATCCGCCTTCCCAGCCGTTGTGACGCTCCACTAAGATCAGCCATCATCCTCCGCCTGTTCCACCGTTGAGGTCTTGGTTGGATTGCTCTTTGTCAGAGACCTCCCCCTCGACCTTACCGCCACGGGTGGCCCTACCAGGAGCATCGCTCCAGACGGCATCGCTCTCAGGATCTCAGGTCCACACAAGCTTCTCCACCACGACAAGGTGACAATCCACGGAGAAGGGTTGCCGCCCAAGTTCCAGTCAAATACCATCTTGGAAGAAAATGTCGCCTGGGTAGTGCCCACCAATGGTTAAACCTAAAACAACCAAATTTGTGAGTAATTCCCCAAAAGGGTGTTGTACAGGGACTGACACCGCTCTCCCCTCGTGTCACGCACTTCACATCCAAAGGGTGACCATGCCCAAAGATTTATGGTTGAATATCTGAAGCGATGCGTACAGACCTTGAAAAGATTGTTATCTTATTTCACTACTGGAAAAAAGTCAAATTTTCCAACAGTGTAATATAGAAAAGAACAATATCTTACAAGCGAATTGCTAGTCAAATATTTGTTATTCTCTCTTGTTTCATCAATTGTTTTGACTAGGCACTTGAGTAGGCTGAGAGCATTAGGCTGGTGTTCTGTTGTGCTCACAACACAAGACAGCCGTTCTCATGATGTGCATTTGAGTTGATCATAAGAATAAACTGCAGTGAGAATATCCAGCAGGCTGCAATATTGAATGTTCATTGTCAGCGATGGATTGATTTAGATTTTCAGCGTTAAGCTGAGAATATGAATAACTTGAACTGGAGCATACAACCATTTAGCCTTGACTTGGGAGGCAAATTGGTGTGATTGAGTGTGGGAGAAGTGGTCAGGGTGGCGCATACTTATTGCCTTTAGACTTTAGTTTAGTTTAGTTTAGAGATACA
The DNA here is from genome assembly GCA_038087875.1 of Malacoraja senta. Lineage (NCBI taxonomy): Eukaryota > Metazoa > Chordata > Chondrichthyes > Rajiformes > Rajidae > Malacoraja > Malacoraja senta. The sequence goes on from CM075984.1 coordinate 49,986,293, forward strand.
GTGTGGAAACAGGCCCTTCGGCCCACCGAGTCCACACCGACCAGCAATCCCTGCACACTAACACCATCCTACACACGCCAGGGACAATTTACATTTACGCCAAGCCAATTAACCTACAAACCTGCACGTCTTTGGAGTGTGGGAGGAAACTGAAAATCTCGGAGGAAACCCACGCAGGTCACAGGGAGAACGTACAAACTCCGTACAGAGAGCACCTGTGGTCAGGATCGAACCCGGGTCTCTGCAGCTGTAAGGCAGTAGCTCTACAGCTATGTCACCGTGCCGCCCTACAGGTGATGTTTCGGGTTGGGAGCCTTCTTCAGACTTGATTGTGAAAGGCCTGAATAGAGAGGATGTGGAGAGGATGTTTCCACTAGAGGGAGAATCTGGACCAGAGGTCATAGCCTCAGAATTAAAGGACGTTCCTTTCGGAAGGAGATGAGGAGGAATTTCTTGTCAGAGGGTGGTGAATCTGTGGAATTCATTACCACAGAAGGCTGTGGAGGCCAAGTCAATGGATATTTTTAAGGCAGAGACAGATACATTCTTGGGTGATGTTTCTGGTCTTGACCTGAAACGTCACCCATTCCTTCTCTCCAGAGATGCTGCCTGTCCCGCTGAGTTACTCCAGCTTTTTGTGCCTATCTTCGGTTTAAACCAGCATCTGTGGTTTGTCTTACACAGATACGTTCTTGATTAGTACGGGTGTCAGTGGTTATGGGGAGAAGGCATGAGAATGGGGTTAGGAGGGAGAGATAGATTGGCCATGATTGAATGACGGAGTGGACGATGGGCCGAAAGGCCTAATACTGCTCCTAACACTTATGAACTTATGAACTTGTGAAGAGGCAGATATCTAGCAATGAGAGGCAGATGTTTAGCCCTGAGCACTCAAAGTACCTCCTAAAGACGTCAGTAAACCTTCCCCCCCAGATGTCAGTAAACCTACCCCCCCAGCCTCAGTCAATTAGTTCATTCAAAATAGTTATCATTAGATTTCTGGCTATTGAGAGACTTAAGCGCCTGTCCCACTTTCCCGAGTTACTCACGAATTCTCCCGAGTTTTCCCCTTGATTCAAACTCCGAGAATGTCCGTAGCGAGTCCGTAGGAGTCTGTAGCGTGTCCGTAGGAGTCCGTAGATATTTCGTAGCGGCTCGTAATGCAAGCCGTAGGTACTCGGGGCATCAGGTAAGTCGGGACGATTTTTAAGCATGTTGAAAAATGACCACGAGTAAAAAAATAGCCCCGAGTACCTACAGCTGGTATCTCCGAGTTTGAATCAAGGGGAAAACTCAGGAGAATTCATGAGTAACTCGGGAAAGTGGGACAGGGGCTTTAATGGATATACAAATAGTTACGGGAAATGAGGTAGAAGATGAGCCATCATCTTTGTGAATTGCAAAGCAGCTCATAGGTTGATTGCCTGCTCATGCATTTTTATATGGTCAAAGAGAGCAATTTTGTTCATTTATGTCAAAATTAGATGAAAATCGTAAATAGTAACTGTAGCACAAGGGCAGATCATGACAAGGTTTATCTACAACTTATTCCATATACCTTATAATTAATTCAAACATGGTTATGGTTACCCCTTCACCTCTTTGCCCTAATAAATATTTCAGTTCACACATTAAACCTCAATTTAACTTCGAGAAAATGAAATGCGGACATTTAACGCAGACATAAAATGGTGCTCGGCAATAAAATCAGAAAGAGGAATTTGGTGGATTTTACCGTAAATGAAGTCTGGATTTTCAATTTTCAAGTCATTTGGCAATAGACATTTTTTATCCGCCTTCTATTTAAATTGAGTTGTAAATAAACCATGAGGAAAATGTACAACAGAATGAGAATTTGCTGATTATCAAGGAACAAGATGTACAGCTGACAGAGGCATTGAATCAAAATGTTTTGAGCAGTCTCACTCTGGGGTCAATACCCTGACACAACGTGGCACTAGATAATAGACTCAACAGACAATAGGTGCAGGAGAAGGCCATTCGACCCTTCGAGCCAGCACCGCCATTCAATGTGATCATGGCTGATCATCTACAATCAGTACCCCGTTCCTGCCTTCTCCCCATATCCCCTGACTCCGCTATCTTTAAGAGCCCTATCTAGCTCTTTCTTGAAAGTATCCAGAGAACCGGCCTCCACCGCCCTCTGAGGAAGAGAATTCCACGGACTCCCAACTCTCTGTGTGAAAAAGTGTTTCCTCATCTCCGTTCTAAATGGCTTACCCCTTATTCTTAAACTGTGGCCCCTGTTTCTGGACTCCCCCAACATCAGGAACATGTTTCCTGCCTCTAGCGTGTACAAACGCTTAATAATCTTATATATTTCAATAAGATCCTCTCTCATTTTTCTAAATTCCAGTGTATACAAGCCCAGCCGCTCCATTCTCTCAGCATATGACAGTTCCGCCATCCCGGGAAATAACCTTGTAAACCTATGCTGCACTCCCTTAATAGCAAGAATGCTGTTCCTCAAATTTGGAGACCAAAACTGCACACAGTATTCGAGGTGTGGTCTCCCTAGGGCCCTGTACAACTGCAGAAGGACCTCTTTGCTCCTATACTCAACTCCTCGTGTTATGAAGGCCAACATGCCATTCGCTTTCTTCACTGCCTGCTGTACCTGAATGATTACTTTCATTGACTGATGAACAAGGACCTCCAGATCTCGTTGTACTTCCCCTTTTCCCAAGCATAATATCACACAACTATGTGTAAATGTATTATTCATTCATTGGACACAGGTATCAAAGGCAAGGCCAGCACATATTGTACAATTTGAGTGGAGTGTTAATCAAATTGTTTTCTTCTCCTGAACCGTGTTGAGCTAATTGAGTGTTGTTGGAATCTGGATACTTTTGCCATTACTTTTAGACTTTAGAGATACAGCGCGGAAACAGGCCCTTCGGCCCATTGAGTTCACACTGACCAGCAATCACCCCATATTACACAATAAGGACAAATTACAACTTACCAAAGCCAATTAAACTACAACCCCGCACGCCTTTGGAGTGTGGGAGGAAACCGGAGCACCCGGAGAATACACTCATGGTCACAGGGAGAATGAACAAACACAGTATAGACAGCACCCATAGTCAGGATCAAACAAGGGTCTCTGGCACTGTGAAGGGCCTGTCCCACTTTCATGACCTAATTCACGACCTCTGCCAAGTTTGCCCTTGACTCATAATAATAATAATAATAATAATAATAATATATTTTTTTGTAATCATACTCGCGGCATGGTCGTCATGAGGTCGTAGGAGGTCGTAGGTAGGTCGTAGGTAGGTCGTGATGCTAGTAGTCGGTACTCGTGGCATCAAGTAGGTCGGGGCGTTTTTCTAGCCTGATGAAAAATGTCCATGAGTAAAAGAGGTCGTGAATTAGGTCGTGAAAGTGAGACAGGCCCTTTTGGAAGCAACTCTACCGCTGTGCCACCGTGACACCCTTCATGAAGTTAAGAATCTCACCAATCAACTTACAAACTGGGGTCAAGGAAAGAGCGTTCACGTCGCGGTCCTGTCTCCACCAATCCTTCCACCACCACCACGCACAAGAAGCACAAGAAGCGACAAGACAGACACCATTGTATGCAGATGCCGTGAAGTGTGTTCAGCTCTGGCTGAACAAGTTTGAATCTTCTGCGTGGACTCGATAAGAACTTACAAACTCGATTTCGCGTTTGAAGTTTGTTCATAGAATCACAATGTTGAATGGGTGAAATTCTTTAAAACACAATAACTTTTACACAACACAAAATAAAATGCGCTGGAGGAACTCAGCGGGTCTGGCAGCACTGCGAATGGACTGGACAGATGACGTTTTGGGTCTGTACCCTTCTTCAGACTGAAGAAGAGCCTCCCCGAAACATTACCTGTCCATTCCCCCACCCATTGAGTCCCTCTAGCACTAAGTTTATGCTCAAGATTCCAGCATCTGCAATTACTTGAGTCAGCATTTATACTAAATTTGAGTGGAGTCTCTACTTCCTGAGAAGATTACGGAGAGTCGGTTTGTCAAGGAGGACTCTCTCTAACTTCTACAGGTGCACAGTAGAGAGCATGCTGACCGGTTGCATCGTGGCTTGGTTCGGCAACTTGAGTGCCCTGGAGAGGAAAAGACTACAAAAAGTAGTAAACACTGCCCAGTCCATCATCGGCTCTGACCTCCCTTCCATCGTGGGGATCTACCACAGTCGCTGTCTCAAAAAGGCTGGCAGCATCATCAAGGACCCACACCATCCTGGCCACACACTCATCTCCCTACTACCTTCAGGTAGAAGGTACAGGAGCCTGAAGACTGCAACGACCAGGTTCAGGAACAGCTACTTCCCCACAGCCATCAGGCTATTAAACCTGGCTCGGACATAACACTGAACTTTACTAGCCAATACTGTTATTTGCACTTTATCAGTATATTGACCATTGTGTATATATTTATAGAATGCCTTGTAGTAAATGCCTACTATGTTCTGTTGTGCTCAAGCAAAGCAAGAATTTCGTTATCCTACCAGGGACACATGACAATAAACTCACTTGACTTGACTTGACTTGAAATTGCCTTTGCATTTAAAAGACGATCGACTGATTTGATTTAAGCACACCGGCTGATTGTATCTGTTGCCTGAAAAAGCTTAGAAGGAAGTATAAATCGTAATTCTCATATTAGTTGTGTAACATGTGCACTGTGACAGGAGTGGATTCCAACTCATTGATGTGTAGAACAATCTCAAGGCTTACTATTCAGTAAGATTTAAGCCTAGAAAATGTTGAGTCTTTTATTTTGCCTTGTCAAATTTCAAACTATTGTCTATGAATCTCTAATTTTCAAGCACAACATGTTCAGCAGAAGCATCCTGAGTGTAAAATTAAATAACATTAACATTTTCAGGTTCTAATCTCTCCTATGTTCTTCCCAATTCTCAACGGTATTAAATTATTTTTCTTCGATGATGTCACCAACAGTGCATTATAGTGTTCTATGAAATGTAAATTGCAAATTAATTTATCAGACAATGACTCCCCGCAGCTATTTTCTGTTCGTGCTGTACTGAGGGCACATTGGGAGCTTTTGTTTTGCGTGTTGGAAACTGCAAAAATGTTTAATATTTAGTTTTAGAAATACAGCGCGGAAACAGGCCCTTCAGCCCCACCGAGTCCGTGCCGACCGTCGATGCAACGTCGGAGTTTAGAAGTATGAAGGGGGGACCTCATTGAAACGTACAGAATAGTGAAAGGCTTGTATAGAGTGGATGTGGAGAGGATGTTTCCACTAGTGGGAGAGTCCAGGACTAGAGGTCACGGCCTCAGAATTAAAGGACGTTCTTTTGGGAAGTACTGTAGATGGGGAGAGATAGGAGTGATATCACTCCTCATAAGTGATAGGAGCAGAATTAGGCCATTCAGCCCATCAAGTCTACTCTGCCATTCAATCATGGCTGATCTATCTCTCCTCCTAACCCCATTCTCCTGCCTTCTCCCCTTAACCTCTGACATACGTACTAATCAAGAATCTATATATCTGTGTCTCCGCTGACTCTGCCTCCACTGCCTTCTGTGGCAAAGAATTCCACAGATTCACCACCCTCTATCGATGGAATTCTTTGTCACATACATCAGGCATGATTGAATGGCAGAGTAGACTCGATGGGCCGAATGGCCTAATTCTGCTCCTATCACTTATGATCTTATGATCGATCCCTGTACATTAACACTACCCTACACCCACTAGGGACAATTTTAAATTTACACCAAGCCAATTAATCTGCAAACCTGCACATGTTTGGAGTATGGGGGGAAACAGAAGATCTCAGAGAAAACCAATGCAGGTCACGGGGAGAATGTACAAACTCCGTACAGACAGCACCCGTAGTCAGGATCGAACCAGGGTCTCTGGCGCTGTAAGGCAGCAACTCTACCGTTGGCCCACCGTGCCGCCGTTTCTGAATGAGTTGTTAAGATGGCAGATCATTCAGTGTGAATCCTTATCAACAATTTGCTTCAGCCATGATTACCATTGGGACAAGCATCCCCAATATACACCCTATGAAAATTGTTTTATTATCCCAAGATTTTAACAGTTATTACAAACAAGTCAATGAATATGTTACACAAATATGTCTATACTATTGCAACATTTAAGAAACATTTAGACAGGTACATGGATAAGATAGGTTTAGAGGGATATGGGCCAAAGGCAAGCAGGTGGGTCTAGTGTAGATGGGACACGTTGGTCGGTATCGGCAGCTTAGGACGAAGGGCCTGTTTCCACGGTGTATGACTATGACTCCTTCCCCACCCCATCCTACAATGTCTGTAAAGGTCCCGATGCAAATCTTTACCTATCCACATTCTCCAGAGATGCTGCCTGACTAGCTGAGTAGGGTTGGCAACTGTCCCGTATTAGCCAGGACATCCCGTATATTGGGCTAAAGTTGTTTGTCCAGTACGGGACCGCCCTTGTCCCGTATTTGACTGCTACTATCAGGTGCTCCTCCACTTAAGATGGGGTTACGTTCCGATAAACCGATTGTAAATCGAAAATATCGTAAGTCGAAAACGCATTTAATACACCTAACCTACCATCACCAGAGTGTTCAGGGTTGGACCACCAGGCGCTTGTGGGTTTTCATTCTCTGGGTTAGTCCCGTCCCCCCCCCCCCCCCCCCCCCACTTCTCTCTCCTCTTCAATCCTCTGTCTGTGGGAGTGTTTTTAATTCCACGTTTAAATCTCTTTGGCATCTCTCAACCGCCCACCCCACCCCCACCCCCACCCCCACCCCACCCCCCACCCCCACTATCACCACTGCCACGTTCGCTCGGAACGCTCACCAATTCCCTGAGCACCAATCCCCCGAGTGCCAGCCCCCACAGGAGCGAACACATGGCGAATTGTCACAGATAGGTGGCACCTCTGAGATTTATCTACCAGCTCATCAGATCTGTTGCCGTTCGATGTCCATCTCGCCTCCTGCCAGATTCCTCACGTCCCTCCCTCGTCGCTTCCTCCCACGGGAAGGCTAACACGGTTCACTTCATCCCGGGCGAGCATCTTAACTACACAGCTGCGGCACGCCACCTTCTGTCTCTTATGTGGCCACCTTTTGTCCCTTATTTGGGAGTGAGAAAGTAGGCAACCCTACCGCTGAGTTACTCCATCACTTTGCGTCTTCTTGCATAGAAAGTATTTGATTTCTTCATTTTTGAACATGTAACTAGGAGATAATGTGGAATTTCCTTTTTAAAACATTGACAACTTGCTTTAATAATAATTTAATGCTGCCACCCTAATCATATATTTTATTGCATATTCTAATGCACACACTATATATGTTGTTTGTTCATTGATATATTCACAGAGGATGACATATGGATTTTAAGAAGCTTGCGATGTATAATATGCTCTGCACAGTCACAGTTGCAGCTTACTTGGCTGTTCCATTACTAATTTGTGCATCCAGGCACATCCCAATGTCAGCCAGAGGATAATCGTGCAAAGTCTGGCTATAAATTCAGAGCAACTCATAAATCAATAGACATTTCCCAAAATCAGATTACTCCAATAGGAAATGAACGGTTTCATCTTTCCTGCACTGAAATGTAACTGTCAATTTGCATGCATGATTAAATACAATTCTATTAATGTGAAGAAGGACTATATTTTAATATTTTTATAATTTGCAGGCAAAGCCAGCATTGTTTGACTGTCTCCAATTTTTAGTTTAGGTTAGAGATACGTCGCGGAGGCAGGCCCTTTCGGCCCACCGAGTCGGCACCGACTTACACTACACGCTAACACCGCACACAAACACTGTCCTACACGCACTAGGGACAATTTTCAATTATAGCAAGCTAATTAACTTACCAACCTGCGGGTCGTTGGAGTGAGTGAGGGAGGAAACCGGAGATCCCGGCGAAAACCCATGCTGGTCACGGGGAGAATGTACAAACTCCTTGCAGACAAGCACCCGTAGCCAGGATCGAACCCGGGTCTCTAGCGCTGTAAGGCAGCAACTCTACCGCTGCGCCACCGTGCATTTCTGCAAGAACGCTGCATCTCTAAACTAAAACCTCTCTCCTCACAGCGACTCAAAGCAGCAGGTCGGGAAATGACTCGTTAATACTTTCGGCATTAAATAGAAATGAACAACCGTTGCTTCCACCAAACCCACCAGTCTGGCAATTAAAAAGAACGGAGAGGGAAATGGGTCCACATGATTGCACGATTCTTGCATTGTTGCTATTCTACCAGTGATCATCTTAATCCCCCTTCTTGTGCAAAGCAGATAGCATGACATGAAAAACTCAACACTCAAATGAGGCAGACGTAATAGCAACATTTAAAAGTTATTTGGACAGGTACATGAATAGGAACTATTATGAGGGATCAAACATAAGCAAATAGCTCTAGCTTAGATGCGGCCTTTTGGTTGCATGGACGAGTTGGACCAAGGGCCTGTTTCTGTACAGTATGACCCTGTTCAGTTCAGTTTAGTTTAGTATCACGTGTACCGAGGTACAGTGAAAAGCTTTTGTTGCATGCTATCCAGTCAGCAGAAAGACAATGTATGATTACAATCAAGCCGTTTACAGTGTACAGATACATGAAAAGGGAACAACGTTTAGTGCAAGGTAAAGCTAGCAAAGTCCGATCATGGATAGGCCGAGGGTCACCAAAGAGGTAGAGATAGTAGTTCAGCACTGCTCTCTGGTTGTAGTGGGATGATTCAGTTGCATGTTAACAGCAGGGAAGAAACTGTCCCTGAATCTGAATCTGTGAGTCTATGAGCCAATGATTTCCGTACATCCAAGGTGGACAAAACCGTACATCTAAGTGTAACTAGCTGACAGTGTGGAAAATTGACAATCTACGACCTGTCCAGAAAGATCCTGACAAATTCAATCATGATCCATTCAGTTTACTCTCAATCAGCAGTAGAAGGTCTCATCAATATTGCTGTTGGTCTGCACTTTATCAACAGTAAGCTGCTCATCGATGTAAAACAGAAGACAGTGGCTAACGAGGGAAAGCGCTCTAATGGACCGTGGGTCCTACCTTGCACCAGCGACACTCATGGGGCAATTGGAAGTCACTTGGAGTTTAGAAGGATGAGGAGGTAACCTCATTGAAATTTACCAAATTGTGAAAAGCCTGCATAGAGTGGATGTGGAGAGGATGTCTCCATTAGTGGCAGAGTCTTGGACCAAAGTTCACAGCCTCAAAATAAAAGGATGATGAGGAGGAATTTCTTTAGTCAGAATTCATTGCCACAGAAGGCTGTGGAGGTAAAGTCAATGGATATGTTTAAGGTGGAGATTGACAGATTCATGATTAGTATCGGTGTCAGGGGTTAGGGGGAGTAGGCAGGAGCATAGAAAGATAGGAAAATAGGGGCAGAAGTAGGCCATTCGGCCCTTCGAGCCAGCACCGCCATTCAATATGACCATGGCTGATCATCCAAAATCAGTACCGCATACCCACTTTCTCCCCATATCCATTGATTCCTTTAGACCTCTCTCTTCATAACATCGAGTGAATTGGCCTCCACTGCCTTCTGTGGCAGAGAATTCCACAGATTCACAGCTCCCTGTGTGAAGACGTTTTTCCTCATCTCAGTCCTAAGTGGCCTGCCCCTTATTCTGCCCCTCAGTCCTAAGTGGCCTGCCCCTGCCCCTGGTACTGGCCTCGCCCAACATCGGGAACACTTTTCCTGCATCCAGCCTGTCCAATCCTTTAAGAATTTTATATGTTTCTATAAGATCCCCTCTCATCCTTCTAAATTCAAGTGAATATAAGTCCAGTCGAACCATTTCTTTCATCATACTATGTCAGTCCTGCCATCCCAGGAATTAACCTGGTGAACCAACACTGCACTCCCACAATAGCAATAATGTCTTTCCTCAAATTAGGAGAACAAAATTGCACACAATACTCCAGATGTGGTCTCACCAAGGCCCTGTACAACTGCAGTATGGCCTCCTTGCTCCTAAACTCAAATCCTCTCGCAATGAAGGCCAACATGCCATTAGCTTTCTTCACTGCCTGCAGTACCTGCATGCTTACTTTCAGTGACTGATGTACAAGCACACCCAGTTCTCGTTGCACCTCCCCTTTTCTTAATCTGACACCATTCAGATAATATTCTGCCTTCCTGTTCTTGCCACCAAAGTGGATAACCTCACATTTATCCACATCATACTGCATTATGCATCTGCCTACTCACCCAACCTATCCAAGTCACCCTGCAGCCTCGTAGCATCCTCATCACAACTCACACTGCCACCCAGCTTTGTGTCATCTGCAAACTTGGAGATGTCGAGATTCCCTTGGAAACTTGGAGACTTCGAGATTCCCTTGTCTAAATTGTTAATATATACTGGGATCCCAGCACCGAGCCTTGCGGCATCCCCACTAGTCACTGCTAGAATGGGGCGAAGAACGAGAGATAGATCAGCCATGATTGAATGGCAAATTAGACTTGATGGGCCGAAAGGCTTAATTATGCTCCTCGAGCTTATGAATTTATCAGAGCCTCAAGATATGATTGCAAGGGAGGCTTCCGGTGGCGCCATGTTGGACTGAACAGGCGTTGCATTTAGCTCCGTGCCCGTTATCGGCGAATTTTCGCTTTAAAAATCGATTTGGAAGTCGGGTTCGCGGTGCTGATAACGTCATCAGAAATCGCCGCGAAAATAAAGTAAATGGTAGATAAGCTAGGAGATTAAAGAAGATTTATTTGAATACAAAGATATGGTAGATACGGTAAGGCTGACACATAAAATTTGGCTTTGAATGGGTCCCAACTCCCTTTTGTAAGATTATTCAAGGGGACGGAGCTAAATGTAGATTAACAACTACGGAAGTCATTAATTGTGTAACTACCACCATTAGGTGGATAATTGGCCACAGTGTCATCATTTTTAGACACTGTAACCTCACTCTTTTGATTTTTTTTAAATGTCACAATAATGTACACTTTTTTGTTTTTTTACTTAAGGACAATTTTGAGAGGGATGTAATAATTGAATTTAATATTGCAAATGCTCGCCCAACAGCCAGAGACCTAAGGTATTGTTTGCACCACATGTTTAAAAGGTAGTAAATAATTTAAAATGCAAGATGATATACAAAAGAAATTTGGAGGAATCACATTCTGTAGTTGGAATATTAGGGGTGCTAATGAACCAATTAAAAGGGGTAAGATTTTTGCACAATTGAAGTCACTCAATTCGGACATAATATTCGTACAAGAAACTCACTTGAAACTGCAAGCTCAAGCCAGATTGAAGGCAAACTGGATAGGCCAAACATACCAATCTTCATATATTTCCAAAGCTAGAGGCACAGCAATCATTATTCGAAAAGGTATACCATTTAAATTGAAGAAGATCGTGACAGATAAGGAAGGGAGATACCTTATAGTTACCGGAGAGATTCATGATACCCCAATCACCTTGGTAAATATTTATGCGCCTAATTTTGATAATCCTCAATTTTTTAATAAAATTTTGAATATAATTACAGAGTTCAATTATCAAAATGTGATAATTGGGGGAGATTTTAACTGTGTTTTGGATCCATATTTGGATAAGTTTTCACAACAAAGTAGGGGTAACACAAAATCGAAAACCAGGGAAATCTTAAATACTTACATAAAAAATACAAATATAACAGATGTTTGGAGGATCGCTAACCCTGTCGGAAGGGAATACTCGTTTTATTCAATGGTACACAAAACGTATTCACGTATCGACTATTTCTTAGTGGATACAAAACTAATTCCCTATACAATGAACCCAAAATATCACAATAGTATAATTTCTGATCACTCCCCGTTAACTTTTTTTTTTAAATTAGAAGGAATGCCTTCTAATAAATCGTTTTGGAGGTTTAATCCTCAAATCTTAAATGATCCACAAGGGGAAATATATTTAAAACAACAGATGGAACTTTTTTTAAAGAATAATGATACGCCAGAGATTTCACCAGTTCTACTATGGGAATCATTCAAAGCAGTTATTAGAGGATCTATAATCTCATATCAAGCCTTTTTAAATAAAAGGAATAAGAAAGAACAAAGGCAGTTAGAAGAACGAATTAGAGAATTGGAATTAGATAATGCTAAAGAGCCTACTATAGACAAACATAATAGAATAACAATAATGAAATTTAAATTAAATTAAATATTATCAGCAAATGTTATTAGACTATTCCAAATCACAAAACAGGAAAATTTTGAATTTGGGGATAAACCACACAAGCTTCTGGCTCGACAACTGAAAAAACGGGAAAAGGATCACATGATTTTAAGGATTAAATCAAATAAAGGGGAATTGTTAACACTACCTAAGGATATTAATAAAAGATTCGCTCAATTTTATCAAAATTTATATACATCTAAAGCGGTAGCAGATAGTACTAAAGTTAGAGAGTTCCTGGATAATTGTAAGCTCCCAAAACTTAATGTGAGTGAACAAGAGGAATTAGGTGCACAAATCTCAACTAAGGAAATAGAAGAAACAATAAATACATTAAAGAACGGAAAAACTCCAAGGCCAGATGGTTTTAGTAATGAATTTTATAAAAGATTTTATGAGATAATTACACCACGACTACATAAAATGTATACATATGCTTTTAAAGAACATACACTTCCAGAAACACTGGCGGAGTCAACGATTACTCTAATACCTAAAAAAGGTAAAGATTTAGAAGATCCGGGCTCTTATAGAGCTATTGCGCTGTTAACTACAGATCAAAAAATATTAGCGAAAACATTAGCTAGAAGGCTAAGTAACTATGTCAGTAAATTAATAAATCCTGATCAAACAGGGTTTATACCCAAGTGGTATTCAAGTAATAACCTGAGACGTCTGTTTAATATAATGCACTCACATAAAACCGAAGAACAAGATTTATCAATTATCCCACTGGACGCAGAAAAAGCATTTGATCAAGTGGAATGGGATTATATGGTTAAAGTATTGCAAATATTTCAAGTGGGAGAGAATTTTATCGCTTGGGTAAAATTATTATATGACAGGACTACGGCCAGAATATTAACTAATAATATCTTGTCCTCGAAATTTCAGTTATCAAGGGGAAATAGACAGGGGTGTTCATTATCACCTCTGCTATTTGCTCTTGTAATAGAACCGTTAGCGGAAAGTATTAGGATACATCCGAATATTTATGGGTACAATACAAAATATTCAAATAGTAAGATATCTTTATATGCAGATGATGTACTACTATACATTACAAAATCACAAACTAGTATACCAAATATATTAAATTTAATTGAGGAATTTGGATCCTTTTCAGGATATAGAATAAATTGGAATAAAAGTGAAATTATGCCGATTAAACCTCAGGAATCGACACACCTGTTAAAATTCCCTTTTAAAATCGCCATAGAAAAATTTAAATATTTGGGAATTGAAATTACTAGAAAATATAAGTCTCTATTTAATGCAAACTATATGCCCTTACTCAATAAACTAAACACACTGATTAAATTCTGGAAAACCCTCCCGATGTCTCTTATAGGCCGAATAAATGCTATAAAAATGATCTTTTTACCACAAATTTTATATCTATTCCAGTCAATACCGATATACTTCCCCCAAATTTTTTCTTTTAAATTGGATGCTGATATTACAAATTTTATATGGGACTATAAATCCCACAGAATCCAAAGAAAACATTTGTGTAAACCTAAGGAATTTGGTGGATTATCACTCCCCAATTTTTTATATTATTACTGGGCCACAAATGTCAAAAATATGATTAATCTGTTGGACAATTCGGCCCAGCAGGAGGATTAGATAGTAATGGAGAGAGAGGACTGCTCCCCTTTTAACATAGGAGCGATCCTTCTCTCACCAACAAAAATAAAGAATACAATATATAGTAAAAATCCAATTATTCACAGTACAATTTGAATTTGGAAACAAATAAAATTATCGTTAAAATTAAGAAATATATCACTTCTTTTACCTATAATGAATAACCCTTCGTTTAAACCTTCTATGATAGATAGAGCTTTTATAAATTGGGAAAGAGCAGGAATTAAACCGTTTGGTGATATGTATGATAATGGAAGTTTTTTAACATTTCACCAATTACAACAAATACAACTTGAATAATAATCAATATTTTAAATATTTCCAACTACGTGACTATTTGAAAAAGTATACACTGGAATATCAAAATATCTCTCCTGACTTATTAGGTGGGATAATGAATATAAAAGCGGAATCAGCTAATTTAATATCATACCTATATAATTCCATTTTAAATATAGAAATTCCATCATCGGACGGGATCAGAAGAGAATGGGAACAGGAATTGGCTATAAAAATCTCGAAAGAGAGTTGGGATAAACATCTATTATATGTGCATAAATGTTCGATTAACGTAAGACATACTCTGATTCAATTTAAAATTTTACATAGATTATATTATTCAAAAGCTAAATTAAGTAAATTTTACCCAAATACCTCTGCAAACTGTGATAAATGCCTAGTCCAAGAATCAACTATAGCACATTCTTTTGTTTTTTGTATAAAAATTCAAAAATTTTGGAATGAAATTTTTGAAATTTTCACTAAATTATTTTAAATAAAACTGAAACCGAATGCAGAACTGATTATTTTTGGAACAATAGAAGCAACTTTGGAGTTGACTTCGTTTCAAAGGAGTTTTCTTAGTTATGGCTTAATAACGGCAAAAAAATTAATACTGACATTTTGGAAAAATGCTCCTACGCCAACAATAAAAATGTGGACTTCTAATATGTCGGAATTGTTACACCTAGAAGATATGAGATTCCTCCTAGCAGGTAAACAAGACCAATTCCAAAAGATTTGGTCTCCATATATCGACCTATTACAAACATAGGGTGCAACAAAATGTTGATAATAAATGGTTTTAGGACCTGGTGAGGGGTGAGTAAAGATAAGAAGTAGGTACATCCCTTTCATATTGTCCTATCTTATTTTCTTTTTTCTCTTTTTTTCTTTTCTTCTTTAACTACTTCTTGTGGTTTAGGTTCACATGTGTGTTCCTGGGCCACTTTTTTCATTCACTCACTTACTGTCCTTACTAGTTCTTTCTATTCTTCTTTTCTATTAAAGTTGAAAAACAGAAGTGGTACAAGAACTGTATAAATTTACGTTATTGCAGATTACTGTAATGTAAAATACTTCTAAAAAAATAATTAAAAAATAAATTAAAAAAAAGATATGATTGCAAGGAGCTTCTTCAGCCAGTGATTGGGGCCAAAACATCTTTGGCTGCTTTGTCAACGATTTTAATTGCTTCATAATGTGAGAGAAAACCTGAAATGATGTTAACATTGAATATTGGTTTGCTGTCTGTTTACATCAAAACAGACATGTTCTGAGTAAAACAGGAAAAGGATCTTTTTTATGTTTTGAAGAGATACAGTGTGGAAACAGGCCCTTTGGCCCATCGAGTCCATACCGAACAGCGATCACCTGAGGCTGCTTCCGCGCTGTATACATATAACATTCTCAAGGGATTGGACAGGCTAGATGCAGGAAAAATGATCCTGATGTTGGTAGAGTCCAGAACCAGGGGTGACAGTGTAAGAATAAGGGGTAGTCCATTTAGGACTGAGGAAAATGAGGAGAGCAGGGGAGAGACAAGACTTTGCCTTCCATCACAGTGAGGAGGAGATTCACTGTGATGGATGTTTGTGTAAATTGTGTTGTGTCTTGGTCCTTTTTACTTGTTTGTATGACGGCAGAAACCAAATTTAGTTTGAACTTAAAGGCCTGTCTCACGGGTATGCGGTTACTGGCGGTGAAGCAGGAAGTTTGGACCGCTCGTGGACCGCCAGAGACTGCGGGGTCGGTCCCACGCACACCGCCGGGACCGTGCGGTGTTGGTGCTCACAAAAAACCGACAACGTTCAAAAATGTTGTCCTACCGCACAGCCGCCGCCAGTGCGACATGAGCACCGCCACAGCCGCCGCCAGTGCGACATGAGCACCGCCACAGCCGCCGCCAGTGCGGCATGAGCACCGCCACAGCCGCCGCCAGTGCGACATGAGCACCGCCACAGCCGCCGCCAGTGCGACATGAGCACCGCCACAGCCGCCGCCAGTGCGGCATGAGCACCGCCACAGCCGCCGCCAGTGCGCCGTTAGTGCCGTGAGCACCACTAGCACCGCCACAGCCGCCGCCAGTGCGGCACGGGTGCGGCACGAGCACCACCACAGCCGCCGCCGCAGCCCCGCATTCCGAAATGACGTCATCGCATAGAGCGTCGCGTTGCGCGATGTCGTCATCACCCAACGCCGCGCGACGTCCTTTCGCAGTCGGCCCGGTAAGGTTTAATTTTTTACTTACTGCAAGCTCGTGGGACCGGCCGTACGGAGATCACTTGCGGTTGCCATGCGGTCCCCTCTTCCGGCGACGCCACGCTTCACCGCCAGTAAAGGCTCTGTCTTACCTGTTTGCGGTCATCGGCGGTGAAGCACAGCGTCGCCGGTAGCGGGGACCGCGCGGCAACGGCGAGAGCGTCGAGCCTATCCACCGGAGCGCCGCACGGATGCTGCGCGGGGGCCGAGTTAATTCAAACACGGCGGGTCCCACGTGCTTGCGGTAAGTAAAAAAAAATGGGCGGGCCGACTGCGATGACGTCGGCCCGCCGCATGTGACTCACCAGCGGCGGCTGTGGCGGCGGCCATCCTGATCGCGGCGCTGTAGCGGTGGCTGTGCCTGCGGCCGTGCAGCACACGTGCCTCACTGGCGGCGGCACGTGCCTCACTGGCGGAGGCTGTGGCAGTGGAGGTTTGACGCACGGCGCTCGAGCCACACTGGCGGCGGCCCGTGCGGGCGGCCGTGCCGCACTTGTGCATCAGTGGTGGAGGTTGTGCGGTGAGTATATGGTTTTCGACATTGTCGATTTTATTTTAGCATCGTGCGGTGTTGGGAACACCGCCGCACGGCCCCGGAATTGTACTTTCTCACGAGTGCGCGGTCTATGGCGGCAGATTCTTCCCGTTTCGCCGCCAATGACCGCAGACTCGTGAGACAGGCCTTTAACCGCCTGCCCGTGGGACAGAGCCTTTAGGTTCAAATGACAACAAATAAATTGTATCATTGTATTGTATCAATTGTATCATTGTATCAGGTGAGGAAAAACTTTTTCACCCAGAGTGTTGTGACTCGAAGGACCGAATGCCCTACTCCTGCACCTATTGTCTATGTTTCTATGATTTTATCTCTAAATTAAACTAAACCAAAGTGCCTGACAGTGGTGGTTTATTGCACCTCTGTTGGTCTCCTACACCAGTCTGTTTCCCCAACCCTGTTGCCAGGGCTTGGGGGCCTGAACTATAGGGAGAGACTGGGCAACCTAGGAATGTATTCCTTAGATAGCACATGGCTTAGGGTTGATCTTGCAGAGGTGTGTGCAACCATGAGTGGAATCGATAGGGTGAATGTTCAGCGTCTTTTATCCAGGGTTAGTGGAATCGAGAAGCAGAGGACAGATAGCGTGGATGTGGAGAGGATGTTTCCACCAGTGGGATAGTCTAGGACCAGAGGCCATACCCTCCGAATAAAAGGACCTTCCTTTAGGAAGGAGAAGATGAGGAAGAATGTCTTTAGTCAGAGGGTGGTGAATCTGTGGAAATCATTGCCACAGAAGGCTGTGGAGTCCAAGTCAATGCGATATTTTTAAGGCAGATACATTCTTGATTAGTCCGGGTGTCAGGGGTTTATGGGGAGAAGGCAGGAGAATGGGTTTCAGAGGGAAAGATAGATCAGCCATGATTGAATGGCAGAGTAGACTTAATGGGCCGAGTGGCCTAATTCTGCTCCTATCACATGAATTTATGACATGGGATTAACGTAAGAGAGGAAAGATTTAATAGAAACCTGACAGGCAACTTTTTCACACAGTGGGTAAACGGAAGGAGCTGCCAGAGGTGGTAGTTGAGGCAGGTGCTGGAACAACATTTGGACAGGGACATGAATAGGAAACGTTTCAAGGCTTAAGTGTCAAATGCAGGTAAATGGTAATATCTTAGATGGGCCATCTTGGTCGGTATGGACAAGGTGGGCCGAAGGGCCTGTTTCCATGCTGTATGACTCTGACTCTAACCCACAACAAGATCTAGACTTAACTGAGATAGTAGTTAACCATTAATATTGATAAATATTCCATGAAAAGATGATGGAGAATAAATAATATCGTTGCTCTTTTGGACGTTTGCAATAGGACACACATTATAATATTAGCTCCTCTATTACATGCACGAAACTCGCACTCAATATTTTACTTGAAATTATCCCTTAATCAATCTCAATACTCAATATTCAATTTGGGACGGCACGGTGGTGCAGCAGTAGAGTTGCTGCCTTACTGAGCCAGAGACCCGGGTTCGATCCCAACTGCGGGTGCTGTCTGTACGGAGCTTGTACATTCTCCCCGTGACCGCGTGGGTTTTCTCCGAGATCTTTGATTTCCTCTCACACTCCTGAGATGTACAGGTTTGCAGGTTATTTGGCTTGGTATAAATTTAAATTGTCCCTAGTGTGTGTAGGGTAGTGTTAATGTGCGGGGATCGCTGGTCGGTGCGGACACGGTAGGCCGAAGGACCTATTTCCGTGCTGTATCTCTAAAACTAAAAACTAAAAAACTCCATGCTTACAAGATGGCGCCCAAGATGGGCGACTCTCTGCATGTAGGTCTCAGAAGCGGATCTGCAATCACTCATTACAATAGACAATAGACAATAGACAATAGATGCAGGAGTAGGCCATTCAGCCCTTCGAGCCAGCATCGCCATTCAATGTGATCATGGCTGATCATCCCCAATCAGTACCCCGTTCCTGCCTTCTCCCCATATCCCCTGACTCCGCTATTTTTAAGAGCCCTATCTAACTCTCTCTTGAAAGCATCCAGAGAACCTGCCTCCACCGCACTCTGAGGCAGAGAATTCTACAGACTCACCACTCTCTGTGAGAAAAAGTGTTTCCTCGTCTCCGTTCTAACCAATTACAACCGATCCACTCTCTTAAACCTCCACTCCAACAGCAGCATTTCTATTCCCTTATCCTGTATCTGTACACTGTGGACGGCTCGATTGTAATCACATTTACCTAATCTCTCCGCTGTCTGATTAGCGCGCAACAAAACATAGCTTTTCACTGTACCTCAGCACACAATAAACTAGACTAAACTGAACTAAACTTTCTTGTTGTTGATAAGTTTTTGAACATTTGATCTTTTGTACATTTGAGCATAAATCCTGGGGGAATATGGATCTGAAATTAGCTTCCGAAGAAGTATCTCGACCCGAAACGTCACCCATTCCTTCTCTCAAGAGATGTTGCTGCCTGACCCGCTGAGTTACTCCAGCATTTTGTGCCTCCCTAAAATTAGCTTCTGTCGGGTACTCTTCGCAGAATCTCTGTAAAGGACATAAGTTGGTTCATTAATACTAAACATGCTTTTGTTTTTGCATTAAAAAAGAACAGGCCTTCAAATGCCAGAGTACTGAAAGCTAATTAAAACCCCCATTACTTAACTGGATTTTAAGGTTGCTTACAACCTGAGACTGAATATTTGTCTGGTATTTAAGTTTTGTTTATACCATGAAAAGGAAAGAGATAATAAGACAAATCTTTCACCCTGAAATTGCTGTTCCGTTTGGAAACATACTTTCTGCTGTTGGAATTTTAGACACTAGCAGACCGCCATGCAAGTGTCGACAGTTTTACTTTCGACTTTAGAGATACAGCACGGAAACAGGCCCTTCAGCCCACCGGGTCCGCACCAACCAGCTATCACCCTGTATACTAGGACTATGCTATACACCAGGGACAATTTACAATCTACAGAGGCCGAGTAACCTACAAACCCGCATGTCTTTGGGATGTAGAAGGAAACTGGAGCACCCGGAGAAAGCACACGCGGTCCATAGGGAGAACGTACAATCTCCGTACAGACAACACCCATAGTCAAGATCGAACCCGGGTCTCTGGTGCTGTAAGGCAACAACTCTACCGCTGTGACATCCAAGGCTTATTTGGTATCAGATGGCACCAAGATTCTGCAGAACACTTGGAGGAGTCCAGCCTTGCTGTAGGTCCCTCAGATACTTAGAGCAACATTATCACCAAAATCCATTTGGTTCACAAAAGCTCAAGAGGAAGGGGAATCTGCCATTCTCAATCTGGAACATGGAACATAGAACAGTACAGCACAGGAACATGCCCTCCAACCCACAATGTCTGTGCCAACATGATGCCAAGAACTCTTATCTGCCTGTACATAATCCATATCCCATAACATAAACATCCACCACAGTGACTCCTCCACATTCCTCACTGTGATGGAAGGCGAAAAAAATTCAATCTCTTCCCTTCTTTGTCCTCCAGCGATCGGGGGGCCTCTAACCTTCCGTTGATGGTTAGAGGCCCCCTCGTCGTGGCGATCAAGCCCCTGCATCGGGGGGGGAGTCACAGCTCCCCCGCGCCGGGCGATCTACCCCGGGTCGCGGCTAGTCGAATGTCGTGCGGCTTTTGGAGCTTACCCGAGACTACGAGCTCCTTGATGTTAAAGTCCGCAGGCCGCGGTTGGACCTTCGATCCCAGGCGATCACAAGGAATCAGCTCCAGTGATAAGTCCACGCCCTGCGGTGGGGCTCAAAGTCAGTCCCGAGCAAGGCCTCCAGCTCCACAAGAGCGACCGGAGATACGATCCGGGAAACAATCGCATCTCTGGCAAGAGATTGAAAAAAAGTTTCCCCCGACCCCCCGACCCCACATAAAACAAACCAGAGAACATTAACAAATACTTTTAAAACACAATAAAATTAACAAAAAAATACGTAAAGGACAAACAGACTGGTGGCGAGGCTGCCATCGAAATGCCACCCGGTGGTATATTGTTAAACATCTATCATCTATTGACAAATTCTGTTATCCTGCTTACACCAACCAATATTTCTTTCGGAGTTATTGAAGAATATATTATATCATTGTATCCAGCTGTACCAGAAAATTAAATATGTTGATTCAGGAAGTAAACTCACAGCTCTTGTGACTTCTCACTGGGGAAAAGACTGAAGCAAATAAGCACCACCGTCACACAAAGCCAATAAGATCCATGAGCATAGACACAAAATGCTGGAGTAACTCAGGGGGGACAGGAGAGAAGGAAGGGTCTCGACCCGAAACGTCACCCATTCCTTCTCTCCAGAGATGCTGCCTGTCCCGCTGAGTTACTCCAGGGTTTTGTGTCTATCTTTGGTGTGAACCAGCAGTTGCAGTTCCTTCCCACACATTTTGTAAGACCCATGAAGCAATCTCCTGATTTAAAGGGCTATTAGATTCTTAGCAAGTGGAATCAAAACATTTTGAGCGTTGTAATTGAAACAGATATGTATATATATATATATTTTTTAAATCAAATAGTTTACTGAACTACATTAATGCTGTTTAAGTGAAAGATGCGTTTTTTTAAAAAGTTAAATGCTGGGAAAGAACGTTGAGAGGAAATGTGCCTATGTTCTTCTGAGTGAGGTCAGAGATCCACTTTATCTAAGCACAAACTAATAAGACATAGGGACATTAAAGCTGTGTTCATCTGAAGCACTTGACACATTATGTCAATGGATATTGATGTGAAATTTTAGTTCAGAGATACAACGCGGAAACAGGCCATTCGGCCCACCGGGTCCGCACCGACCGGCGATCCCCGCACACTAACACACACTAGGGACAATTTTATATTTATACCACGGCAATTAATTTACAAACCTGTACGTCTTTGGAGTGTGGGAGGAAACCAATCTTGGAGAAAACCCACGCGGTCACGGGGAGAATGTACACATTCCGTACAGACAGCACCCGTAGTTATGATCGAACCCGGGTCTCTGGCGCTGTGAGGCAGCAATTCTACCAATGCACCACCGTGCTGCCCAAATATTGAACTAAATTCTAGCCAGGTGATATTTAAGTCAGTACACTGCTTTTCTGTTTGTCATCCAATAATTGTTAGTTTAGTTCATTGTCACATGTACCGAGGTACAGTGAACAGCTTTTGTTGTGTGCTAACCAGTCAGTGGAAAGACAATACGTTATTGCAATTGAGCCAACCGTGTACAGTGTACAGATACATGATAAAGGGAATAACGGTTTGTGCAAGATAGTCCGATTAAATATAATCTGAAGGTCTCCAATGAGGCAGATAGTAGTGCAGGACCGCTCTCTAGTTGTTGGTAGGATGGTTCAGATGTCTGATAACAGCTGGGAAGAATCTGGCCCTGAATCTGGAGGAGCGCGTTTTCACACCTACACCTTTAGCCCAATAGCAGAGGGGAGGAGAGGGAATGGCAGGGTGTGACCGATCTTTGATTATGCTGCTGGCCTTGCCGAGGCAGCGTGAGGTGTAAATGGAGTCAATAGAAGGGAGGTTAGTTTGTGTGATGGTCTGGGCTGCATCCTCAATTCGCTGGAGTGTGGGATGAAACCGATCTTGCAGTCTTGGATAGAGCTGTTCCCAAAACCTGATAATCCTGATTAGATGTTTTCTATGGTGCATCTGTAGAAGTTGGTGAGAGTTGTAGGGGACATGCCGAACTTGCGAAGCTTTTTAAGGAAGTAGAGGCATTGGTGTGCTTTCTTGGTCGTTGCTCCAATATGGGTGGTCCAGGAGAAGTTGTGGGTGATATTGACTCCTAGGAGTTTGAAGTTTTCAACCATCTCCACTTGGGCACCGTTAATGCAGACTGGGGTATGTGTACTGCTTCTCTTCCTGAAGTCCATCACCATCTCCTTTGTCTTGCTGACATTGAGAGAAAGGTTGTTGTCTCGACACCAGGACACGAGGTTCTCAAACTCGATCAGCGTGTGGTGTAGATGGAGTCAACGAAAGTCCCGTGTAGCATTCTGAAAGTTAAATGGAAATTGTGCAGAGTTGCCAATCGCAGTTGGTATTGGGAGAGGAGAGAAGAGGGAGTGTCCGGGGTGAGACTCTATTGAACATTTATTTCTTGTCTTTCTCCTGATGAAATAGTCATTTTTTTCATTTTCTTGACACCTGTTCCCAAGGTAGCTGGAGCAGATTAAAGGTGAGAGGAAATGTCTTCATTTAGTGCAACATCTGCAGTTACATTACAACCAGCATGTTCAAATAGGTTTCTTGGTTTAAATAAATCGCCTCGAATGGGTGCATTCATTCTCACTTGCTTTTCTTTTGCATACTTTTATATATCCAGTCTTCATGAAGATGCTTCCATTTTACACCTACCAGTTATTGTTCCGTTGTGCTGTTGCAAGTCAGAATGTCGTTTGTTCTATCTGGGACATATGACAATGAAACACTCTTGAATCTTGACGACACTTATGGTCTGAAATCTATTATGGCTATAGAAGAGTACAATACAGGAACAGGCCCTTCAGCCCACAATGTTTGTGCCGAACATGTTGTCTAGTTGCAGATAGGCACAAATACCTGGAGTGACTCAGCGGGTCAGATAGCACGTGTAGGAAAGAACTGCAGATGCTGGTTTAAATCGAAGGTAGACACAAAATGCTGGAGTAGCTCATTGGGACAGGCAGCATCTCTGGAGAGAAGGAATGGGTGACGTTTCGGGTCGAGACCCTTCTTCAGTCTTGACCTGAAACATCACCCATTCCTTCTCTCCAGAGATGCTGTCTGGCCCGCTGAGATACTCCAGCATTTTGGTTCAGACAGCATCTCTGGGGTAAAGGAATAGGTTACGTTTTGGGTCGAGACCCTTCTTCAGTCTTGACCTGAAACGTCACCCATTCCTCCTCTCCAGCGATGCTGTCTGTCCCGCTGAGTTACTCCAGCTTTTTGCGTCTATCTTCAGTTTAAACCAGCATCTGCAGTTCTTTTCTGCACATATTGTCTCGCTGAACTGATCTCATCTGCCAGCAAGTGATCCATATCGCCTCATTCCCTGCAAATCCATGTGCCTATCTAAAAGCCTATTAAATGCCACTATCGTATCTGCCTCCACCACCACCCCTGGCATTCCAGAAAGTCTGGCCCAGAGCTATTTGAAGTCAGTTCATGACACATTTTTACCTGTTTTTTTGGTTCTTGACTTTTGCATTCCTTTATTCATTGGTAACTTTCATTAAAAAATAATAAAATTCCAATAATCCAACACCCTGGGATCTCTGGTAGTGCTGGAATAGTGAATTTTCTGGACTATTGGATGTTATCCTATTAATATACGAACACATTTTACTTTTTCCTCAAGTAAACATATTACATACAAATACAATACAAATAAAATTGGCTGGCACCACCACAGTGGCTGCCTCGCCAGCAGCTGTTAGTCCTTTCACCCTTTTTGTTATTTTCAGTGTGTCTAAATGAATGTTTTAACTGTTTCTTAGTATGTCTTATGTGAGGGGTGGTGGGGGGGAATAGGGGGAAACCATTTCTCAGTCACTTACCTGGACGGAGATGCGTCTTTTCTCTGTGTCGCATCTTCGCCCCCCCCCTCTCGCGGCCTACCGACTGGATTGGCGCGGGCTTTTCTACCGGAGACCGGCAAAACCTTCAGCAGCGGCGCAGCGCTGAATTATCATCGCGGAGCTTCTAGCCACGGGAGGCGCTGACTTTAAAATCGCGGAGCGAGGTGATCCCTTGCCGGGGTTCGCCAGTGTTGGAGCTCCGTCCAGCTCGGCCTGTGGACTTCGGAAGCCGTGGTCTCCGGTAAGAAGCGGCCAATTCGGAAACTCCAAGGCACGAGTGTGTTCCGATCCGTTCCGACGTCGGAGTTTCGATTATCCTGGCAAGAGGGCCTGCACATCAGGCCGTCCGTAGCGGCGACTGCGGAGGGCTCAAAGGCCCCGACCATGGGTGAACAGAGGAAGAGGACTGGACTTTATTGCCTTCCCTCACAGTGGGAAACATTGATTCCACTGTGGGGGATGTTCATGTTAAAGTCTATCGTGTATTGTGTTGTTTTTATTTGTATGGCTGTATGGTAACTCAGATCTCACTGCACCAATTAGTGCATGTGACTATAAATGTAACTTGAACTCGAACTGCACAGTAATACATTTTCCAATTAATACATGGACAACATGTTACCCTGATGGTAGAAACAGGGAGCTGCAGATGTTGGTTAACACCAGAGATAAACACAAATGGCTGAAGAAGGGATCTGACCCACAACGTCACCCATCCTTTTTCTCCAGAGATGCTACCTGAACCGCTGAGTTACTCCAGCACTTTGTGTCTATCTTACACAGTGTCTATCCACCTACCAAGTCTGGACCCTCCCCCTCACCAAGTGTGGACCTGAATCTCTGGTTGCCCATGGGGTGGAGATGTTATGCTGAGGCTCCATAAGGCGCTGGTCAGGACGCATTTTGAGTACTGTGAGCAAATTTGGGCCCCATATCCGTGGAAGGATGTGCTGGCTCTGGAGAGGGTCAAGAGGAGGTTTACAAGAATGATCCCAGGAATGAGTGGGTTAACATATGATGAGCGCTTGACAGCACTGGGCCTGTACTCGCTGGAGTTTAGAAAGTTGAGGGGGAACCTCATTGAAACTTACAGAATAATCAAAGGCCTGGATAGAATGGATGTGGTGAGGATGTTTCCACTGGTGGGAGAGTCTAGGACCCGAGGTCATAGGCTCAGAATTAAAGGGCGCTCTTTTAGAAAGGAGGTGAGGAGGAACTTCTTTAGTCAGAGGGTAGTGAATCTGTTGAACTCAATGGCACAGAGGGCTGTGGAGGCCAAGTCAGTGGATATTTTTAAGGTAGAGATAGACAAATTCTTGATTAGAACGGGTGAAAAGAGTCATGGAGAGAAGGCAGGAAAATGGGATTAGGAGGCAGAGTTCAGCCATGAGTGAATGGCGGAGTAGATTCGATGGGCCGAACGGCCTAATTCTACTCCTATAACTTGTTAACTTTTTAACTCATCCAACCCTCACCCTGGTCCTCGGTACACATTTGGACTAATACGTGCCGTCGATGAAGGCCAATCGGGATTTCCGAACAAACATATACCAGTTTATCGCAATGAGATTGGTTCTTGATAACATGCATGCCTGTTTATTTATCTACCAATTGTGTTTCTATTTTAAATGTTAGCACAAGGAGCAATCTTCCATCAGGAATGCTAATTACACAAGTGTACCTTGGTCACCACTGCTATTCCAAACATTTAGTGTGCCTTGCTTGCAGCTGTTTGATCTCATTTGAACTCATTTAAAAAGTATTAATATGCTACAAGAATATTTTGCTCCCCGTTCAATAGTGAGTGGCAGAACAAGCTCTTGCTCATTGTCGAATGGCAGGCTCGTTAAACGTATATACAACCTCCAGATCATTTGCTTAAGTGCTCTGAGAATGAGAGCAGGTGTATTATTCCCAGATATAAAGCACCCATGGTCTAGTCGAGCCCTCAGAAGTACACAGTGAAATATTCTTGCCAGGTTTCAGGATTATCCCTGATGTGATTTCATACATAATTATAATTAACCAGAGTTAGAAGCGAGACTTTAATCTGCCAGGGACACATAGGCTATTCTGTCCCTTCAGTGAATTATTTTAGAATCATAATTTCTAAAATTTATGATTATGGGTGGCACGGTGGTAGAGTTGCTGCCTTACAGCGCCAGACACCTGGGTTCGATCCTGACTACCCTGTTCGGTGCTGTTGTAATTATGCTCCTGGAGCTAACCCCCTTAGTCTAGTTCAATAAAACACTGAGTCAAGCACTGGACCACTAAGCTTTATTTTATGAAACAATAACAAACTCCCTATATAATACCTAACCACCATGGGATCGATCCTTGTCTCTGCTTGTCCAAGTCCTTCGGCCTCGTGCAAGTAGATACCTCTAAAAGGTTACGCAGTCCCAAGCGCTGCTCCAGAAGATCGACAACAATCCTCGTGGGGGTCACCTTTATTTAGGTCATCGAACCCTGCGGGGCAGAACTACATGGGGATGGCACCCCTACAAACCAATCACAGATATCGATTACATTAACCCAATTACAAAGTACCCCATTACAATGTTTCTACAGAAGCTTCTGGAAGGAAGTCAATTAATCAAGTAATGCAACATTCTCCCAGGGAGTATAAACAATTCAAACAAGGCTTCACATT
The DNA here is from genome assembly GCA_038087875.1 of Malacoraja senta. NCBI lineage: Eukaryota > Metazoa > Chordata > Chondrichthyes > Rajiformes > Rajidae > Malacoraja > Malacoraja senta. The sequence goes on from CM075984.1 coordinate 50,013,462, forward strand.
TCAGCCAATCATCAAACAGTAACGCAAACACCTTGCAACATTATTAACAGTATTTACAATCCCTTTGCAGCGGGCCAATCCTGATAATGCATCTGCAACACCTTTGTGCTCTTCTGCAAAGCCCTCATACATTTTAACAATAGAGAGGACATCTGGATCTTTCCCCATCCTGCATGTCAATCTAGGGTCCAGACTAGCTGGCGCCACTCACAGCCTGTAACTTTTCACAGACAGAGGCCAGGCAGGCCCTGCAGATGCAAAGATCCTCTATTTTACAATAACTCTAATTTGGTCAATATTAACACTGTCTGTACGGAGTTTGTACGTTCTCCCCATGACCATGTGGGTTTTCTCCGGTAGCTCCGGTTTCCTCCCACACTCCAAAGACATACAGGTTTGTAGGTCAATTGGCTTGGTATCAGTATAAATTGCCCCTAGTGTGTGCAGGATAGTGTTGGTATGCGGGGTGATTGCTGGTCGGTGCGGACTCGGTGGGCCGAAGGGCCTGTTTTCCGCGCTGTATCTCTAAACTAAAAAACAGAAACCTTCAGCCCAACTGTAAGAACAAGGTGCTGCAGATGCTGGTTTATATCAAAGCTAGACTCAAAGTGCAAGAGCAACTAAACGGGTCAGACAGCATCTCTGAAGAACATGGATAGGTGACATTTTGGATTTGGTCGGAAGAAGAGTCCTGCCCCAAAATGTCACACATCCTTTTTCGCTAGACAGTAGACAATTAACAATAGGTGCAGGAGTAGGCCATTCGGCCCTTTGAGCCAGCACCGCCATTCAATGTAATCATGGCTGATCATCCACAATCAGTACCCCGTTCCTGCCTTCTCCCCATATCCCCTGACTTGCTATCTTTAAGAGCCCTATCTAGCTTTCTCTTGAAAGTATCAAGAGAACCGGCCTCTGAGGCAGAGAATTCCACAAACTCACAACTCTCTGTGTGAAAAAGTTTCCTCATCTCCGTTCTAAATGGCCTACCCCTTATTCTTCGACCCATGCTGGAGGAGACACAAAAAGCTGGAGTAACTCAGCAGGTCAGGCAGCATCTCTGCAGAAAAGGAATAGGAAATGTTTTGGGTCAGGACCCTTCTTCAGGCAATTCACCGAAGCCTTCGACTCGAAACGTCACCTATTCCTTTTCTCCAGAGATGCTGCCTGACCCGCTGTGTTACTCCAACATTACGTACTACAACCTTAGCACTCTGCTTTTCTGCTGCGGAATACGTCTGCCCTGCTTGGGAGAGATCTACACATGCATAGAAGATCGACCCATCCTTGAATGCCAGCTGCCGTAGCATCACTGGTTGCCTCCGATCTACGGACATAAACAACGTCTACCTACTGGCTGGCATCGCTCCCCCAGACATCAGGAGAGCTGTCGCAGGTAGGACAGAGCGTCTGAAACAACTGACAGATGATAGACACCCATTACACAACCATGTGCCCCCTTCTAGGCGGTTAAAGTCCCGTAAGAGCTTCCTAACCAGCGTCACCCCATTGGAAACAACACCAACTGAAGCTTGCCTCCAGATGTGGAAGAACAGACTAGCCACTGTCCCAATTTCCACCAAGATGGACACACCAGCAGCAGGGCGCTGACCACCAGGTGCTGATGAACACTGGCTGAACTGGAGATGTCTCAACCGACTGCGAACCGGGGTCGGGCAGTCAAGGATGGCAATGCACAAGTGGGGCAACATCGAGGGTACAACAACCTGTGACTGTGGCACACAGACCCACACAATGAAACACCTACTGTAATGCCCATTGCTGGATAATCCATGTACTACTGCAGACCTTGCACTTAACATTCCAATAGCGCAACGATGTGTGCAGCAGTGGTGCGCATAAGGACACGAGAGAAGAAGACTCCAACATTCTGTGTCTATCTTCAGTATAAATCAGCAACTACAGTTCCTTCCTACACAACAGGTTTGCTTAGTATATTGTGGACATTCTCTGATTTAGTCCATTGAGAACCTCCAAAAAAAACGATCCATATCATCAGAAGATAATTCATATTTCTTCCTATTAGAGACTCCCGGACGATCTTTAATCAGACATCACTAGACTTTAACTTGCACTAATGCAACACAAAATGCTTTTCACTGTACCTCGGTACACGTGACAATAAACTAAACTAAACTGAACTCTGAAAGCACACACAAACACAAACAACTGTTTCCATTTGATGATGGTTATACAGTGCTGGTGGCATCAGGGCAGATTTGGAGTGTGGGCAGTAATGGGGTTAAAGGCCAAAAGAATGCGTCATCGCAAGAAGGCAGGTCAAGATTTTTAGTGCTGAAGTTATTCAACCTGAAAGGATTTCTGCAAAGCTCTCTGTGAACAGTCAACCAAGCAAACAAAGGCCTTGTGGAAAGAAAATGGAGACAAATCGATAAATTAAAACGCAATCCAAGGGTTATTGATGGAGTTATTTTTGCTCCAAAACCCATTTAGTGGAAGGCTATATTTGTGGGAAGCTTTAGGTTTGAGTAACGCAACAGCATGAAGGACAAAATCCTACACCTCTTTAAAAAGAAGCAGATTTAATATCACCTTGATAAGGCACAACATGCTGGAGTAGCTCTGCGGGTCAGGCAGCATTGAGTCATGCAGTGTAGAAACAGGCCCTTCAGCCCACCTTGCCCACACTGATCAACATGCCACATCTACGCTGGTCCCACCTGCCTGCGTTTAGTCCATGTCCCTCTAAACCTATCCTATCCATGTCCAAATGTTTTTTAAACCTGTCTAAATGTATTTCAAACATTGTGATAGTCCCTGCCTCAACTACCTTATCCGGCAGCTCGTTCCATTAACCTACCACCCTTTGTGTAAAACAAGTTGCCCCTCAGGCTCCTATTAACTCTTTTCCCCCTCACCTTAAACCTATTTGTAAGATGATTAGTAAGGGTGTCAGAGGTTATGGGTGGAAGACAGGAGGATGGGGTTGAGGGGGAAAGATAGATCAGCCACGATTGAATGGCGGAGTAGACTTGATAGGCTGAATGGCATAATTCTGCTCCTGAACTTATGTGGTCCAGAAGGTAGACACAAAATGCTGGAGTGACTCAGCGGGTGAGGCAGCATCTAAGGAGAGAAGGGATGGGTGACGTTTCGGGTCGAGACCCTTCTTCTTGCTCTAGATCTTGATTCTCCTGCTCTGGGTAAAAGGCTTTGTGCAGTTATTCAATCTATTCCTCTCTTGACCTCTTTATGATCACCCCTCATCATCTTGCATCACAGTATAACGTGTATAGGCCACGTTTTGGGTCAGGCCATTTCTTCAGATCCTTCTTCTTAAACATCACCGAGCTTAACGAGTGTCGTCCAGAGTGTATATGCCTCTAAAATTAGGATATAGATTTCACATCATGAAACATCTTCACTGTGTGGCATGAAAAGAATCAGTGCACTGGCTTATCACATCAACCATGACATCCTGTCACTTTGATTTAGTTATGTTCATCGGTACAGACAGATGAGGATTAGATGGATCCCACTGATCAAAGACTTATCAAAACTGAAATGTATTGATTTTGCTGAACACCAATACAAACCAACAACACTGCCTGAATTAAATAAATATATATATATATATATATATATATATATATATATATATATTGAGATTGGATCAGTTGTGATCTTGTTCCTTAGGTTTACGAAAGAACTGCAGATGCTGGAAAATTCGAAGGTAGACAAAAATGCTGGGGAAACTCATCTATAGATGCTGCCTCACCCGCTGATTTCCTCCAGCATTTTTGTCTACCTTGTTCCTTAGGTACGCAACTTGTACATCACCTCCAGGCTGGAGGGTAATTTCTGCAGGTAGAAATGAGGGTGAATATCATGACGGGAGTAGATAGGATGAATGCACAGTGTATTTTACCCAGAGTAGGGGAATCAAGAACAAGAAATAGGTTTAGTCAGATGGTGGTGAGTCTGTAGAATTCATTGCCACAGAAGGCTGTGGAGGCCAAGCCAGTGGATATTTTTAAGGCAGAGATAGATAGATTCTTGATTAGTACGAGTGTCAGAGGTCATGGGGAGAAGGCAGGAGAATGAGGTTAGGAGGGAGAGATAGATCAGCCATGATTGAATGGCGGAGTAGACATGATGGGCTGAACAGCCTAATTCTACTGCTATCACTTATGTCCTTATGTGACCTTATGACCATGTTTCAGGTGAACGGGACAAGATTTAAGATGAACCCGAGGGATAACCTTCCCACTCAGAGAGTTGTAGTTATATGGAACTAGGTGCCAGAGGAGGTAGTTGAGGTGGATATCAGGTAGTTGCATGGACAGGAAATGATTAGAGGGGTATGGGGCAAACATGGGCTAATGGGACATCTTTTGGATGAGTTGGGCCGAAGGGCCTGTTTCCGTGCTGAATGACGCTGACTAAAAATTGAGGAGAGTATAATCCTTTTCTGTGGACAACATGAAAGGCTTTAATGAGATTTGCGGATGAAACGAAGATAGGTGGAGGGGCAGGTAGTGTAGAGGGAACAGGGAGTCTGCAGAAAGATTTGGACTGGTTTGGAGAGTGGGCAAAGTAGTGGGAGAAGGAATACAGTGTAGAAAAGTATGTGGTCATGCACTTTCATCATCATCACTATCATCGTTGAAAACATTAGCGACGCAGTGGTGCTGGTTCCCAACGGGAACGGTGACGGACGCAGCACACATCTCTGTCCTCCAGTTCCTGCGGACTTCCGCCGCTGGAAGTACAGGATTTTGGTGTGCGTGCTTTATCATCATTCCTCACAATGCTGTGTACGACAGTGATCGCAACCTCTACTGAAGTGTGGATGGCCGTTGGCTCGCTAGGAGCTCATCCGCCCTTTGACAGGTCTTGTTTTTGGTCCTGCTGGGGGTCCACAGCCCCCTCCTCAACCTGGCAAACCAGGTGGGGGAGACGGTTTAGTCGCCGACTATCCAACCATGGAGCAGGTAGCACGGAATTACATGGTCCTCGTGGCGGGGGGGGGGGGAACTCCCCCCGACCTGACTTGTCCACTTTGGAAGAAGGCATACAGGGGTAGACTATTTTCTAAATGGTTTCGTTTTATTATTGTCACGTATTGTCATGCTATGGTGAAAAGCCTTTTTTTTTTGTGTACTGCACAATCAAATCAGATATCATCTCATGTAACGGTAAAAAGCCTTTTTTTGTGCACCATACAATCAAAACAGATAACATAAATAAAATCAAACCAAGCAAAATTACAGGAGGTAGAACAAAGAACGAGATACTGAGCGGAGAACATAATTCTCAGCATAATTCTGTTTCTGAATTCATCTATGAAACATTAAGTGTTCTTCTCTTTCCCTTGATCCTGTCTGGCCTCCTGATTATGCACGGCAATGTTCGGAGAACGGTCCCCAAATAAGAAGAAAAAAAGAAAAGAAATGGTAAATTACGGAGTGAAAAGATGCAAAGATTGAAAATTGTATCACTGGCCAATGTTTCGCTGTTAATATCCCGAGTCCTTTCAGCAAACGCTCTTCCAATTAACACGTATCCATTTAATATTTAAACCCTTTTTTAACATTGATATACTTTTACATTTCACAGCAGATTGAAGGTGACATCTCATAACAAAGCAATATAATGCACTGCCACTTTTCTGTCATTCTGCATCGGCTGGGTATTCATGTGTGAATTTCAAAAATAGAGGCTTCCTTTGGGAAAAAAATTGCTTGACTATATTTTTATTATATTTGTGTTATATGCAATAGAATGCCTTGCAATTGGTCTACTGGAGTTTTGTTTATTAACCATAGAGCAGCTGTTGAAATGCAGAAGTTACAATAACAGAAAACAGTTTTCTGAATTAGTCACTGCAAGACAATCAGTTCTGTGTTCTGTTCAATTAGACACATATTAAAATCAGATGTAATATGTTCATTATCATTGTCCCCTTTTCCATTATTCAAATATTGATTTTCTCCTGACAACCAACCAAACAGTTGTGAGCATTTATAAGCAGTTCAGAATTAAAGTTAGTTATTACTAATTACTGAAGTGTAGAACCGCTCCTGGAAAATTAAGTCATGATTGTTCAGCTATTTGGCAACTAATGAACCAGTCTTTAATAAATGCACAATAAAAAGTGTTTTAGTATATCAATTAATTCTCCAATCAGTATTCACCACAGCACACCGCAGGCTAATTATATTTCCGAAGACTTTAGAATAATCCAACAAAAATTAAAATAGACATAATGGGCTGAAAGGGTTGTTCTCATGTTGTGTTCATTCCATGTTCTAATGTCTTAGTGGTCGGAGTTTGGGTTAGTTTAGTTTAGAGATACAGCGCTGAAACAGGCCCTTCCACCCACTGAGTCCGCGCCGACCAGCGATCCACGCACACACCAATACTATCCTACACACCGCTGGGGAAACATAGAAAATAGGTGCAGGAGTAGGCCATTCGGCCCTTCGAGCCAGCACCGCCATCCAACACGATCACGGCTGATCATCCAAAATCAGTACCCCGTTCCGGCTTTTTCCCCCATATCCCTTGATTCCCTGAGATGCCAAATCTAACTCTCGCTAGCAATTTACATGAATCCCAAGCCAATTAACCTACGAACCTTTGGAGTCTTTGGAGTGTGGGAGTAAACTGATGATCACGGAGAAAACTCACGCAGGTCACGGGGAGAACGTACAAACTCCGTGCAGGCAAGCACCCGAGGTCAGGATCGAACCCGGGTCTCCGGCGCTGTAAGGCAGTAACTCTACCGCTGCGCCACCCTGCCATCCACAAGCTTCTCAAGGAAGCTTGCTTAAACTGTGAGGAGGTTTTAGGCCTCATGATGTGAAAAGAGGCACAGACAAGATGACCCAAAGGAGCCCTAACCACAAAACATGTGCGGGAGGGGTGGGGGTGGCATAGACCCGCAAAGCAATGCTCCCATTCTTGGTTGTAACAGTAAAAGATCCGCCAAGTTTTGAAACATTCCAAAATATCCCAAAACTTCTACCAATCTAGAAATAATAGAAATCTTATATGTCAAGAAACTTATAAGGTCATAAAATTTAAAACACGTTAAATAAACCTAAAATGTAGGAAACTGGAGGTGTATGGTTCTTCAGTCTGCTCACAATTCAATGTTACAGATATAATCTTGATCTCAGCTCTCCTTTAGAACCTGTTCCTTTAGAACATTGTCCTTGTCCACATCCAGAGAGCAGTCCTGAACTACTATCTACCTCATTGTTGACCCTCGGACTATCCTTGATTGGACTTTGCTGGCTTTACCTTGCCCTTATCCTGTACACTGTAACTGGCTCGATTGTAATCGTGTATTGTCTTTCCGCTGACTGGTTAGCACGCAACAAAAGCTTTTCACTGTACCTCTGTACCCGAAACTGAACTGAAACTGAACTGAACTATCTTAGCCATTTTAGGGAAATATGGACTTGAACCCCCCCCCCCCCCCGAAGGTCCCTTTGATGGCCCCAGTTACTGTGTATGCTGTATCCCTGTTTGACTTCACTAAATGCATCACCTTCCACTTATCTATATTAAATTACAGAGGAGGTTTACCAGAACCATGTGTTGGAAGGAACTGCAGATAGACATAAAATGCTGGAGTAACTCAGCGGGTGAGGCAGTATCTCTGGAGAGAAGGAATGGGAGGCATTTCAGGTCGCGACCCTTCTTCAAACTGCAGATGCTGGTTTCTTACCGAAGACAGACACAAAATGCTGGCGTAACTCGGCAGGTCAGGCAGCATCTCTGGAGAAAAGGAATAGGTGACTTTTCGGGTCGAGTCTTGACCCGAAACCTCACCTATTCCTTTTCTCTAGAGCTGCTGCCTGACCCACAGAATGACTCCAACATTTCGGGTCTATTACCAGAATCATGTCTGGATTAAAGGATAATAGTTACAGGGAGAGATTGGATAGACTTGGATTGTTTTCTCTGGAACGTCGGAGGTTGTGGGGTGAGCTGGTAGAAGTGTATGGAATTTGGAAGGGCTTAACAGTGTCGACGAATAGAATCTTTACCCCAGCTGAAAAAAATCAGATACTAGAGGGCATGGCTTTTGAGAGGGGCAGAATTTAAAGGAGATGTGTGGGGCAGGTTTTGTACACAGAGGGTGGTGAGTGCCTGGAACATGCTGCCGGGGGTGGTGGTGGAGGCAAATACATTAGTGGTATTTAAAAGACTTTTGGATGGGCACATGGATTTACAGGGAATGGAGGGATATGGGTCAAGTGAAGTCAGATAAATGATGGTCTTGACATTATGTTCGGCACAGACATTGTGGGCCGAAGGGCCTGTTTTTGTGCTGTACTGTTCTATGTTCTAAATTCCATTTGCAAGTGCACAGCAAAATGTTCCCAGCGTTTTATCCATTCTATTTCACCATCCCATGAGCTTACCCTGAGGCCCCAACTAAAAATAAAACGTTAATTTAACGTAATTAGTTGACTTACTTTTTCCTGAATTCCTTTTGACTTCTTTCTGCCGATGATAATGGCTGCCCAAATGCACAAACGATTAACAGATCTGTTTTTCCTAAAAGGAGGCTTTTACCAAGAGTAGGTATATCAAACATAGGTAGATGCAAAATGCTGGAGTAACTCAGCGGGACAGGCAGCATCTCGGGAGAGAAGGAACGGGTGACGTTTCGGGTCCAGACCCAAAACTTCTTCAGTCTGAAGAAGGGTCTCGAGCCGAAACGTCACCCATTCCTTCTCTCCAGAGATGCTGCCCTTTTCTGCTGAGTTACTCCAGCATTTTGTGTCTACCTTTGATTTAAACCAGCATCTGCAGTTCTTTCCTACGTAAGAGGACATATGTTTAAGGTGAGAAGGGAAGGATATAATTGGAACCCGAGGGGCAACTTTTTCCACTCAGAGGATAGTGGGTACATGGAACGAGCTGCCAGTGCAGGTACAGTAGTTGCGGCAGATACAATAACGGCATTTAGATGACATTTGGACAGGTACATGGATAGGAAAGGTTTAGAGGGCCAAAAGCTGAGAAATACGATGAGGGCAGCACGGTGGCGCAGCTTACAGCAGCAGGGACCCAAGTTCAATCCCGACTGCGGGTGCTCTCTGCACGGATTTGTACCTTCTCCCCGTGACCTGCGTGGGTTTTCTCCGGGTGCTCCGGTTTCCCCCCCACATTCCAAAGACGTACAGGTCGACTTGGTGTAATTGTAAATTGTTCCCAGTGTGTGTTAGTGTGCGGGGATCGCTGGTCGGCGCGGACTTGGTGGGCCGAAGGACCAGTTGCCGCGCTGTCCCTCTGAAATTCAAGCTTAGATGGGGCATGTTAGTCGGCATGGACGAGTTGGGCCGAAAGGCCTATTTCCCTGCTGTATAACTCTGTGACTTTACATAATCCCAACAAACAGCATCAAACAAATGGAGATTTGTTTCTATTTTTATATTTCTCAAAGTGACACACTCCTCTGTCTGTTAATAAATTTTTACTTCACGTTCAAGGTCAATGGGAAGCTTAAAATGAAGTGAAAATGTGCGATTCTCTGTCATAAATTTAGATCTTATGTCATTCGTGATAAACACGTAAGATGTGGATGTACTGCAGATGGCAATTCAGGACTGCAATCTGTACTGTGTCTATCGAGGCAGTAAACCGTGGTGTTTTTTTGTTCAGTGCAATTTTTCCGCAAAACAGCTCAGTCATGTTCTGCACTAAACAGCTGGGTTGCTATCAACATGGCAAGGGGGAGGAGATGGAGTTGTGTGAATACTCCTCCCACTGAGAACATACACAAATATACTGCAAGGTCCAGCTCTCCATTAGGAACCTGCATCCTTTTTTAAACCAGTCTTTGCACTGGGTTAGACTTGTACTATGTTTAGTATGGATCTCATGCGACGTGAAGCTACCTTCTCAATGTGGTATCGCACCTCGTGACATCAGTGCACGCATGAAGCACCTGACATCTGTCTAGTTTAGATAGATACAAAAGCTGGAGTAACTCAGCGGGACAGGCGGCATCCCTGGACAACATTTCGGGTCGAGACCCTTCTTCAGACCCGAAACGTCACCTGTTCCTTCTCCCCCAGAGATGCTGACTGTCCCGCTGAGTTGCTCCAGCTTTTTGTATCCATCTTTGGTTTAAACCAGCAACTGCAGTCCCTTCCTGCACATTCTGTGTAGTTTAGTTCCGTCTATGGATACAGCGCGGAAACAGGCCCCTTGGCCCACCAAGTCTGCACCGACCAGTGATCCCCGCACACTGACACTATCCTACACACACACACCAGGGACAAATTACATTACATCCAAGCCAATTTAGCCAGCAAACCTGTACATCTTTGGAGTGTGGGAGGAAACCGAAGATTCCGGAGAAAACCCACGTGGGTCACGGGAAGAACGTGCAAACTCCATACAGACAGCACCCGTAGTCTGGCACAGTGAGGCTGTAACTCTACCGCTGCGCTACCGTGTCACTCGAGCCAGACACAGAATGCTGGAGGAAGTCAGCAGGTCAGGCAGCATCTGTGGAGGTAATGGACAGGTGACGTTTCAGGTCAGGATCCTTCTTCTGACCTGAAGCTGATAATTGCTCGTTTCTAAGCTTCACCCCAGTCTTGTTTCAGTAAATACACTGAATCAAGCACTTGAATCAACTAAATTTTATTTTACCAAATGCTCGTCACAGATCACACACTGTGCCTATCCCACCGCGGGTTCAATCCTTGCGTCTGCCTGTTCAAGCCCTCTAGGCCTCGCGCAGACAGAGGCACTCCAGAAGGGTACGCAGTCCTGAAGAGCTCTTCCCTCAGCCTCGTGATCAAGGACTTTTATATGCCCCGCGAACTCGAGGGCCGAACCACACGGGGGTTGTCTCTTAATCACCCAATTACAAATATCGATTAACCCCATACATAACAGGCATTTCCCTAACCCAATGATACAACAGTTCAATACATTGTATTCACAACGGACTTCGAGATGAAGTCAACTTGGAAACATTTAACAGAAATCTCAGACAAGGCTCAATACCTCATCCAATCAACACTTAGCAGAGTCAGATTCTGCAACATTATTTACAAGCTATTTACAAGGTGTATGTCTGGTTTGCAGCCATCCAATCCATTCAGGCACGGAACTCGCTGTTAAAATATGGAGGGGACCGGGGAACAGGGTGGACACAATTTTTTGGCTGCCGCGCGCGCATGCGCACATTCACACACACATGCGCGAGGCTTCGGAGGCTCAATCCAGCGCTAAATGCAGCTCAACTCTGCCTGTCTCGCCGGGTTAACCTACAAGCCCTGACTGGACTGACGGGACACCAGCGCTGCTTCTCCGCGCTGGCCATATTTCCCACAAGCCCAGGCAGGTTAACCTGGCGGGACAGGCAGAGTTGAGCTGGGTTTAGCGCTGCTTCTCTGCGTTGGCTGTGGGCCTGGAGGTACAGCTCGCGTCTGACTCCCGACCTCTCTGGCCACCCGTGGGGGGGGCACTCGGGTGGGGACGGGACAGCGCCGGAGACCCGGCCGGGATCGATCCTGCCTGCGGATGAGGCGCAGGTCTGTGCCACGTCTCCCTCCTCCATTCATCGCACTCTATCCTTAGTCCCACCCACCCCCTCCACTCCTCCCTCCTCCAATGATCACGCTGAATCATCATGTCCCGCCCCCATTGCCTGCTGACCAACGTCTCTCTCGTCCAATCAGCGCCCTCGATCATCAGTCCCACCTCCACTGTCTCGCGGAAAGCGGAGATTTTAAAATCCGGATGACAAAAACTTGGGGGGGATGTCCCCCACCTCTCAAAACATGGGGGGAACGTGTCCCCTCTGGCCCCCCCGGGTTTTCCGGCCCTGACCAGATTGACAGGGTTTGCAAGGCTTCCCATCTTTGCTTGCAAATTGTATCTAAGTTCCAGACTTCCTGGCACCTCTCGCAGCTTGTCCCATTTCTGCAGAGAGCAATACCAATTTGACCAAATCTCCCAGCAAACCCTGAAACTTAACACAATTTTGAAGTCCTAGCTGGTCCAATTTAGGCAGGATTAACAAAGCGATATATATAGGTATGTTACAAAACTTACCTTCAGTCGCGCTGTAATTCTGCCACTGGGCGTGTGCGCGATATTGGCGCCTTTAAGGGGGGGGCGGGGTTAAAACGCGGTTTCTCCTCCCTTGTCCTGGTTAATATTTTGTTGGAGTAAAGGCGTTGGCTGACAAATCGTTCCTAGTGGCGTTTTGTGAATTTTTTATTTTTATTGAATCGTCAATGTCAGCGCTGGAGTAATTTTAAAAGCAGCTCCTGAAGCGTCAACGCCGATAACGGGGACGGATTTCACACACGGGACAGGTAAACGAAAGTGGTTTCTTTAAATGTATAAAAGTGCTTCTTAAGAAGCCTTTAATTCACATTTTTTCATGCGACACGGTGATTTTATTCCCCGAACTAACGGCAGAATTTTTCATCCCGATACGGGGTTAAATTCACCGCAAATGAACGTTCCAAAAGATCGCGTTCCAGAAATCCTCACTCACAAGATGATTTAAATGCCCATTAATTTACAGGTATTAAACATTCAATTCCTTCCATTTGGCCTGTAAATTCATGACAATGAGATTTAAAAATTATGTTATATTGTGAATTATTGTGTGAATGTTATTTGGACACTTAAGCTATTTAAAAATGTTAATCTATTCTTAAGAAATTGATAGATGTTTAGAGCTAGTAATTGAATTTTGTAATTAGCTACAATTGGGTAACTAACTAATTATATGCTTTACTTTCATGTCTTCTAAGTAAGATTGTTTCATATTTGTTTCAGAATGCTTCAATCCATAATAACTGAAAATTTCTTTCAGTTATCTTAATTTTTAAGAAAGTTATGGTCTTTTAACTGTCCTCGATCACAGCTTTTGTGTTAAGTCAATGGAAAAGCAATAGGGAACAAGATGCTAATTTCCAAGTATGAAAATGGCCATAACTTCTTTAATACTGAAGATATGAAAGTGAATTAGGTGTCAAATTAAACTTCTTTTTATGCTTTATCTGATGGGATAAATTGCAGACTTTATTTTTTAAATCTCAAAATTTTGTAACATTGCTAATATATAAGCACAATCCTGGACTACAGTTTGCATTCTTGTATCACTCATCTCTGTCGAATTGTGTAAACTAAAGTAATTCAGATTCAAGTTAAAATGAATGAATTATGCCAGTGATATACTAACAAAACTCTAGGCACCGTGTTATAGGAAAGATGTTGTCAAACTGGAATGGGTGCAGATAAGATTTACGAGGATGTTGCCAGGACTAGAGGGTCTGAGTAGGCTGGGACTCTATTCCTTGGAGCGCAGGAGGATGAGGGGTGATCTTATAGAGGTGGATAAGATCATGAGAGGAATAGATCGGGTAGATGCACAGACTCAATAGACAATAGGTGCAGGAGTAGGCCATTCGGCCCTTCGAGCCAGCACCGCCATTCAATGTGATCATGGCTGATCATCCCCAATCAGTAACCCGTTCCTGCCTTGTCCCCATATCCCCTGACTCCGCTATCTTTAAGAGCATTATCTAGCTCTCTCTTGAAAGCATCCAGAGAACCTGCCTCTACCGCCCTCTGAGGCAGAGAATTCCACAGACTCACCACTCTCTGTGAGAAAAAGTGTTTTCTCGTCTCCGTTCTAAAAGGCTTACTCCTTATTCTTAAACTGTGGTCCCTGGTTGTGAACTCCCCCAACATCGGGAACATGTTTCCTGCCCCCAGCGTGTCCAAACCCTTAACAATCTTATATGTTTCAATGAGGTATCCTCTCATCCTTCTAAACTCCAGAGTGTACAAGCCCAGCTGCTCCATTCTCTCAGCATATGACAATCCCGCCATCCCGGGAATTAACCTTGTAAACCTACACTGCACTCCCTCAATAGCAAGAATATCCTTCCTCAAATTAGGGGACCAAAACTGCACACAATACACCAGGTGTGGTCTCACTTGGGCTCTGTACAACTGCAGAAGGACCTCTTTGCTCCTATATTCGATTCCTCTTGTTATAAATTTCGATTCCTCTGGTTATAAAATTCCTCTTGTTATAAAAGACTCTTGCCCAGAGCAGGTGAATCGAGGACCAGAGGACATAGGTTCAAGGTGAAGGGGAAGAAGTTTAATAGGAATCTGAGGGGTAACTTGTTCACACAAAGGGTGGGGGGTGTATGGAACAAGCTGCCAGAGAAGGTAGTGGAGGCAGGGACTACCCAATTTTTAAGAAACAGTTAGACAGGTACATGGATAGGACAGGTTAGGAGTGTTGTTGACCAAATGGTGGCAGGTGGGACTAGTGTAGCTGGGACATGTTGGCCGGTATGGGCAAGTTGGGCTGAAGGGCCTGTTTCCACACTGTATCACTCTATGGCGCTATATTTTAATAATAATGGTTGTCCTTATCACCTGTATGTTGAGTTAGGGACAACTCTTCCTTTGTAAAAGCAAAATGAAATAAGGAACATTTTTTAGATATGTGTCACTTACTAGTTCCTATATATACAGTAGATCCACACAAGATTGTTTGAAAACCATGTTTCAACACACACAGTATCTGTAATATTATCTTAATTGCATCTCTTCCAGCTTACAAGATTTATGAGCAATGTTTTCCTGAATCTTATTTTAGCCGAGTCCCTCTTGAAATAATGTTGTATAATATCTCCTATTTCAAATTGTTCGATATAGGACATAAGAGGAAATAATGATTAAAGGATTCATGCAGCTAATTAACTTTGCACGTGACTAATTTATGAATAGTTAAAAACAACATCATGGGTTCAATATTAAAAGATGTAAGACAAAGGAAAATGGTGTTAATGTGTAGGAAGGAACTGCACATGCCGGTTTAAACCGGAAGGCAGGAGTAACTCAGCGGGTCAGGCAGCATCTCTGGAGAAAAGGAATAGATGACATTTTGGGTCGAGACCCTTCTTCTCGACCCAGAATGTCACCTATTCCTTTTCTCCAGAGATACTGTCTGACCCGCTGAGTTACTCCAGCTTTTTGTGTCTTAAGTGATGTTAATCATGGAAATCTGAAATGTATCAAAAATACTAGAATATCTAACAGCTATTAGCCAGGATCCAGAGATGGAGAGAGATAAGTGACACTAACCCGTGACATTACTTTAAAAATAACACGTGCAGCGGTAGAGTTGCTGCCTTGCACCACCAGAGACCCAGGTTCAATCCTGACTGCAGGTGCTGCCTCTACGGTGTTTGTAAGTTCTCCCCGTGACCTGCGTGGGTTTTCTCCGGGTGTTCCGGTTTTCTCCCACACTCCAAAGACGTGCAGGTTTGTCGGGTAATTGGCTTCTGTAAATTGTCCCTAGTGTGTGTAGGATAGTGTTAGTGTGTGGGGAGATCACTGGTCGGTGTGGATTTGGTCGGCAGAAGGGCCTCTTTCCATGCTGTATCGCTCTAAAGACCTACAGGAGGGGGTGGAGGTAGATACGACAGTGACATTTAAGATATATCCAGACATGCATACGGACATGCAGGAAATGGAGGGATATGGACCATGTGTAAGAAAGAACTGCAGATGCGGGTAAAATCAAAGGTCGTTCATCGCCCCTGAGACCACCAGGGGGCGCCAAACGATTGGCAGTCCCGCCAACATTCTGTTTCTTTTTCCGTCCATTTTTTACTTTAAGTGTGTGTTTAAAATCTGTGTAAATGTTCTCCGGTTCGTTTTATGTGGGGGGAGGGGTCGGGGGAAACGTTTTTTTCAGTTTCTTACCTTGCCGGAGGTGCGATTAATTTCGGGATTGCATTCTCCGGTTGCTCTGCAGCCTACCATCGATGGAGCTGGAGGCCTCCTCGGACTAACCTTGGGCCCCACCGCGGGGCGTGGACTTAACATTGGAATCGATCCATTGCCTGGGATCGCTCCAACCGCAGCCTGCAGTCTTTACATCGGGAGCTCGCAGTCTCGGGAGAGGCCGTGGATGTCGGGAGCTCCAACGTCGCGGAAGGTTCGACCAGCCCCGACGCGGGGTATGATTGTCCGGCGCGGGGGAGCTGACATCCCCCCGATGCAGGAGCTGATCGCCTCCACGCGGAGGGCCCAAATGCCGCCGGCTACGGGAGTCAAGATCATCCCGTCAATAGAGGGCTCGAGGCCCCCGACTGCGGGAGAGCAAAGGGATGAGATTGAACTTTTTTTCGCCTTCCATCACAGTGAGGAATGTGGAGGAGTCACTGTGGTGGATGTTTATGTTAAAATGTATTTTGTGTGTTCCGTTGCTTATTATTTGTATGACTGACTTGGCAAATGAAATTCCTCGTATGTTGCAAAACATACTTGGCTAATAAAGTATTATTGTGATTGTGACTACGAAAATGCTGGAGTAACTCAGCGGGTGAGGCAGCATCTCTGGAGAGAAGGAATGGGCGACGTTTCGGGTCGAGACCCAAATGGTGGGATATGGACCATGTTAGGTTCAATTTAATTTGGCATATGTAAAGTACACAATGTTTGCAGCAGGTAAAGAGCTGGAATCTTTCTCCCAGCGAGGAAATGTCAAAGAGGGCGTAGCTTTGAGGTGAGGGGGCAAAGTTTAAAGAAGAGATGCAGGGTACACTATTCACACAGAGGAGCGCGGGTGCCTGACACAAACTGCCAGTGGTGGTGGAGGAGTCTGCTCCAATAGTGGCATTGAAGAGGCTTTCATGGTGGGCCCCTGGCTATGCAGAGCTTGGAGGGATATGGATCAAGTGCAGGCAGTCGGGATTAGTTTATTTTGGCATTATATTCATCACAGACATTGTGGGCTGAAGGGCCTGTTCTTGTGTTCTATTGTTCCATGTTGTATGTTCTATCATGGGCAGCACAGACTGTACTTTGATTGTTGAAAGTTACAGCATGAAAACAGGCCCTTCGGCCCACCGAGTCCATGCCAACCATCGATCAATGGACCATTGTGGGGTCCTTGGCCATCGGTGCCAGCTCTGATTTTTTCTGTACATTTTCATACCTCTAGTTTCCCTCTCCCCCGACTCTCAGTCTGAATAAGGGTCTCAACCCGAAACGTCACCTGTTGCTTTTCCCCACAGATGCTGCCTGAATGTAGAGTTACTCCAGCTTTCTGTGTCTACCGACCATTGATCATATGTTCACTCCAGTTCTGTAATAACTCATTTTTTAAATCCACTCCTTATACGTTAGGGGTAATTTACGGAGACCAATGAACCTACATACCTGCGTGTCCGAGCACCCGGAAGAAACCCGCTTGGTCACAGGGAGAATGTGAACACCACACAGACAGCACCAGAGGTCAGGATCGAACCCAAGTCTCCAATGCTGTGAGGCAGCAGTTCAGACTTTTTTTATCTTTAGTCTTTAGAGATACAGCGCGGAAACAGGCCCTTCGGCCCACCGTGTCCGCGCCGACCAGCGATCACCCGTACACCTACGCACACTGAGGACAATTTTTACCGAAGCCAATTAGCCTACAAACCTGTTCGTCTTTGGAGTGTGGGAGGAAGCTGGAGCACCCGGGCGGTCAAAGTGCAAACTCCACACAGATAGCAATCGAGGTCAGGATCGAACGCAGGTCTCCGATGCTGTGAGGCAGTGGCTCTACCAGCTGCGCCACTGTGCGGCTCTATGTGCTTTTGTTCTCTCTCTCTCTCTCTCTCTCTCTCTCCCTCTCTCTCTCTCTGTCTGTCTTTCTCTCTTCCGTGTTATCGCAGTAGGCAGCGACTGTTCCCAAGCATCCGCCAAGGCTGTTGTTGTAGCTGTAGCCACTGGGAGAGACACACTAGGAGATGTGTCGTAGCCACAGGCTTGCAGCCACTGAATCATGCCATTTCCCAGCAGCCAGCATGAAAGAATACTTTCATCACACCTAGCCGAATCCTCTTTATACTTGTCACCAGGTTCATTATCGGGAGAAAGATCTTCTTGCAATTGCTGGCTTACATCCATTCCCCTTCACACTGTCTCAAGGCAGCTTTTTACAACATGACTAACAGAAATATGATCTACGTTTGGACTTCCCACCTCTAATGAGGGGGAAGCATTTGGAATTATTTAAAGAAAATTACAAGAAACAACATTAATGGCATTTTCACACGTGATCTAATTGGATACCAAATCTAAACGTCATTCAATGACCATCCACTAAATCAATATTATAATCGTCAATAATTGTCAATAATATGTTGGCCGATTGGATTAAATTTATATTGAACTGTTCAGCAGATTTGCTATGAGTCCCTCAAGTTTAGTTTAGTTTAGTTTAGAGACATGGTGAGGAAACAGGCCCTTCGGCCCACCGAATCCATGCCGACCATTGATCACCCATGCACAAGAGGTCAGTACTACTTTTTACATTTTAGTTTTAGAGATACAGCCGGGAAACAAGTCTTTCAGCCCAGCGAGTCCATGCCATGCCATCTGTACACTAGTTCTATGCTACACACTAGAGACGATTTACAGAAACCAATTAAAGGGCCTGTCCCACTTGGGCGTTAGTTGCACGTCATTTACGCGACATCATTTACGCGCCACGACGCACTATGCGCGCATGGCGTGCATTATGTGTGCATGGCGTGCATTTACGCGCTCGCATGGCGCGTGGTGAGACGTGGTGTCGTAGGCAGTGAAGCCCGGTAGCGCGCGGCACCACAGGATTTTGGTATTCTCAAATGACACCCAAGTGAGATAGGCCCTTAATTTACAAACCTGCACGTCTTTGGAATGTATGAGGTAACAGGAGCACCCGAGAAAACCCACACGATCACAGGGGGAACCCGGGTTCGATCCCAACTACGGGTGCTGCCTGTGCGGAGTTTGTGCGTTCTCCCCGTGACCTGCGTGGGTTTTCTCCGAGATCTTCGCTTTCCTCCCATACTCCAAAGGCGTCCAGGTTTGTAGGCTATTGGGCTTGGTATACATGTAAATTGTTCCTAGTGTGTGTAGGATAGTGTTAGTGTGCGGGGATCGCTGGTCGGTGCGGACAAGGTGGGCCAAAGGGACTGTTTACGCCCTGTATCTCTAAACTAAAAAATATATATAACCGAGACACTGAGCACAGTGTATATGTCTGGGTGCAGTTACAGTATGAAGATTCCATATAGTATTTGATCAGCCCTGCATCTTCAAACACAAATTGCAGCATTGATAAAATGTCGCCAAGTTTAGGTGGTTATTGATAAAATAACTAACAACTTGAACTCTCAGTAATGATGATGAACACATTTCATCTGTGCCTCACAAACAAACTCTAGACAGGTACTCCAGGATTTTTAGTTTAGTTTAGTGTCATGTGTACCGAGGAAAAGTGAAAAGCTTTAGTTGCGTGCTAACCAGTTCAGCAGAAAGACAATACATGATTGCAATTGAGCCATTTACAGTGTATATATATATATATATATATATATATGATAAGGGAATAAAGGGCCTGTCCCACTAGGTGATTTTTTCGGCGACTGTCGGCATCATTGACTGAAATATCAGGTCACCGAAAAACTCGGTGTGATGCGGTGTGACGCGGCGTGACGTGGCGTGATGACGTATTGAAGAGTTTCCTCAATGCCGCTGGATTTTGAAAGGTTCAAAATCTTTCGGCGACCCTGATACGTCAGTCAATGACACCGGCAGTCGCCGAAAAAAATCGCCAAGTGGGACAGGCCCTTTAAGGTTTAGTGCAAGGTAAAGCCAGCATCAAAGTCCCATCAAAGATAGTCCGAGGGTCACCAATGAGGTAGATATTAGCTCAGGACTGCTCTCTGGTTGTGGTAGGATTTTGACCTGGTGGTGATGATGATTGAACAGCGATATATTTCCACGTCAGGGTGGTTGCACGCTACAGTTAAATCTGCACTGGATGTGCGGTTTCTTCTCAATTTGAACTCTTGGAGCATAGAACAGACCAGACCCTTCATCCCACAATGTCCACACCAATCTTTTGCTTTCTTGGAGTAATTTAGAACATATTGATGTGCACCATTATCTGCAGAAGTGACCCCAAAACGAATGAATCCGGAGAAGGGTCCCCGACCTAAAATATTATCTGTTCATTCTTTCCACAGACGCTACCCGACTTGCTGAGTTCCTCCAGTGCATTATCATATTTTGTCTCGAGATTCTGGAATCTGCGGCTTTCTGTGTCTCTACCTCTTTGCGATGTTTTGTGATGTACTCCGTATTATTACTTCAACGTAACTTAGAATCATGTAGTGTGGAAACAGGCCCTTTGGACCAACCTGCCCACACCGGCCAACATGTCCCATCTACACCACTCCCACCTGCCTGCGTTTGGCCCACATCCCTCTAAACTTTTTTTTATCCATGTACATGGCAGAATATTTTCTTAACATTGTGATAATCCCAGCTTCAACTACCTCCTATGGAAGCTCGTTCCACATACCCATCACCCTCTGTGTGTAAAGGTTGCCCCTCAGGTTCCTAATCAATCTTTCCCCCCCCCCCCCCCCACCTTTCTCCAATATATCACTCTGGGTCTTTTATTCATTTCTATAGCAAGATGTACGATCCATCAGCCAAAAATACAGGCAGAAAGTCAGATGAAAATGGTATAATAACACTTTACATCTCATGATTACCCACATAAATAGGCCATCAGGATTGCCAGCTGCTGAGAAATTTACAGAGATTTCTAAACCTATAAATGGCACAATCAGGTGTTTGAGTGTGATACTGATCTATTTTGTCTTGTTACATATTTTTTTCTGAATACACTTAAGACCTGTGTCAATTATGAGCAAAGGGCAGCACGGTGGCACAGAGGTCGAGTAGCTGCCTCACAGCGGGTATGATCCGGACTACGGGTGCTGTCTGTACGGAGTTTGTACGACTTCTCCCCGTGACTTGCGTGGGTTTTTCCCCGAGATCTTTGCTTCCCTCCCACACTCCAAAGACGTGCAGGTTTGTAGATGAATTGGCTTGCTATAAATGTAGGTTGTCCCTAGTGTGTGTAGGATAGTGTTGATATGCGTAAATCGCTGGTCGGTGCGGACTCGGTGGGCCGAAGGGCCTGTTTCCGCGCTTGCAGTTGTACACAGCCCTAGTGAGACCACACCTGGAGTATTGTGTGCAGTTTTGGTCCACTAATTTGAGGAAGGACATTCTTGCTATTGAGGGAGTGCAGCGTAGGTTTACAAGGTTAATTCCCGGGATGGCGGGTCTGTCATATGCTGAGAGAATGGAGCAGCTGGGCTTATACACTCTGGAGTTTAGAAGGATGAGAGGGCATCTCATTGAATCATATAAGATTGTAAATGGTTTGGGCACGCTAGAGGCAGGAAACATGTTCCCGATGTTGGGGGAGTCCAGAACCAGGGGCCACAGTATAAGAATAAGGAGTAAGCCATTTAGAACGGAGATGAGGAAACACTTTTTCTCACAGTGAGTGGTGAGTCTGTGGAATTCTCTGCCTCAGAGGGCGGTGGAGGCCGGTTCTCTGGATACTTTCAAGAGAGAGCTAGATAGGGCTCTTAAAGAAAGCAGAGTCAGGGGATATGGGGAGAAGGCAGGAACGGGGTACTGATTGGGGATGATCAGCCAGGATCACATTGAATGGCAGTGCTGGCTCGAAGGGACGAATGGCCTACTCCTGCACCTATTGTCTATTGGCTATCTCTAAACTAAACAAAAAATAATGGAGGAACTCAACGGATCGGGCGGCATCTGGGGAGGCAACGGGCAGGTGATGATGTGTGTGGACCCTTCGTCAGACTGATGGAGGAGGGGGGACAGAGAAAGCAGGAAGAGCGAGATGGAGGTAGGGTAAAGCCCGGTATGTGACAGAAGGATACAGCTTGGGGGGGGGGGGGGGGTGATGGCCAGATGGGTGGAGCTAGTAGCAAAGGCCAGAGGAAACAAAAGGGTGTCGGACAAGGAAAGAAGATGAGGAAAAAAATGTAAAGCTGGAGGGAGGGATGTGAGTTGGAAGGGGGCAGGAGGGAAAAAGGAGAAAAGAAAATATGGGACATGCAGACCGGAGAGCACTTTGCCTGCTGCTCCCAGAAGTTGGTCTGCTATCATACATTGCAATCGCTCCGCTCTTTTAAATCTTTATTCCAACAGCTCAAACTATGCTCTTCTTAATGTGTAGGAAACAACTGCAGATGCAACTGGAGATAGACAACTGCAGATGCAACTGGAGATAGACAACTGCAGATGCAACTGGAGACTGGTGCACTGACAGCCACCCCACGGTCCTTGACAGATCTGGGTCAGGATCCAGTGGTATGGAGTCCAAGAAGACCGGTGATTCTTTACTGCTGCAGCCTTCATCCGCCTTACCAGCCGTTGTGACGCTCCACTAAGGTCAGCCATCGTCCTCCGCCTGTTCCACCGTTGAGGTCTTGGTTGGATTGCCCTTTATCAGAGACCTCCCCCTCGACCTTACCGCCATGGGTGGCCCTACCAGGAGCATAGCTCCAGACGGCATCGCTCTCAGGATCTCAGGACCACACAAGCTTCTCCACCACGGCAAGGTGACAATCCACGGAGAAGCCACGCCACTACAAAAGCTTTTCACTGTACCTCGGTACACGTGACAGAAAGAAACAAATCTAAACTGAGGGGGGTATGGGGGTGTGGAAGGAACAGAGTGACTGTGATGGCGGAAGATGGTGAGAGAGATAGGTGCACACTGGGATGGAGGCTTGCCAACTTTCTCACTCCCAAATACGGGACAAAAGGTCAAAATAAGGGACAAATCCCCGACGGCAATTCGTTGACCGACTCGTCCGTGGCTGGGTGAATGATGAGTTGGCCCGGGTGCTGGACTGCCCACAAAGCCCAGCCGGCGGGGCCAGCTGACGAGTTTCAGCCCGGGCCGCGCGACGTCGCGCACAAAGTCCGGGTCCCCGTCCAACTCATGAACAGGAGGGGCGGTGGTGTCGGCGGTAAGCGAAGGTCCAAAGGTCGGACTGACAGCTGACCGGGCTGCCGACCGGCGGGGCCACGGGCGAGGCGCTGCTGCTGCTGCTGCACTCCATGGGCTGCACTACGTCGGGACGGGTGAGGCGGGGGCCGGACGTGGTGTTCCGACCTGTAAGTCCCCTCGACCCGAGTAGTAGCAGTCAAATACGGGACAAGGGCCCAATATACGGGAGTTTTAAATCTCACATAAATAAGGTTACAAAGTGTACTCAGAAATATTGCTAAAGTAGGCCTTTCTTAACTCAACATGACTGTAAAAAAATCGTACATTCTTTCATATCAAGCAGACTTGATTACTGTAATGCCTTATTTACCGGTCTGCCTTTAAAATCCATCAACAAGTTACAGCTCATTCAAAATGCCGCAGCCCGGCTTTTAACAAATACCAAGAAAAGGGGAACATATCCCCCCAGTATTATAATCCCCTTCATTGGCTCCCTGTAAGATCCAGGATAGACGATAAACTCCTCCTTCTTGTCTATAAAGCCCTAAATGGCTTAGGAGCAGCATATTTTTCAGACTCCCTCCTTCCCTATGCTCCTACTCAAGCGCTCAGGTCTTCCGATGCCGGCCTGTTAGCCACTCAATGCCGCAGCAATAAGAACATTGGTGAAGCAGCCTTTTTCAATGACGCCCCCAAGCTGTGGAATACCCAACCTAGGGCTATGAGAGACGCCCACACAGTTGAAATCTTTAAACGGCAGCTAAAAACACATCTTTTTAATCAAGCTTTTAACTGATTTTTCTCTGTATTTGACCTCACTGTTTTTGTTTTTGCTCCTTTTACATTCTCAATTTTATATATTAAATATTTATATAAATCTGTGCTTTTTATGCTATTAACTGCCTATGTTTGTAATTGTTTGTAATTGTATTTGTTAGTCTGTGTTCAAGATGGCGGTCGGAGGGGAGAGTGGACGCTGGCGCGGTTTCGTTGCCGCTGCTCTCGCCTCAAATTGTGTTTCTGATTTTCTTTCTTGTGTTTTTGGAAGGAATTCTGTCCCTGATTTGTGTATTGGCCTTTATAACTTATTTTTTTAATTCTGATTATTCTGATTATATGTTAACCATAAATCTCTGTAAGGTGTCCTTGAGACCTCGGTATAAGGCGCCCATAAATAAATTCATTATTATTATTATTATTATTATGTCCTTACTGTTTTAAATTGTGTTTAGACTTGTATTTTTGTGGAAAGCACCTTGGGTTGCATTAACTTGTAAGAATAGCAATAGCAATACAATTATTATTATTATTATTACTATTATTACTATTATTACCTTTCCCCCCATTGTGGACTTTGGACTTTGCCTATGGAGCTGATGTGCTACAATGCTGAGAACTTTATTACCAAGGAACGACAGAAATTGCTGGAGTAACTCAGCGGGTTAGACAACATCCCTGGAGAGTATGGATAGGTGACATTTCGGGTCAGGACTCTTCTTCAGATTCCATTATGTTACCAACTCTATTCGGCACCCTGTGTTTTTCCTCTTTGTTCCATCTATTGTACTTGAGTTTGACCTGATTGTATTCACGTGTGGTAACTGATATATCTGGATAGCAAGCAAAACAAAGCTTGTCACTGTACCTCAGTTCACGTGACGATAATAAACATAAAAAGCTAAACCTCTTTTTCCTACTCGTGTTATTTGACACTTGCCCATATTAGATGCTGCTTGCACAACGAGTGTTCAAGATTGGCTTAAAACACATTTCATGTTCTTTTTTTGGCCAGAGTCGGGGAAACGAGAACCAGAGGACATAGGCTTAAAGTGAAAAGGGGAAAGATTTAATAGGAACCTTTTGACACAAAGGGTGGTGGATGTATAGAACGAGCTGCTGGAGGAGGTAATTGAGGCAGGTACCATCGCAACGCTGAAGAAACATTTAGGCAGGTACGTGGATAAGACAGGTTTAGAGGGATATGGGCCAAATGCAGGCAGGTGGGACTAGTGTGGAATGGAGCATTTTGGTTGGCGTGGGCAAGTTAGGTTGGAGGGGCCTGTTTTCATGCTATGACTTGATGATCCACTTTAATATAAATTTAAACAATATTCAATGGTTATCATTTAAAAATGTATTATAAAGAAATTGTGAATAAAATCCTTCAGCTCGGGGGATCAATTATACATTTACCACGAAGTGGAATGTTTGACGTCCCCATAGTTCTGTACATAATATCTACATTAATTTTTATTGTCCCAATTAAAATAATGAACATGAAGGATTTCTGGTCTTTTATGATCATATGTATTTATGAGACTCATAGTCATAGAATCATACAGCACAGAAACATGCCCATCGACACAACATGTCCCCGCGGACCAAGATGCCCTATCTAAGCTTGTCCCATTTGCCCATGTTTGGTTGATATCCCTCTAAACCTTTCCTTTCCATGTCCCTGAACAAATGTCTCTTAAATGCTGTTGTAGTACCCGCCCCAACTCCCCATGTCTTCTGGTCCTCGATTCCCCTACTCTGGGCAAGAGACTCTGTGCGTCTACCCAATCTATTCCTCTCATGATTTTGTACACCTCCGTAAGATGAAGAAACTAAAATCTCGCAAAGTAGAAATTATAGTTGCAGACAGCCAAAAGGTAAAACTGTAGCATCTTACATTATTAACTCAAAATGATGTAACAGTTGCTGAAGGCAAAGATAGGATGGAACTGTTTAGTTTAGTTTAGAGATACAGCGCAGAAACAGGCCCTCCGGCCCACCGAGTCCACGCCGTCCAGTGATCCCCGCACATTAACACTATCCTACACACACTAGGGACAATTTACATTTATACCAAGCCAATTAACCTATATACATTGGAGTGTGGGAGGAAACCGAAGATCTCGGAGAAAACCCATGCGGGCATTGGGAGAACGTACAAACCGTACAGACAGGACCCGTGGTCGGGATCGAACCCGGGTCTCTGGCACTGAATGCACTGTAAGGCAGCAACTCTACCGCTGTGCCACCACGCCGACTGGATGGCATCTAATGGATGATCCTGATAGAGAAGTCAGATAGAATTCCAAGGTGCCATGACAAATTCTTCTTCCAGCCAGATGCTAAAATGGTGCTAAAATGGTGGCGCAGCGGTAGAGTTGCTGCCTAACAACGCCAGAGACCCGGGTTCGATCCTGACTACGGGTGCGCTCTGTACGGAGTCTGCACGTTCTCCCCATGACCTGCATGAGTTTTCGCCGGGATCATTTCGTTTTTCTCCCACACTCCAAAGACGTAGAGGTTTGTAGGTTAATTGGCTTGGTAGGATTGTAAATTATCCCTAGTGTGTGTGTAGGATAGTGTTAGTGTGTGGTGATCGCTGGTCAGCGCGGACTCGCTGGGCCGAAGGGCCTGTTTCCGTGCTGTATCGCTGAATGTCTAAACCTAAAACTAAAAGCATGATAAAAGAACAGGTGGTACAAGCTCTTTCAGACCACAGAGTATTCACATTGTTAATATATTTACATCATCATCATGCTCCTTGCTTACCCTTCGTTATTGTATTCACCAGTTTATTCTGCCACAGAAATGCAAGTAAGTATTATCACTAAAGTCCTGGAGTAACTCAGTGCTCAGGCAACATCTCCGGAGAAAAGTGAGGGGTGACATTTTGAATTCAGATGAATATGGTGGTTGATATGGTATGTCTTTATAAGGAGATGAGAAGGTTATTTCTACAGCAAACAGGGTGGTGAATCTGTGGAAATCATTGCCACAGAAGGCGGTGGAGGCCAAGTCAATGGATATTTTTAAGGTGGAGCTTGATAGATTCTTGATTAGTTCGGGTGTCAGGGGTTATGGGGAGAAGGCAGGAGAATGGGGTTGAGAGGGAGAGATAGATCAGCCATGATTGAATGGCGGAGTAGACTCGATGGGCTGAATGGCCTAATCCTGCTCCTAGAACTTATGAACATGAACTCATGAACTGAGGATTACACCTTGTCGCTTAACATCCCCGAGTTTTCTGCCCATTAACATCCCTGAGTTTTCTGCCCAATAGGTAACAAAGCTGAAGCTAGCAGATGCAGGAGCAGATAGCCTCAGCGGGTGGGCCCAGCATATGTTTTTTGAAATACTTGCCGTGCCACACCTCACCTCCAGCTTTGTGTGTGTGAATTTCTCATGCCTGACTTCAATTTTGTATTTTTTGAAAAGAAAGACTGTGCAGAGCTCAGCGGGGGCAAATCCTCACCTTCACGAGGCGGTAAATCTGCAAGAGCTGACGGGCTGCATGACACACACCCCACTGGTCTGCTGGCATTGATGCCCAGTGCAATTTGGGCAGGTCGCCCAATTGACTGTAGCTTCCCCACTGCCTCACCTCCTGCACTGACAGAGCTGGACTCGAGCCAAGGATGATGTGAAAATACACCCAGGCAAAAGGCACATCATGCTTCAGAAGCTGAACTGATCTGCAAACCCGCCCCCAAAAACAGAACCATTAATAATCTTGCAGCATCCGTGAATGAGGTTCAGCTTAGTTCTATTTAGAGATACAAAGTGGAAACAGGCCCTTCGGCCCACTCCGACCATCGGTCAACCGTTCATACTATGTGTAGGAAGGAACTGCAGGTGCTAGTTTAATCTGAAGATAGACACAAAAAGCCGGAGTAACTTAGCGGGACAGGTAGCATCTCTCGAGGCGTTTCGGGTCGAGACCCTTCTTCAGACCAGGTATCACCCATTCCTTCTCTCCAGAGATGCTGCCTGTCCCGCTGAGTTACTCCTGATTCTTGTGTCGAACCGTTCACACTAGTTCCGTGTTATCCCACTTTCTACAGTCCACTCCCTACACAATTTCTGAAGAATCATTTTATGGGTCTCTCAAAATCACTCTCACCCAATTATATATTCATCCATAACATGATGAATTTTACTCCACCTACACTGCACTGCCTCAGTAAGATCCTCTCTCACTGCTCCCCCTCTGTGAATCCTGCTGCTTTACTGCTCTTAGACCATGTTCTAACCCAGACTCGCCACCACACCCACATGATTTATCGCAGCAAATTGTATCCCGTTGCTGATATCTTAGTGCATATTAATCAACTTAATAAATGACATCTAAGCAGGAAACGAAGAGGAAATTTCATTTCTGGGAACAGTATTTGATACATCAGCCAAATGAATTCCAGTAACTAGCAGTCTAGATATTGGAATAGAAATACAATCCTGTAGTGCATTTTTTAGAGTGCATTATACGCCCGCACGTGCACATAATTTTGATCGCAACGCTCTATCATGGCTAGTACCATTTGTAACATTGAGGCAGAACATGCTGGGAAATGCAGACTGTTTAATGCAAAACTAAAGGCTCTGTCTCACGATGTTGCGGTAATCGGCGGTGAAGCACGGCGTCGCC
The DNA here is from genome assembly GCA_038087875.1 of Malacoraja senta. Classification (NCBI taxonomy): domain Eukaryota; kingdom Metazoa; phylum Chordata; class Chondrichthyes; order Rajiformes; family Rajidae; genus Malacoraja; species Malacoraja senta. Next base: position 50,041,775 of record CM075984.1, read on the forward strand.
GGTAGAGGGGACCGCACGGCAACGGCGAGAGTGCCGAGCCTATGCCGCGGGAGCGCTGCGCGGGGGCCGAGTGATTTAAGTACGGCTGGTCCCATGAGTTTTATTTTAGCACCGTGCGGTGTTGGGAACAATGCCGCACGGCCCCGGAATTGTGCGTTTGACCGAGCCCGCGGTCTCTGGCGGCCCAGGAGCGGTAGATTGTTCCTGTTTTGCCGCCAATGACCGCAGACTCGTGAGACAGGCCTTTAAGTATTTATCAAGATAGGCACCAAAAGCTGGAGTAAAGCCCCTGTCCCACTTTCCCGAGTTACTCACGAATTCTCCCGAGTTTCCCCTTTGATTCAAACTCGGAGAATGTCCGAAGCGAGTCCGTAACAGTCCGTAGGAGTCCATAGATATTTCGTATCGGCTCGTAATGCCAGACGTAGGTACTCGGGGCATCAGGTGAGTCGGGACGTTTTTTCAGCATGTTGAAAAATGTCCACGAGTAAAAAAAATAGCCCCGAGTACCTACGGCTGGCTATTACCGTAATTCTCCGAGTTTGAATCAAGGGGAAAACTCGGGAGAATTCGTGAGTAACTCGGGAAAGTGGGACAGGCCCTTAACTCAGTGGGTCAGGCAGCATCTCTGGAGTAAAGGGATAGGCGACGTTTCGGGTGGTGACCCTTCGTCAGACTTAGAGTCAGGGGAAAGGGAAACGGTGATATGGAAAGATATAGAACAAATGAATGAAAGATATGCAAAAAAGTAGCGATGATAAAGGAAACAGGCCATCATTAGCTGTGGGCTGGGATCAAGGAAAGAGCGTTCACGTCGCGGCCCTGTTTTCACCAATCTTTCCACCACCACGCACAAGAAACGGAAGACTGACACCATTGTATGCAGATGCCGAGAAGTGTGTTCAGCTCTGGCTGAATAACTTGTAATCTAGTGTGTGGACTCAATAAGAAGAAGCAGCTGTGGGCTAGGTGAAAACGAGTTAAAGACAATGAGACTCAACACGGCGACTTTGAACCTAGTACAAGGACTTGGGTGGGTGAGAGATGGAGAGAGAGGGGATGCAAGGATTGCTTGAAGTTAGAGAAATCAATATTCATACCACTGGGTTGTAAGTTGCCCAAGCGAAATATGGATAGGAGAGAACTGCAGATGCTGGTTTAAATCAAAGATGGACACAAAATGCTGGAGTAACTCAACTCAAACTCAGACCCAAAACATCACCCATTCCTTCTCTCCAGATATGCTGCCTGTCTCACTGAGTTACTCCTGCATTTTGTGTCCAACTTGCAAAATATGAAGTGTGTCACCTCTGGTGCTGGAAGATTCAGGAGTCCCATTGATTGCCGGAATCCCTGGAGCATTGGGTGAGTTCCACTGGTGATTTCCTGACTGCATTTTGATGTTGGACGGCACATGAAAACTGCTTGTGGGTCTTAAAGAGGAAAGAAGATTAGACTTTATTGCCTTCCATCGCAGTGAGGAATGTGGGGAATCCGCTGTGGTGGATGTTTCTGTTAACCTTTATGTGGTTGCTTTTTTTAGTATGACTGTATGGTAAATTTAATTTCATTATGCCTTAATGGGTACGTGACAATTAAATACCTTTAAACCTTTGCTGTCTGGTTAGACCAGGCAATAAGATCAATCAGCCCACTCAATCTGAGTGAGCAAGGAGAATGACAAATAAAAAAATGGTAAGGAATGTTCTTTCTTCTTTAATTCATAGTCATTGCATTCATGTTTTTTAATTATTTAAAAGTTTTCATGTTTTTAAGTGGGGTTTTGACATTTTCATCGTCTTTTACAATTTCTGCATTGATTTTAAATAGTTTTTAAAATGCTTTTCAATGTCAGGGGCAATCAGAATGCTTGTCAATCGTATTAAATCTCAAAGCCAAGGGCACATGTTCCTGCTGTAATGACATGAACCGATGAACAAAATGCAGACATATGAGCAGAATTATGTCCTTCGGCCCACCGAGTCCGCGCCGACTAACGATCCCCGCACATTAACACTACCCTACACACACTAGGGACAATTTTTTTTTCTCACATTAACACCAAGCCAATTAACCTACAAAACCTGTACATCTTTGGAGTGTGGGAGGAAACAGAAGATCTCGGAGAAAACCAACGCAGGTCACAGGGAGAATGTACAAACTGTGTCAAGACAGCACCCGTAATCGGGATCTCTGGTGCTGTAAGGCAGTAGCTCTACCACTCCTCCACCATGCCACATTGAAAGAGATGAAAGTGTGAGTTTAGAGCCACAAGAACAATATCTAGTTTATTTTGCTTGCAACACCTTCAGTGAGGCTCTATGTCGCAGTAAGTATTTCACATGTTGATCAATTATTGCTTGAACATAAAATCCCAAAGTTGGCTGAATGGTTTAAATAAATGCAGACCAAGATAAGGTAAGTGGCAACATTTTTTTTATTTTAATTAAAAATAAGGGAAGACAATAGACAATAGGCAATAGGTGCAGGAGTAGGCCATTCAGCCCTTCGAGCCAGCACCGCCATTCAATGTGATCATGGCTGATCATCCCCAATCAGTACCCCGATCCTGCCTTCTCCCCATATCCCCTGATTCCGCTATTTTTAAGAACCCTATCTAGCTCTCTCTTGAAAGCATCCAGAGAACCTGCCTCCACCGCCCTCTGAGGCAGAGAATTCCACAGATTCACCACTCTCTGTGAGAAAAAGTGTTTCCTCGTCTCCGTTCTAAATGGCTTACTCATTCTTAAACTGTGGCCCCTGGTTCTGGACTCCCCCAACATCGGGAACATGTTCCCTGCCTCTAGCGTGTCAAAACCCTTAACAATCTTATACGTTTCAATGAGATGCCCTCTCATCCTTCTAAACTCCAGAGTGTACAAGCCCAGCTGCTCCATTCTCTCAGCATATGACAGTCCCGCCATCCCGGGAATTAACCTTGTAAACCTACTCCCTCAATAGCAAGAATAACAAGGCAATCAGAGTAGGGATTAAAACATGGAATGTTGCCAATAATGCCAGTTTGGTTTGGCCATAAACTACTTGTAGGTTGGAGATTGAGTTGTAATTAACACTTTTACTTTCTCTCAGTTATTTTTTTCTACTAATTTTGACAGTTTGAAATAAAATTAATAGCTAAAAATTAATAATTAGGAGACTGCAGAGTTGGCTAAGTGTTTGTACTCATTAGTTCAGTTTAGATTATTATCACGTGTAGCGAGGTACAGTACCACCCTCTAGTTGGCTACAGGACACTTTATTTGCCTGAGAACAGCTGGTTATGGGAACAGCTCCATCCAAAACCGCAATAAATTGCAGCAAATCGTGGACGCAGCCCTGGCCATCACACAAACCAACCTCCCTTCCATTGACTCCATTTATACCTCGGCAAGGCCAGCAGCATAATCAAGGACGAGTCGCACCCCGGCCACTCCCTCTTCTCCCCTCTCCCATCAGGCAAAAGGTACAGAAGTATGAAAACGCACACCTCCAGATTCAGGGACAGTTTCTTCCCAGCTGTTATCAGGCAATTGAATCATCCTACCACAACCAGAGAGCAGTGCTGAACTACTATCTACCTCATTGGAGACCCTCGGACTATCCTTGATCGGACTTTGCTGGATTTACCTTGCACTAAACTTTATTCCCTTATCATATATCTATACACTGTAAATGGCTCGATTGTAATAATCATGTATTGTCTTTCCGCCGACTGGTTAACACACAACAAAATCTTTTCACTGTACCTCTGTACACATGACAATAAACTGAACTGAATTGAAATAGTAAGATTAAACGAGAACTTACCAGTTTGAAGTTTGATCTTTATTTTATGAGGAATTACGGTGAGCGATTACGTGAAGAAGCCCCGCCAGTCCACATGCATGTCAATCTTCAAAGCAGCAGTGTGAAATCACAGATTACAGCAGTCGAAGTAACATAGTAAGACTTAGAGAAGACTAGAACTACCGATTGATCTTTATAAGAGAGGGCAGGGAGCGGTGGGCACGTAATCGCTCACCGTAACTCCTCATAAAATAAAGATCAAACTTCAAACTGATAAGTTCTCGTTTAATCTTACTATTTTACTTCTGAGTCACGTGAGTGATTCCGTGAAGATTTCAAAGCTCTGTGATTTCATGCCATGAGAAACGAGTCTCCAAAACCACAGCTGCTTCATTGACAGATGAGGGAAACATTCATAATGAATAAATAATAGTAACTCCTCTCATTCGTGAGTAACTAACCACTGAACCTAAGTAGAGATGGCAAATACCCCTGGTCTGGCCATAGGTTATTATGAAATGTTCAGAAGTTCGTTCGCCCATCCTGCAGTCGCCAGGATGTGGTCCAGCGGAACGTACATAACCCCTGCTGCTGATGTTGTAGCATCCCTGGTGGAGTGAGACTCGAAAAATATATCAGTATCTACTCCTGTGTGAGCCAAACCCTGTTTCAATCACCTGGGGATGGACCAACCCAATACCCTTTTAAAAAGTTTTTTGTAATTAACAAACATTGCTAGTTCAGAGCCTCTAAGCTCTTCGTGACCTTGACGTATTGTTGTATATGTGTGACCATAACCGAATGTTCATGAGGTATGCCATGAAACTAGTTTGAGACTTCATGTCTACTCTGCTTAATCAAACATAAAAACATAATATTATTTGCAGATGTAACCATCCTATCCAGTCACAATATGTAGTGACTGAACCCGTTGGCTGAGACCAGCGCCATTAGGATAACTACCTTATGAGAGCCGAGCCAAGCTAAGGATGTAGCTGGAGCCCCCTGGTGAAATAGTGTTAATACCACATCAATATCCCATACTGCCTTGTGCTTGTCCTGGGAGAACTTGTGTGAAAGATATCCTTTATAACTCAATATTAGAGGGTGAAACCCGCCAGTGGGTCCCTATTGCTGCAGCAAATAAGATGGAAAGCACGTTGGGCACAGTTAATGGTCCTATAACTTAATTTTTTTGTCAAAGACCCATTTGAAATGAACTCCAAGCCGTCAGTTATCTGTACCGTATTAGATGTCACTTCAGTATTTAAACAAAACACTTCCCATCTCCTGAAGAGGAAATGTAATGCTTTCCTTTCTTGGTGCTATCCCTGCATTTGCAGCGAGCACATACATGAATCGGTCTGACAATCCGAGTCGCAGGAGCGGTCCACTCAGAATCTATGTCAATAATTGATTTTTCATGCAGAGGCTGGTTTCCCGAGCCACAGGCTAAACCAGCAAGTTTTATGTTAAGAATAACCGTAAAAGGCTTTAATATTATTCCAGACAAAGCGGGAAGCACGGCTGCATAGGTCAGTCAGACAGAACGACAACCTGGAGCGGGATCTTGCTGACTTTATTGCAAGACCCGACTAATGAGGCAAATGAAGGGAGACAAACATAACTTCCTTCTCCTTGTAGCGAGAGTGTATTTTTTGCCAATATTATGCCACATATTTTTGCAACCGGTAAATGAGCCTGGAAACAAACATATCAATTCGGTATTCTATCAAGCCATAATTTCATTAAATGCTTTGTGATCCAACACCCATTTTGTGTTGTCATTGATTATAAGTGATGATATTCCAACGTAAATTAGGTAAATTATTACAGGGTATTCTGCCTTGATTGCACCCATGTGACTAACATACGTTACCACCACAGTGTATCAACTTAACATTGAGCATGCAGATTATGCATATTCACTCAATAACCCTTTAACCTATTGAATGCACCTAGTGTCTATAGGTAGTTTATACCAAGAACTGAATCATTGTTAATTGATGCAAATCTCCTCCGCCTCTGAACTAGATGGCATTCATAATTTTCCACCTTAGAGCCCCATCAGTTATAATATAACTGAAATTTTACTGAACAGATTACTAGAGCAACGCTGAATACTGTTCGTCTACCATAATGACCTTGGTAGTTTCAGCTGGTAATAGCATAAGGTCTGTCACAAGACCTACATGGCATTTGAGATTACCACTCTGCACAGCTGAATTGCAGCCACTATATTGCCAATTATACTTAATGAATAGAAGGCTGTTATATCACAACAAGATTGTTCGAGGCTCCTATTAATTCCAATCTCTTACCCCAGGGCAGAGTCACAGGCTAATTAATGGTTAAAAGTAATCCCAATAATGAATAAATCTAATTGGTATAACCTTCATTTTCTTGACATAGTTTGAGGCGGAAACAGTTGTTTTTAACCACATACAGCGTTAGAATATCCTCCAGACATAACAAATGTTTTTGAGCTCTGAGCAGTCCAAGCATTGGTTTTAGTAAAGTGGTAAATAACCTGGGAACTGAAGGTAACCCATTTTGCAATGTTTTATTATTGCCTTATCCAGATAATTTTCTAAATGTCTCCAGTGATCTCTGTAAATGGGAGCATCTTAAGGAAATCAGATGTGAAGTAAACGACATTCTGCATCTTTTCCACAATGAACAGGTCACGCCTGTGAATTCCATACCTGCTCGAGCTACAACTCTGGCCCGTTTTCCGAGCTAGTCCTGAAAGCCATTCCTGGCCATAATACTGAGCTTGCCTTGAAAGACGACTCTGGACATAATTCTGAGCTTGCCTGAAAAGACAAATCTGGCCCAATTTCTTGGAACCTTAGTATTGTGCAGCTTTACATGGTTAGATGCCAACCATTTGTGTGTTGTAAGGCCACTAGGACCCCTTCCATCCTTATCAAGGGAAAATGCTATTTTTATACAACACATAAACCAAACACATGTTATCATTATCATTAGTACAAACAGGTGTAAATATTACCAACGTAGATGGTCCCATACTTTTCCTGAGCCCGACTTGGGTCTCGGATTTTAAGACCTCTGTCCAACTTTCATGCTGCCACCAACTTCAGTGAACTGCTTACTGCCAACGAAGGCGTGGGGTGTGTTGTTGCCGCAACGATGAAGCTTCGCTCGTTGTTGGTACCTTGTTTGGTCCGACAGCTTTGCTTCCTTATCCAGGTTTTACCTGTTGAATAGGTCTTACCTCAAGAGAAGGTTCAGCGGCTTATTTTAATGTCATCCCTGAAGCGTTGTTTATTCCCGGCATTTATAGCATGAGGGGAACTCTAGCCCCTTTCGGGTATTCTCCACCTTCGTTTGCGAGGACTCCCTTGAATCCATACGCATTTATTCCAGTACGTTCCACAGACATACTTTTAGAATTTTGAAGTTGGTTACACTGACCACTCGTACTCTCTTTCACAGAGAGGGGATTCTTGGACAGCCATGAACAGGTGCTGCCGCAGGCCCTTGCCTCGTAGTATGCTTACCAGCTATACCTTCGATCTCGGAGTCAGAACAAACTGACTTTCTGTGTTCATTTCCTCCAAGAGGGAGATATCATGCAGTCCTTCTATAGGTGCTGCTGCCAGAGTCTCCCGAAGAGACCTTCGAATATAAAGCTCCTTTTGCTGGAGCATCTCATGCTGGAGCTATGCTCAACAGCCTTTCTTGGCTTTATGCCTTGGGGTATGCTTTCCAATACCTCCAACCTCAGGGTCAGAACAAAACTACCCTGGTAAGCTCAACCTCCTCCATGAGGGAGACATTATGCAGCCTGCATCCAAATCTGAGGAAGGACATTATAGCCATAGAGGGAGTGCAGAGAAGGTTCACCAGACTGATTCCTGGGATGTCAGGACTTTCATATGAAGAAAGACTGGATAGACTTGGCTTATACTCGCTAGAATTTAGGAGATTGAGAGGGGATCTTATAGAAACGTACAAAATTCTTATGGGTTTGGACAGGCTAGATGCAGGAAGATTGTTCCCGATGTTGGGGAAGTCCAGGACAAGGGGTCACAGCTTAAGGATAAGGGGGAAATCCTTTAAGACCGAGATGAGGAAAAACTTTTTCACACAGAGAGTGGTGAATCTCTGGAACTCTCTGCCACAGAGGGTAGTTGAGGCCAGTTCATTGGCTATATTTAAGAGGGAGTTAGATGTGGCCCTTGTGGCTAAGGGGATCAGGGGATATGGAGAGAAGGCAGGTACGGGATACTGAGTTGGATGATCAGCCATGATCATATTGAATGGTGGTGCAGGCTCGAAGGGCCGAATGGCCTACTCCTGCACCTATTTTCTATGTTTCTATGTTTCTATGTCTACAGGTGCTGCTGCCATGGGCCCCTAAGAGGACCCGTGGATATAAAGCTCCTCTTCATGGAGCTGACCTTCCCTATACAGCCCTTACCTGAAGCTGCTGCCACGGGCCCATGGGGTGACCTCACGGATATAAAGCTCCTCCGTGATGCGCCTGTCGTGATGGAGCATCCTTTCTATCAGGTGCTCCATCTTTACCAGACGTCCACAGACGTTGCTTTTATTGGGAGGTGAATCCTCCTGGCCCGTTCCACGGGCTTGCTTTTGAGTGGCTTTTCCCCCCCACAGGATTGGCCACGATGCAGTCGGCACCCTGATACCGCAAGGACTTACCCCTCCACGGGAACCACAGCGGTCTGGAAGCCGCTGACCGCCTTGTCAGCGGCTGGAGTAGCGCACCCGACATCCGTCGGCTCCCGCGTTCCGTGGTCTGGACCGGGTCCTCCCAAAGACGGTTTCCCCATGGCTCGATCGGACTGCGCTACAATATCCAGCAGGAAACCTCTGTAAGAAGAGGTTCCTGCAAGAAGACACAACCTGGTAAGTATTAAAAACTTACCTGCATGTTTAAACTTACCGCTGGCAGGAGTGAGTTGCCTGCCAGTCCGGTGCTTCGCCAGTGCGGATGACGTAATGGCACGCATGCGGACTGGCGGGGCTTCTTCACGGAATCACTCACGTGACTCCGAAGTAAAATCAGTATATTTTTGCATTATGCTTGGCATAGAATTTCTGGGCCAAAGAACCTGTTCTACGTCACCTATGACCCTGGGTTTTGAGAAAAGTTGGGTCACACAGGGAACACTGCGGGGTCCAAATTTACTCCAACACATTGTGTTTTGTTCAAGATTCCAGCATCTGCAGTTCCTCGTGCCTCGATGAAACTATACTGATGGATGTTCAATACTGAGGACATCAACAAAATTGAGTTCAAAACTTACAGAATGTGCATGTAATTTCAGCACCAATACACCTGAGGTATTAAAGTTTGATAAGTGATCTTAGAAGATCATGTATCACTTAGTAAATGAGTACTTAAATGGGGTAGTTGATAAATTTGGACATAGATATACACAAATCAAAAGTAGTCAGTTCAAAAAGCCCATTAATAAAAGATAATCTATGCACTAGGGCTTATCACGGGAGGAATAAATCTGAACTCAAGAAAAGTAATACTTAAAATGATATCAAACTTGAATAAGAGAATATTAGTCACTGCATTATACAAAGGACTCGGGGATAATAAAAAATGCAAAAACATGAACATGGACCATGCTATAAATGCAAGGTTATGCCAGTCAGAGAAGGCTGAATTAGTTTGATCGCTTCTTGTGAAAAAAACAAGCCAATTATGAAAAGTTTTGACGCAAGAAAGGGCACTCTTAAGACAGTGGAATTGATGGTAGACTTTAGGAGAGCTCCCCCTCCCCTCACCCCACTCACCATCAACAACACCACAGTCACATCTGTGGAGTCTTTTAAGTTCCTGGGAACCATCATCTCCAAGGACCTTAAGTGGGGGGCTACCAGCGACTCCACAGTCAAAAAGGCACAACAGAGGATGTACTTCCTGCGGCAGCTGAGGAAGCACAATCTGCCACAGGCAATGATGGTCCAATTCTACACGGCCATCCTAGAGTCTGTCCTCACCGTCTCCATCGTGGTCTGGTTTGGCTCAGCCACCAAGCAGGGCATCCGGAGGCTGCAGTGAATCGTCCGATCAGCTGAGAAGGTTATTGGCTGCAACCTTCCCTCCATTGATGAACTGTACACTGCAAAGGCCAGGAAACGAGCGAGTAAGATCATCTCTGACCCCTCTCACCCTGGCCACAAACTCTTTGAATCACTACCCTCTGGAAGGCGACTCCGGACTGTCAAAGCTGCCACAGCCAGACATAAAACAGCTTTTTTCCATGAGTAGTAGCTCTACTCAATAACCAAAAATCTGTAGCCTCCTTTTGCTCTGGTATTTTATTTAATTCACATGTTTAATCAATGATGTTTTATTATTAATGTTTAATGTTTTATGGGTCATTCCTAACTATCACTGTATGTCGTTGTCACTTGCGGGTGGAGCACCAAGGCATATTCCTTGTATGTGACTACTTGGCCAATAAACTTATTCATTCATTCATTCATTCATTGCAAACTTTGTGGGACACAGCAAGATTAGAAGGTATTTGAAATGGTTCATAAGTTCTAAGAGCAGAATTAGGCCATTCGGCCCATCAAGTCTACCCTGCAATCCAATCGTGGCTGGTCTATCTTGTCCTCGCAACCTCATTCTCTTGCCATCTCCCCGTGACCCCCTGACACCCGTACTAATCATGAATATATCAATCTCCACCTTAAAACCATTGACTTGGCCTCCACTGCCTTCAGTGACCAAGTGAGACATCAACAAATGGAATTCAGGAGTAAGCTCTTTGCCAAGTGAATCAGTAAAATTGTGGAACAGTCAAAATCCAGGGTGGAAATGTCAAAGACTAGAGGGCATAGCAATAAGGTGAGAGGGGCAATTTTTTAAGAAGTTGTGTTGGGTGGGTTTTTTTTTAAAGAGCGGTGGGCGCCTGGAAATTGTTGTCTGAGGTGGTGGAGGCAGATATGGTAGTAGCATTTAAGAAGTTTTTAGATCGTTGTTTTGTAAAAGGACATAAAGTACTGGAGTAACTCAGCGGGTTAGGCAACGTCTCTGGAGAACGTGGATAGGCGACATTTTGGGTTGAGAACCTTCTTCAGACTGATTGTGTGGGGGTGTGGGGGGGTGGGGGGGGGGGGAGAAGAATGCTGCAAAAGGGGAGAGGCAGGACAAAGCATGGCTGGTAATAAATAGGAAGGAACTGCAGATGCCGGTTTACACTGAAAATAGGCACAAAATGCTGGAGTAACTCAGCGGAATAGGCAGCATTTCTGGATAGAAGGAATGGGTGACGTTTCGGGTCAAGGTCTGGGGAGGGGAGGGGAGGTGGCGGAGAGCGGTTTTGACAGGGTAATGGTTAGAACAAAGTCCAGAGATACGAACAATGTCGTGAGACTGGTTTGAGTAGTGGGTTATGAAGCCATGGCAAGAAAAGTAGCAGTAGGGGATGGGGTGACGGGAAGAAATAGGTAGGAGTACAGGTGAGGGAAGGGAATGAGTTAGTGGGGGGGGAGGGGTTGGAGAAGTAACAATTGGGGTACATTGCAAGGTACATGGATTTGGATGAGGGATATGGATTATGTGTGGACAGAGGGGAATAGTTGGCACCATGTTCGGCATGGACATGGTAGGGCCAAAAGGCCTGTTCCTGTGCTGTACTGTTGTATGTTCCATGTTAACTCTATATCAAACCAGGAGCTGGGACATGATGTACAAGTGCATTTATGGGGAGGTTAATAGACACACTGGGAGATGGGAATAAAGGGTAATGTGGGGTGCGTTAGAAAGAGTGAGATGACAGGAGGCCTAACTGAAAACTACCATAGACTGCAGACACAAAGAACCGTAGATGCTGGAATCTTGAGCAAGATGCAAAGTGCTTGAGTAACTCAGCAGTTTTATCTATGGAAGGAAAGGAAAGGCAACGTTTTGGGTGGCATTCCCTCCACAGATGCGGTCTGATCCTTTGAGTTTCTCCAGCACTTTATGTTTTGCTGCTATGGACCATTTAGATCAAATGATCTTTATCTAGGTTGTACATTCTATGTGAATATTCTCAAGCGCCTTGCGATCTTTTCAATGTAAATTGTGTTTTTTTGCTAAATAAAGGATTTTTCCTGAGAATAAGCACAAACGTGGACCATTTAGAGTCATGCAGCAAGGAAACAGGCCCTTCAGCCGAATTTTCCCATTCCAACCAAGATGCCCCATCTACACTAATCCCACCTGCCCATATCCATCGAAACCTTTCCTATCCATGTACCTGTTCAAATGTCTTTTTTTTTTTTTAATGACCTAAATTTGTGGGATTCTGTAGATTATGGTATGGTATGTTTTGGAGGTCTTGTTTGTTGAACTCCAGTGTTCCCTGTGAAAAGAGATTGACAATGGCATGCAGTGCACTCGGGGAAACTCTACCTACATCTCTTGATTGAGATTCGTATTTTCTTTCGATTGTCTAAGGCATTTTCCGTGCAACAATAGAAACAATTTTCACAAGCCATGAATTGTTGAGCTGGAATAATCAATCCAATCTTCTTGGAGTTAGTCCAGCATTTTGTGTCTATCTTCAAACCATTCTTCTTTGTGAGTTCAGCCTTCAGCTCCATTTAGTGTCATGGAACATGATACAGTGACCATTGTGGTGTTGCAACAGGCACACTGAGCCTCCTCCTTTCTCATTAAGATAGCAGATCTCAAAGAGATGCACAGAATCTCTTGCCCAGAGTAGGGGAATCGAGGGCCAGAGAACATAGGTTCAAGGTGAAGGGGAAAAGATTTAATAGGAACCCGAGGGGTAACTTTTTCACACAAAAGGGTGGTGGGTGTATGGAACAAGCTGCCAGAGGAGCTAGTTGAGGCTGGGACTATCCCAATGTTTAAGAAACAGTTAAGAAGGTACATGGATAGGACAGGTTTGGAGGGATATGGACCAAGCGCAGGCAGGTGGGACTAGTGTAGTTGGGACATGTTGGCTGGTGCGGTAAAGTTGAGCCGAAGGGCCTGTTTCCACACTGTATCATGCTATGACTCTGTATGAATAAGTCCAACTAACGCCTGAGCGAGTTCCTCACAGCGAGTTTGGAATAGATCGGGTGGACGCAACGAGTTCAGAGTGGGAGAATGGAGAACCAGAGGACATAGGTTTTATAGGAATCTGAGGGTTAACTTTTTCATGCAAAGAGTGATGGGTGTACAGAACGAGCTGCCGGAGGAGGTAGTTGGGGCAGGGTTTATTGCAATGTTTAAGAACCAATTAGGCTGGTACACGGTTAGGACAGGTGTAGAGGGATATATTGGCCAAACACAGGCCAGTGAGACTAGATGGGCCGAGTTTCCACGCCGTATGACTCTATGATAGACTGTAAGAATTTTAGCATTGATTGGTGATCCCCTTCTGTCATTCTGTGAAGGCTCTTCCAATTGTATAACTACCTAAGTGCTTCAATATTCACAAATCTACACTGGATGCTGATGAAACTCATTGTTCCACTTTTTGTGTATGAACAATTTGCACTCTGCTGCATCCCATCCAATTTTGGCAAGCGTGAAGTGAATAAAATTACTGTTTTCCTGGCAGAAATACTTGTGAGTTTGTTCAAACCCTGGGGGGGGGGGTAAACGTACTAATTACAAGACCCTTTTTTCCAGAGGATTTATAATAGACTGTGTCGAGTTGGATCCCTGTTGCATGAGCAAATGCTTTTTGAGATTAGTGGCTCTCTTTTATCAACCTTCCTTTATGTTGAAGTGATGCATATATATCACAAAATAATGTAAGCAACAAATATTAGAGATAATGTGTTGGTGATCACTCATGCAATAGACGGAAGATAGCCCAATAGGGTACACAGGAAATATTAACTTTTTATGAAGACACACATTATTGTAATTGTATCGTTTTGGTTTTTTATACCGCAGATGCTGGTTTATACAGAAAATAGACACAAAGTGCTGGAGTAACTCAGCGGGTCAGGCAGCATCTCTGGAGCAAAAAAATAGATGACGTTTCAGGTCGGAACCCTTCTTCAGACTTTTTCTCCAGAGGTGTTGTCTGACCCACTGAGTTACTCCAGCATTTTGTGTCCATTTTCTGTATAAACCAGCATCTGCGGTATCACTTTTTATTTTCAGCCACCTATCTTTACAAGTGTGTCGGCTGTGACCGGATTGTGAAGGGATTTTCCTGGGAAATAATAATGCATTTCAAAGCAAAATCCTGCCAATTCACGAGTCTGGGAATCAGCTAGTTTTACATAGAACACATAGAAAATAGGTGCAGGAGGAGGCCATTTGGCTCTTCGAGCTTGCACCATCATTCATTGTGATCATGGCTGATCATCCACAATCAATAACCCGTGCCTGCCTTTTCCCCATATCAATAGACAATAGACAAAAGACAATAGGTGCAAGAGTAGGCCATTCGGCCCTTTGAGCCAGCACCGCCATTCAATGTGATCCTGGCTGATCATCCACAATCAGTACCCCATTCCTGCCTTCTCCCCATATCCCCTGACTCTGCTATCTTTAAGAGCCCTATCTAGCTCTATCTTGAAAGTATCCAGAGAACCGGCCTCCACCGCCTTCTGAGGCAGAGAATTCCACACTCACAAATCTCTGTGTGAAAATGTGTTTCCTCATCTCCGTTTTAAATGGCTTACCCCTTATTCTTAAACTGTGGCCCCTGGTTCTGGACTCCCCCAACATTGGAAACATGTTTCCTGCCTCCAGCGTGTCCAAACCCTTAATAATCTTCTATGTTTCAATAAGATATCCTCTCATCCTTCTAAATTCCAGTGTGTACAAGCCCAGCCGCTCCATTCTCTCAGCATATGACAGTCCCGCCATGCCGGGAATTATGACATTCCCGTCATCCCTTGATTTCGCTAGCCCCTAGAGCTCTATCGAACTAACTTTTAAATTCATCCAGCGAATTGGCCTCTACTGCCTTCTGTGGCAGAGAATTCCACAAATTTACAACTCTCTGGGTGAAAACGTTTTTTCTCATCTCCGTTTTAAATGGCCTCCCCTTTATGCTTAGACTGTGGCCCCTGGTTCTGGACTCCCCCAACATAGGGAACATTTTCCTGCATGTAGCTTGTCCAGTCCTTTCATAATTTTATACATTTCTATAATATCCCCACTCATCCTTCTAAATTCCAGTGAATACAAGCCCAGTCTTTCCAATCTTTCTTCATATGACAGTCCCGCCATCCCGGGGTTAACCTGGATTAAGTCAGTAAAAACAACCGAAAGATAGTACATAGAAACCTCAATAGCAAGGATGTCCTTCCTCAAATTAGGGGACCAAAACTGCACACAATACTCCAGATGAGGTCTCACCAGGGCCCTATACAACTGCAGAAGGACCTCTTTACTCCTATACTGAAATCCTCTCGTTATGAAGGCCAACATGCCATTAGCTTTCTTCACTGCCTACTGTACCTGCATGTTTACTTTGAGTAAATATTAGAAAGCAGATTTGGTTCCTATTGTACGATAGTTACAGCAAGCACCTTTCAATTGCGTTTGTCCTTGGCCTTCTCCATTGCCAAAATAAAGCTGCACGCAAACTGGAGGAATAGTGTTTCTGTTTCGGTTCAGCTTACTTTATTGTCACGTGCACCGAGGTACAGTGAAAAGCTTTGATTGTGTGCTAACCAAAGATTGGCTGGATAGAGTGGATGTGGAGGGGATGTTTCCACTAGTGGGAGAGTCTAGGACTTGCGATCATGGCCTCAGAATTAAGGGTCATTCCTTTACCGTGTCACCCTGCAGTTCCTAACACCAGTACAACGACATGCTTACTTGCTGCCGTGTTTTAGGCCAGTAAACGTGATGGCGCAGATGATATATAAAGATCCAAAATACACCAAATAAATAACCATAATACCATATAACTATGATAATGACAAAAAAAAAATTAAGTCAGTAAAAACAACCGAAAGATAGTACATAGAAAATCCGGTGTAGAAAGTAACTGCCTTTTCTTATTCCTCTTTCTCTCTGCTGCACTACTTTGGTAGCTTAGCGGACTTTTTCTCGTTCTTTTCTATTCTATCCTTTCACTTTTTCCTTTCTTCTTTTCTTGCTTTCCCTTTGTTTCCTTTTTTCCATTTTTTCAATTTAGGTTATAAGGTTAAAAATGAAGCTGTACAATAAGTGTATAATTCTAGATGCCGAACGTTTTATCTTTGTACAATTGCTTCTAATAAAATATATATATTTTAAAAAAATAAAAAATAAAAAAAAGTTACTGCCGATAGTGGTTTACACCGAAGATAGACACAAAAAGCTGGAGAAACTCAGCGGGACAGGCACCATCTCTGGAGAGAAGGAATGGGTGACGTTTCGGGTCGCGGTTTCAGGTTTCAAACGTCACCCATTCCGTCTGCCCCGCTGAGTTACTCCAGCATTTTGTGTCTATCCTCCAGAGAAAATCATCGTTGCTCAGGTGAGTGTTGTGAGTGCTTAAGAGCTTCCTTATCATTTCCAGCCTTTGTCAATATCTCCACCCATCAGCCAGTCATGCCCGCCCGTATCCAGCTATCATTTGCCAGGCTTTAACCCGGCTCTGTTCCAACTTTCCTCCCCCACTATAATCGGTCTGTAGAAAGGTCCCGACCTGAAATATCGCCAGTTTCTATCCACAGATGTTGCCTGGCCCGTTGAGTTCCTCCAGCACTTTGATTATTTTTTTTTGGTCAAGATTCCAGCACCTCCAGTTCCTTGTGACTCCATCTTTTTTGTGCAGCTTTGTTAACTATCCGAGGTAGCATCTTTATTTATTTACGTGGGTTTTCCACAGGAGCTTTGTCACAGGAATGCTGATGATAAAAAATCTAACCTCCTCGGAGGGTATAAAAGGGTGTTGGCCACTATCATGGAATTGTCACAACAAATAATTGTGGATAACAACTGAGGACATTATGCCTTTGTGGGTAGTGTTATAGGCTCATCAGTCATCGGAGCAGAATTAGGCCATTCGGCCCATCGAGTCTACTTCGCCTTCAACAACTTGGCCCCCCCCCTTATCTCGCTGACCTCCTCTCCCCCTACCAACCCTCACGGTCCCTCAGATCCACATCAGCTGGTCTCCTCTCCACTCCAAAATCAAACCTCTGCACTTTTGGAGGCAGAGCCTTCTCCAGGGCAGCTCCCAGGCTCTGGAATTCCCTCCCACAACCGGTCCGAAATTCTGAGTCCCTCACCATCTTCCAGTCCCGCCTCAAGACCCATCTCTTCACCTCTGCATACCCTTAGTCCCATGTTCCCCTCCCCTTTGCATCTCTGTCTTACTGCTCTATTTTGTTTTGTTTTGTTTATTCTTGACTCTCAATGTAAAGCGACTTTGTCCTGAAAAGCGCTATATAAATAAAATCTATTATTATTATT
Source organism: Malacoraja senta (assembly GCA_038087875.1). NCBI lineage: Eukaryota > Metazoa > Chordata > Chondrichthyes > Rajiformes > Rajidae > Malacoraja > Malacoraja senta. The sequence goes on from CM075984.1 coordinate 50,058,951, forward strand.
ATTATTATTAAATCATGGCTGATCTATCTCTCCCTCCTAACCCCATTCTCCTGCCTTCTCCCCATAACCCCTGACATCTGTACTAATCAAGAATCTGTAAAAAATACCCATTTACTTGGCCTCCACAGCTTATTAGAGGTGGCACGGTGGCACAGCTGTAGAGTTGCTGCTTTACAGCACCAGAGATCCGGGTTCAATCCTGACTGCGGATGTCGTGTGTACGGAGTTTGTACGTTCTCCCTGTGACCGCGTGCGTTTCCCCGGATGCTCCGGTTTCCTCCCACATCCCAAAGACGTACAGGTTTGTTGGTTAATTGGCGTCTGTAAATTCTCCCTAATGATGTAGGATAGAACTGGTGTGCGGGTGATCGCTGCTCGACGCGGATTCGGTGGGCCGTAGGGACTATTTCCGCACTGTATCTCTGAAACTCTATAGCAGAGGATGTTGAGTGAGTACAATACTATGTTGGTTTGAATTAATCCGAAAGGTCTGCGACTGATAACAGCAGGTCTGAGGTGCGGATTTAAGCATGAGGGAGAAAAGGTATCGCCTGCTAAAATTTATTGGACATAAAAGCACGTCAAGTACCTGTCAAACTAGAAGACCAGTTACAGTATAATGGAAATCTTGGCAGTTACAGCAGCGTACAGGAGCCCTTCCATTTGCAGGAGAAACAGACAGACGTCTATTTTTTAGGACTGCCCAACCCAGGCGATTATTTGCATAGGAAGGAACTGCAGATGCTGGTTTAGACCGAAGATGGCCGCAAAAAGCTGGAGTAACTCAGCGGGACAGGCAGCATTTCAGGGGAGAAGGAATGGGTGACGTTTCGGGTCAAGACTCTTCTTCAGACGGTTATTTGCGTGCTCGCCACAGAAGCATCTACAATCACATCTTACAATCGCTCCAAACTCTTAAATCTCTACTCCTAAAAACAAAAACAGCAACACCTCTTATTCTTGATCGGACTTTACTGGCTTTATCTTGCACTAAACGTTATTCCCATATCATGTATCTATACAGTGCAAACGGCTCGATTGTAATCACAAATTGTCTTTCCGCTGACTGGGTGGCAGGCAACAAAAGCTTTTCACTGTACCTCGGTACACGTGACAATAAACTGAACTGAGGGTGCACAATGCTTGGGATGGGTTCAAACGCAAATGGAATAAAATAGACAGAAAAAGCTTGAGTAACTCAGCGGGACAGGGAGCATCGCTGGAGAGAAGGAATGGGTGACATCTCGGGTCGAGACCCTTCTTCTCGACCCGAAACATCACCCATTCCTTCTCTCCAGAGATGCTGCCTGTCCCGCTGAGTTACTCCAGCTTTTTTTTGTCTATCTTTGGTTTAAACCAGCATCTGCAGTTCCTTCCTACTCGCACATGGAAGAAGCTGGTCTTTGTAGTAGAAAAATAATGCCAGACGCCTCCGCTACTCACAAAACCAACAGCACAAGATTCAATCTGGATTCAATCTTGTGCTGATAATTCTGAGGCTTTTCTCTTCATCACTCAGATAATTACTCTTCTAAGGCCGTGGTCGCTGCTGTCTTTGCATGTTGACTTTCTGCACCACATTGCTTCCTCCGTCCCATTGAGCCCGACATTTAAAGCTGTCATTACTGGCTGTATCTTGCTTCGGGGACTTTCATCTCACAAGATCATAAGTGATAGGAGTAGAATTAGACCATTCGGCCCATCAAGTCTACTCCGCCATTCAATCATGGCTGATCTATCTCTCCCTCCTAACCCCATTCCCCTGCCTTCTCCCCATAACCTCTGAATCACCCGTACCCATCAAGAATATATCTATCTCTGCCTTCAAAACATCCACTGACTTGGCCTCCACAGCCTTCTGTGGCAATGAATTCCACAGATTCACCACCCCCTGACTAAAGAAATTCCTCCTTGTCTCCTTCCTGAGAATAACGTCCTTTAATTCTGAGCCTAGGACCTCTTGTCCTAGACTCTCCCACTGGTGGAAACATCCTCTCCACATCCACATCTCCATGCATTATGCCCAACCCTGCCATAAAGGGCCAATTTTTGCTGGCATTCATGCCAATGCCTCCCATCCAGTGTACTGACTCTGTAACAGGCCCTTCAGCCCACAATGCCCCTGCTGAACATGATGCCCTAGTTAATCTGATCTCCTCTGCATGCACGTGATCCTTAATCTCTCAATTCCCTGCATATCCACGTGCCTATCCAAAAACCTCTTAATGCCGCCATAGTATTTGCCTCCACCACCACCCCAGGCAGCTTGTTTCAACTGTTAATAAAATATAAGATAATGTTTCAAAAAAAACACCTTGATGAAGGTCCTGACAGTATTTGTCGACATCCTGATTAATATTTATCAGAGGCTCCAAGTTAATCTGTAACCTCAACATCTGCCATTTATCACCCAGTTCATGCCGAGACGTAAATAATGCCTCTATTTGCACTCCTGCAGCTGCACATCAAACAGTCAAGATGACATTTACACCAACTGTGCCAATCTCGCATCTAGATTTGCACAAAAAACTGAGCAAATGAATTAAACTTTCCTTGCCTTCCTCAGCCGGTTCAGAAGTGATAGGAGCAGAGTCCAGCCATTCAGCCCATCAGGTCTACTCCGCCCTTCAGTCATGGCTGATCTATCTCTCCCCTCCTAACCCCATTCTCCCGCCTTCTCCCCATAACCCCTGACACCCGTACTAATCAGGAATCTATCTACCTCTGCCTTAAAAATATCCATTGACTTGGCCTCCACAGCCATCTGTGGCAATGAATTCCACAGATTCACCACCCTCTGACTAAAGAAATTCCTCCTCATCTCCTTTCTGAAGGAACATACTTTAATTCTGAGGCTATGACATGGTCACAAATTATCTGTTGTTTATTAACCCTTATTTACAGATAGCAGTACATGCATACGCTCAAGGATGGAGTGTTCCTTCTGGGCATTATCAGCAAACGGTTCAAATTGAGCCAATATTATACCTGTTCTGAGCACTTCCACTCAATCAAAATCTAAATCCTGCAACTAACCACTGCAAACACAAAGCGCTGGAACAGTGTATGGAACGAGTTGCCGGAGGAGGTAATTGAGGCAGGGACTATCACAATGCTTATGAAGCTATTAGACCAGTACATGGATAGGACAGGTTTGGAGGGTTATGGACCAAACGCAGGCAGGTGGGATGAGTGTAGATGGGACATGTCGGTGGGTGTGGGCAGGTTGGGCCGAAGGGCCTGTTTCCATGCTGTATGACTCTATGACTATATAATTCAGTGGGTCAGGCAGCATCTCTAGAGAATGTAGATAGGTGACATTTTGTATCAGCCATGATGCCAAAATATCTCCCTCTCCCCTGACTCTCAGTCTGAAGAAGGATCTCGACCCGAAACGTCACCCATTTCTTCTATGCAGAGATGCTGCCTGTCCCGCTGAGTTAATCCAGCACTTTGTCCCTTGCCACATCTAATCTGGTTCATGTATCGGATCTTGCTGTCCAAGTATCCAAAATCTATTTATAATAATATAATTTTTATTTATACACTAACTGAATTGTATGGGGTTGGAGACTTGGAAAGCGCAATTCTCAACACTGTCGAATCGATGATGGAATGAATCCAAATCGCCTCACCACCATCTGCCAGCATTAGCAACTAGGGATGTTTGAAAATTATTAGGAATATGGCATTAAACCATATGTTTGGCCAAAAATATTCTATAATATCCAGTAGCTCGCAAAATAACACCTAATTCCTGTCAGTTTTGTTTATCTTGAATACCACTGACTGGCAGTCAGAAGAAGGATAAAGGACATAATGTTTAGTGTAGAATAAAGTCCAGAAAAGATAGATTAAAAATAGCCCGGGGGTCTCCAATGAGGTAGATGGGAGGTCAGGACCGCTCTCTAGCTGGTGAGAGGACGGTTCAGTTGCCTGATAACAGCTGGGAAGAAAGTGTCCCTGAATCTGGCGTTTTCACATTTCTTACCCCATGGGAGAGGGGAGAAAAGGGAGCGACCGGGGTGAGACTGGTCCTTGGTTATGCTGCCGGCCTTGCTGCCCTGGCAACTGGAGTTTGAGACCAGGCACAGCTGCCGGGATTCAAGATATTTACATTCGAGTAATTAAATAAATGTGGAATTAAAACAAGACTCGGGATCAGTAAGTAACCACCGTTGTGGATTGTCGAAAAATTATCTGGTTCACTAATGTTTTTTACGAGAGGAAATCTGTGACAGATGTCGGTATTCCCAGCAACTCCCACATCCCATAAATAAATAAATACAAAAGAGCACATTATGAGAAGCCAGAGTCAAAAACATCAACCTAGGCTGTGACATTAATCTCTCAGAGTAGTCTGTGTTCAAGATGGCGGTCGGAGGGGAGAGTGGACGCTGGCGCGGTTTCGTTGCCGCTGCTCTCTCCTCAAATTGTGCTTCTGATTTTCTTTTTTTTGTGTTTTTGGAAGGAATTCTGTCCCTGATTTGTGTATTGGTCTTTATAACTTATTTTTTTAAATTCTGATTATATGTTTCCTATAAATCTCTGTAAGGTGTCCTTGAGACCTCGGTATAAGGCGCCCATAAATAAAATTCATTATTATTATTATTATTATTCATAATAAGTGGTGGGAGCCTGGCACGCACTGCTGGGGGTGGTGGTGGAGGCAGCTATGGTAGTATATATGGCTTTTTAGAGACTTTTGGAATGGCGCATGGATATGGATAAGACTGGTCGGCACGGTGGCGTAGCAGTAGAACTATTGCCTTACAGCGCCAGAGACCCAGGTGCTGTCTTCAAGGAGTTTGTATGCTTGGGTGACCTGCTTGGGTTTTCTCCGAGATCTTCGGTTTCCTCCCACACTCCAAAGACGTACAGATTTGTGGGTGAATTGGCGTGGAGTAAATGGAAAATTGTCCCTGATGTGTGTAGGATCGTGTTAATGTGCGGGGATGTGAGAGGCAGGGATGGGATACTGAGTTGGATGATCAGCCATGATCATATCGAATGGCGGTGCAGGCTCGAAGGGCCAAATGGCCTACTCCTGCACCTATTTCCTATGTTTCTATGTTTCTATGATCGCTGGTTGGTTCAGACTCGGTGGGCCGAAAGGCCAGTTTCTGCGCCATATCTCTAAACCAGAACATAAAACTGAATTTAAATTTTATAATTTCAATTTCCTTTGTTGCAACTTCAATGCCATCTCAAGGATACTTGTTTTTGACAGCAGTGTGTTCGTTATTTGGACTTATTTTGTTTTTTTTGGTGTGTCCAAATGTAAGTTTAAGTATCTCTCGGTATGTCTAGTGTGGGCGGTGTGGGCAGTGGGGGGCGGGGGGAGGGGGAACCGCTTTTGGTCACCTCCTCGACGGAGAGGCTACTTTTTCCATGTCGCCTCCCTCGCGGCCTAACAGCTTGGATTGGAGCGTCCTTTCCCGGAGTTGGTCCCGGAGCTTCAGCAGCGGGCGCAGCGTGGACTTTTCCATCGCGGAGCGGGCGAACCCTTGCCAGGGGTCGCCAGAGAGGAGTGCTCCGATCTCTGGCCTGGTGACTTTGGCATCGTGGGGCTGTGGTCTGCGGAGCATTTAGCCGCGGGCGTGGCGTGGACTTACCATCCGGGGTCTGGGATCCCTTGCCGGGGATCGCCGGAGAAGCGCTCCGACTGCCAGCCTGCAGCCGAAAAACATCCTGAAGCTGTGGTCTCCGGTAGGAAAGTGCCGATTCGGGCTCTCCAAGCCGCGGAGTGTGTTTGACTGTCCCAACGTCGGAGTTTAGATCATCCCGACAAGAGGGCCTGTACATCCGGCCGTCCGTAGCGGCGACTATGGAGGGTTCATGGCCCCGACCACGGATGAACAAAGGAGGAGGACTGACTGTACTTTGTGCCTTCCACCACAGTGAAGAATGTGGTGGATGTGTGTGTTAAATTCTATTGTGTATTGTGTGTTGGTTTTTTTTAAGTGTATCGCTGCTGGCAAATTCATTTCACTGCACCTTCGGGTGAATGTGACGAATAAATTTGACTTTGACTTTAAAATATCAAACAGTACAGCACATGAACTGGCCCTTCAGCCCATCATGTTTGTGTTGAATGTGATGCCAAATTAAAATAATCCCTTCTGCCCGCATGTGATCCATATCCCCCTGCACTCCCTTACCCCCCAATTCCCTGCACATACTTACAACAATATTGCAGCACTATCTCTGGGCTCTTTTATGTGGAGTAATATCCATGAAATGCTATCTACTCGCATCAGAATTGCAGATCAGAATTTCCCAGTATTACAACCATCAGAAACGTCTGGGGATTCGTTCACTAATGATCAATGAGTGATTCAATCTGTAATTTCCATGGAAATAGATTTTTACAAAATAGCTGTAACAGATTGACTGTACGGTGGTATAATCATCCCTTAGGTTGAACATTATTGCTACCGTTTGATATAAATGCCAACAGCAAAAGGTTTATGGTTATGAGGTAAATTTGAAGGCCGCCTTACACCTTGCAATATTTTTAAGGAAGTAAACAGTAAATATATTTTTCATTTATTACAAATTTGCCAACATTTGCAGATGAATTCCAACAATATTATAATGTTGAATACTATAGACACCTTTGAATATTTTTCCATTCATTGCCAAGAAAACCATCTACAGTCTAAGTGAATAATAACATGTTTGTTGAAAGGTAAAGTGACAATTAAAGTTTGATCATTTTATAAGAGTGTGCCTCGTACAATTGACAATCAGATTCTCTCAGCAAATACAATCATCATTATTTTGAATATGCACTCCAGCAGTTTAATTACATTATTTTTCTCTTCAGCTAGGCAGCTCTTAAAAAAGTCAGTGACTAGGGCCAACATCAAATTGGAACGTTAAATGGAAATAGAGTAAATTATTTTAAACAATTTAGTTTAGTAAGTAAGTAAGTAAGTAGGTAAGTAAGTTTATTGGCCAAGTATTCACATACAAGGAATTTGCCTTGGTGCTCCGCCCACGTAACAACATGACATACAGTGACAGTTACGAATCTCAGAAAACACTAAACATTAATAATAATAAGACATTAATGATAAAACACCATTGATCAAGCATGTGAACCAACAAAATACCAGATCAAAGGGAGGCTATAGATTTATGCTGTTGAGTAGAGCAACTACTCGTGGATAAAAACTGTTTTTATGTCTGGCTGTAGAGCTACAGCGCTGAAACAGGCCCTTCGGCCCACCTAGTCCGCGCCGACCAGCGATCCCTGTACACTAACACTACCCCGCATACACTGGGGACAATTTACATTTATACCAAGCCAATTAACCTACAAACCTGTACGTCTTTGGAGTGTGGGAGGAAACCGAAGATAATAATAATAATAATAATCATTTTATTTACTGGCGCCTTTCTAAAACCCAAGGACACCTTACAGTGCATAGAATCACAACAAAACAAAAAAACACATAATCGGAATAAATTAAATAAAAAAAACACCACAGTACACAAATCAAGGACAGAATTCAATTTCAAAAGCACCAAAAGAAAATAAGAAACACAAGTTTGAGGAGAGAACAGCGGCGACCAATTCGCGCCAGCGTCCACTCTCCCCTCCGACCGCCATCTTGTACACGGACTGACAGGCACAGGCACAGGCACAGCACAGCACACAAAATCATCCCCCCACAATGACCACCACTGTGGGGGAAGGCACAATGTCCAGTCCCCAACCCAGTTCTCCCCAGAGTCAGGCCCAATGAGGCCTCCACAGTTGCCTCTACGGAGGCCCGATGTTCCTGGCCGTCGGGAGAGTCCTCGGAGCGGCTGGAACGGCCGGTTTCCCGACAAAGTCGATGGCACCTGAAGCCGACAGGGCCGCGCCGATTTGGAGCCACGAGGCTCCCGATGTTGGAGTCGGCGCCGCCGCCCGCGGCTGGTCGCTCCGCAGTCCCGCAGCCCGGAGGTGTTGAAGTCGGCGGTCCAGCTCACCGGAGCTCCAGCGCATCGATCCAGCGCGGCGACCCAGGCAAGGCATCGCCCGCTACGCTCCGCGATAGCGCTCCAGCGCTGTGCCGCCACCGAAGCTGAAGGTGCTGGGCGGTCCCCGTCAGGAAACGGCACTCCATGCCCGCTGGTAGGCCACGAGGACGGGTCGACGAGGCAGCCCGGAGAAAAAGCTGCCTCACTGACCAGGTAGGGACCCAGAAATAGTTTCCCCCTTACCCCCCCACATTAAAAGTTAAAAAAAACCAAACAGACAAAGAAATAAAAAACACTAAAACTAAAGAAACAGTGAATTTGACGGACGGCTGCTGTTTAGCAGCCGTTCCTCCAAGATGACAGAGAAAACCCCACGCAGGTCAGGGGGACAACGTACAAACAAGAACCCGTAGTCAGGATCGAACGCAGTTTTGTTTAAAATAGATTGGAATTTTGTGCAATAAAGTAATGTGCGCTGATTGCAAATCAAGCAAAGATATCCTTCATCAATTAGAAGAAATTAAACAGCCAGAAGATTGGTGATCATCAAAAAATGTGATTTTTATTGACTTTTTTTCCAGATTTTTCATTACATATACACACACCAGTGAGAGTAAAACAGCAGCTGGATATTCAATAGTTCAATAGGGCTTTATTGCCACATGCACAGTTCTCTCGGATTTTATTTCCTCAGCTATTATTCAGACAAAATTAGGTTGCAATGTAAAAGGAGCATGAGGCTAGATGGCTGAGTGGGTATAAAAGACTGTGGAGACCTGATGACTTTAAATAAGCTGTGTAGGAAGGAACTGCAGATGCTGGTTTAAACCGAAGATGGACACGAAAAGCTGGAGTAACTTGCAGTCTCCAGCTTTCCTTGCTTGTCATAACTTTTTGCATATCTTTCATCCATTTGTTCTACATCTCTCCACATCACCGTCCATAACCCTCATTTCCCTTTCCCCAGACTCTCAGTCTGAAGAAGGGTCTCAACCCAAAACGTCACCGATTCCTTTTCTCCAGAGACGCTGCCTGTCCCGTCGAGTTAATCGCGCTTTTTGTGTCTGTCTCGAGTTTAAACAAGCATTTGGTTGAAGGAAGGAATCGAGGAACCCCCCCCCCCCCCCCAAAAAGGTTATTTTAGGGTGTGTAATACAAAAAGTAATCAAATTGCAGTGGTATTTTAAATTAATAATTTCCGATCCTTGATTTAATTTGTTGAATATTGAACACTTGGGATATTGTGAATAATTTTGGTTCCTTGATCCAAAAAATAATATCTTTAGAAAAAGTGTAGTAAAGAATCACAGGACTAAATTCTACCATGGCCACTCTGTCATTCTAAGGAGTCATTGTGAAGGATTTCTCACGAGTATTGAGTATGGACGTTGGGATGTAATGTTACAGTTGTACAAAATGTTGGTGAACCCGCATTCGGAGTATTGTGTTCAGCTGCGGTTACCCTGCTACAGGAAGTATGTCATTAAGCTGAAAAGAGTGCAGGGAAGATTTACGAGGGTGTAGCCAGGACTTGAGGGACTGAGCTATCGGGAGATGTTCGGCAAGCTAGGACTGTATTCCTTGGAGCGCAGGACGCTGAGAGGTGATCTTTAGACTTGAAATTTTAGAAATATAGAGCGGAAACAGGCTCTTCGGCCTACCAAGTCCACGCCGACCAGCAATCACCCCATACACTAGCACTACCCTACTCACTAGGATAATTTACAATTTTTGCCGAAGCCAATTAATCTACAAACCTGGGCATCTACGGAGTGTGGGAGGAAACCGGAGCACCCGGAGGAAACCCACGTGGTCACAGGGAGAACATACAAACTCCATACAGACCGAACCTCTTTCTCTGGCGCTGTAAAGCAGCAACTCTACCATTGTGCCACTGTTCCACCACATCTTATAGAGGTGCATAAAATCACGAGGAGAATAGATAGAGTGAATGTACAGTCTTTTACTTAGAACGAGACTAAGTGGGACCCGTTGGGTCCCAGTCACCACAGGGGAATGGGGGGTTATGGGGGGGAAGGGGGGTTATGTGGGGGAGGGGGGGTTGTGTGGGGGAGGGAGTGTTATGGGGGGAGGGGGGTTGTGGGGAGAGGGGTGTGTGGAGGAGGGGGGGTTATGGGGGAGAGGGGGTTGTGGGGGGGAGGGGGACTTGTGAGGGGGAGGGGGAGTTGTGGGGAGAGGGGGGTTGTGGGAGAGAGAGGGGTGTGTGGGCGGGGGGTTGTGGTGTTGTGGGAGGGCACATTGTGGGGTGTGTGGCCATGGGAGTTGTGGGGGGGGGGTTGTGGGGAGAGGGGGGTGTGGGGAGGAGAGGTGTGTGGGCAGGGAGCGTTTGTGGAGGGGAGAATTGTGTGGGAGGGACGGGTGTGTGGGAGGGGGGTATGTGCGGACAGAGGGGTTGTGGGGGGACGGGTGTGTGGGAGAGGGGTGTGTGGGAGGGAGAGGTGAGTGGGAGGGAGGGGTGTGTGGGAGGGAGAGGTGTGTGGGAGGGAGGGGTGTGTGGGAGGGAGGGGTGTGTGGGAGGGAGGTATGTGCGGACAGAGGGGTTGTGAGGGGAGGGGTGTGTGGGAGAGGGGTGTGTGGGAGGGAGGGGTGTGTGGGAGGGAGGGCTGTGTGGGGGAGGGGTTTGGTGGGGGAGGGGTGTGGTGGGGGGTGGGGTGTGGGGGCAGGGCTGTGGGGGCAAGATTGAGGGGGGCGGAGGGGAGGGGTGTGGGGGCAGGGGGGAAGAGAGCTCAGAGAAAAGACATGGGGTAGAGTGTGGTATCACGGGGGAGGGGGGCAGGAGCCAGCGAGGGGGACCAGATGGGAAGGGGTTGGGGGTGCGATGGGGACTAACAGCGGGCGCTGGTCTCTGGTCGCTTCGCTGGTCGTTCTCCTTCGCCGGGATCAGAGTCTCTGCTTTCTGTTTGGCAACATTGGCACCATCTCCGACTCCACGCTGGCTGCGATGGGTTGGACTGGGCTGGATTGGGTCGGGCCAGGTTGGGCTGGGTCGGGCCGTTTGCGGTCCCTCCCTCCGAAAAATGTATCCGGTTAGAGATCTCCACCGGGTCATCCAGAGCCTCCTGCAGCTGCAGTAAAGACGCAATGGTGCAGGAAGGGGCGGACCGTCCTGCGGAGTGACAGTAGAAGGGACCAATCCGTGCGGCGCTGAATGGCGGGAGAGGCAATCGATCTACACACGCGCGGTTTTTAAGATTTTTAAACCTCGATAACACTTACTAGCTTCCACCGATCGGAACGAAGCTTGGTGCAATCGCAGCCTAGGAGAACGATGAGTAAGCTGGAAAAAATCGTAGCGCTATCACCGTTGCGCTATTGCACAAATAGAATGACCACCAAACCGGAAGATAACAAGATCAGAGTTTTAGTTATGTATAGATAGAAGATAGATAGATAGATGGGGGAATCAAGAACCTTCGGTTTAAGGTGAGAGGGGCAAAGGAAAATAATTTGATTGGAATGAACTAAAAATTATTGGAGGTTGGCTTTACATAAAATATCTAGGTTACCTGGTCCAAGTGAGATCCATCCTAGGTTGTAGAAGGAAATTAATTTTGAAATTGTGTAAGCCATGTTGATTAGGAAAAACTGCGAATCTTGCAAATTGTTCAGTTAGGGTAGAGAAAATCCTGAACGTTATCAGCCAGTTTATTTAAAATTGGTGGCAAGGAAAGTTCTAGAAACAATAATGAGGGACACAATTAACCATCAAGGACCTGTCCCACTGCGGCGACCTAATTTGCGAGTTTAGAAGAGTTTGCGCTCGACTCAAACTCGCAGCATGGTCGACACGTGGTCCTAGGAGGTCCAATGAGGTCACTGTAACTCTCCTTCATGCTCGAGGGAAGTTCCCGCATACTCGCGGCCTCAGTTTGGTCGACGAAAATTTTTCAGCATGTCTGACTAATGTGACAGAAGCTTTTAGGAAAGTAAAATTAAAGTAACACAATCAGGAAAATGTAAGGCATTGATTAGACTTGGAAAACACATATGATATGGTGCCGATCACAACCAGAGAGCAGAGCTGAAGTACTATCTACCTCTTTGATGACCCTTGGACTATCCTTGATTGGACTTTATTGGCTTTACCTTACACTAAACGTTATTCCCTTATCATGTATCTGTACACAGTAAATGGCTTGATTGCAATCATGTATTGTCTTTCTGCTGACTGGTTAGAACGTAACAACAGCTTTTCACTGTACTTCGGTTCACGCAACAATAAACCGAACTGAACTGATATTAGTGCAAGAAGGAACTACAGATGTTGGTTAAAACCGAAGATAGACACAATATGCTGGAGTAACTCAGCGGGACAGACAGCATCTCTGGAGAGAAGGAAAGGTGATGTTTCGGGTCGAGACCCTTCTTCAGACTTGTGATTAGAATTAACAGCCGTGAACTGTAACAGTATGGGTAGAAAATTAGTTAAATAATGGGAAAAGGTGTAGGAAAGGTATTACGATTACAGATCAGAGAGAAGTGTGCAGTGGCGTTCCCTGCAGATTAGAACGGGACACAGCTTTTCTCTTGGTGTATACTATTACTGATTTTAGACTTGGACGTAAAAGGAACAATTGTCAAATGAACAAATGAACAGAAACTAAATGTTGAGAAATGACCTGTTTATTTGGTAGAGAGAAGGAGGAATGGGAATTTAAAGAGCACATTTCCAATAAGGATTTAAAAATAAAACAGGGAAAACTGGAGCAGCAGTTTGTTGAAAGTTTTCTGTTAAAGAAAGCAAATGGGATTATAGGCTTTAGACATTGGCATTAAAGTACAAATTGAATGTACGATACTGTGGCAGAGTGGCGCAGCGGTAGAGTTGCTGCCTTACAGCACCAGAGACAGGGGTTCGATCTTGACTACGGGTGCTGTCTGTACGGAGTTTGAGCGTTCTCCCCGTGACGTGCGTGGGTTTTCTCTGGGAGCTTCGGTTTCCTCCCACACTCCTAAGACGTACAGGTCTGCAGGTTGATTGGCTTGGTAAAATTGTAAGTTATTCCCAGTGTGTGTAGGGTAGTGCTAGTGTGCGGGGATTGCTAGTCAGCGCGGACTCGGTTCAAGTTTTGTTTATTCGTCACATACGCATACGAGATGTGCAGTGAAATGAAAAGTGGCAATGCTCGCGGATTGTGCAAAAAAACTACAAAACAGAATGGAACAGAATCAGTAATTATATATTTGTGGGGGGGGGGGGGGGGGAGAAGAAGAAAGACACCACACACACACAACAGTAAATTGGTACAGTAAGTTAGTCCCTGGTGAGATAGAAGTTTACAGTCCTAATGGCCTCTGGGAAGAAACTCCTTCTCATCCGAAGGGCCTGTTTCCGTGCTGTATCTCCAAACGAAACTAAATCACAGGCCCACCCGTCAAAAGCTCATCATACCTAACCCAATCATCCCTGGGATCCGTCTCATAGCCTTGGAAAACCCCCATCAAAGGTCACTCCCAGAACTCCAATCTAATTCCGCCGTCTGTAATACCCCAGAGAAGGTGCTGCCTGGAGATCAGCATTATGGTGTTATACAACTGTTGTATAACGTTAGTACCTCCACCAATGTAAAGCAATTTGGTCAACGAGAGTTGTTTTTTTAAATGTGCTATAGAAATAAAAGTGACTTGACTTGACGATTACAAATCAAGTCAGACACACTCGTGACTCAAGCCGAGCTGGTCCCAGTGGTGAAGCAAAATGACTCTGAAATGGTTGTTATTGCATTTCACTCTGCGCTAAGTACATTTTAATTTAATAACTCTGCAACCAGCAGTCTCGCATGATCTGAAAATTAGATAACTGATTTTTTTTTTAATGCATTATCCCTGCACATGCATATGCCAAAAGAGGCAATGATTTATTTGCCAAGTTTACCTGTTTGCATGCTGAACCTTTTTCAGTTCAGTTTAGTTTATTGTCGCGTGTGACAGTGAAAAGCGTTTTTTTGCGTGCTATCCAGTCAGCAGAAAGACAATACATGATTATAATAAGTCCATATACAGTGTATAGATACATGATAATGGAATAACGTTTAGTGCAAGGTAAAGCCAGCAAAGTCCAGTCAAAGATAGTCTGAAGGTCATCAATGAGGTAGATAGTAGTTCAGGACGGCTCTCTGGTTGTGGTAGGATGGTTCAGTTGCCTGATAACAGTTGGGAAGAAACTGTCCCTGAATCTGGAGGTGTGCTTTTTCACACTTCTCTACCTTTTGCCCGATGGGAGCGGGGAGAAGAGGGAGTGGCCGGGGTGCGACTCATCCTTGATTATGCTGCTGGCCTTGCCGAGGCAGCGTGAGGATTTAAGCTACCGCTACAAACTGAATTTCTAGTCATTGTTACAATGCAGCCACTCCTCATGATTGAAGTGTCTGTAGAAGGGTCTTGACACAAAACGTCACCTATTCCTTTTCTCCAGAGATGCTGCCTGGCTCGCTGTGTACTCCAGCATTCTCTCCACATGACTTTCCTGTCTGTCTAGGTCCTTGTACCACCTGCATAGATAGGCAGGTAGAAACACCATTGTTACCTTTCAAGTTAAGGTCATAAGATCATAATGAATAGGAGTAAAATTAGGCCATTTGGCCCATCGAGTCTACTCCGCCAGTCAATCATGGCTGATCTATCTCTCTCTCCCAACCCCATTCTCCCGCCTTCTCCCCATAACCTCTGACACCCGTACTAATCCAGAATCTATCTATCTCTGCCTTAAATATATCCATTGACTTGGCCTCCACAGCCTTCTGTGTCAAAGAATTCCGCAGATTCACCACCCTCTGACTAAAGAAATTTCTCCTCCTCTCCTTCCTAAAAGAACGTCCTTTAATTCTGAGGCTGTGACCTTTAGTCCTTGGGACGGTAATTCAGGGACAGTTTCCTCCCAGCTGTTATCAGGCAACGGAACCATCCTACCAACAACTAGAGAACAATCCTGAGCTGCTATCTACTTCATTGGAGACACTCAAACTATCTTTAATCAGACTTCATCTTGCAGTTAACATTATTCCCTTTATCAGGTATCTGTGCACTGTAAATGGCTGGGTTCTAATCATGTATGGTCTTTCCGCTGACTGGTTAGTACGCAACAAAAGCTTTTCACTGAACCACGGTACATGTGACAATAAACTAAACTAAAGCTCCTGCTGTTCCTTATTTCTACATATTCTTGCTATTCAATTCCATCCCTCCGGAAACAAACCCTCATGCTTTGTTTAGACAATAGACAATAGACAATAGGTGTAGGAGTAGGCCATTCGGCCCTTCGAGCCAGCCATTCAATGTGATCATGGCTGATCATCCCCAATCTGTACCCCGTTCCTGCTTTCGCCCCATATCCCCTGTCTCCGCTATCTTTAAGAGCTCTATCTAGCTCTCTCTTGAAATCATCCAGAGAACCGGCCTCCACCACCCTCTGGCAGAGAATTCCACACTCACAGCTCTCTGTGAGAAAACGTGTTTCCTCATCTCTGTTCTAAATGACTTATCACATTCTTAAACTGTGGCCCCTGGTTCTGGACGCCCCCAACATCGGGAACATGTTTCCTGCCTCTAGCGTGTCCAAACCCTTAACAATCTTATATGTTTCAATATCCTTCTAAACTCTCATCCTTCTAAACTCCAGAGTGTACAAGCCCAGCCGCTTTCTTTACTTTCTTCATAGATTTGCTCACAATTATCGGTCTTTAAATGGACATTCTCCACTAACATTTCTATTTATTTAGCTGAAAGGGAGGCTAAAGGTTTCCCCTCTTGCCTGCATCGATTTCTTTCTCTGTCATTCTCTGGAAAAGACTACTTGCATCAGAGATTTGTGCAAATTTATTTAACGTATGGAGCTCCGACGCTGGAGTTCAGTGCTGGAAGCTGTACACAAATCACTTGACAGTTTTCTTCATAAGAGCAGAATTAGGCCATTCGGCCCATTGAGTCTACTCTGTCATTCAACCATGGCTGATCTAACTTTCCCTCTCAACTCTATTCTCTTGCCTTCTCCCCGCAACCGCTGACACTCTTATTAACCAAGTATCTGTCAATCTCTGCCTTAAAAATACCCAATGACTTGGCCTCCACAGCCTTCTGTGGCAACGAATTCCACAGATTCATCACCCTCTGGCTTAAGAAGTTCCTCCTCATCTCCTTTCTAAAGGTATATCTTTTCATTCAGGAGCTGCACCCTCTGGTCCTGGACTCTCCCACTAATGGAAACATCCTCTCCACGTCCACTCTATCCAGGCCTTTTAGTATTCGATATGTTTCAATGAGGTCCTCCCTCTTTCAATGAGGCCCCGCCTCTTTCAATGAGGTCCTCCCTCTTTCAATGAGGTCCCCCTTCTTATGGATACACCTCTTGCCAAACTATGAGCCATTTGTGTTTAAAAACCATAGCCAAACTCAGGCATTAAGATTCCAAGGTAATGCAGTTTAATGCTTTCATCTGGGATAAAAACGAATTTCCAGTTGAAATGTTTCATTAAACTTTAGTTTAGTTTAGAGATACAGCGCGGAAACAGGTTCTTCGGCCCACCGAGTCTGTGATCCCCATACATTAGCATACTACACACACTAGGGACAAGTTACCAATTGTACCAAGCCAATTAACCTACAAATCTGAACGTCTTTGGAGTGTGGGAGGAAACCGGAGCACCTGGAGAAAACCCACACAGGTCATGGGGAGAAGCTACAAACTCTGTACAGACAGCATCCATAGTCAGGATCGAACCCGTGTTTCTGGCGTGGTAAGGCAGCAACTCTACTGCTGCGCCACTGGGCCACCTCAACAAAAACAACTCTTTGTTTTAAAAAAAAGGTCATGTTCTAAAGATTGAACTCGATTCTTTGTAAATAATTTATGCAATTAACTGACTTCTGATAAGAAGGAATTAAAAATTTGTGCTGATGTTTGTGAATGTCAGTTCCGACAACGAGACTATGGTCAGGAATAAAGCACTAAGATGGATAACAATGAGACTGGAGCTATTATCAGACTTGATCAATGATTATTGATCAAACAAACAGTCTATTTACTTGGTTATGACCTTCGAAGGGAAATATTAGCAGTTATGTGGAAATGCACACTTGCAAAATGATAACAGAGGGAACTATCGGTCAATATTCTTCATGCATTGTCAGCAAAAAGTAGAGTGCAGCAAAGTTGATACAGCAATGAATACGATGAGATCATTTGATCCCTGGCAGTTCACAATGGGAGAGAAACACAGCGTCTATCGTGGCTTTAAGGGGCTGTCGCACTGCGGCGACCTAATCCGCGAGTTCAGAAGAGTGTCTTCGACCTTCAAGCTCGAGGGCACTCGCCTGGAAAACCTCGAGCTGGATCGACCGTCCACGTTGAAACCGTGAGCTGGATCGACCGACCGCACACACACACACACACATCGCAAATGTGGGGGCCAGGGAAAGTGGGGGAGCGCTGTCTGAAATTCACACCCGCGATGAAGAGGAAGGAAAGACGGCTGCACAGTGTACGGTAAGTCCTTTATAGCGCGCAGAGGGGGGGGGAAGGAGAGGGAGGGGGAGAGAATGGGAGGAGAAGGGGAGGAGACGGGGGGGAGAAGGGGGGGAGAAGGGGGGGGGAGAAGAGGGGGGAGAAGAGGGGGGAGAAGAGGGGGGAGAAGAGGGGGAAGAAGAGGGGGGAGAAGAGGGGGGAAGAAGAGGGGGGAAGAAGAGGGGGGAGATGGAGTGGAGACACTTTTAAAAAGTATAATAAAGTTTAGTGGGCATTTTACCTCCCGGTCGGTTTTCCCAGGTCCTGAAAACTCCAATGAGCCAATCAAAATGCCCGGTCAACGAAGGAGATTGCCTACGGCTGCCCTCGACTGTCTGTAACTAAATAGCGACCCCACTCCATTGCACTACGAGTTAAAAAGAACCATGCCGACCAATTTTTACTCACGGAAAATTTTTCAACATGCTGAAAATGTTTCCGCAACCTAGCTGAGGCCGCGAGTATTCGGGAACTTCCCTCGAGCATGAATGAGAGTTCCAGTGACCTCATAGGACCTCCTAGGACCACATCTCGACCATGCTGCGAGTTTGAGTCGAGGGAAAACTCTTCTAAACTCACAGATTAGGTTGCCGCAGTGGGACAGCCCCTTCAAGTGGTGGACTAATGTGTCATGCATTAGTTACGTGTCCCCTACAACTCTCACCAACTTCTACAGATGCGTCATAGAAAGCATTTTACCGGGATGCATCGCAGCACGGTTTGGGGAACAGCTCCATCCAAGACCGTAAGAAATTGGAGTGAATTGTAGACGCAGCCCAGACCATCACACAAACCAACCCCTCTTCTGTTGACTACATTGATACCTCGCGCTGCCTCGGCAAGGCCAGCAGCATAATCAAGGATCAGTCGCACCCTGGCCACTCCCTCTTCTCCCCTCTCCCATCAGGCAAAAGGTACAGAAGTGTGAAAACGCACAACTCCAGTTTCAAGGATAGTTTCTTCCCAGCTGCTACCTCGTCATTTTGGCCTTGATAGTCCCTTTATATTATGGAAACATCTATACTTGATGTTCTATACTCCACACCAGATTTTCTACAGTTTAACACCTATCCACCAGTCTATCTAGCATATTGAATATTAGAAGATGGACACAAAGTGATGGAGTAAAGGGCCTGTCCCACGGGCATGTGACTCCATGCGGCAAGCGCGAGCTAACAGGAAGCGGGGGCCGCGCGGAGGTCGAGTGATCCCCGTACAGGGCCGGTCCCACCAGCATGCGGCTGCATGCGGTAAAAGCGCTACCAAACCGGAAGCGGGGGCCGCGCGGAGGTCGAGTGACATCAAGACGGTGCGTACGGCGACGAGGCGGTGCGCACGGCCTCGATGCGGCTGCAGGGTGGCAGGCTGTTGCCGCGCGGAATTTTTGAACAGTGTCAGTTTTTCGGAGCCCCGCGCGATGTCGGGACCAGCTCCGCACAACTCCATGCGGCTCCCGCGATCGAAGTGGGACCGGCTCCGCGACCTCCGCGCGGCCCCCGCACGGCCCCCGCTTGCGGTTAGGTCGCGCTTTCCGCATGGAGTCGCATGCCCGTGGGACAGGCCCTTAACTCAGCAGGTCAGGCAGCATCCCTGGAGTAAAAGGATCGATGACGTTTCGGGTCACGACGTTGGCGATTAAGTGAAGAAGACCCGTCAGGGCGCCTGCGCGTCAATCTTCAAAGCAGCGGTGTGAAATCACAAACAACAATAACGAAGTAACATAGTAACATAGTAAAAACGAGTAAATTTAGAACTTCCATCTGACCTTTATGAAAGAGGGTTGGGCGTGGTGGGCACGTAATCACCACGTAACTCCTCATAAAATAAAGATCAAACTTCAAACTGGTAAGTTCTCGTTTAATCTTACTATTTTACTTCGGAGTCACGTGAGTGACTACGTGAAGATTTTAAAGCTTTGTAATTTCATGCCGCAGATACAAATCCCGGCTTCTCACTGTATTGATTGACTCGGAACGAGAAAGAATCAATAATGCATTAATAATGACATTTGCATGACAAATGCAGTAATTCATTTATTTTAATAATAGAATTAACAGTATCCCCTTTAAACCAGGGAAAATTATACAGAATTAAATATTGAGTCTGTAAACAGCCCCGTATTGGCAATAGGCCGATGGTAAAACTTTTGAAACACCAACTCATTAGACCACCCGGCGGCTGCGAGAATATGGTCGACGGGGACGTCCTTCGCCCGGGCCGCCGACGTTGCTGCTGCCCTAGTCGAATGGGATGTAAAAACATCACTGTTAATACATGCAGCAATCAAGACTTGTTTTAACCATCTTGAAATAGTCTGTACTGAGACTCTTGTGTGTTTTTTTGTGTGTGATAAACAATCCAGTTTCCATATTTCGAAAAACCCTTGTAGCCTCAATGTATTGTAACAAATATGTCTTAAAACATAGACATGGATCCGTTGGATATGCTGATAAAACAATTCTGAATCCTGTCACACCTGGCCTACTTTGTTTGAGTAGGTCACAAAATGTAAAACATAACATTATCTTGAACTACTTCTATCCTGTCTATTTGTAACTTTTGTAATGTCTGCACACGCTGTGCTGTTACTAATGCCATAAACATGACCACTTTCATACTGAGTTTGGCCAAAATCAAAGACATACCAAGAGACCATTCACAAAGTAGCTTAAGAACCACACTTACATCCCAGATTGCCATGTACCTAGGCTTAGGAGGTCTGGAATTAAAAATTCCTTTCATCAATCTGGAAACGAGCGGATGAGACCCAATAGGATTTCCTTCCGACTCCATAAATAAATATGAGGACAATGCACTTCTGGCTGAATTAATTGCACTATAACTCAACCCCTCATCGTAATAAAGTGTTGACAAAAACTCTAGAACATTTGAGATATCTGCCGTTCAATATTCAACATTCTTTTGTACACAGAACTTTTCCCATTTCTTTATATAAGAAATGTACTGCTTTTGAGTGCTCTTCCTCCAGGCTGCCATCCACAGTACGCATGGAGAGTCCTCGCCCAAGAAAAGGCCTTCTTAAAACCTGCAAATTAACAAATCCATACGATCATATAATGGATGTTGTTCTCCTGTTACCAGATGCAGTAGTAAATCCCTTCTTTTTGGGACTTTCATCAAAGGCCGCGTCGTCAATTCTAATATCAAAGGAAACCATGGCTGTGTAGGCCAATCCGGTACCATCAGTACCCCAGAGGCAGTATCTTGCCTGATTTTAAGCAAACACCGACTTATGAGGCAGAATGGTGGAAATGCATACAAAAACATACCACCCCAATGTAGCGAGAAAGCATCAATCGCTACTGCACCTGGATCTGGTTCACATGACACATATCTCGATAGCTGATGATTTAATCTAGATGCGAATAAGTCGATATCTGGCATTCCAAATCTGACTACTATGTCATTGAATACCTCTCGATTCAACATCCATTCTTTGTTATCATGGAATTTCCTTGACCTGGTGTCTGCTATAATATTCAATCTACCTGGTAGATAAATAGCTGAAATCCAAATATTCCTGTTAATACACCAAGACCAGTTTTGATTAGCCAACTTATCACAAGACACCGACTTGATTCCACCCATGTGATTAATATATGCCACTGCTGTTGTATTATCAACTTGAAGCTGAACATGCAGGTTAGTCGTGTTAGAGCAATAAGCTTGGAGTCCATAGAAACCTCCTAAAAGCTCTAAATAGTTGATTCCCCATGTCTGCAGAAACAATGCCTCTTCCATATTCCATCTGCCTCCGCAGCTGGATGCCAAATCAGTTGCACCCCATCCTAGTGCACTGACATCAGTTTGTAATACCATGGTATTTTACTGAAACTACTTGAGACATGTAGAATCCACCACTGCAAATCAGAAACAGCATTTGATGTTAACTGCATGGCCCTATCAAAATGGCCCCATGCATCCTCAGTGTCTGTTCTTTAGCTCTCTGTAGCTGTTGGTAATGTAATGGCCCATATTGTACTGCTGGAAAAGCTGCTACTAATTTCCCCTAATTGAAGGTTTGCGCTCATTTAACAGCTTAATGCAACCATCAAACAACTCCACCCTTTTTTCACTGGGCAAAGTTACTACCATGTGAACTGAATCAATTGTGAAACCCTAATAATCAATTGATGTAAGTGGTGTTAACCTTGATTTCTTTGGATGAATTAGAAAACCCAAACTTTCAAAAGTGGATTTAACAACTGAGACAGATAACTCAGCTAACTGTTTTGTTCGTCCTATAATTAGGACATCATCCAGCTAAGCCATTACCACATGCCCCTGGCCTCTCAGCAGCCCCAGAATTGGATTTAACAATTTAGTGAATATTCTAGGAGCTGAAGTTAACCCATTAGGCAGAGCTTTGAACTGCCATAACTGGTTCATCCAGGTAAATTTTAAATATTTTCTATCTTCCAAATGAATAGACACTGAATAATATGCATCTTTTAAATCTATAGTTTCCATATAACATGCTTTTGAAATAAGTTGTTTTGCAGTAACAAAAGTCTCCATTTTAAAGTGTCTAAATTGAACAAAAGGATTAAGACTTGTCAAGTACAAAATAATCCTACATCCATCCTTTTTAGGTCGGGGAAAAATATTAGACACAAATTGGTGGGTTTGATAAACCGACTTTTCAATAACTCCTTTATTACATAAGTTTTCAAGTTCAACTTGAACCTCCATCACTTCTTTTTGTGAAAACTGGAGTGTTCTCCTAGGAACATGCTGGATGGCCAAATCATAATTTGGATCGAACTCAATTCGAAACCCTTGTATAATACTCAGAATAACAAAATTAGAACCAGGTCCACCTACCTCCTTAGTCACTTGAGTGACCTGTGGTCCCTGGCTTCTGGCTGGAAGACCCACGCTTGTTCGTGTTCCCGCTGCAGGACGCCAACTACGCCCCTGTGACAATAATCAACTTGTTCCTGGTGTAGGCCCAGGATCATGATGACGTCTGAAAGGATACCTCCTCTTCACAGACTTGCCAACCATCGATGTTTTGATCAACCCGCTGTTTTTGCCTCATCATCCAACTCCTTCACGCGTCTCGCGAGGTTTTCTCCGAAGAGTAAGTTGGGTAGCTGCACATTACTGGGTTTTCAGAGTGCTGCGAATTTGGGATTGATGGTGGGCCGAATGGCACACTTCCTCAAACAATTGATCTCGAAGTGGGCGCTACATAGCAACCCTAGTGCCTCTTGTTGCAAATCCATCATCTGCTGACCTCTATCCATTGTTCTGGCAAATGCAGTTATTCCAGAACCCAGCAGCTTCAATATTCTCTGCAGCTTTATTTCTTGGGCTCTCGTTCTCATGCCCATCTGACCCCATATCACTTGGTTTACTGCTGGTGCTTTCAACAATACGCAGTTCCTCGGGGTCTTGTGCTTTTTTGGCAGTTTCATCCATCGTAAGCTGCTCCAGCTGATGGGATACCAAGTAGTTGATCGTGGAGGCCAACTCCTCTCCCAGTGGCTCTCCTGACCCTGACGGGGCAGCGAATCGTACTGCCAGAGGTGGAACGTCTGGCAGCTGCCGTTCTTCGCTTGAATCGGCCTCACTGTCAGAGTCGGGGTCAGAACTCTGCTGACCCTGTGCACGCGCCTCATCAATGTTCTCAAACAGCCCTTTTTGCTAGGTGCTGCTGACCTGGCTTCCGGAGCCTGGCTTTGGCTATACTCTTCCCTGAGTGTACTTTTCTCCAGTAACCTGTGTAACAGGCTCTCCGTCTGAGAAATCCGCTCAAAAGCGGTATCAAGCCTGGAGTCGCATCCTCCTGATCGAACTCCTCCTCCGTGGGCCTGACGGACTTGTATTTAGCCTTGCGCCCTGCTGGCGCTGACTGTGTTCTTTCGAGACCCAAGTCTACAGTCGCTACACTCCCAGCCGGCGACTGTACAGGGGTCTGAGGCAGCTGTTCGCCGACCGCAATCTCGCGGCTTTCCACCGGCTTTGCCGCTCGCCTCTTCCCCTTGCCCGTTTTTTCCATGGCGCCTGTGGAAAAAATCCCCACAGACCCACAGCAAACGGACCGCGAAACTATTGAAAACGTTTTTACTTACCTTGTAGTTCAAACTACATTTCCACTAGAGGAGCGCTGGTCCTCACGTCCGTTCGCGCCAATGCATCTGACGTAATGACGCGCAGGCACCCTGACGGGTCTTCTTCACGTAGTCATTCACGTGACTCCGAAGTAAAATGATTTTCTCATCTCGGTCCTAAAAGACTTCCCCCTTAGCCTTAAACTGTGACCCCTTTGTTCTGGACTTCCCCAACATCGGGAACAATCATCCTGCATCTAGCCTGTCCAACCCCTTAAGAATTTTGTAAGTTTCTATAAGATGCCCCCTCAATCTTCTAAATTCTAGCGAGTACAAGCCGAGTCTATCCAGTCTTTCTTCATATGAAAGTCCTGCCATCCCAGGAATCTGTCTGGTGAACTTTCTCTGTACTCCCTCTATAGCACCCTCCTCACAGCTAACACTGCCCCCCGGCTTCGTGTCATCCGCAAACTTGGAGATGTTGCATTCAATTCCCTCATCCAGATCATTAATATATATTGTAAATAGCTGGGGTCCCAGCACTGAGCCTTGCGGTACCCCACTAGTCACTGCCTGCCATTCTGAAAAGGACCCGTTTACTCCTACTCTTTGCTTCCTGTCTGCCAGCCACTTCTCTATCCACATCAATACTGAACCCCCAATACCGTGTGCTTTAAGTTTGCATACTAATCTCTTATGTGGGACCTTGTCGAATGCCTTCTGAAAGTCCAGATATAACACATCCACTGGTTCTCCCTTATCCACTCTATTAGTTCACTCCTTGAAAAATTCTATAAGATTCGTCAGACATGATTTACCTTTCATAAATCCATGCTGACTTTGTCCAATGATTTCACCACTTTCCAAATGTGCTGCTATCCCATCTTTAATAACTGACTGTAGCATTTCCCCCACTACCGATGTTAGACTAACTGGTCTGTAATTCCCCGTTTTCTCTCTCCCTCCCTTTTTAAAAAGTGGGGTTACATTAGCTACCCTCCAATCCTCAGGAACTACTCCAGAATCTAAAGAGTCTATCTTCGGTATAAACCAGCATCTGCAGTTCCTTTCTAGACATTGATTGTTAGGTTACAGTTTAATGTTGTAGATATATTTACAGGGTTACATTGTCCACTTTGAAGGCAAATCTCCAAACCAAACCTTCCAATGTGTTGAGTTAAGAACTGCAGGAGATGATGAAGTATTGTGGCAAATGGTTTCTGTGTTATGTCAGTCCTTTGAGCAAATGTCATTACTACAAGTAACATGGTTTGAATCCAAAGGATTAGATAGGGCATTATATATCCTTTGCATTTTTGACATACTTACAAAGTAAATCTACCATTATCTATTTGAACATCTTGCTTTCTCAATCCCTCCTACCTCTTCTTTGTTTTATGCTCCTTTCCCAGTTTTTCTTTCCCACTGTATTTTTTCTGCTTTGCCTCTTTCATGTTAGATTTATTTTTTCACTCGTACCATATCAGTTTAATGCATTGTCTGTAGTGCTCCTGTCACTATTGAAAACAATGGCCATAAACTCATTAGTTTCGATCAGGCTACTCTAACCCAGAAACTGACAGAACTGGAAGTGAAGTCGAAACAATTTAAGTTTTCTTTCCAGATAACAAACTTCTAGAAAGCTGATCCATCCATGACCCACTCATCATTGCAATCTCAACCCTTCGGTACACGGTTTCAATAAACACAATGTGCTGGAGTAACTCAGCGGATAGAAGGAATGGGTGGTGTTTCGGGTCGAGACCCTTCTTCAGACTGAGAGTCAATGCATATTCTGTTATGTTTCTGCAAGTAAGAATTTCACTATTCTGTTTGGCCCATAGACAATAAAACACTCTCCTGATTCTTTCTCCAGCATTAAGTATGGAATTTTCAAAATAGCTCCTAAATTTAAGAAGTTATTGTATTGGATTTCGGTCGACGGTTTGACACATAAAAGTTATTGATAGACCAGTTCGTTCAAAGTAATAATTCTTTTTAAACGGCGATGCACTTGGACTTGAGTCTGTACAGGTTCAGTTTCTCTTCTTGATAACAAAGTTGTAGTAAGCTGACCCATGTTAAATTGCAGCATCAATCTCTTTTAACTGGAGCTTCAACTTGGAGCAAGGCAGATACTATGGAGCTAGGGACGAGGAGGAAGGTGGAGGATTTAACACAGTGGGTAAACATGAAAGCAAATGATTGAATTTCTGTATCGGCAAAGATGACAAGATAAAGTAAACAGAGTGTAATAGCTATTTCTTTTTTGAAATTTTAGTTTAGAGATATAGCACGGAAACAGGCCCTTCAGCCCACTGAGTCCGTGCCGACCAGCAATCCCCGCAAACTAGCACTACCCGACACACACTAGGGACAATTTACCTACAAACCTGTACGTCTTAGGAGTATGGAAGGAAACCAGAGTACCCGGAGAAAACCAACACAGCTCACAGTGAGAACATGCTAACTCCGTACAGACAGCACCCGTAGTGAGGGTCGAACCCGGGTCTCTGGGCGCTGTATGGCAGCAAATCTACCGCTGCGCCACCGTGACGCATTTTTTTCAAGACGAAAACTTAAATTGACATTTACTTGGCTAATCTATGTTTCTAATAGTCAAACTTTCTTAAATAATATTTAAAAAATAGTTTAGGTTAGTTTAGAGATACAGTGTGGAAACAGGCCAAAGTCATGGAAGATATCTCTTCTCTAGCTTTAAAAGTGAATTGATCAATATCAAACAGGTCATTGGTTTCTTACGGATGGGAAAGTGGATCAATATTTTTTAGTTGTAAAATACGTAAAAGATCCTTGAGCACAGTTATTCTTCTTTACTTATCTTCCCTTCAATAGAGCAGCGGCTTCACTTAAATGTTCGATAGTTGTCTTCATATCAGTGCTCAATTAAATCCTTAGAGAGTCACAGAGCATGGACACAAAATGCTGGAGTAACTCAGCAGGTCAGGCACCATCTCTATGGGAAATGGAAATATGACGTTTCAGGTCGGGACCTTTCTTCAGGCTGATTTAAATGTTTTAAATCTTTTAAATGTTGTTACAGTGTCTGCCTCAACTATTTCAATAGACAATAGGTGCAGGAGTAGGCCATTTGGCCCTTCGAGTCTGCACCGCCATTCAATGTGGTCATGGCTGAACATCCCCAATCAGTACCCCGTTCCTGCCTTCTCCCCATATCCCCTGACTCTGCTATCTTTAAGAGCCCTATCTAGCTTTCTCTTGAAAGTATCCAGAGAACTGGCCTCTGGTAGATTGTTCCGTACACCACCTTCTATATAGAAAATGTTGCCCCTCATGTTCCTATTACATATTTCCCTCTCAACTTAAACTTATGCCCTTGATTCCCCTATTCTGGGTAAAAGACTGTGTATTGTCCCGATCTATTCCCCTCATGATTTTATACACCTCTATAAGATCACCCCTCATCCTCCTGCACTCCAATGGATAAAGTCCCAGCACACCTAGCCTTATGCTAGTATAGTGCTCAAAGAAATAATCTGGCAATGTAGGATTTCTCGATAGTCGATTGTTTGGATTAATAATAGCTGTTCAAAATATTACAATTATTCTGAATTTTGATTCTTTCAGTTCGCCATTACTGGTCATCAGAACACCATTTAGTTTAGTTTAGAGATACAGCGCAGAAATAGGGCCTTTGGCTCACCGAGTCCATGCCGACCAGCGATCACCTTGACATTAGTTCTATCCTACACAATGGGGACAATTTCCAGAGGGACAATTAACGCACAAACCTGCATGTCTTTGGAGTGTGGGAGGAAGCCAGAGCTCCTGGAGGAAACCCACACGGTCCCAGGGAGAACGTGTAAACTCCGAACAGACAGCACCCGTGGTATGGATCAAACACGGGTCTCTGGCATAGTAAGGCAGCAACTCCACTGCTGCGCCACTGTGTCACCCTAATATAATGGAATCTACTGATACTGCAATGTAATGGAAAAGTAATTCTATCCACTTTGGTTTACCTCATAAATAATTATTTGTAATAACTCTTTGGAGGGGTAAATAGGGTAAATATGTGTGCCTAAATTCACTGAAAGTTATCAACCTGCCCACACCGACCAACATGTCATGCCTCGCCAACAATCTGTTTGTCCTTTCTAGGGGCACCGCATTGACGGCAGCCACTGCCTACAGCCTGTTTGTCTTTCAATCTTTTTTTATTTTTTAGTTAGTTTAAAGTCTGTTTTGGGGGGAAACTTTAACTTTTCTATGTGGGGGAGGGGGGTAGGGTAAGGGGGAAACTGTTTCCCAGTCGCTTCCTGGCGGGGACGCGACTATTTCTCCGAGTCGCGTCCTCGCCCCCCTCCTCGCGCCCTACCACCTGGATCGGAGCGGCCTTTCCTGCCGGGGGCCGGGAACCGGACCAGAGCTACAACAGCGGCGGCGCAGCGCTGAATTCACCGCGGAGCGGGCGATGCCGACCTGGATCGCCGTTTGGAGCTCCGGAGCGTTGGGCCGCCGCTCCAACATCGTGGAGCTGCGGTTTGGGAGAGCTTCCAGCGCGGCCGGCGCTGAACAACATCGAGGAGTCCTTGGGGCCCTTTACTGAGGGCCGCCAGCGTTGAATCTCCGCCCAGCGCGGCCTGCGGACTTTGGGAGCCGCGGACTCCGGTGGGAGGAGGCCGACTCTGATGTCCAGGCCGCTGAGGTCCCCCAGCCCCGACGTCGGACTTGCATCACCCCGGCGAGCGGGCCTGAACATCGGGCCGCCAGTAGCGGCGACTATGGTGGGCTCGGGGAGGCCCCGACCACGGGTGAACATTGGGGAACATTAGAGGAAGATGACTGACTTTGGTGCCTTCCCTCACAGTGGCTAACTTTGATTCTGCTGTGTGGGGATGTTTAATGTTGAACTCTATCGTGTGTTGTGTTCTTTATTTTTATTGTATGGCTGTATGGTGACCACACATTTCACTGTGACAACTGGCACATGTGACAAATAAATGTATCTTGTATCTCATCTTGTCTACCCTAGTCCCACCTGCCTGCATTTGGTCCATATCCCTTGAAACCTACCTGAGCCATGTACCTGTCCAACTGTTTCTTAAACGTTGTGATAGTATCGGCCTCAGCTACCTCCTCCGGCAGCTCGTTCCATACACCCACCACTCGTTGTGTCAAATAATATTAAGAGATAGTTTCATTTCTTGCTCTTGAGTGATAGCCCTGTCCCACGGTGCGAGTTCATTCCAAGAGCTCTCTCGAATTTAAAAAAAATCAAACTCGTGGTAAGCACGGTGAATGAACATAGCGGGTACGTCGGAGTTCGGGGACGTCTCTTAGCATTAACGGCAGGTACTCGGGAAGACTTGCTAACGGCAGGTAAGCACGGGAAGACTCGTGAAGATTTTTCAACATGATGAAAAATGTCCACGAGAGCCCCGAGTACCGACGAGCGGCCGTTACCGTAAATCTCCGAGTTCGAATCAGGGCAAACTCGGGAGAACTCTTGGAATGAACTTGTACCGTGGGACAGGGGTTTGACACGTAATAGATACAATTTTGCAGTCAGCAATGTGAAGCCTTGGTCTTGGGCAGCTTACAACTCGGCGGTATGAATATTGATTTCTCTAACTTCAAGTAACCCTTGCTTTCCCTCCCCCATCCTGGTTCTCCGACTAGTTTCACTGTCTTCCTGTTTAATTGTTCTGATTGTGTGCCTCGTTGTCACCTCCCCAACCCCCCCCCCCCCCCCACCCCAGCCAACAATCAACCATTCTAAATCTCCTTGACCATCGTCTGCTTTAAAGTATTCAGTTGGTGTTTTCAAGAGAGAGTTAGATATTGGTCTTTGGGCTAACGGAATCAAGGGATATGGAGAAAACGCAGGAACGAGGTACTGTATGATAATTGTATGATCAGCCATGATCATATCGAATGGCGATGCTGGCTCGAAGGGCCGAATGGCCTACTCCTGCACCCACTTTCTATGTTCTATGTTTCCCAAAACGTCACCCATTATTTCTCTCCGGAGATGCTGCCTGACCCGCTGAGTTACTCCAGCATTTTGTGTCTATCTATGATCAATGTCTGAAAAAGGGTCCCGACCCAAAATGTCTCCCATCCTTTTTCTCTAGAGATGCTGCCTGACCCGCTGAGTTACTCCAGCATTTTGCGTCTGGCTTCAGTGCGAAACCTGAACTCAGTGTTGATTTCTTTGAAAAGCAAAACCCTGAACGTTGCCGGTCCGATGCAGACAACTGCGCTTTGCAGTAACATTCCTCAAGGCAAGATGCTGCAAATAGAATCACCTCCTGCACTGATGCAGTCTGATCAGGAGGAGATGAACGGAGATGAGTTTGGTGCTAGGTCAGGGCTGTCAGACCAAGCGCCCATCTCAAAATGAGAAATGTATTTCACAGGTGGCTTTCTGTTATCTCCAGGGTTAACCAGAAATTTCAAAAACTTTCAAACATTCAGATACATTCAAAATCAATCTTATATATATATTTTTTTAAATAAAAGCTTGCATGTTATTTGGATATTTAATGGATTTTTTGAAAATATTATAATTCTAAATTGCAGAGGAGAGTGGTTGTTTAGTTTAGCTTATTATTGCCAAGATAGTTTGAAGGTCTCCAACGAGGTAGATGGGAGGTCAGGACCATTGACTAGCTGGTGAGAGGACGGTTCAGTTGCTTGATAACTGACATGAGTGACTTCCATTGAAACAAATGGCAAAAACATCCCGTAGGCTAATTCTGTGGATAATACACAATTCTGTGCATTCTATGCAGAAACCCAGCTGTAGAAGCAGTGATGACACCAGCATCAAAGGCAATTTAAGATATTGCAACAAACAGCTAAAAGTAATTCAATGATATGCGGTAAAATGGGGAAATAATGAACTGTCAATGCTTAACCATATAACCATATAACCATTACAGCACGGAAACAGGCCATCTCGGCCCTTCAAGTCCGTGCCGAACACTTTTTATTTTTTTTATTTTTTTTAATTTAATTTATTTTAATTTTTTTAACTTCCCCCTAGTCCCATCTACCTGCACTCAGACCATAACCCTCCATTCCTTTCCCGTCCATATACCCATCCAATCTATTTTTAAAGGATAACATCGAACCTGCCTCCACCACTTCCCCTAATGTTACCCCTAAACTTCTGTCCCTTAATTCTCAAGTCATGTCCTGCTTGTTTGAATCTTCCCTACTCTCAATGGGAAAAGCTTATCCATGTCCACTCTGTCTAACCCGCTCATAATTTTAAAGACCTCTATCAAGTCCCCTCTTAACCTTCTGCGCTCCAAAAAATAAAGACCTAACTTGTTCAACCTTACTCTGTAACTTAGTTGCTGAAACCCAGGCAACATTCTAGTAAATCTCCTCTATATTCTCTCTATTTTGTTGACATCCTTCCTATAATTAGGCGACCAAAATTGTACTCCATACTCCAGAATTGGCCTCACCAATGCCTTGTACAATTTTAACATTACATCCCAACTTCTATATTCAATGCTCTGATTTATAAAGGCCAGCACACCAAAAGCTTTCTTTACCACCCTATCTACATGAGATTCCACCTTCAGGGAACTATGCACAGTTATTCCTAGATCCCTCTGTTCAACTGCATTCCTCAATTCGCTACCATTTACCATGTACGTCCTATTTTGATTTGTCCTGCCGAGATGTAGCACCTCACATTTGTCAGCATTAAACTCCATCTGCCATCTTTCAGCCCACTCTTCCAAATGGCCTAAATCTCTCTGTAGACTTTGAAAATCTACTTCATTATCCACAACACCACCTATCTTAGTATCATCTGCATACTTACTAATCCAATTTTCCACACCATCATCCAGATCATTGATGTACATGACAAACAACAGTGGACCCAACACAGACCCCTGAGGCACCCCACTAGTCACTGGCCTCCAACCTGACAAACAGCCATCCACCATTACTCTCTGGCATCTCCCATTCAGCCACTGTTGAATCCATCCTGCTACTCCACCATTAATACCCAACAATTGAATCTTCTTAACCAACCTTCCATGAGGAACCTTGTCAAAGGCCTTACTGAAGTCCATATAGACAACATCCACTGCTTTACCCTCATCAATTTCCTTAGTAACCTCTTCGAAAAATTCAAGAAGATTAGTCAAGCATGACCTTCCAGGCACAAATCCATGTTGACTGTTCCTAATCAGACCCTGCTTATCCAGATGCTTATATATATTATCTTTAAGTATCCTTTCCATTAATTTGCCCACCACTGACGTCAAACTAACAGGTCTATAATTGGTAGGTTTACTCTTAGAACCCTTTTTAAACAACGGAACAATATGCGCAGTACGCCAATCCTCCGGCACTATTCCCGTTTCTAATGACATTTGAAATATTTCTGTCATAGCCCCTGCTATTTCTACACTACCTTCCCTCAATGTCCTAGGGAATATCCTGTCAGGACCTGGAGACTTATCCGTTTTCATATTTTTCAAAAGTGTCCGCACCTCCTCTTCTTTGAATCTCACAGTTTCCATTGCTACTCCGCTTGTTTCCCTTACCTCACATAATTCCATATCCTTCTCCTTGGTGAATACATAAGAAAAGAAATTGTTCAATATCTCCCCCATCTCTTTTGGCTCTGCAGATAGCTGTCCACTCTGACTCTCTAATGGACCAATTTTATTCCTTGTTATCCTTTTGCTATTAATATAGCTGTAGAAACCCTTTGGATTTACTTTCACCTTACTTGCCAAAGCAACCTCATATCTTCTTTTAGCTTTTCTAATTTCTTTCTGAATATTCTTTTTACATTCTTTATACTCCTCAAGCACCTCATTTACTCCATGCTGCCTATAATTATTGTAGATCTCTCTCTTTTTCCGAACCAAGTGTCCAATTTCCCTTGAAAACCATGGCTCTTTCCAATTTTTACTATTTCCTTTCAACCGAACAGGGACATAAAGATTCTGTACTCTTAAAATGTCACCCTTAAATGTCCTCCATTTTTCTTCTACATCCTTCCCATAAAACAACATGTCCCAATTCACTCCTTTTAAATCCTTTCGCATCTCCTCAAAGTTAGCCTTTCTCCAATCAAAAATCTCAACCCTAGGTCCAGTTCTGATCCTCTCCATAATTATGTTGAAACTAATGGTATTGTGATCACTGGACCCGAAGTGCTCCCCGACGCATACCTCCGCCACCTGCCCTGTCTCGTTTCCAAACAGGAGGTCCAGCACTGCCCCTTCTCTAGTAGGTACCTCTATGTATTGCTGCAAAAAACTATCCTGCACACATTTTACAAACTCCAAACCATCCAGCCCTTCTATAGAATGTGTTTCCCAGTCTATGTGTGGAAAATTGAAATCTCCCACAATCACTACCTTGTGCTTACTACTAATACCTGCTATCTCCTTACATATTTGCTCTTCCAATTCTCGCTCCCCATTTGGCGGTCTATAATACACCCCTATAAGTGTTGCTACACCTTTCCCATTTCTCAGTTCCACCCAAATAGCCTCCCTAGACGAGCCCTCTAATCTATCCTGCCAAAGCACTGCTGTAATATCTTCCTTGACAAGCAATGCAACACCCCCACCTCTTGCCCCTCCAATTCTATCACCCCTGAAGCAACGAAATCCTGGAATATTTAGTTTCGAATCATAGCCCTCCTGCAACCATGTTTCACTGATCGTCACAACATCATACTTCCAGGTGTCAATCCAGGCTCTAAGCTCATCCACCTTTCTTACAATGCTCCTAGCATTAAAATATACACATTTAAGAAACCCACCACCACTTATTCTCTGTTTATTAATTTTTTCTTCTTTCTCCCCTACATTTTTGGTCTGAGTGCTTCCCTTCTCTGCCTCCTGCCTCCCACATTTTCTACCATCTTTCTCTATTTGAGTCCCTCCCCCCAACCGTTCTAGTTTAAAGTCTCCCCAGTAGCCTTTGCAAATCTCCCCGCCAGGATATTGGTCCCCCTCGGGTTCAAGTGCAACCCGTCCTTTCTGTACAGGTCACACCTTCCCCAAAAGAGGTCCCAATGATCCAGAAATTTGAATCCCTGCCCGCTGCACCAGTTCCTCAGCCACGCATTTATCCTCCACCTCATTCCATTCCTACTCTCACCGTCGCGTGGCACAGGTAGTAATCCTGAGATTGTTACCTTTGCGGTCCTTCTCCTTAACTCTCCTCCCAACTCCCTAAATTCTCCTTTCAGGACCTCTTCTCTTTTTCTACCTATGTCATTGGTACCTATATGTACCACAACCTCAGGCTCCTCTCCCTCCGATTTCAGGATATCTTGGACGCGTTGACACATCCCTGACCCTGGCACCAGGGAGGAACACTACCATCCGGGTCTCCTGACTGCGTCCACAGAATCGCCTATCCGACCCCCTAACCATAGAGTCCCCTATTACTATTGCCCTCCTCTTCTTTTCCCTACCCTTCTGAGCAATAGGGCCGGTCTCTGTGCCGGAGGCCCGGCCGCTGTCGCTACCCCCAGGAAGGCTGTCCCCCCCAACAGTACTCAAACAGGAGTACTTATTTTCAAGGTGTACAGCCACCGGGGTACTCACTAGTCCCTGCCTCTGCCCCTTGCCCCTCCTAACTGTGACCCACTTGTCTGTCTCCCGTGGTCTTGGAGTGGCCACCTCCCTATAACTCCTTTCTATGACCTCCTCACTCTCCCTGATCAGACGGAGGTCATCGAGCTGCTGCTCCAGGTTCCTAACACGGACCCTTAGGAACCCCATCTCTACGCACCTGACACAGATGTGGACGTCTGGAGTGGTATCAGACTCCATGACCTCCCACATCTGACATCCAGAACAGTAAACTGCCCTGGCCCTCATTCTCCCCCCTTACCCTGGATACAATACAAAGCCTTACCCTGGATACAATACAAACTGGTGGAGGAAATCAGCAGGGATCTGACTCCCAATCAGCTGCTTCCTCTTAGTTCTCTTCCACCAATCAGTGGCTTCCTCACATAGGAAACTTGAATGGAACGTTGTAGTTTAGTTTAGAGATACAGCACAGAAAAGGGCACTTTGGCCCACCAAGTCAGTGCCGACCAGCAATCCACGTACCCTAGCACAATCTTACATACTTGGGACAATTTACAATTTTTGTTTACCAAAGCCAAATTAACGTACAACTTTGGAGTGTGGGAAGAAACTGGAGCACCTGGGGAAAACCAACGAGACCAGCGAGCCTCATCCTTCTTGACCTGATCTTCTCGGTCAGAGGTGGAATCTCCCCATAGATCAGGGCGTTGGTGATGTGGTCCCTCCAACTGACTTTTCTGAGCATTCGGGTGTAGGTGCCATCGAGAGACTTGGACAGTGCTCGAGTCCATGCCTCACACCTGTACAACTGTAGAGACCATATTATTGTACGGGTATATATACACATGTAAACAACTCATTCTAAGCTTCCTCCCCAGTCTAGTTTCAGTCAATAAAATAATGAATCAAGCACTGGAGCAACTAAACTTTATTTTGGATAACACACACACAAATTCCCCTGTACAATACCTATCCACCGCGGGATCAATCCTTGTATCTGTTTGGCCAAGCCCTTCTAGCCTCGTGCAAGCTGAGACACTCCAAAAGGTCACACAGTCCCAAGCTTTCTTCCAGAAGATTGACAAAGGACCTCGTGGGGGCTGTCTTTTATAGGTCCCCGAACCTTGAGGAGCTGAACCACTTGGGAGTGGTCTCTTCATAATCCCATTAAACACCGTAATTATAACAGTACATAATTGACAGTTCTCCAACCCAATAATACAATATTGAATACATTGTTTTTGAAAGAAGCTTCTAGAAGGAAGCAAACACAAATTAATAGTGCAACTTGTGCCCTGGGATTCAAACAGTTCCTCCAAGGCTCAACATCTCAACCAATCATCAATTAACAGGAAAACCATCTTGCAACATTATTTATACTATTTATAATGCCCTTGCAGTGATCCAATCGAAATGATGCATTTAAGGTTCGTTAGTAAAACTGCTATACATTTTATCAATTTAGGAGAAACAAGGAGAACACCTAGATCCTTCACCATCCTGCATATCAGTCTGAGCCTAGACTGGCTGGCGTCATCCAAAGCCTGTATATTTCAGCTGACAAGGGTTAAGCAATTCTGACAAGTGCAGGGATCCTCCATTATATGGTGTCTTTAATTTGGTCAGTATTAACACACATACTTGCAAATACACACACACATATCTCTATATGTACACATGTACACACACACATACATGCATACCCACAAAATAACCCAATAATAGTCCAATGATATAATAATGCAATTGAAGGGCCTGTTTCTGTGCTGTTGTACGATGACGAACTTAAACTATGTGGTACAATTTTCATGAAGCCAGAGGATCGGAAAGTTTTAGGATGTACACACAGAAATCATTGAAATTGTCTGTAGATGTTGAGAAGGTTGTTAAATATACATAAAGTGCTGGAGGAACTCAGTGGGTCAGGCAACATCTGTGAAGTGGAACAGACCGGCGATGTTTCGGGTCGGGACCCTTCTTCAGACTCAGGATCCTGAAGAAGACTCAGCTGCTCATTTCTCCACAGATGTTGTAAGAAGGAACTGCAAGATGGACACAAGATGCTGGAGTAACTCAGCGGGTCATGCAGCATCTCTGGAGAGAAGGAATGGGTGATGTTTCGGGTCGAGAACCTTCTTCAGACTGACAGACTGAAGAAGGGTCTCGACCCAAAACGTCGCCCACTCCTTCCCTCCAGAGATGCTGCCTCACCTGCTGAGTTACACCAGCATCTTGTGTCGACCTTCGATTTAAACCAGCATCCGCAGTTCTTTCTTACACAAGTAACTGCAAGATGCAGGTTTACCCATCTCTCGATTTAAAAAAAAACAGGTGTCTCTGGTAGTGTCCCTCAGTCTGAAGAAGGGTATTGACCCAAAACTTCACCTATTCCTTTACTCCAGAGATGCTGCCTGACCTGCTGAGTTATTCCAGCATTTTGTGTCTATCTCCACAGATGTTGCCTGATCCACTGTACTCCTACAGCAGGTTTGCCCAAGATTCCAGCATTTGCAGTTCCTTGTGCCTTTTTCTTAAGAGTACGTGGTATTCTTTGTTTTGTTTTTCTTAAATAGAGGCATGGAACGCAGAAGCAAATAAGTTGCATTTGAAGTCTTTGCAAAGCCCTGTCTCGCCAACTTCTGGGTAACTGTGACCAACCTGTCACAAACATTTAGAAAGGATCTTGAGGCCTTGGAGATATGCAAAGGAGAATTACTAAACTGGAGACAAGGATGAAATACTTCAGTTGAGTGGAGAGAGAAGATAACCTGAGGCTGTCAGCTTTGGAGCAAGGAAGAGGCAGAAGATGTGTCTTAGAAGTGGTGTGAATCTTGAAAGTTTTGTAAAAACAAAAACAAAAACAACTTTTCAGAGCCTCAGGGTCTGATAATCAGAGATACAAAATAAGAATGCAGAGAAGATTTATGAGGATGTTGTCGGGCCTCGAGGACCTGAGCCATAGGGAGAGGTTGAACAGGCTAGGACTCTATTCCCTGGAGAACAAGAGGGATGAGGGGTGATCATATAGAGGTATAATATCTCAAGGGAAATAAATGAGGGACTGAGCTATAGGGCAGTCTTGGAAATGTTTCCTTAGATGGCACGAGGTTAAGGGGTGATCTGTAAACTCATGAGGGGAATAGATAGGGAGAATGCACTTTTACTAGAGTATTTTACCCAGAGTAGGGGAATCAAGAACCAGAGGACATGGGTTTGTGGGAGGGGAAAGATTTAATAGGAACCTTAGGGGCAACTTTTTCTCACAGAGTGTGGTGGGTATATGGAACGAGCTGCCTGAGGAGGTCATTGAGGCAGGTACAATAACATTTGAAAGACATTTGGACAGGTAAAAGTTGGAAACGTTTAGTGGGATACGAGTCAAATGTGGGCAGGTGGGACTAGTGTAGATGGGGCACCTTGGTTGATATGGACAAGTTGGGCTGGAGGCTCTCTTTCCGTGGTCTGTGAATCCATAAAATTATATCACGGAATAAATTATCTTTGAAGTGCCTTGCAATAATCAAGAAACCACTGGTCAGGGGATAAAAGAATAACTTTCTTTGGTAAATATGAGAGCACATGACATTGTCGGGTGTGGCGAAATACACTGGCAGATGTGTTGTTTAAGGTAGAGATACGCAGGAGGCACAGTGGCGCAGCGGTAGAGTTGCTGCCTCACAGCACCAAGGGCTTCACAATCGCAATCACAATAATACTTTAATAGCCAAGTATGTTTTGCAACAGACGAGGAATTTCATTTGCCAAGTCAGTCATACAAATAAAAAGCAAAGGACCACACAAACATTTTAATATAAACATCCACCACAGTGACTCCTCCTCATTCCTCATTGTGATGGATGGCGAAAAAAAGTTAAAATCTCTTCCCTTTGCTCTCCTGCGGTCAGGGGCCTCGAGCCCTCCGTTGACGGGACGATCTTGACTCCCGTAGCCGGCGGCGTTTTGGCCCTCCGCATCGAGGCGATCAGCTCCTGCATTGGGGGGGTGTCAGCTCCCCCCGCACCGGCCATCGAACCCCGCGTCGGGGCTGGTCGAACCCTCTGCGACGTTGGTGCTTCCCGACTCGGCCTCTCCCGAGACTGCGAGCTCCCCATGTAGTCGACAGGCCGCGGTTGGAGCGATCCCAGGCAAGTGAACGGCTCCGATGTTAAGTCCATGCCCCACAGTGGGGCCCAAAATCAGTCCGAGGAGGCTCCAGAGATGGTAGGCTGCAGAGCGACCGGAGAATGCTATCCGGAAAACAATCGCATCTCGGCTAAGGTAAGAAACTGAAAAAAAAAAGTTTCCCCCAATCCCCAACCCCTCCCCCCACATAAAACAAGCCAGAGAACATTTACACAAACTTTTAACACAAACTAAACATTTTGAAAAGGCGATAAAACAGACAGATTGTTGGCGGGGCTGCCAATCGCGCGGCGCCCCTGGTGTACAACAGAGTTTGTACATTCTCCCTGTGATCTGCGTGGGATTTCTCCGGATGGTCCTGTTTCCTCCCACACTCCAACGGTGTATAGGTTTGTAGGTTAATTAGCTTCAATAACAATTGTAAATTGTCCCTGGTGTGTGTAGGATAGCGCTAGTGTATGGGGTGATCGCTGGTCAGCGTGGACTCAGTGGGCCGAAGGGCCTGTTTCTGCACTGCATCTCTAAAGTTCTGAAGATATAGTGAAATATGTGAATAGTGAAAGGCCTGGATAGAGTGGATGTGGAGAGGATGTTTCCACTAGTGGGAGAGTGTAGGACCAGAGGCCACTGCCTCAGAGTAAAAGGACATAACTCTAGAAAAGGGCCGAGGTGGAATTTCTTTAGTCAGAGGGTGGTGAATCTGTGGAATTCATTGCCACTGAAGGCTGTGGAGGCCAAGTCAATGGATATTTTTAAGGCAAAGATTGTCAGATTCTTGATTAGTAAGAGTGTCGGGGGTTATGGGGAGAAGGCAGGAGAATGGGGTTGAGAGGGAAGGATAGCAGAGTATACTCGATGGGCCAAATGGCCTAACTCTGTTACAATGACATGAACTTATGATATAAAGTCCCACGTCACACAAAGCACTCGGGGATTGTGTGGAAGGTCTGGTTCCGAACGGTTTGTGTTTGACTTGACGTAATAATATTTTTTTCTCCTTTGCTTTAAATGAGCTTACTGTTGTTGCCGCAGATGAAATGAGCTCTGAGGCAGCCTGCAGCCATTATTCACAAGAAGGGTTGCCTATTTACAGGAATTCTCCACGGAAAACAACTGCAAGATTGGATTTCTCTACCAGTCCAATTACTCCGGGTGCTCTTACAGAAAAAGGGCAGATTGGACACCTCTTCACCCGAGTTGTAGACTGTTTTTTTCACACAAGTCTCCTTGCATCTGTTCGGAGAAGGTTATGGAGACCTGGTCATTGCCTTAACTTACAGAAAATAACAAGAAAACATTGTGCTTCATGGTCTAATACTTTTGTCATAACACAGCTGGGTGAAATCCAACTTCTCCTGGGGCAGATTGAATTCACATTTCACCTCGGTGCTTCCATGCTGACACTCAGAACACTTGTTGCAAGAATATTTTCCAACATCAGTTCTGTTTCAGTTCAGTTTATTGTCACGTGTACCGAGGTATGGTGAAAATGTTTTTGTTGCGTGCTAACCAGTCAGTGGAAAGGCAATACTTGATTACAATCGTGGCCATTCACTGTGTACAGATACATGATAAGGGAATAACGTTTAGTGCAAGGTAAAGTCCAATCAAAGATAGTCCAAGGGTCACCAATGAGGTAGATAGTAGTTCAGGACCACTCTCCGGTTGTGGTAGGATGATTCAGTTGCCTGATAACAGCTGGGAAGAAACTGTCCCTGAATCTGGAGGTGTGCGTTTTCACAATTCTATACCTTTTGCCTGATGGGAGAGGGGAGAAGAGGGAGGGGCCAGGGTGCGACTCGACCTTGATTACTGTTCTCTAGTTGTGGTAGGATGTTTAGTTTAGTTTAGTTTAGTTTAGTTTAGTTCAGTTTAGTTTATTGTCACGTGTACCGAGGTACAGTGAAAAGCTTTTGTTGCGTGCTAACCGGTCAGCAGAAAGACAATACATGATTATCATAGAGCCCGTTACAGTGTATAGATACATGATAAGGGAATCATGTTTGGTGCAAGGTAAAGCCAGTAAAGTCTGATCAAGGATAAGAAGTGTATAGATACATGAACATTGTCTATTTCCTATGATTGCTGATATGAATTTCCAAATCGCGCGTTACTTTGGAAGTGAACTGAATGTGAACAAACTGTTAGCCATTTATTTAAGGTAGACACAATATGCTGGAGTAACTCAGTGGGACTAGCAGCATCTCTGGAGAGAAGGAATGCGTGACATTTCAGGTGAGACCTTCATTCCTTCTCTCCAGAGATGCCGCTTGTCCCGCTGAGTTACTCGAGCATTTGGTGTCTACCTTCAACTTAAACTAGCATCTGCAGTTCTTTCCTGGCCATTTATTTAAGTCCCTTTATAACATTGCATTGATTCATGCGAAAACACCAGATTTAAAAATACAGCTGGGAACCTTATGGATAAACTCTGCTTTTTCCACAACAGTGACATTGTCACTGTTCCAGTTTATGGCTGGCAGGAGAATTCAGAAGAGGGATATCGTTGCCAGCAGCCAATACTCCATCAAGCTCAATTACAAAGCTGAATTACTCACTGAATTATCATAAGATTACACTCCGAGCATAAGTAATGCTGTCAATTGTATCAGAGAGCTATATTTTCACGAGCGGTATTATTTATAATGAGAAAGGGTGAGAGCAATAAGTCTGAAATAAAGTGTCGCTTCTAAGTTGAAACCATTCATTGAAGTGCTCTTCAATTCCACCAAAAGCCACAGCAGAAGAAAAAGAAACACTGTTCCTGTATCCCATAAAAAGGCAGATGTAGCCTTTGGCCGATGAATTTGAGTTTAGCTTCATGTCACGTGTACCGAGGTACAGGGAAAAGCTTTTGTTGCATGCTGACCAGCCAGCGGGAAGATGAGACGCAAAAAAGGGTGCAATGTTAAAAGATGTAAAACAAAGCAAAATGGTGTTAATGTGTAGGAAGGAACAGCCGATGCTGGCTTAAACCGGAAAGCTGGAGTGACTCAGCGGGTCAGGCAGCATCTCTGGAGAAAGGAAATAGGTGAAGTTTCGGGTCGAGACCCTTCTTCAGACTGAGAGTCAGGGGAGAGAGGAACGAGAGATATGGACGGTATTTAGGAGAAACGAATGGAAGATATGCAAAAAGCAACGATAAAAGCAACTTTGAGTCGCTGCCTCAAAAAGGCTGGCAGCATCATCAAGGACCCACACCATCCTGGCCACACACTCATCTCCCCGCTATCTTCAGGTAGAAGGTACAGGAGCCTGAAGACTGCAATGTCCAGGTTCAGAAATAGCTACTTCCCCACAGCCATCAGGCTATTAAACTCAACTGAAACAAATCTCTGAACATTAATAGACCATTATCTGTTTATTTGCACTTTATCTGCTTATTTATTGATGTGTGTATATATTTATATTATGGTATATGGACTCACTGATATGATATGTTCTGTATTTCTGCTTACTATATTCCG
The DNA here is from genome assembly GCA_038087875.1 of Malacoraja senta. Lineage (NCBI taxonomy): Eukaryota > Metazoa > Chordata > Chondrichthyes > Rajiformes > Rajidae > Malacoraja > Malacoraja senta. Next base: position 50,100,712 of record CM075984.1, read on the forward strand.
TTGTGCTGATGCAAAGCAAGAATTTCATTGTCCTATCTGGGACACATGACAATAAACTCTCTTGACTCTTGACTCTAATCAAGGAAGTGTGGAGCACACAATAGACCATTGTTGGCTGTTGAACAGGTGACAACGGGTAAACAGAGGAACTCGACAGGACACGAGTCAAACTAGTGCAACAACTAGGGTGGGGAGGGGATGGAGAGAGAGAAGGGATGCAAGGGTTACTTGATGTTCGAGAAATTAATGTTCGTACCGCTGGGTTGTAAGCTGCCCAAGCGAAATATGAGATGCTGTTCGCCCAAGTTACGTTTGGCCTCACTCTGACAATGGAGGAGGCCCAGGCCGGAAAGGTCAGTGTGAGAGTGGGAAGGGGAGTTAAGAAAAGTTAATACATGATTACATGAGCTATCCGCAGTGTGTAGATACATGATAAAAGGAATAACGTGAGTGCCCATTCTTCGATCTGGTAAAAGTAAATGAAGTAAAGAGCAACTTGTTCAATGCAGGTAAAAGGTTTGAGAACATCTGCATTCACCCTGGGGCTGGTACTCAGATCCCCGATGCCTATTATTTTAATTCTCCATCCGACTCCCACTCTGACCCTTCCCTCGAAGATAGATGTCAAAAAGCTGGAGTGACTCAGCGGAACAGGCAGCATCTCTGGAGAGAAGGAATGGGTGAGGTTTCGGGTCGAGACCCTCCTTCGCACCTTTTCTCTCTGTGGTCTCCCCCACTGTCGATGCTGGAATCTTGGACAAGAAATAAAGTGCTGGAGGGGCCCAGCGGGTCAGGCAGCATCTGTGGAGGGAATGGACACGGGTGACATTTCAGGTCATGATCCTTCTTCAAGACTCTTCAGCAATGAATGAATGAATTGGTTCATTGGCCAAGTATGTACACATACAAGGAATTTGCCTTGGTGCTCCGCTCACAAGTAACAACGTGACATACAGTAACAATTAAGAATGACACACAAAACATTAAACATTAATAATAAAACATTATTGTTTAAACATGTGAATGAAATAAAATACCAGAGCAAAAGGAGGCTACAGACATTTGGTTAATGAGTAGAGCCAAGATAATCAAAGACCGTTCCATCCCGGTTATTCCTTCTCCCTGGTCCTGTCTGGCAGAAGGTACAGAAGCTTCAAGGTGTGCACCACCACCGTAGAAACAGCTTCTTCCCCTCAGTTTAATTTTAGCTTTTGTTTCATTCAGTTATAGCGCGCGGAAACAGGCTCTTCGGCCCACCGAGTACGCGCCAACCAGCGATCACCCCATATACTCGTACTATCCTACACACTTGGGAAAATGTACAATTTTACCAAAGCCAATCAACCTACAAACCTGTACGTCTTTGGACTGTGGGATGAAACCAGAGAAACCCAGAGAATGCTCAAACAGGTCACGGGGAGAACGTACAAACTCCGCGCAGACAGCACCCTTAGTCAAGCTCAAATCTGGGTCTCTGGCGCTCTAAGGCAGCAAATCTACTGGCTTCTGTTATCAGGCTTCTGAATGGTCTTTCCGTAAGATTGGGTACTGCCCAAACTCACCTCTACCCCATTGTGGACATTGGATTTTATCTCTGGAACTGTTGTGCTGCAGTACTGAGAACTATATCTTGCAATGCTCTACCTGTTGTACTTGAGTTTGACTTGGTTGTATGCACGTATAGTATTTCTGGCCTGTTTGGATAGCATGCAAAACAAAGCTTCTCACTGAACCTTGGTATACGTGCCAATAATAAATCTAAAGAAGAAGTCTGAAGAAGGGTCCCGTCCCAAAACGTTGACTATCCATGCAGTCTGATGAAGGGCCCAGACCTGAAACGTCACCTATCCATGTCCTCCAGAGATGCTGCCTGACCCATTGAGTTACTCCAGCACTGAGCTCTATACATAACCCCTTCACAATTTATTTTAAGTGTTTTAGAGCAAGCCTTGATTTACTGATACAGCATCCATCCAATCGAGCTGCAAATATCGTAAATTTTTTGCTTATCTTTCATGCATTTGTTCTATATCTCTTCAAATCCGGCGCCATCTTGGAGGAACGGCTGCTAACCAGCAGCCGTCCGTTAATTTCACTTCTTCTTTAGTTTTTTAGTTAACTATGTTTGTCTGTAGTTGGGGAATTTGACTTTGCTTTTAGGGGGGTAAGGGGGAAACTATTTCTAGGTCCCTACCTGGTCGTTGAGGCAGCTTTTTCTCCGGGCTGCCCCGTTGACCCGTCCTTGCGGCCTACCAGCGGGCATGGAGCGGCGTTTCCTGGCGGGGACTGCCCAGCACCTTCAGCTTCGGTGGCGGCACAGCGCTGGAGCGCTATCGCGGAGCGGAGCGGGCGATACCTTGCCTGGGTCGCCGCGCTTGATCAACGCGCTGGAGCTCCGGTGAGCTGGACCACCGAACTCAACACCTCCGGGCTGCGGGACTGCGGAGCAGCCAGCCGCGGGCGGCGGCGCCAACCCTAACATCGGGAGCTCGGAGCTCCAAATCGGCGTGGCCTTGTTGCCTTCAGGTGCCACGGACTCCGGTAGGAAATCAGCCATTCCAGGTGGCCCAGCCGCTGCGAGGACTCTCCCGACGCCGGGGAAACAACACCCGGTGAGAACGGCCAGGAACATCGGGCCTCCGTAGAGGCAACTGTGGAGGCCTAAATAGGCCTGACTTTGGGTTAACTGGGGTTGGGGACTGGACATTGTGCCTTCCCCCACAGTGGTAATCATTGTGGGGGATGATTTTTGTGTGTAAATGTTAATTGAATGTTTTACTTTATGTCCAAGATGGCTGCGGGAAGGGGGAGTAAACCCTGGCGTGTATTAGCAGCTGCTGCTCCCTCTTGCATACTATGTTTTTGATTTTTGTGTTCGGACTGAATTCTGTTTTTTATTTGTGTACTTGTGATATTCTTACTATTTATTTTTTCTGCTTACATGTTTCTACTGTAAAATTTCCTCCAAGATGGTTGCTGCCTGTCTTGGCCAGGACTCTCTTGTAAAAGAGATTTTTAATCTCAATGAGACTTCTCCTGGTTAAATAAAGGTTAAAATAAAAAATAAATTAAAAAAAATCATTGTCTATATCTCTCGTTTCCCTTTCCCCTGACTCTTGGTCTGAAGAAGGGTCTCGATCCGAAACGTCACCTATTCCTATTTTCCAGAGATGGTGTCTGACCCGCTGAGTTACTCCAGCCTTTTGTTTCTATCTTGGGTTTAAACCAGCATCTGCAGTTCCTTCGTACAAATCTGCAACTTGACTTTGCTGGCAGTGATGCTGAATAAATCGCATTTCAAAGGGCAGATGATAGGCTTTTAACTGCACCTTAAAGTGACAGCTAAAATTTATATTGTCTCATTCGATGATTTCAGAATAAATGGAACTGGAACTGCAGCAGAGAGTTGCATCCACTGCTGTTGTTCCGATAATCAGCGATCTTTGGAATGTCCCTGGGGAAAGCCCGTGTTCTGGGCCCAACAGCATGAAATTGTACAGAAACCATTTCGTGGCAAAACATCAAGAGACGCTTTGAAGTTCGGTTCTATGATTGCAGGCATCTGGAACTTAGAAAAGAATCATCAGACTCAAATTAAAGCAGGAATATAAAGCTGAACATAACTCTACTCATGTTTCCCTGCATCTTCACCCACGTCTTTATCTACATCGTAAAGTGTGGAAACATTCACAGAGTCATACAAACAGCGCGGAAACAGGCCCTTCGGCCCAACGTGCACACACCGTCCAACATGCCCCATCTACGCTAGTCCCACCTGCCTGCGTTTGGCCCACGTTCCTCCAAACCCCGTATGTTTGTCACACTTCTGATCTTACCGTGAAGCCTTCTCCAATCTTCACCGTTTTGTCACGCCCAAATGAACGTGATTGCTTTTTCTTGATTCCTTTCCTCACAGATCTCTGCTGCTCCTTGAAAAATGACTCGTCCCATCAAACACTTCCTGAACTTGACCCCATTTTGAATCGGCTGTAAAAAAAAAATGTACGCCCAAGATTTTGGAAATAATACTAATCCAATCTAAGATCAATTTCCTGAAGCTTTATGTTTTCTCACGCTCCTTCACAACAAACTGCTGTGTTATGCTTTGTATTTTTTTTATATCTTTGGATGCTTCTTTAGGGTCTAGAAATGTCTGGATTAAAGTTGGTAAATTTCTGTAATTACAATTTTAAACCTTCAGTGCTGAAAAAATGGCTGTTTGCTTCATTCTTTAATTTGCATGCATGAGGAGGGATTTGAAAGAGGATTATGATGTTCATTTTGGTCTTTCCTGAGAGTTTATGCTGCATTTCCTTTGTCCTCTAGTTTTCCAGCGTATATTAATGAGATTCTCAGGAAATTGCAACAGATGTGAAAGCTGGCAAAAATGCAAGCCAATACCTGCTCACTTATGCAATTTTTGGTCACTCTACTCTTGATGAAGTGACAGTCTTTGCACAGCGGTTGTTACGATCTGACATTTGGCTGTCAGAAATGGAGGAGTAATACCATTCAGGGATGAATTGCAGAAAGAAATTGTACCCAGTCTTGAAGGGACAAAGAAAAAAACAGTGAGAGTGAAGGATCTATGAAAATGGGAGCAGGCAATAGGACTAATTGGACACCTCCTTCAAAGAACAGTCATAGGCACGATGGGCAGAATGGCCTGCTATGTGACAAAGTTCCCTGCTTCTTAAGTTAGCTTTCAACTAACAATATCATGAGCAGAGACATTAGCACATTTATTAAGTTCTGATGGAAGCTAATTTACAAATACACAGGACTAGATGTTAAAAGTCCAAAGTGCTAAATATCAACTTACTCCCGATGGTGATGGGAGCCTTCTGCACTCACCTATGCTCCTCCGATGTTGAGAAAGGCTAGGTAGACACGTCATTGGGGTTATCAAGTGGGCACCTACTTTCATCGACGTTTCGCTGATTGAACCCACAACGTCTCCAGTAGGCTCAGCGGTGCATTCTGGCGTCCCAGAACCACCCCTCTCTGCATCTGTCTAGTCGGTTATTTGGGAGACCAAATGGGGTCTTTCCTCTTCAGCCAGAGCCACTGGCTACTCTGCCACCCGTGATGTGTCTTTGATGGCCTGGCGTAGGGCTTGTCCGCTGATCCCCAGGTCCTTCATCAGTCTTACGGTTGATGTTGCCATGAATCCTCGACATCCAACTTCTACCGGGCAGATCTTAGCTCTCCAGCCCTTCTGTTCTGCCTCTGCTGCAAGCTCTGTATATCGCAGTTTCTTTCTTTCGAAGGCTTCCTGCACAGCATCCTCCCAAGGGACTGTGAGCTCCACAAAATACACCATGTGCTGAGAGTTCGACCAGATGACAAGATCAGGCCTCAAGTTGGTGATGGCTATCTCTGATGGAATTGTAAGCCGTTGGTCCACATCCACCAGCATCAGCCAATCCCAGGCTGCCTCCAGCTGTCCAAACCTGGTCCTTGGTGGAATTTTCCATTGCCTTTGTTCCCCCCCCCCAAACAAAGGCAATTGTCTTAACTGGGTTGGTTGTTGTGGGCGGCAGGGCATTGTTGGCTGTTCTCCTGCGTTCCAGAGTCGCTGCCAGGCATTTGAGCACTTGATTATGTCTCCAGGTGTACCGTCCTTGGGAGAGGCTTACTTTACACCCAGTGAGGATGTGCCTAAGTGTGGCTGGTGTTGAACACAGGGGGCATGATGGATCTTTGCCCAGCCATTGGTTGAGTTTTTTGGGCTAGGAAGGACATCATAGGTTGCCCGAATGAGGAAACTTATCCTGCTCGCCTCCATCTCCCACATGTCCTTCCAGCTGATCTTCCTCTTTTCCACACTCTTCCATCTCATCCACTGGCCCTGTTTAGCTTGAGACACAGCCTTGGCACGCCTACTCAACTCCTCCTGTCGGCGGACTTCGGCCGCGACCAACTTTCGGCGCTCCAGTGATGACGCCTTGTTCCAGCAAGGTCGCTTTCCGCCAAGCCCCAAGCCACTTCTTCCTTGTTGGATTTGCCCTACCATGTCGCCTTGGTGGAGAGCAGATTTTGCCTGCTGTGTCGCATTCTTAGCCATCCACTTCTTTCCTGTTGCCAGGGTTGGAGCAGCAGCTCGGATGACAGTGTCCCTTGATTCGGCCAGGGTCATCTCTAGTCTGACTTTAGTGCACGAACTCCTCTGTGAGACTAGAGGCAGCTGGAGTACCCCCTGACCGTACAGGCCTACGCTGCTCAGGCACCGAGGAACACCTAACCACTTTCTCACGAAAGAGCTGATTGTTCTTTCGATCTTCTCGACTCTTGTGAGGGTGATGTCATACATGGTTAGTGGCCACATAAGGCGAGGTAATAACCCAAACGGCAGGCACCAGATTTTCAGCTTTCCAGGCAGCATGGATCGGTCGATGTTCGCCAGACATTTGATGACTTCTTGCCTAAACTCGTTAGCCTGATCAGTGTCCTTCAGCTTAGAGTTATACCATCTTCCCAGACTTTTGATTGGCTTCTTTGACACAGTTAGGATAGGTTCTTGATCAATGAAGAACCTTTGATCTGTCAGTTTGCCTTTGATTATAGAAATGCTTCTTGATTGGATGGCTTGAATTTCATTCTGACCCCAATTATGTTCTCTTGAAGCTTTCCTAAAAGGCGTCTGGTGCAAGGTGCTGTTGTTGTGATGATTGTCTTGTCATCCATGTAGGCCCTGATGGGTGGTAGACGGACTCCAGACTTCAGCCGCTCGCCACCCACCACCCACTTGGAGGCCCTTATGATGACTTCCATGGCCATTGTAAAAATCAATGGGGAGATGGTACACCCCGCCATAATGTCAATCTCCATGCAGTGCCATGTGGTCGTGAAGTCAGGCGTGGTGAAACAGAGCTGCAGATCTTGAAAATAAGCCTTGACAAGGCTTGCGATAGTCTCTGGTATCCTGAAGAAGTCAAAGGATGCCCAGAGGAAACTGTGAGGGACAGTTCCAAACGCGTTGGCAAGGTCAAGAAAAATGACATGCAGATCTCTCTTTTCTTTTCTTGCAGTCTGGATTTGGTGCCAAATCATGCTGGTATGTTCGAGACATCCAGAGAACCCTGGGATGCCTGCTTTTTGGACTGTTGTATCCACAAGGTTGTTTCTCTCTAAATAGCTGGTCATCATCTGGGCTATGATGCTGAAGAAGATCTTACCCTCTACATTGAGGAGACTGATAGGGCGGAGTTGGCTGATATCTGTGGATTCCTTCTCTTTCGGAATCAGGATTCCTCCTGCCCTGCGCCATGCTTTGGGTATTACATTAGACTCATAAAGCGTGCAAACAGGCACTTTGGCCCAACTTGTCCACACTGACCAGCATGCCCCATCTACACTAGTCCTATCTTCCTGCGTTTGGCCCATGTCCCTCTAAGCCTGTCCTATCTATGTACCTGTCTAAATGTTTTTTTAAACGTTACGAACGCACCAGCCTCAACTACCTCCTCCGACAGCTCGTTCCAATTACCCACCACCCTTTGTGGGCAAAAAAAATTACCCCTCAGATTCCTATTAAATCTTTCCCCCCTCACCTTAAACCTATGTCCTCTGGTTCTCGATTCCCCTACTCTGGGCAAAAGATTCCGTGCGTTTACCTGATCTATAAACAAAGTCAAGAGTTTCAGGTGACGGGTGATCATAAGGTCATAAGGGATAGGAATAGAATTAGGCGATTCGGCCCATCGAGTCTACTCCGCCATTCAATCATGGCTGATCTGATAAACGGACTTTGCCCCCTGCCAAAGTATCGTGCACCAACCACCAACCTGGACACACTGCAGCAGAGCCACTGTCGTGCCGCTGCCGATCGGAACGCCTGTTGATGTTTAGTAGAGTAGAGTGTTAATTTGTTCATGATATATGTATTTTTACTTCTATTTATTTTTTACTGCACACTGAAATGGACACTGGTTGAGGAACGTTTTTTTGTTTCCTCTGGGTATGCGAATACTCAGGAAATGACAATAAAGATATACAATACAATACAATCTATCTCTCCTTCCTAACCCCATGCTCCTGCCTTCTCCCCAAAATCCCGGACATCCATACTAATCAAGAATCTATCTCTCTCTGCCTTAATAAATCTCCATTGACTTGGCCTCCACAGCCTTCTGTGGCAAAGAATTCCACAGGTTCACCACTAAAGATAAATGATACACTAGAGTGTGGCAACTCTTTGCATAGGCATTCCCAGAGAAGGATCCACTATCATCTGATACCATTGCTCTCCTCTTTTAAGTCTCTTTGCAACCTGTATGTACAGCAGCATTGCACTATATTCTGCACTCTGTATCTTTCCCTTTGCTCTATCTATTATACTTGAGTACTTGTACTTGCTCGTATTCATGGATGGTTTATCCGATGCAAAACAAAGATTGCCACTGTACCTGGGTGCATGTGACTATAATAAATCTAAACATAAACATTTTCACTACATCAAGGCCCATCTAGCCAAGATTGCCCTAGGACCGCTGTGTGTAATCACCATTTACATGTCATGGAGTCATTCAACATGGAAACAGGCCCTTCAGCCCAACTTGCCCACATCGACCATCATGTCCCATCTACACTAGTCCCACCTGCCTGCATTTGGCCCAAATCCCTCCAAACCTGCCCTATCCATGTACCTGGGATCAGAGACATCATTTCTTTCACTGGATTATTCTTACAATTAACTTCAACAACAGAACATTATAAAAATGAGTCACTAACCCAATGTATGGCCATTTTAGTTTTGGTTTAGTTTGGAGATAAATCTTTAGTTTAGAGATAAATGCATGGTACATGCTAATGACAGTAAAAGTTATAAATTTATAGAAATCACGAACAACGCGATCAGAAGTGTTAACCCGATTTTAAGCTTGCTATTTGTAATTTAAAAAAAACATCCAAATAAAGGTGGAATTTCATAAATGTAAGTTGACTTTGGCTAGAAGCAGAAGTTTCTTACCATGCGAGGTTCATAATAAAACTGGTTTCTGATAATGATGTTTGACTTCAGCGCTTATTTGCACATCTAAAGATAATTCAGCTCTGTAAGTTATGTACTGTAAAAAATTTACAGGAATATAACGAGAGCAAATGAGTAGAGAACTTTAATTATTCAGGTTCAATATCTTGCTCATTAATGTTACATGCATAATTAGGGGGATCAGTGAAATAGCTTGCCAGTTAAGCAACAAAAATGAAAGCATGAAAATCGTGGAGGCAGATGAAAGTACTCACGAAATCTCACTTCCTAAATAGCTACTGGTCAAGGTCAATTGAAGATCGGTTCCAATTTTTGTAAAGAGAGCCTACATTTTTATTGTACTTTACATCACTTTTCAGGTTATTTCAAAGTGCTTCATTGATTCAAATGGATTGATTTGAACTGTTCCGTATGGGTGCAATGGTGCATCGGTAGAGTTGCTGCCTTATAGCGCCAGAGACCCGGGTTCGATCCTGAGTGCAGGTGCTGTCTGTAGGGAGTTTGTACGTTCTCCCAAAGACCTGCCTGGGTTTTCTCCGAGATCTTCGGTTTCCTCCCACACTACAGGTTTGTAGATTGATTGGCTTGGAATGAAAATGCAAAATTGTCCCCAATGTGTGTAGGATAGTGTTAGCGTGCGGGGATCGCTGGTCGGTGCGGACTCGGTGGGCCGAAGGGCCTGTTTACGCGCTGTATCTCTAAACTACACTAAACTAAAACATATTTAAAAACATTCAGAAATATCTCAGTTCCATCATGGGTTGGGGAAAATGCAGTCCAGTATCTGGATATTACCCCCATGCGGTTGTGTTGAACAACTCACATTGTACCCATAGCAGAAGCGTCCACGTCGCGGGGCTGGAAACTGGAAGTATCCCGAGCTAATTCTGCTGCCACCATCATCTATTGCAACTAGTGATGGCTCCCACTGATTGTCGCCGGAAGCTTGCGTCCTTTTCAGGACGGACGATGACAGCGATGTCAACACTTGAAACATGGAAGATGGCAAGAGAGAAGAAGCTGTGTGCTATTCCTTACTGTTGATAATTGCTTCCTTTGACTTCAATGGAAGGGAATTGCAAAAGCAGGCTGCAGCGAGCAGCTGTTATTCGCCAGTGTATTTACTTCTAGAAACCATGGATGCTTTTCTCAGCTTTAGATCTAAATGCTCAGACAGAGGCTTTTTAAAGGGAATTTCGGGGTAGCGCAGTGTCGTGATTGGTAGAGTTGCTGCCTTACAGTGCCAGGGACCCTGGCTCAATCTCAACTATGGGTGTTGTCTGTGTGGAGGTTGTATGGTCTCCCTATGACCGCGTGGGTATTTTCTGGGTGCTCTGGTTTCCTTCCACATCCCAAAAGGTCTGTAGGTTAATTGGCTTGTGTAAATTGTTGCTAGTGTGTAGGATAGATCTAGTGTGCGGGGTGGTCGCTGGTCGGCATGGACTCGGTGGGCTGAAGGGCCTGTTTCCACACTGTATCTCTAAACTAAACTGTTCGTTTATCATGATGTTGTTGAGGGAGTTTAGTTTAGAGATACAGCTCGGAAACAGGCCCTTTGGCCCACCGTGTCCGCACCGATCAGCAATCCCCACACGCTAGCACTATCTTCCGCACCCTACGGACAATTTGCATTTACTTTTTTTTTTTTTTTTTTTTAATTTTTATTTATTAGAAGTACATTACATTACAACCACATACATTAATACTCGTCATTTATATCTTCTTACAATTAATGTACTCCCTTTATTTATTTTTTTACACTAGAGAAAGAAAAGATTGAAAGAGAGAAGAAAGTGAAGGAAAAAGTGCAAGTGTAGAAAAGTGTAGAAAATGTAACAACAAAAAAGGACGAAGACCCTATAAGAGCGAAATTAAAAACAAAAAGAAAAAGAGTTAAGAAATAGACCCTAAGAAAAGAAAAGAGAAAGAGAAAAAAAGAGAAACAAATGTTTTTTTTTTTTTGAGCATCACGTAAATAGGACATACCAACTCTTCAACTATCATCCCCCCTTACCCGACCTCAATTTTTTATTTTTTTAAAGTACTTTTGCACCCTATGTTTGTAATAATTCTATAAATGCAGACCACGTCAGGTGGAAGTGATCTGGTTTACCTGCTAGGAGGAGTCTTATCTCTTCAAGGTGTAATGTTTCAAACATATTTGAAATCCACATATTTATAGTTGGTATTGGAGCCTTCTTCCAAAATTTTAGAATTAGCTTTTTTCCAGTTATTAACCCATAATCCATTAATTTCTTTTGAAACACATTTAGTTCTGGATCATCTTCCGTTATTCCGAAGATAATCCATTCTGCTTTGGGTATCAGTCTTGTTTTAAATAACTTTGTAAAGATTTCAAAAATTTCATTCCAAAATTTTTGAATTTTTGTACAGAAGACAAATGAGTGCGCTATAGTTGCTTCTTGGGATTGACATTTATCACAAATAGATGATACGTTTGGGAAAATTTTATGAATTTTAGTTTTCGAATAATATAATTTGCATTTACAACAAACCAATTAACTTACAAACCTGTACATCCTTGGAGTGTGGGAGGAAACTGGAGCACCCAGAGAAAACCCACGCGGTAACTGGGAGGACATACAAACTCCGTTCAGACAGCACCCGTAGTCGGGATTGAACCCGGGTCTCCAACACTGCAAGCTACCACTTGCTACGTGCAAATTGGCCGTTAAATATCCGACATCGTAACATCATGCAGTTCGACGGCCATAATGTGCTTTGAGGCAACTTTCAAGCTGTGAAATGCACTGCAAAACTGTTTCCTTTTGCTGAGCTTGGCATTTTCCCCCCAAACTTGATCAATGGTCCAAGTGCACCATTCGCAGGAATAACCTGGCTGTCGCCAGTTCCCCTGAGCTGCCAGAGTGGACTTTTCAGGCTGTAGACTTTCATTGTAATGGTGCCAAACTCATTAACCTTACTTAGTTAGGTTTTACCCATTCCTTTTCTCCAGTAATGCTGTCTGACCCGTTGAGTTACTCTAGCTATTTGTGTCTGCCTTCGGTTTAAACCAGCATCACATAAGGTCATAAGTGATAGGAGCAGAATTAGGCCATTCGGCCCATCAAGTCAGCTCTGCCACTCAATCATAGCTGATCTATCTCACCATCCTAACCCCATTCCCCTGCCTTCTCCCCATAACCTTTGACATCTATCTCTCTCTGCCTTAATAAATATCCACTGAATTCGCCTCCACAGCCTTCTGTGGTGAAGAATTCCACAGATCCGCCAACCTCTGACTAAAGAAATTCCTCCACATCTCCTTCCTAAAGGAACACCTTTTAATTCTGAGGCTATGACCTCTAGTCCTAGACTCTCTCCCTAGTGGAAACATCCTCTCCGCATCCACTGTATCCAAGCCTTTCACCGCATCTGCAGTTCCTTCCTACACATTTCGCCTGCTCCACTGCGAAACCTCCTCAAGGGATGCCGACTTTGAAGAAGTTCTCCTCCTCTCTCCGACGAGAGTTCTGCTACACCCTCTCTCGCTGCTCCCACTCTGTGAATCCTGCTGCTCACCGGCACTGTTTGAAATACCGTCCATATCTCTCGTTCCCCTCTCCCCTGAGTCTGAAGAAGGGTCTCGGCCTAAAACGGCACCTATTCCTTCCCTCCACAGATGCTGTCTGTTTCGCTGAGTTACTCCAGCATTTTGTGTTGATTAGGTTTTAATCTGCCTGGCAACTCATCCATGAACAGATGGATTTATCAGGTCAAATCCCCTTGGATTGAGGCATCGTGTCACAAGGCTCTTTTAGACTCATTGACGTATACCTTTAACTCAAATAAGTCAAGCCCCTGTCGCACTTTCCCGAGTTACTCACAAATTCTCCTGAGTTTTCCCCTTGCTTCAAACTCGGAGAATGTCCGTGGCGAGCCCGTAGGAGTCCGTAGGAGGCCGTAGGAGTCCGTAGATATTTCGTAGCGGCTCGTAATGTCAGCCCTAGTTACTCGGGGCATCAGGTAAGTCGGGACGTTTTTTTCAGCATGTTGAAAAATGTCCACGAGTAAAAAAAATAGCCCCGTGTACCTACGGCTGGCATCTCCGAGTTTGAATCAAGGGGAAAACTCGGGAGCATTCATGAGTAACTCGGGAAAGTGGGACAGGGTCTTCAGGTTGCTTCTGAGCAACGTGCTGAGAAATCAAGGGTTGCCAATTTTCAATCCGCCTGTAGCTATTTTTATAACAGGCACCTTCAGCTCAACACACACTGACTTCCTGAGTTGTGTGGGGTTGAGGTGAGAACAAAATCACGCTGACGACTACTGAACAACTTGAAGGCAAACAATCAGTTAGGATTTCACTGCCTATTTTGTCAAGGAGGTGGTTGAGGCAGGGACTATCGCAACGTTTAAGAAACATTTAGACAGGTTTATGGATAGGACCGTGTTAGAGGGACATGAGCCAAACGCAGGAAGATGGGACGAGTGGAGATGGGGCATGTTGGTCGGTGTGGGCAAGTTGGGATGAAGAGCCTGTTTCCATGCTGTATCACTCCATGACATTATCAGTAACTCTTTGAAAACCTCTGGTGACTTAAATTACACAAGGGGAAGCTGGTTTGGAAAAACTTGGGGCAATCTTTGAAAAAAATTGGAACAGTGTTTCTCCACCTTCAGGTCCAGTGCCTATACTTCAGAAGTGACCGCATGTGAAATGCACTTTGAAGCTCTCACTAACCATTTCACAATGTTTGCTGCTAAAGGGCATGTTGAAATCCATAGAGGGCCCTGATTACCATTCAGTAGAAGTCCCAAGATTCCAAATGTCTCCAGGTCCCTGGGAAAAACCGGCAACAGCACAAATTCACAGCACGCCATTCCCATTGCAGCTTCCTCAATGTGTGTTCAAATTTATCTCTTGGAAGTCTCAGGATGTTATATGGCGACACAAGGAACTGCAGATGCTGGTTTACAACAAAAAAAGACACAAAGTATCTTTGTGATCTTGGAGTACCTTGGAGTAACTCAGCGGGCCAGGCAGCGTTGGGGGAGTCCAGAACCAGGGGTCACAGATTAAGAATAAGGGGTAGGCCATTTAGGACTGAGATGAGGAAAAACATTTTCACCCAGAGAGTTGTGAATCTGTGGAATTCTCTGCCACAGAAGGCAGTGGAAGCCAATTTTACTTCGGAGTCACAGGGAGATCAGGTTGGTTAATGCGGACCGAGCGGAGGTGTTCGGCGCAACGAATGCCAAGCCTACGCTTGGTCTCACCGATGTAGATCAGCTGACATCAGTGGATGCAATAGATGCTACACTTGTCGCTTTACCTCCCCCCTCGACTCCATTCAAGGACCCAAGCAGTCGTTCCAGGTGCGACAGAGGTTCACCTGCATCTCCTCCAACCTCATCTTTTGCATCCGCTGCTCTAGATGTCAGCTGATCTACATCGGTGAGACCAAGCGTAGGCTTGGCGATCGTTGCGCCGAACTCCTCCACTTGGTCCACATTAACCTACCTGACAATCCCGGTGGCTCAGCACTTCAACTCCCCCTCCCATTCCGTATCCGACCTCTCTGTCCTGGGCCTCCTCCATGGCCAGAGTGAGCACCACCAGAAATTGGAGGAGCAGCACCTTGGGCAGTCTGCATCCCGGTGGCCTGAACATTGAATTCTCCCAATTCCGTTAACCCTTGCTGTCTCCTCCCCTTCCTAGCTCTCCCTCAGCCCTCGGGCTCCTCCTTCTCCTTTTTCCTTTCTTCTCCCTGCCCCCCCCCCCCCCCACCCTCCATCAGTCTGAAGAAGGGTTTCGGCCTGAAACGTGGCCTATTTCCTTCGCTCCATAGATGCTGAGTTTCTCCAGCACTTCGATTTTCCAGCATCTGCAGTTCCTTCTTAAATACTGATTGTGGATGATCAGCCATGATCATATTGAATGGCGGTGCTGGTTGGAAGGGCCGAATGGCCTACTCCTGCACCTATTGTCTATATTTTCTATGTTTCTATCTCTGGAGAACATGGATGGGTGATGGTTTCGGGTCGGGACCCTTCTTATTTGTGAATTGGTTAAATGACGTTTATGGTATTATATCATTGATATGTCATAAAGACAATCTAACAAGGGTAGCAATGTGAATTCACAGGAACTTTATTGCCAAAAAATATAGTTGGTGCGTATTCACAATTTTGAAAGAAATAGGGCTAGGTTCTGAAGAACACAAAACTTCACCTATCAATGTTCTCTAGGGATGCTGCCTGACCCGTTGAGTTACTCCAGCAATTTGTGTACTTGTTTTCAAAATTTAATATATCAAAATGTTATTTATCTTATGATAAATACAATATATATAATATAAGATTATATGCTAAATAACATGATATAAAATGTTATATTACCTTAATAAAATTACATCTCTTGATGCTCCTGAACACATCATCAGTGATGTAACCTAGGGGTCATTGGGTGTTTCGGGTCTTTCAACATCAGACACCCTCGCCCAGGCGACCCAGTCGTGGTTGATCAGACCACGATTTGTGTTCAGGTTGTATTCGCCCCTCCCCATGGACCTCCTCTCCTGATCCAGAGCCATCTCGAGGCTTTCTCCGCTGCCTCTGTGGTGTTCTTGATGGCTCTTCTCCTCGCCACTCCGTTGATGCCCAGTGCGCTCAAGGTTTTGTAGAGCGATTGCCCTGCAAAACCTCTGCAGCCATCCTCGATGGGCATACACCTTGCCTTCTAGCCCTGCTCACGGCAGTCTATGACCAGCTCTTCGTACTTGGTCATCTTCCTCTTGTGGGCCTCCTCCAGACGGTCCTCCCACGGCACTGTTCAGTTCCAACAAGACGATGTTTTTGGTCGCCTCTGAGACCAGGAGGATGTCTGGCCTCAGGGTGGTCGTGGCAATGTGCTGTGGGAGCTACAGCTGTTTCACCAGTTCTACAGAAAGCTGCCAGTCCTGCGCAGTCGCCAGGATTCCTGACGGATTCCTGGCTGGAATCCTGCCGACTGCACAAGACTGGCAGCTTTCTGTAGACCTGGTGAATGTCGCGTAACTTTATAATGTCGCGTAACATTATATATACATGTTATATATAAGGATGGCTTTTAACTTCACCATTGCTCACGTTCCCACTTTGCTTTGTGTCATCAACAAACTTGGAAGTATTAGAGAAACAACGAACTGACGATGCTGGGTTTGTACCAAAGACCGACACAAAGTGCTGGAGTAACTCAGCAGGTGAGGCAGTATCTCTGGAGAAGAAGGATTGGTGACGCTTCGGTTCGAGACCCTTCTTCAGACTGAAAGTAGGCGGTGAGGGGGAGGTGAAGATCGGGAGGAGAGGGAAATAAGAAAAGAGAAAAGAGCCACCAACTCTTCACTTCTTCCCCCACCCTCTACTTTCAGTCTGAAGAAGGGTCTTGACCCAAACATCAGCTATCCATGTTCTCCAGAAACACTGCCTGACCCACAACACTTTGTCAAAATGTTATATCAAAATGTTATTTATCATATGACATATTTTACATATCATATAATATCAGGTTATAGGTTATATAACACTATCCACCAGGTGGCGCCGGCAATGGCTGCCTCGCCAACAGTCTGTCTGTCCCTTCCTTCTTATGTTGTTTGTTTGTTTGTATGTGTTAAATGTATGTTTTTAGTGTTCTTTAGCTTGTTTTATGTGGGGGAGGTGGGGACGGGGGGGAGGTTGTGCCTATGCTGGAGACCGATTTCGAGAGCTCCACCACGGGGCCTGTGGGATTTTAACATCGCAGAGCTCGCGGTCCCTTTGCCAGGGATTGACATCGGAGCTTCACTTTGTGTCGGACTTTAACATCACGGAGCTCGACTTAGAGACCGATTTCCGGGAGCTCCAAGCCACAGGAGCTTCGACTGCCCTGATGCGGGGTCTTCGATCGCCGGTTGCGGATGGTTCGACTGCCCTGACCGCGGGAGAATAAAGAGGAAAAGATTAGACTTGATTGCCTTCCATCACAGTGAGGAACGTGGGGAATCCGCTGTGGTGGATGTTTATATTCACTTTTAAGTAGTTGTGTGTCTTGTTGCTTATATTTAGTATGGCTGTATGGTAATTCGAATTTCACTGTACCTTAATTGGTACATGTGATAATAAACTGACCTTGACCTTGAAGCCTTGAAACTGTTATATAACATATAAATGTTATATACCTGTATATGGACGGCTTTTATCTTCACCATTGCTCACATTCCTACTTCACTTTGTGTCGGCAACAAACTTGGAAATATTGTAGAAACAAAGAACTGCCGATGCTGTTTTATATCAAAGGCAGACACAAAGGGCTGGAGTCACTCAGCGGGTCAGGCAGCATCTCTGGAGAAAAAGGATGGGTGACGTTATAAATGCTCTCTGTGGGAAAGAACTGCGGATGCTGGTTTACACTGAAGATAGACACAAAATGCTGGAGTAACTCAGCGGGGACAGGCAGCATCTCTGGAGAGAAGGAACGTGTGATGTTTCGGGTTGAGATCCTTCTACTAAACTTATTCCTGAAATTATTTCACTCGCTTAGTTTAATATTCAGGCAGGAATCTGCTCCAACATGAAAATACTCGCAATCCCTCTTTAGATAAAGAGCACAGATGTATTATACCTGACCTTTTAGTTGTTTGTACGAATAGACTCAGGATATCCATACAAACTAGAATGTGCCGGATTGCATATCTGATGCCTTTGCCTGGAGTAAGTCCAAACGATAATTGACTGAGCTCTCGTTGGTAAATGCAGCTTTCCATATCTGTATTCATCCCAGGTTGTTCCTGTTGCATGTTGTTCATCGTGAACCTATTGACTAATCCAGCTTCAAACCATAGTCTTTCAGAAACTAACGGTCTCAAGTGCGTAGTTCTTCTCGTAAGGGAAATGTAGAAAAAGAAATTGCTGGCGCATAAATGCAAAAGCAAGATACTGTGGATGGCAAAAATCCAAATCAAACAGAATAAGACTGTGAAAACTCGGCACATCACACAGCTTCTGTGGAGAAAGAAACAGGTCGTTTTTAAGTGTTCTTTTTTTATCAGGGAATTTAATGCTAATACATGCTCTAATATTCCAGGTCGTGGTATATTTACCATTTGTAGATGATTTAGTTTAGTTTAGTGTAGAGACACAGCGTGGAAACAGGCCCTTTGGCCCATCAAGTCCTCACCGACCAGCGATCGCTTGTACATTAGTTCTACCCTACACACCAGCGACAATTTACAAAAGCCAATTAACCTAGAAACCCGCATGTCTTTGAAATGTGGGAAAATACAGCGCAGAAACGGGCCCTTCAGCCCACCTAGTTCCATCCCGACCAGCGATCACTAAGGTCCGTACACTAGCACTATCCTGCACACTGGGACAATTTACAATTTAAACCGATGCCAATTAACCTGTGCATCTTTGGTGTGTGGGAGGAAACCGGAGCACCTAGGGAAAACCCACGTGGTTCACGGGGAAAGCGTGCAAACTCTGTACTGGCAGCGCCGTAGTAGGGATCGAACCCGGGTCTCTGGCGCTGTGAGGCAGCAACTCTACCGCTGTGCCGCCCTGATCGCCACCAATGGCCAGATCTGAAGAAAATAATAACTTCCAAAAGGATATGAATGTTAAAGTGTCTGGACAGTAAGCCTGCAATAATACTAACTGGATTGTCATGGCAAGTTATAACATGGGTGATACCAATGAAACAATTCAGTAAAGTCTATAACTTAGTAATAAAAGATGCCAGGCAAAGCTGTTTTGAATCACCTTATCATTAAAATAACACATTTGGTACGTGTGTGTGTGTATGGTCTGTACCACAACTGTGACTAATTTTGGAGACCAACGTGAACAAGCTGTATTGCATGTGTTATAGCAACTTTCACACAGCACTTGGTAATTGACGATTCAATGTATTATGTCCGGCTATGTGGCAAAATAACATTAAATGGAAGAGTGAACGTAGGGTATGAGGATGGCACGGTGGCGCAGCGGTAGATTTGCTGCCTTACAACGCTGTACAGACCCGAGTTCGATCCTGACTACAGATGCTGTCTGTATGTAGTTTGTACGTTCTCCCCATGACTTGCGTGGGTTTTCTCCAAGGTCTTCGGTTTCCTTCCACACTGCATGGACGTACAGGTTTGTAGGTTAATTGGCTTGGTATAAATGTAAAATTGTCCCTAGTGTGGACAGGACAGTGTTAATGTGCGGGGATCGCTGGTCAGTGCGGACTTGATGGGCCGAACGGCCTGTTTCTGCGCTGTATCTTAAAACTAAACTAAACTAAACTATTGTGTTCAGTTCTGGGCACCATGTTGTAGGAAAGATGTTGTCAAGCTGGAAAGATTTACGAGGATGTTGCCAGGACTTGAGAGCCTGAGCTTTTGAGAGAAGTTGAGCAGGCGAGGACTCTATCCCATGGAACGCAGGAGGTAGAGGGGTGATCTTACAGAGGTGTACCAAATCGTGAGAGGAAAAGATCGGGTAGACGCACAGAGTCTCTTGCCCAGAGTAGCAGAACCAGCTATTCAATGGGGTAACATTTTTGATGAAAATGCCTAGTTTCTTTAGTACTTTGTTGTGAAAAGAGAAGAATTTAAACAAAAGAGTGGAAAGGGAATGTTAGCTCTCAAGTGTTAACATTTGAATTTAAATGTGAAGGGTTATGAATGCCTTAAGGAGACGGTGATCACATTTTAAGCATTCTGGACGGTTATGGGCACCAACATGGGAGCAAATGATTTAGTTGCCCCTGACTTCACGGCTTCAATTCTGAGAACCAAGAGAATAAGAGTATAAATAATGGAAATATTACTTGTTCTGAACATTCCTCTGTTTAGTGTTTCATCTTAAAAATGACAAGTCTGATAAAACACTGCACACTGATGTCAGTTAAGACGTATTGAGCACTAAGTTGGCTGGTGAGTTAAACCGTAACCTTCAAGCTCAAAATGAGGCTGCAGAACTAAGTCGAACTAGAAATCCTGGAGCATTAAATCAAAAAATGTGCATGTAGTCATTTTGAACCTTGTTCCATTAATTGCGGAATGATTATAAAACTCTAGCTTACTGTGTCCTCTCGCTTCACAATTTACGACTCTCTTTTGTACGATACGACACGATATGATACGATACGATAGAACTTTATTTATCCCAGGAGGAAATCGACAGAAGGGGGAGGAGTTGTACAGTTTGATAGCCACAGGGAAGAAGGATCTCCTGGAGTATTGCGTACAGTTTTGGTCTCCAAATCTGAGGAAGGACATTATAGCCATAGAGGGAGTGCAGAGAAGGTTCACCAGACTGATTCCTGGGATGTCAGGACTTTCATATGAAGAAAGACTGGATAGACTTGGCTTATACTCGCTAGAATTTAGGAGATTGAGAGGGGATCTTATAGAAACGTACAAAATTCTTATGGGGTTGGACAGGCTAGATGCAGGAAGATTGTTCCCGATGTTGGGGAAGTCCAGGACAAGGGGTCACAGCTTAAGGATAAGGGGGAAATCCTTTAAGACCGAGATGAGGAAAAACTTTTTCACACAGAGAGTGGTGAATCTCTGGAACTCTCTGCCACAGAGGGTAGTTGACGCCAGTTCATTGGCTATATTTAAGAGGGAGTTAGATGTGGCCCTTGTGGCTAAAGGGATCAGGGGGTATGGAGAGAAGGCAGGTACGGGATACTGAGTTGGATGATCAGCCATGATCATATTGAATGGCGGTGCAGGCTCGAAGGGCCGAATGGCCTACTCCTGCACCTATTTTCTATGTATCTTTGTATCTGTGTGGCGTTCTGTGCTGCATCTTGGTGGAACCAGTCTGTTGCTGAAGGTGCTCCTCGGGTTGACCAGTGTGTCACGGAGGGGGGTGAGCTGTATTGTCCAGGATGCTCCGCGGTTTGAGGCAAAGACCCTATAGGGAGCAAGATAGTCCACTCGACGAAAAAGATGTAGTACGGTCATGGGCAGATTCATGGGTAATTTAAGGCCCCATTTCCGTAACCGGCTTCCGTCTCCGCACCAAAGATCCCATAGGGTAATAGTGCGGAGACGGAAGCCGGTTACGGAAACATTCTCGTAAAAATAAAAGTTATTTGGTAAAAATCTTCTCCTCATTTTCAGAATTTTAATTTATTAACACAAACTGATCCCCCGCAACATTGATTACACCGCGAGTCGGGTCGGGTCGGGTCTGGTTACGGAAATGGATGAAAAAAAGGCCCACGTTCTGCTCCGTTGCGTACTACACGTCAGCCCATTGCATTTAGCAGGAGTGGTCTATCTTGCTCCGCTATAGGATCTTTGGTTTGAGGAGCATCCTCCCCTCCAAGACTACCTCCCATGAATCTAACTCTACCCCCAGGACAGAGACTGCCTTCCTGATGAGTTTGTTAATTCGATCGTGTGTGTTCATCTCTGGCCTTTGTCCAACCATCTGCATATCAACCTCCCCCCAACCTCGCCTGTGTTCACCTATGACCTGAGTTGCTTTGTCCTGTTCACCCACCCCTGCAATCAGTCTGAAGAAGGGTCCTGATCCAAAACGCCACCTGTCCATGATATCCAGGTCTCTGGCGTGCTACCGTTGTATAACTGTGCCATCTTTACACAATACACAGATTTTGAAAGTCATTGTGGTTATTCTGTATTCAAAGGATGAAATCAATAACATTTAATTCATTTCTTATTCTACCAAATTCTTATTCTGGATGGTACTAAGGTAGACTTGTTGCCTTACAGCACTTGCAGCGCCAGAGACCCGGGTTAGATCCCAACTACGGGTGCTGTCTGTACAGAGTTTGTACGTTTACCCCGTGACCCGCGTGGGTTTGCTTCGAGATCTTCGGTTTCCTCCCACTCTCCAAAGACGTACAGGTTTGTAGGTTAATTGACTTGGTGTATACGCACTTGATAACGCACTCATTCGTTTCTTGTACAAAAATTCAAAAATTTTGGAATGAAATTTTTGAAATCTTTACAAAGTTATTTAAAATAAGACTGATACCCAAAGCAGAATGGATTATCTTCGGTATAACGGAAGATGGTCCAGAACTAAATGTGTTTCAAAAGAAACTAATGGACTATGGGTTAATAACTGGAAAAAAGCTAATTCTAAAATTTTGGAAGAAGGCTCCAATACCAACTTTAATATGTGGATTTCAAATATGTTTGAAACATTACACCTAGAAGAGATAAGACTCCTCCTAGCAGGTAAACCAGATAATTTCCACCTGACGTGGTCTGCATTTATAGAATTATTACAAACATAAGGTGCAAAAGTACTTAAAAAAAAAAAATTGAGGTCAGGTAAGGGGGGATGATAGTTGAAGAGTTGGTATGTCCCATTTACGTAATGCTCATAAAAATATTTGTTTCTCTCTTTTTCCTCTTTCTCTCTTTCTTTTTTTCCTAGGGTTTATTTCTTAACTCTTTTTCTTTTGTTTTTAATTTTGCTCTTATAGGGTCTTTGTCCTTTTTTGTTGTCACATTTCCTACACTTCCACTTTTTCCTTCACTTTCTTCTTTCTTTCAATCTTTTACTTTTCTAGTGTAAAAAACAAATGGAGTACATTAATTGTAAGAAGATATAAATGACAAGTACTAATGTATGTGGTTGTAATGTAATGTACTTCTAATAAAATACAAATTAAAAAAAAAAAAAGACTTGGTGTATGTGTAAACAGTCCCTAGTGTGTGTAGAATAGTGTTAATGTGCGGGGATCGCTGGTCGGTGCGGACTCGGTGGGCCGAAGGGCTTGTTTCCATGCTGTATCTCTAGACTAAACTAAAAATACCCGCTGAAGGAAGGCATGGCTCACAGCTGCATTACCTCAGGGTCACTATTGTCAACATTGATCTTCATCCAGGCTGAACTCTGAATACCTTGATGGTTGAGTTTTGCTACAGAAAAATAAATACTCTAGTAAATACAAATGCTCTACCAGCTGCGTGTTTCTATGTTCATAAAGACAAAAGGTTCAAAATAATTTAATCATAATGTTAAAGGGCTCTTTTGTGTCAATAATCCAATGTGATGACTTGTTTTCATAACTGTTACAGATAACTTTGATTGAAGCTTTGCTATTAACATTTCAAAGAAGAAAACCCTTTACAGTTCAAATCATAATGAAACAGAATACTGATTACAGTTAGCAATATTGCCGGTGTATTTTTGATTCCAGTATTGAAGACAAGGATAACGTATCGAATAGTGAAAGGCCTGGATAGAGTGGATGTGGACAGGATGTTTCCACTAGTGGGAGAGTTTAGGAGCAGAGGCCAAAGTCTCAGAATAGAAGGATGTTCCTTTAACATAGAAACATAGAAACATAGAAAATAGGTGCAGGAGGAGGCCATTCGGCCCTTCGAGCCAGCACCGCCATTCATTGTGATCATGGCTGATGGTTCCCTATCAATAACCCGTGCCTGCCTTCTCCCCATATCCCTTGATTCCACTAGCCCCTAGAGCTCTATCTAACTCTCTCTTAAATCCATCCAGTGACATGGCCTCCACTGCCCTCTGTGGCAGGGAATTCCACAAATTCACAACTCTCTGGGTGAAAACATTTTTTCTCACCTCAGTCTTCAATGGCCTCCCCTTTATTCTAAGACTGTGGCCTCTGGTTCTGGACTTGCCCAACATTGGGAACACAGTTTTCCTGCATCTAGCTTGTCCAGTCCTTTTATAATTTTATATGTTTCTATAAGATACCCCTTCATCCTTCTAAACTCCAGTGAATACAAGCCTAGTCTTTTCAATCTATCCTCATATGACAGTCCCGCCAATCCAGGGATCAATCTCGTGAACCTACGCTGCACTGCCTCAATCACAAGGATGTCCTTCCACAAATTAGGAGACCAAAACTGTACACAATACTCCAGATGTCGTCTTACCAGAGCCCTATACAATTAGAAAGGTGATGAGGAGGAATTTCTTTAGTCAGAGGGTGGTGAATCTGAGGAATTAATTGCCACAAAAGGCTGCAGAGGCCAAGTCAATGGATATTTTTATGGTGAAGATTAGTAAGATTAAATGAGAACTTACCAGTTTGAAGTTTGATCTTTATTTTATGAGGAGTTACTTTGGTGATTACGTGAAGAAGACCCGTCAGGGCGCATGCGCGTCAATCTTCAAAGCAGCGGTATGAAATCACAGACAACACCATAATTGAAGTAACATATTAAGATGATCAACATGAGAACTACCATTATGACCTTTTTTCTATGAGAGAGGGTTGGGCGTGGCGGGCACGTAATCACCAACGTAACTCCTCATAAAATAAAGATCAAACTTCAAACTGGTAAGTTCTCGTTTAATCTTACTATTTTATTTCGGAGTCACGTGATTGACTACGTGAAGATTTTAAAGCTCTGTGATTTTTATGCCGCAGATCAAAATCCCGGCTTCTCACTGCATCGATTGACTCTGAGTATCATCAATAATGCTGTAAACATGACATTGCATATCATGCAAAAACAAAACAGTTTTATTTTTGGTCATAAAACAACCAATAAACCCTCTTAATGTAGGGGCAACAAACGAAACAGAATTAAACAGTATTGAAAACAGACTTTAAACAATAGCAACAGCACTCAATATTGAGTTGGCAAACAGCCCTCCATCGGCAATCGGCCGATGGTAGTATTGCTGAAACACAAGTTCATTTTTCCAACCTGCGGCTTTTAATATATGGTCAATGGGAACGTCCATCACCCTGACCGCGGATGTTGCTACTGCACTAGTGGAATGAGATGTAAACACATAAATGTTAATTCCTGCCTGAACCAACTCTTGCTTTAACCACCTTGAGATAGTCTGAACTGCCACTCTTTTATGTTGGCTTCTTGTAACTGACAAATAATCCTGTTTCTTCTTGTCTTAAAGCCCTTGTGGCTTCAATCTAATGTAAGAAACGTGTCCTTACACATAAACATGGAGCTGTAGGATATGCTGAGAACACAATCTTAAATCCTGTCACACCTGGCCTGCTTTGTTTGAGGAGGTCAGAAATATAAAACAGAACATTCTCTGTAGTCACTTCCATTCTCTCGAACTGAAGTTTTTGCAAAGTCTGCACTCTCTGTACTGACACCAATGCCATTAGCATAGCCAATTCAGCAAAGTTATAGACGTGACAGGGACCCAATGACGAAGCATGTTAAGAACAACGCTTACATCGCAGATTACCATATACCTAGGCTTAGGCGTTTTGGAATTAAAGATTCCTTTCATCAACCTAGATATGAGAGGGTGAGAACCTATACTTTGTGTCCGTGTACCTATTACAAGATATGCCGACAAAGCACTTCTAGCTGTATTGATAGCAGTATAGCTAAGACCCTCATCATAATTAAGTGTAGATAAAACTCTAACACATTTTCAATAACTACAGTATCATATTGAATATTCTTTTGAACACAATATTGTTCCCATTTTTTTTCATAAGTCATATACTGCTTTTGAGTATTCTTTCTCCAGGCTGCAGTGAGTATATCCACCGTTTGCCTAGAAAGTCCTCGACCAATGTAAGGCATTCTTAAAAACCTGCAAATTAACAGATCAATACGATCACATAACGGATGAACTTAATGCGTTACTGGATGCTCCAGCAAATTCCTACTGTTTGGAATCAGCAAAAGGAGGTTGGATCGCTATCTGTAACATCAAAGGGAACCATGGTTGAATCGGGCAATTTGGTATCACCAAAACCCCTGAAGCGGCATCCTGCTTGATTTTCTCAATCACCGACCTATGAGGCAGAATGGTGGGAAAATGTACACAAACATATCATCCCAATTTAGTGAAAAAGCATCAATTGCCACTGCTCCTGGATCTGGTGCCCATGAAACATATTTTGGCCTTCCATATAGAAGTACTATGTTCTTGAACACATCCTGGTTCCACATCCACTCTGTATTATGACGGAATTTTCGTGAGCTGCCATCTGGTACTACATTAAGTTTCCCTGGCAGATAGATAGCTCCAATCCAAATATCTCTATCCATACTCCAGGTCCAATTTTATTTGCCAACCTGTCACATGATAACGATTTGATTCCACCCATGTGATTCATATGAGCAACTGCTGTGTTGTCTATTTTGCACTGCACATGCAAACTAGTTTAGTTAGTGCCATAAGCCTTGAGTCCATAAAATACTCTTGGTTAATTCCCCATGTTTGCAGAAGCAATGTCCATCTGTCTCCACAGCTGGATCTTGTATCAGTAGCACCCTACCCAAGTGCTCTGACATCTGTCTGCAAAATCATGGAAGCTTGGTCCAATAACACTTTGGAACTAATAGTGGACACATGCTGAATCCACCATTGTACATCAGCAACAGCCTCTATTGATAGAAGCATAGGTCTATTATAATGACCCCAATGTATCCTCAGTGCTTGTTCCTTTGACCTTTGTAATTGTAGATAATAAAGTGGCCACTATTGAACTGCTGGAAATGCTGCCAGCAATTTCCCCAGCAGACTCGTCACCTGGCAAATTGAAGGCTGTGTGTCAGCAATTAACTTGATACAGCTCTTAATTAGCTCTACCCTTATTTGCCTGGGCAAGGTCACAATCATGTTGATTAAGTCTATTGTGAACCCAACTAGTCAATTTGTGTCACAGGTATTAATTAAGATTTCACTGGATAGCTCATGAAGCCCAATCTTTTTTAAATGTTTTTTACCAACTGCCACTGATGCTTCAGCTGTTTCCTTTGATTGTCCTACAATCAAGATATTATCTAGCTAAGCCATGAGCACATGCTCTTGACTGCTCATCATGCCTAGAACAGGTTTTAACAACTTTGTACTTACTCTAGGAGCTGAAGACAAACCATTAGGCAGTGCATTGTATTGCCATAATTGCCCCATCCAGCTGAATTTTAAATCTTCTATCCTGCAAATGAACAGACACTGAATCCGAATCTTTAAGATTTCCTCAAACGTTTCCATCTTAAAATGTCTATACCGTACAAAAAGGTTTAAGACTATTCAGGTCCAGTATTATTCTGCATCCCCCATCCTTTTTTAGTCTGGGAAAGATATTGGACACAAACTGATGGCTTTGGTAAACTGCGTTAGCAATTACACCTTTATTACATAAGCTTGCAAGTCCCACCTGAACTTCCAATTGTTCAGTGATACTGAAGTCAACTCCTTTATGGAACATGTTTGCATGGGTAAATCAGAATTTGCATTAACCTTTATTGCGATACCCTTCAATAACCTTCAGTATAAACATATCTGAGTAAACATTTAATTGTATCACAATAGATCTGTCTACATGAGAACCAGACCCACTTACGTCCTTACCACCTGGCATTCATCCCCGGCCTCGAGCTGGATATCTCACCTTCCCTGGCGCTGCTACAGCCGAACGCCAACTGCGCTGCATCGTAGCTGGACTCGTCCCTTGCCCGGACCAGTCTCCTCGCTTATAGGGATACTCTTTGGTGGATATGTGGCTGCTTGCTGCTTAATCAAGCCCACCGTCTTGGCCTCCTCCTCCAGCTCCTTCACATGCTTTGCGAAATCCTCGCCAAACAGTAGATTTGCCGGTTGCACTGTGCCAGGCTGGCCGAGTGGAGCATATTTAGGGTTGATGGTTGGTCTAAACGCAGTCTTGCGGAGGCAGTTGCTCTCAAAGTGGGCACTCCACAATAGCGCCACACCTTTTGTTGTTCCATCCACCATCCTGGCAAAGCTCGTTATGCCAGATGCCAGCAACTTTAAAAATATGCTGGAGCTTCACCTCCTCCTGGGCTCTCATTAGTATGCCCATCTTGCCCCAATTCTTCCTGTTCCCAACAGGAACTTTTAACAGGCCACAGTTGATTGGGGCTTCATGCTTCCTTACTGTCTCATCCATTGGCAGCTCCTGTAGCTGATGTGAGACTTGGTAATTTATGCTGGTGGCAAGTTCCTCACCCAGAGGCTCACCAGCGTCCGACGACATGGCAAACCGTGCTGCACACGGTGTCAGCTCTGACAGCTGCCTGCCCTCCCTTTGGAAGTCGTCTTCGGACTCAGGGTCAGAGCGTATCTGCCCTTCTGCACTCACCTCTTGCAAAGAGGGTGCTTGCAAGCAGGCCTCTACTAGGCACTGCCGGCGGAGCCTTCCCGACGGCCTCCCGCCCTCACAATTCCTCCTGGAGTGTGGCTTTGTGAAGCAGGCCTCTCCTAGGCACTGCCGGCGGAGCCGTCCCCACGGCCTCCTGCCTGCACTACTCCTCCTGGAGTGTGGCTTTGTGAAGCAGCCCCTGTATGCGCTGCTCCTTTTGGATAACCGCTGGGGCACGGTAACCTGTCCTGGACGGGACTCTTCTGGCCCAACTCTGCGGAGTCAATGGCCCTGACAGACTTGGCTTATGCCTACCGCCTGACTGGCATTGGCTGTGTACCCGGCTGGGCACTTTGCCAAGTCTGTCGCCGCACCGCTACCGGCTTGCGACTCCCCAGAGGTGACAGGCTGCCTTTCAGAGACTGCGCTCCCGCAGCTCTCTCTCTCCTTGTCCGTAGCACGCCTGCACCTTGATGATTTTTTACTTGTTCCTGCATTGTTGGGAAAAAATACAGCAACAAACTTCTACTTTTTTCTAACTCGTCCAAAGTCTCCCCGACTTTGGTGGAGCTGTAACTACTCACCTGCAGGAGGAGCTCCGTCTTCCTGCTGCCGGGCGCCAATGCGTCAGACGTAATGACGCGCATGCGCCCTGACGGGTCTTCTTCACGTAGTCACTCACGTGACTCCGAAGTAAAATGATAGATTCTAGATCAGTATGGGTACCAGAAGTTATGGGGAGAATGGGGTTGGGAGGGAAAGATTGATCAGTCATAATTGAATGGCAGAGTAGACTTGATGGGCCGAATGGCCTAATTCTCCTCCTACAACTTATGTACTTATGAACAATGAACAAACTGGGGTGGCACAGTGGAACAGCGATAGAGTTTCAGTCTCACAGTGCCAGAGTCTCGGGTCTCATGATTTCAGCCCTTTAAACAAAACCGCTGCTCGCAGTGAAATACTGCCCTGTGGTCGTAAAGTTGGAGGCTGGTTTAATGCCTCCACATTCAGACCGCATCCTCTGGACAATGCTGTGGGTCACTATTGGCAATAAAATAAGGCTGGTTGCTGCTGAAATAAGCCACGTATAATGGGCCTGAAGATTTACCTGCTGTGGAACGTGATTGCAATCATTTCCTGCCGCTTCAGAATTTAGCTCAGGCACGGTGGCGCAGCGGTAAAGCTGCTGCCTCACAGCGCCAGAAACCCGTGTTCGATCGTGCCTACGGGGTGCTGTCTGTGCGGAGTTTGTACGTTCCCGCCGTGACCGCGTGGGTTTTCTCCAGGTGCTCCAGTTTCCAAAGACATGCAGGCTGGTAGGTTAATTGGCTTCTGTAAATTGCCTCCAGTGTGTCGGTATGTGAAACTGGGATAACATGGAACTACTGTACTGGTGATCGTCGATTGGCGCAGAACGGCCTGTTTCCTTGCTGTTTCTCTAAGCTAAACTAAATTAAATAAACTACAAGCACACATTATTCTTATTCAAGATACAGCATATTTTAACATTAACAAATTATCTGTCTTCACTGTCAATAGTAATTCATTTTAACATTCAAAATACAGGTATCGATTCACCAATCCTGTGCTTCCAAGATGGGGCGAATAACTTGTTTAAAAATAGACACAAAGTGCTGGAGTTATTCAGCAGGTCAGGCAGCATCTTTGGAGAGTCAATGGATGATGTTTCAGGCCAGGACCCTTCTTTGGACTCATGTTGTCGTCCTCCCCGTGGTGAGCCCTGTCAACTGACCTCAGTCAGGCGAGCGACAACAAACAGAGACAACGAAAAAAATGTTGCGACACTTGAGGAAACACCACGCGTCAATATGTCGTCACGCCCTTAAGTCTCCTCATTATGTTCTCCAAACCTGTTTTTCAAAATCCAGTGGCATCTGATAGACTTTAGAGATGCAGCGTGAAAACAGACTTTTCAGCCCACCGAGTCCATGCCGACCAGCGATCACCCCATACACTAGCGCTATCCTACAATTTACAATTTTACCGAAGCCAATTAATCTAAAAACCTGCACGTCTTTGGAGTGTGGGAGGAAACCGGACACCTGGAGAAAACCCACGCAGGTCACGGGGAGGACGTACTAACTCCGTACAGACAGCAACAGTAGTCAGGATCGAACCAGGGTCTCTGGCGCTGTGAGGCAGCAACTCTACTGCTGTAGACAGATATTTGCAGCCAGAAGCCTCATTCTGCTTTGGGGTTCATTTCTCTTGGTTCTCTGACTTTTCATGTGTTAACTGTTGGCGTAGCGGTAGAGCTACTGCCTCACAGCGCCAGAGACCCGGGTTCAATCCTGACTACGGGTGCTTGCCTGTACGTAGTTTGTACGTTCTCCCCATGATCGGTTTCCTCCCACACTCCAAAGGCGTACAGGTTTGTAGTCTAATTGGCTTGGTGTAAATGTAAAATCGTCCCTAGTGTGTGTAGGATAGTGTCAGTGTGAGGGGATCACTGGCCGGTGCCGACTCGGTGGGCCGAAGGGCCTGCTTCCGCTCTTTGTCTTCAAACTAAATTAAACTGCCTTGCAATTAATTGCCTGGATCTGACTTCCAAAGCGCAATTATAATTTGAATGCAAATTCTGAATAATGAGCGTAAAATGAGGCATGGCGCACAATGCAGAATTCAACAATGTCATCAAAATGGGGGCATCTGTGTCACGCCATTAGCTGTTTCATAACCGTAATTTGTGCTACTCTTATTGATGGTCACTACAGCAACAGCTTTTAAATTAATGAGGGAAATCAAAATGACAAAGAAATGATCCAAGTTCCAGCATGTCGCACGATTCAGTGCATGTTGCCTCAGTCATATTAATTTGATTCCTCTTGAAGCCAGATAATTGATTTAATTACTGCTTTTCACCCCTTCAACCCAAATACAAAAACACAAGCTGACACCACTTGTTTGAAAGCATTTTATTGGCAAGAAAAGAGATGTTTTAGTCGTGTGTAGTAAGATGCTGCAGATGTTCTATCAATCGGTGGTAACCAGTGCCATCTTCTTCGCTGCTGTGTGCTGGGGCAGCAGGGCGAAGGTCGCGGACGCCAACAGGATTAACAAGCTCATCAGGAAGGCTGGCTCCGTCCTGGGGGTGGAGTTGGATTCACTGGAGATGGTCTTGGAGGGGAGGATGCTCCTCAATCTGCGGAACATCTTGGACAATATAGCTCACCCCCCTCCATGACACACTGGTCAACCTGAGGAGCACCTTCAGGAACAGACTGGTTCCACTAAGATGCAGCACAGAACGCCACAGGAAATCCTTTTACCCTGTGGCTACCAAGCTGTACAACTCCTCCCTCTTCTGTCGTGGGGTAGACCGACTCCCCTCTCCCCTCCCCCCCTCTCCCTCCCCAATCTTTGCACATCTCTAATCCTGGACTTTCCGCTCTTCACTTTAATTAAATGTTTCATGTATCTTGTGTAAGAAAGAACTGCAGATGCTGGTTTAAATCGCAGGCCGATACAAAATGCTGGAGTAACTCAGCGAGTGAGGCAGCATCTCAGGAGAGAAGGAATGGGCGACGTTGTGTTTTTATGACTGTTGGCAGACCAATTTCCCTCCTAGGATGAATAAAATTCATATCATATCGTATCGTATCGTATTGTGTAGGAAGGAACTGCAGTTGTTGGTTTACATGGAAGATTGATACAAAATAACTCAGCAGCATCTCTGGGTGACGTTTCAGGTCAAAAACCTCAGACTGAGAGTCATGGCTCTGTCCCACGGGTTTGCGGTCGTTGGCGGTGAAGCGCGGCGTCGCCGGAAGAGGGGACCGCACGGCAACCACGAGAGCACCGCACGGATGCTGCGCAGGGGGCCAAGTACGGCCGGTTCAACGAGCTTGCGGTTTCGGCTGATGACGTCTTTCGGATCGCGGGGCTGTGGCGGCGGCTGTGCCGCACACGTACCTCACTGGCGGTGGCTGTGGTGGTGGCCGTGCCGCACACGTGCCTCACTAGCGGCGGCTGTGGCGGCGGCCGTGCCGCACACGTGCCTCACAGGCGGCGGCTGTGGCGGCGGCCGTGCCGCACACGTGCCTCACTGGCGGAGGCTGTGGCCGTGCAGGTTCGACTCACGCGCTCGTGCCTCACTGGCGGCGGCTGTGGTGGTGACCGTGCCGCACTCGTGCCTCACTGGCGGCGGCTGTGCAGTAGGAACATATTTTTGGACAGTGTAGGGTTTTTTTTAGCACCGTGCGGTGTTGGGAACAACGCCGCACGGCCCCGGAATTGTGCGTTTGACCGAGCCCGCGGTCTCTGGCGGTCTAGGAGCGGTAGATAGTTCCTGTTTTGCCGCCAATGACCGCAGACTCGTGAGACAGGCCTTTCAGGGGTGAGGGAGACGGAGAGATATGGAAGGGTAAGGTGTGAAAACACAGGTGAAATGGAACAAAAGGCGACCAACATCATCAAAGACCCACACCATCCTGGCCATACACTCATTTCATCGTTGCCATCGGGAAGAAGGTACAGGAGCCTGAAAACTGTAACGACCAGGTTCAGGAACAGCTACTTCCCTGCAACCATCAAGCTCTTAAACACGACAGCAAATAAGCTCTGAACTATTATAACAGACTATTATTATTATTGCACTATATTTATTTATTTATTGAGTATGTGTGCATGTGTATATATACACAGTGAACTTTTTTTTTCTCCCGTTGTGTACTATGTTTACATGTTCTGTTGTCCTGCAGCAAGCAAGAATTAAATTGTCCTATCTGGGACATATGACAATAAAACACTCTTGACTCTTGACTCTTGATCAAGGAAATGTAGATTGGTTCATTGTTAGTTGAGGGGAAGGTGACAATGAGGAATACAATCAGTAATATTTAATCAGAAGGTCAATGAAACTAGTCAGAGAACCAGGATGGGGGAGGGACAGCGAGTTGGGTGTTGTTAATGTGCAGGAAGGAACTGCAGATGCTGGTTTAAACAGAAGATGGTGCAACTCAATGGGTCAGGCAGCATCTCTGGAGAGACGGGATAGGTGACGTTTCGGTTCAAGACTCTTCTTCAGACTGAGAGTCAGGGGAAAGGGAAATGTGAGATATAGACGGTGATATAGAGAGATAGAGAACAAATGAATGAAAGATATGCAGAAAAGTAACAATGATAAAGGAATCATTGTTAGCTGTGGGCTAGGTGAAAATGAGTTACAGACAATGAGACTCAACAAGACGACTTTGAAATTGAAAGTTGAAATTTGAAACTGTGTTGTTAATTGTGTGTTAAAATTTCTGGCAGGTTGATTATATCTAGAGTGTTAAGGAAAAGAACAAGGTGTTCAAAATGAACTATTTTGTCCTCCACATATCTGAAGTGGTTATTAATCACTATCTTTTCTAACTGACAAAATATTTACCTAACCAATTGCAATGTAATTTGTGATACCATTTCTAAAATCTCCAGAAATATGTTAATCCAGAACAGCTAAAACTAACACTGCACCCCTAGCTAAATTGATTATAAATAATTTATATTTCTCATGGAAAAAAAAAAATCTTGAATATTCATATGTAATTAATTATACATGAACATTGAAAATATCCCCTATAATTTGTAGTTTCTCTCATCCACCAAAGAACATTATGTTTTATTTTTAGCACATGGTCACTTGCATTCGGAAATGAAGCCTAAAAAACATGAATATGTAATGATCACCACATTTTGTCTTTTGTCATCTGTTAAGACTTTTGAAAAGGCATATGGATATGCAGGGGAATGGAAAGATGTTGGTTAAGTGGCACAGTGGCGCAATAGTCGAGTTGCTGCCTTAGAGCCGGGACCCTGGTTTGATCCTGACTATGGGTTCTTGTCTGTACGGAGTTTGTATGTTCTCCACGTGACCTGCCTGGATTTTCTCCGGCTGCTCCGGTTTCCTCTCACACCCCAAAGAGATACAGGTTTGTTGGTGAGTTGGCTTCGGTAAAATTGTAAACTGTTCCCAGTGCAGACTCGGTGGGCCAAAGGGCCTGTTTCCGCGCTGTATCTCTAAACTAAAGTAAACTAAACATTAATAAAAAGCAGGAGTAAATTGAGAAATGAGGCAACTGTGTTAATGTTTCAGGTCAAAGAGCATTCTTGCAAACGGCCTGCTTTTCCATTAGTGTTTCAGACTTTGGAGTTTCAGACTTTAGTGTTTCAGACTTTCAGAGGGCGGTGGAGGGCTGTTCTCTGGATACTTTCAAGAGAGAGTTAGATAGAGCTCTTAAAGAAAGTGGAGTCAGGGGATATGGGGAGAAGGCAGGAACGGGTTACTGATTGGGGATGATCAGCCATGATCACATTGAATGGCGGTGATGGCTCGAGGGGGCCGAATAGCCTACTCCTGCACCTATTGTCTGTCCATTGTCTATTTGAAACTCTCAGCTGAAGTTGTGATAAAGAGATAGTTAACTTAAAACATTGCTTGGATTCTTCCATGGAGCGCAGGAGGAAGAGGGTTGATCTTATACAGGTGTATGAAATCATGAGGGTAATAGATTGGGTAGAGTCTCTTGCATAGAGAGGGGGAATTGAGAACCAGAGGACATAGGTTTATGGTGAAGGGGGAAAGATTTAATAGGAATCTGGGGGGGTAACCTTTTCACACAAGGGGTGGTGGGTGTATGGAACGAACTGCCAGCGGAGGTAGTTGAGGCAGGGACTATCCCAACGTTTAAGAAACAGTTAGACAGGTACATGGGTAGGATAGGTTTGGAGGGATATGGCCCAAATGCAGGCAGGTGGAACTAGTGTAGCTGGGACATGTTGGCCAGCATGGGCAAGTTGGGCCAAAGGGCCTGTTTCCAGACTATTGATAATTACTCATTTCTAAGCGTCCCCCCAGTCTAGTTTCAGTAAAAACACTGAATCAAGCACTTGAAACAACATTTCATTTTACCAAAAGCGCGTCACAGATCACACACTGTACCTATCCCACCGCGGGTTCAATCCTCGTGTCTGCCTGTTCAAGCCCTCTAGGCCTCGCTCAGACAGACACTCCGGACGTTCACGCAGTCCCAAGCGTTCTTCCAGAAGATCGACCCTGAGCCTCATGATCATGGACTTTTATATGTCCCGGGACCTCGAGGGGCCGAACCACATTGGGTCTCTCAATAACCCAATCACAGATATCGATTAACCCCATACATAACAGGCATTCCCCATACCCTATGATACAACAGTTCAATACATTGTCTTCAAAACGGACTTTGAGAGGAAGCCAACTTAGAAACATTTACCCTGATTTACAGAAAACCCAGCCAAGGCTCAACACCTCATCCAAACAACACTTGGCAAAGTCAAACTCTGCAACAACTATTTACAAGGTGTATGTCTGGTTTGCAGCCATCCAATCCATTCTATGCATTTTGCACCAAATTGACAGGGTTTGCAGATCTTCCTATTCTTTGCTTGCAAATTGTATCTAAGCTCCAGACACTCTGGCACCTCTCCGCAGCCTGTCCCAGCTCTGCAGAGAGCAATTCCAATTTGACCAAATCTCCCAGCAACCCTGAAACTTAACCCCATTTTGAAGTCCTAGCTGCTCCAATTTAGCCAGGATTAACTTTATCACTATATGACTCTACTAATTTGGGTTCTTTCTCCATAGATGTTGACCGACATGCAAAATATTTCCAGCCTTTGCTGCCTTCTTTCGGATTTACACTAAATGCAAGTTTTTGGTTTTGGGTAAATGGTTTAACGTTTTGTTGGTGGAACAGCAGTCCTGACAAGGATTGAAGCCTGGTATTCTGCACGAAGGCATCTAAATAAAGCCTTAAGTGACAGGCAGCAGATTGATAAATGTCTTTGTTTGTTAATCCTTTGCTGTCTTGATTGTCAGTAAAGTGGTGTGTACAATTGACAAAATGGACCTCAAATGTAAATTGGATTTTCAATTGTCAGTTCCTTAATCCAGGATTTTTGAGGGTCAGAGCGTTTTAGAATTAGGTTCGAAAACTCAACCAGTATTGTGGTGCGAGCAAGGTAATATTTTTTAAATTAATTCAGGATTTCCATATCAATGTTTTTCTTATGAACCATCTAGTTAATAAGAACAACAATGTTGTTGTTTTTTCTCACCACCACTCTTATCAAGACCAGTTAGCAAAATGTAAATGGTACAGTGATTTTTCATATGTCATTTCAACAAAGTAGCTAACAGCTAATTAAATGTGTAGGAGGGAACTGCAGGTGCCGGTTTTAACCGAAGATAGACACAAAAACCTGGAGTAACTCAACGGGACAGGCAGCATCTCTGGAGAGAAAGAATGGGTGATGTTTCAGGTGATGTATCAGGTCAAGACCCTTCTTCACTAGTCTGAAGAAGGGTATCGAAACCGAAACGTCAACCATTCCTTCCCTCCAGAGATGCTCCAGTCCCCGCTGAGTTACTCCAGCTTCTTGTGTCTATTAACAGCTCATTAAAAATGTCTATATTTTTATACTTCTATTGTCGCATGCCATAATTGTCATTGTCAAACCCTTCTGTCGACTCCATTTACACCTCACGCTACCTCGGCAAGGCCAGCAGCATAACCAAGGACGAGTTGCAGCCCGGCCACTCCTTCTTCTTACCTCTCCCATCAGGCAAGAGGTACAGAAGTGTGAAAATGCACACCACCACATTCAGGGACAGTTTCTTCCCGGCTGTTATCAGACAACGGTGGCACATCAGACAACCTGCTGCCTTGCAGCGGCAGAGACCCCCTGTATCTATAAATTAAAGTAAAAAATGAACTACTTCTTCTTGCGTTTGAGGCAGCAGCGGTTATGTAACTCCCTCCAGGCATTGTAGCCAGTTCAATGTGCTGTTGTCGAGGGCCGTGAGGCCTACCCCTCCACCAGAGTGGGGGGCGGAGGACAGCGCAGTCGAAAATGACTCGCTGCGCTGTTAGCAGGCCTGCTCCACACACGCAGGCTGCTGATGAACGCAGCCCCCAGCGAGGCATGCTGGCGGTGAACCGGCCGACACCTGTACGGAGCCGGTTCAGGGCGACCCACTCTTTACGGGGCAGGTCCGAGCCGGGTGGCGCTGTGGTGTTCGGTGCAACAGTGAATGGCGTAGGTCGCGAAGTCTCTTCCCAGCTGGTTCTCCACGCTCCTAGTGTGTTGAAACCGGAGCCACAGAGGGTGGCTGCGTGACGGGAGAAAGGGCGATGAGATGACAGGCGTTGAGGGCTCATGTTGTCGACCTCCCCGTGGTGTGCCCTGTCAACTGACCTCAGTCTGGTGAATGACAACAAATAGCAGAAAAACTAACTGAACCATCCTATCACCCACTAGAGAGCGGTACTGAGCAGCTATCTTACTGGAGGCCCTCAGCCTATATTTAATCGGACTCTCCTGGGCTTTATCTTCCACTGAACATTTAGTTTAGTTTTGTTTAGAGATGCAGCGCGGTAACAGGCCCTTCGGCCCACTGAGTCTGCACCAACCAGCGATCCCCGCACATTAACACTATACTACACACAATTTTTACATTTATACCAAGCCAATTAAACCACAAACCTGTACGTCTTTGGAGTGTGGAAGGAAACCGAAGATCTCAGAGAAAACCCATGCAGTCACGGGGAGAAGGTACAAACTCCTTACAGAGAGCACCTGTAGTCGGGAACGAACCCGGGTCTCCGGCGCTGACAGCGCTGAATGGCAGCAACTCTACCGCTGCGCCACCATTATTGCCTTTATCCTGTCTCTATACGATGTAAATGGCTCAATTGTAATCATGCATTGCCTTTCCGCTGACTGGTTAGCACGCAACAAAGGCAACAATAAACTAAACTAAACTAAACTATGACTCCTTCTGGAATTCATATGCTGTAACAAACTTGCTTCTATCACAATCCACTGCTGTATTCCCCAGTTTACATTTCCAGTTTTCCTGCCTTACTCCCCCAAGGAGTATGGCGTGCAGTTCTGGTCACCCCAATACAGGAAGAATGTGGTGGCTTTGGAGAGGGTGCAGAAGAGGTTTACCAGAACGCTGCCTGGATTAGCTGCAAGGAGAGGTTGCCCAAACTTGGATTTACCCCCCTGCAGTGTGGACGGCATGGTGGCGCCACGGTAGAGTTGCTGCCTTACAGCGTTTGCAGTGCCCGAGACCCGGGTTCGATCCCGACTACGGGTGCTGTCTGTACGTAGTTTGTATGTTCTCCCCGTGGCCTGCATGGGTTTTCTTCGAGATCTTCGGTTTCCTCCCACACTCCAAAGACGTACAGATTTTTAGGTTAATTGGCTTGGTGTCTGTGTAAATTGTCCCTCGTGTGCGTGGGATAGTGTTAGTGTGCGGGCATCGCTGGTCGGCACGGGCTCGGTGGGCCAAACGGCCTGTTTCCGCGTTGTGTCTCTAAAACTAAAACTAAAACTGCAAAACTACGGCCCAGACGGAGCCGCCAGATCCATTTCATAGCCGACCTCCCAGGCCGACTTTGCGGGCCGGTATCACAGCCTCTCAGCGGCCATCATTTTTGTACGATTGGACTCCTGCATTCCATTGTAATGGTAAATGAATATGTTGAAAATCACTTTGCAAATGTTGTTGTGACGTATCCATGCTTTGATCATGTATTAAGTTACTGAATTACAATGCAAAGGAAAACATTGAAAAATGTAAATAGCCAATAGACAATAGACAATAGACAATAGGTGCAGGAGTAGGTCATTCGGCCCTTCGAGCCAGCACCGCCATTCAATGTGATCATGGCTGATCATCCACATTCAGTACCTGCCTTCCCCCCGTATCCCTTGACTCCGCTATTTTTAAGAGCCCTATCTAACTCTCTCTTGAAAGCATCCAGAGAATTGGCCTCCACCGCCCTCTGAGGCAGAGAGTTCCACAGACTCACAACTCAAGTATTTCCTCATCTCCGTTCTAAATGGCTTACCCCTTATTCTAAAACTGTGGCCCCCCAACATCGGGAACATGTTTCCTGCCTCTAGCGTGTCCAAACCCTTAATAATCTTATATGTTTCAATAAGATATCCTCTCATCCTTCTAAATTCCGGAGCATACAAGCCCAGCCGCTCTATTAGCCAACTTGATTTAATTTTTGTAGATGTCAACAATTTTCATGTAGCATTGAATGGCTTTACATGTTATTCTGGCAACATTATTTTTGTTTCATTCATTTGTCAGTTGGAACCCATTGTTGCAAGCTGCACAGTTGTCTATAACTCATTTTCACCCGGCCCACAGCTGACAATGGCCTGTTTCCTTTATCATTATTACTTTTTTGCATATATTGCATTCATTTGTTCTATATCATTATATCACCATCTATATCTCTCGTTTCTCTTTCCCCTGACTCTCTGTCTGAAGAAGAGTCTCGACCCAAAACGTCACCTACCGCTTCTGTCCAGAGATGCTGTCTGACCCACTGAGTTACTCCAGCTTTTTGTTTCTTTCTTGGGTTTAAACCAGCATCTGCAGTTCCTTCCTACACCTGATTATTACTCACACTGATGACAAAATAACTGAGCATTTTTAAGCACTTTACATTTGTTTTCAAAATAAATGAGTAGAACTTGCATCTAATTATTATTGCAGCAAACAGACTGTGATGTGAATCATTGGCCATTTCCCTCATCCTTGGGCTAACTATCAGCATTGAGAGGATCAAGGACCATGGTACATTGAACACAAAACACAAACAGGCTTTAACTGAGTGCTGTCCAGTCAGCAGAAAGACTATACATGGTTACAATCGAGCCGTTCAAAGGAGTTTCATTTATTACATGTAATACCAAGTGGATTACACTAACATTACAGAACATGTATTGTTAAGACTATATTTTGAATCAATTATGCAAATTGGGTGGCACGGTGGCACAGAGGTAGAGCTGCTGCCTTGTGGAGCCAGAGACCCTGTTTGATCCTGATTACGTGTGCTTGTCTGTACGGAATTTGTACGTTCTCCCATTACCCGCGTGGGCTTTCTCCGAGATCTTCGGTTTTCCCCCACAATCCAAAGGCGTACAGGTATGTAGGTTAATTGGCTTGGTATCAATGTAAAATTGTCCCCAGTGTGTGTAGGATAGTGTTAATGTGCGGGGATCGCTGGTTGGCACGGACTCGCTGGGACGAAGGGCCTGTTTCCGCGCTGTATCTCTAAATTAAACCAATCTTTCTAAAGGTATATTCCAAAAATAATAACTAAAAAGCTAAACATTACAGAACCTGCATTGTTACGACTATATTTTGAAGCAATTATACAAATCTTGGGGAGGTGGGGGGGGGGGGGGGGGGGTGGGGGGGAGTACCACTACAAGATTACAGTCTTATACAAGAAAACAAGCATTTTGTGCACTGTCT
The DNA here is from genome assembly GCA_038087875.1 of Malacoraja senta. Lineage (NCBI taxonomy): Eukaryota > Metazoa > Chordata > Chondrichthyes > Rajiformes > Rajidae > Malacoraja > Malacoraja senta. The sequence goes on from CM075984.1 coordinate 50,141,077, forward strand.
TCAGGCATTGAGAATGGAATTGCGACTTGTACTGTGTATTCCTGCATCATTTTAATCAGGTTCCAATTCGATTTCATCAGTAGGAATGAATTCAAGTTCAAGTGAGTTTATTGTCATGTATCCTGATAGGACAATGACATTCTATAATTTCTATAGATCTATACACATATAAATATAGTATATAGTATATATAGTATATAAATATATCTTCTATCTATATTTAAAACTCTGTGTGTGTGTGTTTCTGCCTGTGTGTGTTTCTGCCTGTCTTGTGGGTGCCAGCCTTCCTTTGATTCGTTGCTACGCCAACACCACACGCAGAAACGCCGAGATTGTTTCCATTTCGGTAGAGATTTCACTTTTCATTTCAAGCATCCACTCCTGATTAAATTTCGTCATGTTTATGTACACATTTTAAATAAAATCCTTCTCCCCCCCCCCCCCCACTAACTCATTTGGTCTCCTCCTGCTGGCCATCCACCATAATGGCTGCTGCCGACCGGCTCTGCTCCAAAAAGGCCACCATTTTTTTTCCTTCACTAGCGATTTTCGCCCCGGGGTCTGAAGCACGTATCCACTCCTGATTAAATTTTGTCGTGCTTATGTACACATTTTTAATAAAATCCTTCTCCTCACCCCCCCCCCCCCCCCCACACTCACTCATTTTGTCTCCTCCTGCGGGCCAGCCACCATAACGCTGCTGCCGCCCGGCGCCATTTTTTTTCTTTAGCTGAAGCACGTTCGGGAACCAGACCCCGGGGTCTTAAGCACGTTCGGGGTCCAGACCCAACGGGTCTGCTCTTGGTCTAGTAGTATATAAATATATATAGTATATTAATATATAGTATATAAATATATACACACATGAATCAATATACTGATGAAGTGCAAAT
>CM075984.1:50142169-50277704 GCA_038087875.1 Malacoraja senta
TGCAGTGAGTATATCCACCGTTTGCCTAGAAAGTCCTCGACCAATGTAAGGCATTCTTAAAAACCTGCAAATTAACAGATCAATACGATCACATAACGGATGAACTTAACGCATTACTGGATGCTCCAGCAAATTCCTACTGTTTGGAATCAGCAAAAGGAGGTTGGATCGCTATCTGTAACATCAAAGGGAACCATGGTTGAATCGGGCAATTTGGTATCACCAAAACCCCTGAAGCGGCATCCTGCTTGATTTTCTCAATCACCGACCTATGAGGCAGAATGGTGGGAAAATGTACACAAACATATCATCCCAATTTAGTGAAAAAGCATCAATTGCCACTGCTCCTGGATCTGGTGCCCATGAAACATATTTTGGCCTTCCATATAGAAGTACTATGTTCTTGAACACATCCTGGTTCCACATCCACTCTGTATTATGACGGAATTTTCGTGAGCTGCCATCTGGTACTACATTAAGTTTCCCTGGCAGATAGATAGCTCCAATCCAAATATCTCTATCCATACTCCAGGTCCAATTTTATTTGCCAACCTGTCACATGATAACGATTTGATTCCACCCATGTGATTCATATGAGCAACTGCTGTGTTGTCTATTTTGCACTGCACATGCAAACTAGTTTAGTTAGTGCCATAAGCCTTGAGTCCATAAAATACTCTTGGTTAATTCCCCATGTTTGCAGAAGCAATGTCCATCTGTCTCCACAGCTGGATCTTGTATCAGTAGCACCCTACCCAAGTGCTCTGACATCTGTCTGCAAAATCATGGAAGCTTGGTCCAATAACACTTTGGAACTAATAGTGGACACATGCTGAATCCACCATTGTACATCAGCAACAGCCTCTATTGATAGAAGCATAGGTCTATTATAATGACCCCAATGTATCCTCAGTGCTTGTTCCTTTGACCTTTGTAATTGTAGATAATAAAGTGGCCACTATTGAACTGCTGGAAATGCTGCCAGCAATTTCCCCAGCAGACTCGTCACCTGGCAAATTGAAGGCTGTGTGTCAGCAATTAACTTGATACAGCTCTTAATTAGCTCTACCCTTATTTGCCTGGGCAAGGTCACAATCATGTTGATTAAGTCTATTGTGAACCCAACTAGTCAATTTGTGTCACAGGTATTAATTAAGATTTCACTGGATAGCTCATGAAGCCCAATCTTTTTTAAATGTTTTTTACCAACTGCCACTGATGCTTCAGCTGTTTCCTTTGATTGTCCTACAATCAAGATATTATCTAGCTAAGCCATGAGCACATGCTCTTGACTGCTCATCATGCCTAGAACAGGTTTTAACAACTTTGTACTTACTCTAGGAGCTGAAGACAAACCATTAGGCAGTGCATTGTATTGCCATAATTGCCCCATCCAGCTGAATTTTAAATCTTCTATCCTGCAAATGAACAGACACTGAATCCGAATCTTTAAGATTTCCTCAAACGTTTCCATCTTAAAATGTCTATACCGTACAAAAAGGTTTAAGACTATTCAGGTCCAGTATTATTCTGCATCCCCCATCCTTTTTTAGTCTGGGAAAGATATTGGACACAAACTGATGGCTTTGGTAAACTGCGTTAGCAATTACACCTTTATTACATAAGCTTGCAAGTCCCACCTGAACTTCCAATTGTTCAGTGATACTGAAGTCAACTCCTTTATGGAACATGTTTGCATGGGTAAATCAGAATTTGCATTAACCTTTATTGCGATACCCTTCAATAACCTTCAGTATAAACATATCTGAGTAAACATTTAATTGTATCACAATAGATCTGTCTACATGAGAACCAGACCCACTTACGTCCTTACCACCTGGCATTCATCCCCGGCCTCGAGCTGGATATCTCACCTTCCCTGGCGCTGCTACAGCCGAACGCCAACTGCGCTGCATCGTAGCTGGACTCGTCCCTTGCCCGGACCAGTCTCCTCGCTTATAGGGATACTCTTTGGTGGATATGTGGCTGCTTGCTGCTTAATCAAGCCCACCGTCTTGGCCTCCTCCTCCAGCTCCTTCACATGCTTTGCGAAATCCTCGCCAAACAGTAGATTTGCCGGTTGCACTGTGCCAGGCTGGCCGAGTGGAGCATATTTAGGGTTGATGGTTGGTCTAAACGCAGTCTTGCGGAGGCAGTTGCTCTCAAAGTGGGCACTCCACAATAGCGCCACACCTTTTGTTGTTCCATCCACCATCCTGGCAAAGCTCGTTATGCCAGATGCCAGCAACTTTAAAAATATGCTGGAGCTTCACCTCCTCCTGGGCTCTCATTAGTATGCCCATCTTGCCCCAATTCTTCCTGTTCCCAACAGGAACTTTTAACAGGCCACAGTTGATTGGGGCTTCATGCTTCCTTACTGTCTCATCCATTGGCAGCTCCTGTAGCTGATGTGAGACTTGGTAATTTATGCTGGTGGCAAGTTCCTCACCCAGAGGCTCACCAGCGTCCGACGACATGGCAAACCGTGCTGCACACGGTGTCAGCTCTGACAGCTGCCTGCCCTCCCTTTGGAAGTCGTCTTCGGACTCAGGGTCAGAGCGTATCTGCCCTTCTGCACTCACCTCTTGCAAAGAGGGTGCTTGCAAGCAGGCCTCTACTAGGCACTGCCGGCGGAGCCTTCCCGACGGCCTCCCGCCCTCACAATTCCTCCTGGAGTGTGGCTTTGTGAAGCAGGCCTCTCCTAGGCACTGCCGGCGGAGCCGTCCCCACGGCCTCCTGCCTGCACTACTCCTCCTGGAGTGTGGCTTTGTGAAGCAGCCCCTGTATGCGCTGCTCCTTTTGGATAACCGCTGGGGCACGGTAACCTGTCCTGGACGGGACTCTTCTGGCCCAACTCTGCGGAGTCAATGGCCCTGACAGACTTGGCTTATGCCTACCGCCTGACTGGCATTGGCTGTGTACCCGGCTGGGCACTTTGCCAAGTCTGTCGCCGCACCGCTACCGGCTTGCGACTCCCCAGAGGTGACAGGCTGCCTTTCAGAGACTGCGCTCCCGCAGCTCTCTCTCTCCTTGTCCGTAGCACGCCTGCACCTTGATGATTTTTTACTTGTTCCTGCATTGTTGGGAAAAAATACAGCAACAAACTTCTACTTTTTTCTAACTCGTCCAAAGTCTCCCCGACTTTGGTGGAGCTGTAACTACTCACCTGCAGGAGGAGCTCCGTCTTCCTGCTGCCGGGCGCCAATGCGTCAGACGTAATGACGCGCATGCGCCCTGACGGGTCTTCTTCACGTAGTCACTCACGTGACTCCGAAGTAAAATGATAGATTCTAGATCAGTATGGGTACCAGAAGTTATGGGGAGAATGGGGTTGGGAGGGAAAGATTGATCAGTCATAATTGAATGGCAGAGTAGACTTGATGGGCCGAATGGCCTAATTCTCCTCCTACAACTTATGTACTTATGAACAATGAACAAACTGGGGTGGCACAGTGGAACAGCGATAGAGTTTCAGTCTCACAGTGCCAGAGTCTCGGGTCTCATGATTTCAGCCCTTTAAACAAAACCGCTGCTCGCAGTGAAATACTGCCCTGTGGTCGTAAAGTTGGAGGCTGGTTTAATGCCTCCACATTCAGACCGCATCCTCTGGACAATGCTGTGGGTCACTATTGGCAATAAAATAAGGCTGGTTGCTGCTGAAATAAGCCACGTATAATGGGCCTGAAGATTTACCTGCTGTGGAACGTGATTGCAATCATTTCCTGCCGCTTCAGAATTTAGCTCAGGCACGGTGGCGCAGCGGTAAAGCTGCTGCCTCACAGCGCCAGAAACCCGTGTTCGATCGTGCCTACGGGGTGCTGTCTGTGCGGAGTTTGTACGTTCCCGCCGTGACCGCGTGGGTTTTCTCCAGGTGCTCCAGTTTCCAAAGACATGCAGGCTGGTAGGTTAATTGGCTTCTGTAAATTGCCTCCAGTGTGTCGGTATGTGAAACTGGGATAACATGGAACTACTGTACTGGTGATCGTCGATTGGCGCAGAACGGCCTGTTTCCTTGCTGTTTCTCTAAGCTAAACTAAATTAAATAAACTACAAGCACACATTATTCTTATTCAAGATACAGCATATTTTAACATTAACAAATTATCTGTCTTCACTGTCAATAGTAATTCATTTTAACATTCAAAATACAGGTATCGATTCACCAATCCTGTGCTTCCAAGATGGGGCGAATAACTTGTTTAAAAATAGACACAAAGTGCTGGAGTTATTCAGCAGGTCAGGCAGCATCTTTGGAGAGTCAATGGATGATGTTTCAGGCCAGGACCCTTCTTTGGACTCATGTTGTCGTCCTCCCCGTGGTGAGCCCTGTCAACTGACCTCAGTCAGGCGAGCGACAACAAACAGAGACAACGAAAAAAATGTTGCGACACTTGAGGAAACACCACGCGTCAATATGTCGTCACGCCCTTAAGTCTCCTCATTATGTTCTCCAAACCTGTTTTTCAAAATCCAGTGGCATCTGATAGACTTTAGAGATGCAGCGTGAAAACAGACTTTTCAGCCCACCGAGTCCATGCCGACCAGCGATCACCCCATACACTAGCGCTATCCTACAATTTACAATTTTACCGAAGCCAATTAATCTAAAAACCTGCACGTCTTTGGAGTGTGGGAGGAAACCGGACACCTGGAGAAAACCCACGCAGGTCACGGGGAGGACGTACTAACTCCGTACAGACAGCAACAGTAGTCAGGATCGAACCAGGGTCTCTGGCGCTGTGAGGCAGCAACTCTACTGCTGTAGACAGATATTTGCAGCCAGAAGCCTCATTCTGCTTTGGGGTTCATTTCTCTTGGTTCTCTGACTTTTCATGTGTTAACTGTTGGCGTAGCGGTAGAGCTACTGCCTCACAGCGCCAGAGACCCGGGTTCAATCCTGACTACGGGTGCTTGCCTGTACGTAGTTTGTACGTTCTCCCCATGATCGGTTTCCTCCCACACTCCAAAGGCGTACAGGTTTGTAGTCTAATTGGCTTGGTGTAAATGTAAAATCGTCCCTAGTGTGTGTAGGATAGTGTCAGTGTGAGGGGATCACTGGCCGGTGCCGACTCGGTGGGCCGAAGGGCCTGCTTCCGCTCTTTGTCTTCAAACTAAATTAAACTGCCTTGCAATTAATTGCCTGGATCTGACTTCCAAAGCGCAATTATAATTTGAATGCAAATTCTGAATAATGAGCGTAAAATGAGGCATGGCGCACAATGCAGAATTCAACAATGTCATCAAAATGGGGGCATCTGTGTCACGCCATTAGCTGTTTCATAACCGTAATTTGTGCTACTCTTATTGATGGTCACTACAGCAACAGCTTTTAAATTAATGAGGGAAATCAAAATGACAAAGAAATGATCCAAGTTCCAGCATGTCGCACGATTCAGTGCATGTTGCCTCAGTCATATTAATTTGATTCCTCTTGAAGCCAGATAATTGATTTAATTACTGCTTTTCACCCCTTCAACCCAAATACAAAAACACAAGCTGACACCACTTGTTTGAAAGCATTTTATTGGCAAGAAAAGAGATGTTTTAGTCGTGTGTAGTAAGATGCTGCAGATGTTCTATCAATCGGTGGTAACCAGTGCCATCTTCTTCGCTGCTGTGTGCTGGGGCAGCAGGGCGAAGGTCGCGGACGCCAACAGGATTAACAAGCTCATCAGGAAGGCTGGCTCCGTCCTGGGGGTGGAGTTGGATTCACTGGAGATGGTCTTGGAGGGGAGGATGCTCCTCAATCTGCGGAACATCTTGGACAATATAGCTCACCCCCCTCCATGACACACTGGTCAACCTGAGGAGCACCTTCAGGAACAGACTGGTTCCACTAAGATGCAGCACAGAACGCCACAGGAAATCCTTTTACCCTGTGGCTACCAAGCTGTACAACTCCTCCCTCTTCTGTCGTGGGGTAGACCGACTCCCCTCTCCCCTCCCCCCCTCTCCCTCCCCAATCTTTGCACATCTCTAATCCTGGACTTTCCGCTCTTCACTTTAATTAAATGTTTCATGTATCTTGTGTAAGAAAGAACTGCAGATGCTGGTTTAAATCGCAGGCCGATACAAAATGCTGGAGTAACTCAGCGAGTGAGGCAGCATCTCAGGAGAGAAGGAATGGGCGACGTTGTGTTTTTATGACTGTTGGCAGACCAATTTCCCTCCTAGGATGAATAAAATTCATATCATATCGTATCGTATCGTATTGTGTAGGAAGGAACTGCAGTTGTTGGTTTACATGGAAGATTGATACAAAATAACTCAGCAGCATCTCTGGGTGACGTTTCAGGTCAAAAACCTCAGACTGAGAGTCATGGCTCTGTCCCACGGGTTTGCGGTCGTTGGCGGTGAAGCGCGGCGTCGCCGGAAGAGGGGACCGCACGGCAACCACGAGAGCACCGCACGGATGCTGCGCAGGGGGCCAAGTACGGCCGGTTCAACGAGCTTGCGGTTTCGGCTGATGACGTCTTTCGGATCGCGGGGCTGTGGCGGCGGCTGTGCCGCACACGTACCTCACTGGCGGTGGCTGTGGTGGTGGCCGTGCCGCACACGTGCCTCACTAGCGGCGGCTGTGGCGGCGGCCGTGCCGCACACGTGCCTCACAGGCGGCGGCTGTGGCGGCGGCCGTGCCGCACACGTGCCTCACTGGCGGAGGCTGTGGCCGTGCAGGTTCGACTCACGCGCTCGTGCCTCACTGGCGGCGGCTGTGGTGGTGACCGTGCCGCACTCGTGCCTCACTGGCGGCGGCTGTGCAGTAGGAACATATTTTTGGACAGTGTAGGGTTTTTTTTAGCACCGTGCGGTGTTGGGAACAACGCCGCACGGCCCCGGAATTGTGCGTTTGACCGAGCCCGCGGTCTCTGGCGGTCTAGGAGCGGTAGATAGTTCCTGTTTTGCCGCCAATGACCGCAGACTCGTGAGACAGGCCTTTCAGGGGTGAGGGAGACGGAGAGATATGGAAGGGTAAGGTGTGAAAACACAGGTGAAATGGAACAAAAGGCGACCAACATCATCAAAGACCCACACCATCCTGGCCATACACTCATTTCATCGTTGCCATCGGGAAGAAGGTACAGGAGCCTGAAAACTGTAACGACCAGGTTCAGGAACAGCTACTTCCCTGCAACCATCAAGCTCTTAAACACGACAGCAAATAAGCTCTGAACTATTATAACAGACTATTATTATTATTGCACTATATTTATTTATTTATTGAGTATGTGTGCATGTGTATATATACACAGTGAACTTTTTTTTTCTCCCGTTGTGTACTATGTTTACATGTTCTGTTGTCCTGCAGCAAGCAAGAATTAAATTGTCCTATCTGGGACATATGACAATAAAACACTCTTGACTCTTGACTCTTGATCAAGGAAATGTAGATTGGTTCATTGTTAGTTGAGGGGAAGGTGACAATGAGGAATACAATCAGTAATATTTAATCAGAAGGTCAATGAAACTAGTCAGAGAACCAGGATGGGGGAGGGACAGCGAGTTGGGTGTTGTTAATGTGCAGGAAGGAACTGCAGATGCTGGTTTAAACAGAAGATGGTGCAACTCAATGGGTCAGGCAGCATCTCTGGAGAGACGGGATAGGTGACGTTTCGGTTCAAGACTCTTCTTCAGACTGAGAGTCAGGGGAAATGGAAATGTGAGATATAGACGGTGATATAGAGAGATAGAGAACAAATGAATGAAAGATATGCAGAAAAGTAACAATGATAAAGGAATCATTGTTAGCTGTGGGCTAGGTGAAAATGAGTTACAGACAATGAGACTCAACAAGACGACTTTGAAATTGAAAGTTGAAATTTGAAACTGTGTTGTTAATTGTGTGTTAAAATTTCTGGCAGGTTGATTATATCTAGAGTGTTAAGGAAAAGAACAAGGTGTTCAAAATGAACTATTTTGTCCTCCACATATCTGAAGTGGTTATTAATCACTATCTTTTCTAACTGACAAAATATTTACCTAACCAATTGCAATGTAATTTGTGATACCATTTCTAAAATCTCCAGAAATATGTTAATCCAGAACAGCTAAAACTAACACTGCACCCCTAGCTAAATTGATTATAAATAATTTATATTTCTCATGGAAAAAAAAAAATCTTGAATATTCATATGTAATTAATTATACATGAACATTGAAAATATCCCCTATAATTTGTAGTTTCTCTCATCCACCAAAGAACATTATGTTTTATTTTTAGCACATGGTCACTTGCATTCGGAAATGAAGCCTAAAAAACATGAATATGTAATGATCACCACATTTTGTCTTTTGTCATCTGTTAAGACTTTTGAAAAGGCATATGGATATGCAGGGGAATGGAAAGATGTTGGTTAAGTGGCACAGTGGCGCAATAGTCGAGTTGCTGCCTTAGAGCCGGGACCCTGGTTTGATCCTGACTATGGGTTCTTGTCTGTACGGAGTTTGTATGTTCTCCACGTGACCTGCCTGGATTTTCTCCGGCTGCTCCGGTTTCCTCTCACACCCCAAAGAGATACAGGTTTGTTGGTGAGTTGGCTTCGGTAAAATTGTAAACTGTTCCCAGTGCAGACTCGGTGGGCCAAAGGGCCTGTTTCCGCGCTGTATCTCTAAACTAAAGTAAACTAAACATTAATAAAAAGCAGGAGTAAATTGAGAAATGAGGCAACTGTGTTAATGTTTCAGGTCAAAGAGCATTCTTGCAAACGGCCTGCTTTTCCATTAGTGTTTCAGACTTTGGTGTTTCAGACTTTAGTGTTTCAGACTTTCAGAGGGCGGTGGAGGGCTGTTCTCTGGATACTTTCAAAAGAGAGTTAGATAGAGCTCTTAAAGAAAGTGGAGTCAGGGGATATGGGGAGAAGGCAGGAACGGGTTACTGATTGGGGATGATCAGCCATGATCACATTGAATGGCGGTGATGGCTCGAGGGGGCCGAATAGCCTACTCCTGCACCTATTGTCTGTCTATTGTCTATTAGAAACTCTCAGCTGAAGTTGTGATAAAGAGATAGTTAACTTAAAACATTGCTTGGATTCTTCCATGGAGCGCAGGAGGAAGAGGGTTGATCTTATACAGGTGTATGAAATCATGAGGGTAATAGATTTGGTAGAGTCTCTTGCATAGAGAGGGGGAATTGAGAACCAGAGGACATAGGTTTATGGTGAAGGGGGAAAGATTTAATAGGAATCTGGGGGGGTAATCTTTTCACACAAGGGGTGGTGGGTGTATGGAACGAGCTGCCAGCGGAGGTAGTTGAGGCAGGGACTATCCCAACGTTTAAGAAACAGTTAGACAGGTACATGGGTAGGATAGGTTTGGAGGGATATGGCCCAAATGCAGGCAGGTGGGACTAGTGTAGCTGGGACATGTTGGCCAGCATGGGCAAGTTGGGCCGAAGGGCCTGTTTCCAGACTATTGATAATTGCTCGTTTCTAAGCGTCCCCCCAGTCTAGTTTCAGTAAAAACACTGAATCAAGCACTTGAAACAACATTTCATTTTTCCAAAAGCGCGTCACAGATCACACACTGTACCTATCCCACCGCGGGTTCAATCCTCGTGTCTGCCTGTTCAAGCCATCTAGGCCTCGCTCAGACAGACACTCCGGACGTTCACGCAGTCCCAAGCGTTCTTCCAGAAGATCGACCCTGAGCCTCATGATCATGGACTTTTATATGTCCCGGGAACTCGAGGGGCCGAACCACATAGGGGTGGTCTCTCAATAACCCAATCACAGATATCGATTAACCCCATACATAACAGGCATTCCCCATACCCAATAATACAACAGTTCAATACATTGTCTTCAAAACGGACTTTGAGAGGAAGCCAACTTAGAAACATTTACCCTGATTTACAGAAAACCCAGACAAGGCTCAACACCTCATCCAAACAACACTTGGCAAAGTCAAACTCTGCAACAACTATTTACAAGGTGTATGTCTGGTTTGCAGCCATCCAATCCATTCTATGCATTTTGCACCAAATTGACAGGGTTTGCAGATATTCCTATTCTTTGCTTGCAAATTGTATCTAAGCTCCAGACACTCTGGCACTGCAGCCTGTCCCAGCTCTGCAGAGAGCAATTCCAATTTGACCAAATCTCCCAGCAACCCTGAAACTTAACCCCATTTTGAAGCCCTAGCTGCTCCAATTTAGCCAGGATTAACTTTATCACTATATGACTCTACTAATTTGGGTTCTTTCTCCATAGATGTTGACCGACATGCAAAATATTTCCAGCCTTTGCTGCCTTCTTTCGGATTTACACTAAATGCAAGTTTTTGGTTTTGGGTAAATGGTTTAACGTTTTGTTGGTGGAACAGCAGTCCTGACAAGGATTGAAGCCTGGTATTCTGCACGAAGGCATCTAAATAAAGCCTTAAGTGACAGGCAGCAGATTGATAAATGTCTTTGTTTGTTAATCCTTTGCTGTCTTGATTGTCAGTAAAGTGGTGTGTACAATTGACAAAATGGACCTCAAATGTAAATTGGATTTTCAATTGTCAGTTCCTTAATCCAGGATTTTTGAGGGTCAGAGCGTTTTAGAATTAGGTTCGAAAACTCAACCAGTATTGTGGTGCGAGCAAGGTAATATTTTTTAAATTAATTCAGGATTTCCATATCAATGTTTTTCTTATGAACCATCTAGTTAATAAGAACAACAATGTTGTTGTTTTTTCTCACCACCACTCTTATCAAGACCAGTTAGCAAAATGTAAATGGTACAGTGATTTTTCATATGTCATTTCAACAAAGTAGCTAACAGCTAATTTTACTTCGGAGTCACGTGAGTGACTTCGTGAAGAACCCGCTCAGTGCGCAGGCGCGGCATTACGCCAGCAGTGCAACAGCGGCGGCAGCTGGAGGAAGGCGCTCCGGCTGCATTTTGAAACGGACCGTTGGGTGAGTATATTCAACTAAGTCTAACAGAGAAAGAGAGTGTGGGTGTTCTTACCAAATAAGTACACTCACCAGAAGACTCTCCAACAGAACTGCCCCTGCTCAACTCCACCAGAGGAGCGTTTAATCTCAGGGGGGCAGCAACAGGCGGCAGGACCGCTCATAGAGCGCTCCGCTATCCCCGACACCGAGCCGAGCCCAGTCCCGCTAATGCCTGCACAGCGGACAGGGAGCAAAGCCATGAGAGCAACCGGCCGGTAATGTCTAATTTGTCAGATGGGGACATGTCTCCACCTACACGGAGGAGAGACAGCCGCCAGAGCTTATAACAGCTCTTGGAGCAGATGCTCCAGCGAGCTACGCAGAAGGAGCGTTCTCGCAGGAGGTAGGTCAGGCACCTCCTCCACAGTGTCTTGGGCACTGCCCTCTGCTCCCTCATTACTGGAGGCTAGCATTGGTGACCAGGGTTGGGCTGGTCTGGAAAGGGGCTGGCGGAAGAATTCGGCAGTATGCAAGGGGTGCAGGAGCAGGAAGAGCTGCTGGGTGTGGTGGACCGCTATGTAGCAACCCCACGTGCTGGAAGACCGCTGGAACCAAACATGGCGGCCAGCATCAATCATCTGTCAAATAAGCCCTTGCAGGAGAAGGTACTTCTTGAGGTGCTTGAATTTTATACAGCACCAGACAACTGTGAGGCCCTCAGAGTGAAGACTGTGAACAGCCAGATCTGGGGTCACGTGGGGTCAAACATGTGTAACCATGAAATCAAGCTACAGCGGATCCTAAGGCTCCGGACGTCGGCCATTACAGCCTTTGCTCGTTCTGTGCAAAGTACGGAGATGGATACTTGCCAGCAGGATGTGCTGGCACTGATGTGCAATACACAATCTCCGGCGGGGAAACATAAGACCTGCCCTCAATCCCAAAGTTGCTGGGTTGTGCAGAGCCCCAGCTGCAGAGACGGATGCTCTGTTATTTGGGAAAGACCTCAACAAAAAACTGAGGAACATGGAGGAAGCAGCGACATCTTTCGGCCTCATGAGGGCAGGCCCTGGGACGAGCAAACCAAGAGCTACAATACCCAAGCGGCAGCACCCCATGGCATCCACCAGTCGACGTCCTCAATATGGGACTGGTGAAAGCTCAGGGACCGCATTTTATCCCCAAAAGATCTTTTTTAGATCAGGGCCCACAGCGGACCCCATGGAAAATGCGCCACCCCCCAACATCGCCAGCACGTCAGACAAGCAAAACCTACAAAAACATCAGGAAACAAAAGAAACACCACTGAACATGGAGGTAGGTGGGTCTGGTTCCTCCCAGCATATAGAGAATAAGGGTGCTTTACTAACAGAGGGGAGCTTACACTGGTTTAAAGAAGCATGGGTTACTGTCACGTGTGATAAGTATATACTCAACAGCATTAGTGGAGAGGTCATCCAAAAGACCAAACATGAACCTTTGGAATTTGTATCAAATAAAACCAAAAAAGATGGTGGATGTCGCATCATCATTGCCTTAACATCACTAAATAAGTTTGTTGAGTATATACATTTCAAAATGGAGACAGTTGTTACTGCCAAACAACTGATTTCCAAAGGATACTTCATGGCAAGCATTGATCTGAAAGATGCTTACTATCTAATACCCATACACAAGGATCATTGCAGATACCTACAATTTATCTGGTTGGGGCAGCTGAGGCAGTACAACGCATTGCCCAATGGGCTAACCTCAGCCCCAAGATTATTCATCAAAATATTGAAAATAGCCATGGCAAGACTAAGAAACATATTGTCATGGCATACCTGGATGATATTCAGATAGTAGGGAAAACTATGGAATTGGCTGTGGCAGCAGTATCAGCTACAAAATAGCTCCTCGAAACTCTGGGGTTCATCCTACATCCAGATAAATCTAAGTTGAAGCCATCCACTATTATGGACTACCTGGGCTTCACAATTAACTCAGTCCATATGACTGTTACCTTGCCAAAAGGAAAATAAAAATAAAAAATAAAAATAAAAATGGTTGCATTAGCACAATCATGCAACTATTTAATGGTCAACAAAGGACCAACTATTCGACAAGTCCCAAGAGTGATTGGGAAAATGGTAGCAGCATTTCCAGCTACACAATGCGGACCTTTGCACTATCAAAATTTACAAACAGCAAAGGTACAGGCACTAAAACGACATACAGGTCACGATGTTCGTGTCATGTAATTACCCACTGAAGCAATATCAGCTACAGTGGTGGGCAGAAAATGTTTGGCATAGTTTCAGCTCTATCATCATCACTAACCTTACTTTAGTTCTTCAAACAGATGCCAGTGCTCAAGGCTGGGGAGCAACTTACTCCATATCCAGCACAGGTGGTAGATGGACTAACCTAGAGTCATCATTACTACTGACACTGGGCATTAACTATCTAGAGATGTTGGGCGCCTTTTATGGGTTAAAAGCATATGTAGCTAATATGCAGCACTTGCATGTTCGGTTACAGATTGATAATACTACGGTGGTGGCTTATATTAACCATATGGGCGGCATAAAATCATTATCATGCGACAAATTGGTCAATGTGATTTGGCTATGGTGTGTCGAAAGACATATTTGGCTATCAGCTACTTATCTACCAGGTAAGCTAAACACAGTGGCAGACACCAGGTCACGCAAATTCAATGATAACATCGAATGGATGTTCAACCCTAAAGTATTTGCTAAAGTTATTAAGCAGTATGGAACGCCAGATATCGATGTATTTGCATCAAGACGAAATCACCAGTTACCTATATATGTCGCTTGGGAACCAGACCCAGAGGCAGCAGCGATACATGCCATCACGCTGGATTGGGGAAATGTCTTCTTCTATGCTTTCCCTCCCTTCTGCCTCATCAGTCGGGTACTTCGCAAAATACAGATGGACTCTGCTTCTGGAATTTTGATGGTGCCCGACTGGCCTACACAGCCATGGTTCCCGGTTCTACATGACATGGTGGTTGAGTCACCAATGGTCTTTCCCAGTGATCCAGGATTATTAACTCACCCAGTATCAGGCATAAGCCACCCATGCCATGAGAAAATTAAACTCCTGGGTTGCAGGCTTTGAATAGATCTTACCTGGAACAGGGATTGTCCGAACGAACCATCACCACCATGTCGGCATCCCTTTGAACATCCACCAAGAGGCAGTACTGAATCAGCATAAGAAAATGGGAGAAGTACTGCCAGGAAACAGGGACAACGTATGCAACAGCCACAGCCACCAACGTACTGGAATTCCTGGCCCATCTACACCATGATGAAGGGATCAGTTACAGTGCCATCAACACAGCGCGAAGTGCTCTTTCTGCTTATCTCAAACCAGCAGGACAACAGGCAATGGGATCCCATCCACTGGTGGTAAAACTGATGAAGGGCATTTATTATCATAAATGCCCTTCATCAGTTTTACCACCAGTGGTTGGGATCCATTGCCTGTTGTCCTGCATACCTCAGGTATGGCCATCCAGCCAGAACCCCAGCCCGAGCAATCACTAAGAGCCTCATGTTTGATGGCACTTGTATCCGCTCAGAGGGTCCAGTCACTACACAAGTTGAGGCTGGACAACATGGTGACCACCCCAGATCAGATCACATTCATCATACAGGGTCTGGTGAAGCAAAGCAGGCCAGGAACAGCTAATCCACTGGTGGTATTCCGGGCCTACCCACAAAAGCCACGGTTGTGTGTCGTGACCCATCTACAACATTACATAGACACAACCCACAATATAAGAGGGAGTGAAAAAGCCTTATGGGTCAGCCACAAGTAACCTCATGGCCGGGTAACGAGCCAAACCATTTCAAGATGGCTCAAACAGGTACTGAAGGCTGCCGGAATAGATACTAATACATTTAAATCTCATTCCACTAGGGCAGCATCTACATCAACGGCTGACAGAATGGACGTACCGGTTGACCATATTCTGAATACAGCAGGATGGTCGAGGGAAACGACATTCAGAACTTTTATAATAAGCCGTTGATGAAACCTGATTTATTTGCAGAGAAAATATTACAAGCTGCAAATATTTAAGTTAAGCCCGGGGAAGCACTTTAATTTTGTTATTGTTAATAAATACCTTTTTTGTTTCTTGAGAAACAGATTCATTGGGTGATTACGATAACACTTCCTCCCTCAAGAACTTTCGGCAGTGAGTGAAATAAAACTGTTACACGGTTTGAAATCACAGAGCTTTGAAATCTTCACGAAGTCACTCACGTGACTCCGAAGTAAAATAGTAAGATTAAACGAGAACTTACCAGTTTGAAGTTTGATCTGTATTTTATGAGGAGTTACGATGAGGGATTACGTGCCCTCCGCTCCCACCCTCATTATATGGATCAAACTAATAAATTGATGTCTCCTTTTCTTTACTATGTTTACTTCAAATACCTGTGTCTATCTGTGATTCCACACCGCTGCTTGGAAGTATGCCGCGCCTGCGCACTGAGCGGGTTCTTCACGTAATCCCTCATCGTAACTCCTCATAAAATACAGATCAAACTTCAAACTGGTAAGTTCTCGTTTAATCTTACTATTAAATGTGTAGGAGGGAACTGCAGGTGCCGGTTTTAACCGAAGATAGACACAAAAACCTGGAGTAACTCAACGGGACAGGCAGCATCTCTGGAGAGAAAGAATGGGTGATGTTTCAGGTGATGTATCAGGTCAAGACCCTTCTTCACTAGTCTGAAGAAGGGTATCGAAACCGAAACGTCAACCATTCCTTCCCTCCAGAGATGCTCCAGTCCCCGCTGAGTTACTCCAGCTTCTTGTGTCTATTAACAGCTCATTAAAAATGTCTATATTTTTATACTTCTATTGTCGCATGCCATAATTGTCATTGTCAAACCCTTCTGTCGACTCCATTTACACCTCACGCTACCTCGGCAAGGCCAGCAGCATAACCAAGGACGAGTTGCAGCCCGGCCACTCCTTCTTCTTACCTCTCCCATCAGGCAAGAGGTACAAATGTGTGAAAATGCACACCACCACATTCAGGGACAGTTTCTTCCCGGCTGTTATCAGACAACGGTGGCATATCAGACAACCTGCTGCCTTGCAGCGGCAGAGACCCCCTGTATCTATAAATTAAAGTAAAAAATGAACTACTTCTTCTTGCGTTTGAGGCAGCAGCGGTTATGTAACTCCCTCCAGGCATTGTAGCCAGTTCAATGTGCTGTTGTCGAGGGCCGTGAGGCCTACCCCTCCACCAGAGTGGGGGGCGGAGGACAGCGCAGTCGAAAATGACTCGCTGCGCTGTTAGCAGGCCTGCTCCACACACGCAGGCTGCTGATGAACGCAGCCCCCAGCGAGGCATGCTGGCGGTGAACCGGCCGACACCTGTACGGAGCCGGTTCAGGGCGACCCACTCTTTACGGGGCAGGTCCGAGCCGGGTGGCGCTGTGGTGTTCGGTGCAACAGTGAATGGCGTAGGTCGCGAAGTCTCTTCCCAGCTGGTTCTCCACGCTCCTAGTGTGTTGAAACCGGAGCCACAGAGGGTGGCTGCGTGACGGGAGAAAGGGCGATGAGATGACAGGCGTTGAGGGCTCATGTTGTCGACCTCCCCGTGGTGTGCCCTGTCAACTGACCTCAGTCTGGTGAATGACAACAAATAGCAGAAAAACTAACTGAACCATCCTATCACCCACTAGAGAGCGGTACTGAGCAGCTATCTTACTGGAGGCCCTCAGCCTATATTTAATCGGACTCTCCTGGGCTTTATCTTCCACTGAACATTTAGTTTAGTTTTGTTTAGAGATGCAGCGCGGTAACAGGCCCTTCGGCCCACTGAGTCTGCACCAACCAGCGATCCCCGCACATTAACACTATCCTACACACAATTTTTACATTTATACCAAGCCAATTAAACCACAAACCTGTACGTCTTTGGAGTGTGGAAGGAAACCGAAGATCTCAGAGAAAACCCATGCAGTCACGGGGAGAAGGTACAAACTCCTTACAGAGAGCACCTGTAGTCGGGAACGAACCCGGGTCTCCGGCGCTGACAGCGCTGAATGGCAGCAACTCTACCGCTGCGCCACCATTATTGCCATTATCCTGTCTCTATACGATGTAAATGGCTCAATTGTAATCATGCATTGTCTTTCCGCTGACTGGTTAGCATGCAACAAAGGCAACAATAAACTAAACTAAACTAAACTATGACTCCTTCTGGAATTCATATGCTGTAACAAACTTGCTTCTATCACAATCCACTGCTGTATTCCCCAGTTTACATTTCCAGTTTTCCTGCCTTACTCCCCCAAGGAGTATGGCGTGCAGTTCTGGTCACCCCAATACAGGAAGAATGTGGTGGCTTTGGAGAGGGTGCAGAAGAGGTTTACCAGAACGCTGCCTGGATTAGCTGCAAGGAGAGGTTGCCCAAACTTGGATTTACCCCCCTGCAGTGTGGACGGCATGGTGGCGCCACGGTAGAGTTGCTGCCTTACAGCGTTTGCAGTGCCCGAGACCCGGGTTCGATCCCGACTACGGGTGCTGTCTGTACGTAGTTTGTATGTTCTCCCCGTGGCCTGCATGGGTTTTCTTCGAGATCTTCGGTTTCCTCCCACACTCCAAAGACGTACAGATTTTTAGGTTAATTGGCTTGGTGTCTGTGTAAATTGTCCCTCGTGTGCGTGGGATAGTGTTAGTGTGCGGGCATCGCTGGTCGGCACGGGCTCGGTGGGCCAAACGGCCTGTTTCCGCGTTGTGTCTCTAAAACTAAAACTAAAACTGCAAAACTACGGCCCAGACGGAGCCGCCAGATCCATTTCATAGCCGACCTCCCAGGCCGACTTTGCGGGCCGGTATCACAGCCTCTCAGCGGCCATCATTTTTGTACGATTGGACTCCTGCATTCCATTGTAATGGTAAATGAATATGTTGAAAATCACTTTGCAAATGTTGTTGTGACGTATCCATGCTTTGATCATGTATTAAGTTACTGAATTACAATGCAAAGGAAAACATTGAAAAATGTAAATAGCCAATAGACAATAGACAATAGACAATAGGTGCAGGAGTAGGTCATTCGGCCCTTCGAGCCAGCACCGCCATTCAATGTGATCATGGCTGATCATCCACATTCAGTACCTGCCTTCCCCCCGTATCCCTTGACTCCGCTATTTTTAAGAGCCCTATCTAACTCTCTCTTGAAAGCATCCAGAGAATTGGCCTCCACCGCCCTCTGAGGCAGAGAGTTCCACAGACTCACAACTCAAGTATTTCCTCATCTCCGTTCTAAATGGCTTACCCCTTATTCTAAAACTGTGGCCCCCCAACATCGGGAACATGTTTCCTGCCTCTAGCGTGTCCAAACCCTTAATAATCTTATATGTTTCAATAAGATATCCTCTCATCCTTCTAAATTCCGGAGCATACAAGCCCAGCCGCTCTATTAGCCAACTTGATTTAATTTTTGTAGATGTCAACAATTTTCATGTAGCATTGAATGGCTTTACATGTTATTCTGGCAACATTATTTTTGTTTCATTCATTTGTCAGTTGGAACCCATTGTTGCAAGCTGCACAGTTGTCTATAACTCATTTTCACCCGGCCCACAGCTGACAATGGCCTGTTTCCTTTATCATTATTACTTTTTTGCATATATTGCATTCATTTGTTCTATATCATTATATCACCATCTATATCTCTCGTTTCTCTTTCCCCTGACTCTCTGTCTGAAGAAGAGTCTCGACCCAAAACGTCACCTACCGCTTCTGTCCAGAGATGCTGTCTGACCCACTGAGTTACTCCAGCTTTTTGTTTCTTTCTTGGGTTTAAACCAGCATCTGCAGTTCCTTCCTACACCTGATTATTACTCACACTGATGACAAAATAACTGAGCATTTTTAAGCACTTTACATTTGTTTTCAAAAATAAATGAGTAGAACTTGCATCTAATTATTATTGCAGCAAACAGACTGTGATGTGAATCATTGGCCATTTCCCTCATCCTTGGGCTAACTATCAGCATTGAGAGGATCAAGGACCATGGTACATTGAACACAAAACACAAACAGGCTTTAACTGAGTGCTGTCCAGTCAGCAGAAAGACTATACATGGTTACAATCGAGCCGTTCAAAGGAGTTTCATTTATTACATGTAATACCAAGTGGATTACACTAACATTACAGAACATGTATTGTTAAGACTATATTTTGAATCAATTATGCAAATTGGGTGGCACGGTGGCACAGAGGTAGAGCTGCTGCCTTGTGGAGCCAGAGACCCTGGTTTGATCCTGATTACGTGTGCTTGTCTGTACGGAATTTGTACGTTCTCCCCATTACCCGCGTGGGCTTTCTCCGAGATCTTCGGTTTTCCCCCACAATCCAAAGGCGTACAGGTATGTAGGTTAATTGGCTTGGTATCAAATGTAAAATTGTCCCCAGTGTGTGTAGGATAGTGTTAATGTGCGGGGATCGCTGGTTGGCACGGACTCGCTGGGACGAAGGGCCTGTTTCCGCGCTGTATCTCTAAATTAAACCAATCTTTCTAAAGGTATATTCCAAAAATAATAACTAAAAAGCTAAACATTACAGAACCTGCATTGTTACGACTATATTTTGAAGCAATTATACAAATCTTGGGGAGTACCACTACAAGATTACAGTCTTATACAAGAAAACAAGCATTTTGTGCACTGTCTTCAGGCATTGAGAATGGAATTGCGACTTGTACTGTGTATTCCTGCATCATTTTAATCAGGTTCCAATTCGATTTCATCAGTAGGAATGAATTCAAGTTCAAGTGAGTTTATTGTCATGTATCCCTGATAGGACAATGACATTCTATAATTTCTATAGATCTATACACATATAAATATAGTATATAGTATATATAGTATATAAATATATCTTCTATCTATATTTAAAACTCTGTGTGTGTGTGTTTCTGCCTGTGTGTGTTTCTGCCTGTCTTGTGGGTGCCAGCCTTCCTTTGATTCGTTGCTACGCCAACACCACACGCAGAAACGCCGAGATTGTTTCCATTTCGGTAGAGATTTCACTTTTCATTTCAAGCATCCACTCCTGATTAAATTTCGTCATGTTTATGTACACATTTAAAATAAAATCCTTCTCCCCCCCCCCCCCCACTAACTCATTTGGTCTCCTCCTGCTGGCCATCCACCATAATGGCTGCTGCCGACCGGCTCTGCTCCAAAAAGGCCACCATTTTTTTTCCTTCACTAGCGATTTTCGCCCCGGGGTCTGAAGCACGTATCCACTCCTGATTAAATTTTGTCGTGCTTATGTACACATTTTTAATAAAATCCTTCTCCTCACCCCCCCCCCCCCCCCCCACACTCACTCATTTTGTCTCCTCCTGCGGGCCAGCCACCATAACGGCTGCTGCCGCCCGGCGCCATTTTTTTTCTTTAGCTGAAGCACGTTCGGGAACCAGACCCCGGGGTCTTAAGCACGTTCGGGGTCCAGACCCAACGGGTCTGCTCTTGGTCTAGTAGTATATAAATATATATAGTATATAATATATAGTATATAAATATATACACACATGAATCAATATACTGATGAAGTGCAAATAACAGTTCATTGGCTAATAAAGTTCAGTGTTTTGTCCGAGCCAGGTTTAATAGCCTGATGGCTGTGGGGAAGTAGCTATTCCTGAACCTGGTCGTTGCAGTCTTCAGGCTCCTGTACCTTCTACCTGAAGGTAGTAAGGAGATGAGTGTGTGGCCAGGATGGTGTGGGTCCTTGATGATACTGCCAGCCTTTTTGAGGCAGCGACTGTGATAGATCCCCTCGATGGAAGGGAGGTCAGAGCCGATGATGGACTGGGCAGTGTTTACTACTTTTTGTAGTCTTTTCCTCTCCAGGGCGCTCAAGTTGCCGAACCAAGCCACGATGCATCCGGTCAGCATGCTCTCTACTGTGCACCTGTAGAAGTTAGAGAGAGTTCTCCTTGACAAACCGACTCTCCGTAATCTTCTCAGGAAGTAGAGGCGCTGATGTGCTTTCTTAATAATGGCATCATTGTTCTCGGACCAGGAAAGATCTTCAGAGTGTGCACGCCCAGGAATTTGAAGCTCTTGACCCTTTCAACCATAGACCCGTTGATATAAACGGGACTGTGGGTCCCCATCGTACTCCTTCCAAAGTCCACAATCAGTTCCTTGGTTTTGCTGGTGTTGAGGGCCAGGTTATTGTGCTGGCACCATATGGACAGATGCTCGATCTCTCTTCTATACTCTGACTCATCCCCATCAGTGATACGTCCCACAACAGTGGTGTCGTCAGCGAACTTGATGATGGAGTTCGCACTATGTCCAGCTACGCAGTCATGAGTATAGAGTGAGTACAGCAGGGGGCTGAGCACGCAGCCTTGAGGTGCTCCCGTGCTGATTGTTATCGAGTCTGACACATTTCCGCCAATACAAACAGACTGTGGTCTGAGAGTGAGGAAGTCGAGGATCCAATTGCAGAGGGATGCGCAATTGCAGAGAGGATCCAATTGCAGAGAGACCCAGTTCTGTGAGTTTGGTAACCAGCTTGGAGGGGATGATTGTATTAAATGCCGAGCTGTAATCGATGAATAACAGCCTGACATATGAGTTTTTGTTGTCCAAGTGGTCCAGAGCGGAGTGGAGGGCCAGCGAGATCGCATCCACCGTTGATCTGTTGTGGCGGTAAGCGAACTGCAGTGGGTCCAGGTTTTTGTCGAGGTAGGAGTTGATCTGCGTCATGATCAACCTCTCAAAGCACTTCATCACCACAGGCGTTAGTGCCACAGGTCGATAGTCATTGAGGCACGTCACCTTACTCTTCTTGGGCACTGGTATAATTGATGCCCTTTTGAAGCAAGTGGGAACCTCAGACCTCAGAAGTGAGAGGTTGAAAATGTTCGTAAAAACTCCAGCCAGTTGGTCCGCACAGGTTTTTAGAACACGACCGGGTATACCATCAGGTCCAGGCGCTTTTCGAGGGTTCACCCCTCTGAAGGATTTCCTGACGTCGGCCTCTGTGAATGAGACTGAAATACCATCACAGCGAATGGGGGCTCGGGAAGGCACTTCGGTGTTCTCCCTATCAAAGCATGCGTAAAACGCATTGAGCTCATCAGGGAGTGATGTTTCGCCGACATTCGAGCTGCCTCCTGATTTCGACTTGTAAGAGGTGATTGCATTCAGGCCCTGCCACAGCCGCCGAACATTTGTCTCTTCCTCCAGTTTGGAGCAGAAGTCCCTTTTAGCCTTTTTGATGGCCTTACCAAGGTCGTATCTGGACTTCTTGTAGGCAAGAATTTGCAAGAAAAAGCATAGGTTTGAAATAGAGGCTTGCCAACATTATCATTCAGAAGATTTTTTATGACTGCAATAAGGCATGCTGTTCATAAACACCTAATATTCCTTTCTTTAACTGGTTCCATGGATTTCTGCACATCAGTGTTTTTAGTTTAGTTTAGAGATACAGCGCGGAAACAGGCCCTTCGGCCCACCGAGTCGGCGCCGACCAGCGATCCCCGCACACTAACACCATCCTGCACTTGGGACAATTTATTACATTATACCAAATTAATTAGACTACAAACCTGTATGTCTTTGGAGTGTGGGAGGGAACCGGAGATCTCGTAGAAAACCCATGAAGGTCACAGGGAGAACGTACAAACTCCGTACAGACAGCACCCGTGGCCAGGATCGAACCAGAGTCACTGCCGCTGTAAGCGCTGTAAGGCAGCATGGTGGCGCAGCGGTAGAGTGCCGCCCCACATATATGTTTCGTGGTTCATGTTGCAAAATTACTCCGAATATTAGATGCTTTCAGAGTCTATTCCTCCAGCAATTCCTACAACATCTAGCTTTTAGTTTTAGTTTTAGTTTAGTTTAGAGATACAGCGCGGAAACAGGCCCTTCGGCCCACCGGGTCCGCGCCGACCAGCGATCCCCGCACACTAACACCATCCTACACCCACTAGGGACAATTCTTACATTTACCAAGCCAATTAACCTGCACGTCTTTGGAGTGTGGGAGGAAACCGAAGATCTGGGAGAAAACCCACGCAAGTCATGGGGAGAACTTACAAAGTCTGTACAGACAGCACCCGTAGTCGGGATCGAACCCGGGACTCAGGGGCTGCATTCGCTGTAAGGCAGCAACTCTATCGCTGCGCCACCGTGACCGCCCTTTAAGTAGCAATTTATGAGAAGTGGGCTCTGATGCAAGACCATTGGGGATAGAAGTATATAACGTTATGAGAGGCTAAGATAAAAGAACGTCCTTTAATTCTGAGGCTATGACCTCTAGTCCTAGATTCTCCCACTGGAGGAAACATCCTCTCCACATCCACTCTATCGAAGCCTTTCACTATTCTGTATGTTTCAATGAGGTGCCCCCCTCATTCTTCTAAACTCCAGCAAGTACAGGCCCAGTGCCTTCAAACGCTCGTCATAGGTTAACCTACTCATTCCTGGGACCCTCTCCAGAGCCAGCACATCCTTCCTCAGATATGTGCCATAAATTGCTCACAATATTCCAAATGTGGCCTTACCAGCGCCTTACAGAGCCTCAGCATTACATCCCTGTTTTTGTATACAAGCCCTCTTGAAATATATGCTAGCAATCAGTTTGCTTTATAAAGTTCTGTTTTCAATATCTTAAACCTCTATAAAGTTAAATAACATTATTCCGTTTGCTGGCAACATGATAAGTATGTTTATTAATTGTGTGTACTGGCACCATTTTGTCTCCTAAAATAGCACTAAATCCCGCAATACTATCTCTGCAGCATTGCCTCCCCTATAGAAAAAAATCATGCTGAGATCTCACAGGTAACTTGGGCAGGACTCTGTAACACTGCCTCAGAGTATCCCCAGCCATTTTTGCCTTTTACTTAGAGATATAGCGCAGAAACAGGCCCTTCGGCCCATCAAGACCGCACTGATCCCCGCACATTAGTACTATTCTGCACACATTAAGGACAATTTTACATTCATACCAAGCCAATTAACCTACAAACCTGTACGTCTTTGGAGTGTGGGAGGAAACCGGAGCTCCTGGAGAAAACTCACATGGTCACAGGGAGAACATACTATGTGTTAAAGAAGGAACTGCAGATGCTGGAAAATCGAAGGTACACAAAACTGCTGGGGAAACTCAGCGGGTGCAGCAGCATCTATGGAGCGAAGGAAATAGGCAACGTTTCGGGCCGAAACCCTTCTTCAGACTGATAGGGGGTGGGGAGAAGAAAGGAAAAAAAGGCGGAGGAGGAGCCCGAGGGCTGGGGGAGGGAGGAGACAACCAGAGGGCTGATGAAGGGGAGGGGACAGCAAGGGCTAGCAGAATTGGGAGAATTCAATGTTCAAGCCCCCAGGATGTAGACTGCCCAAGCGGAATATGAGGTGCATTTCCTCCAATTTCCGGTGTTGCTCGCTGTGGCCATGGAGGAGACCCAGGACAGAGAGGTCAGATACGGAATGGGAGGGGGAGTTGAAGTGCTGAGCCACCGGGAGGTCAGGTTGGTTATTGCGGACCGACCGGAGGTGTTCGGCGAAACGATCGCCAAGCCTCCGCTTGGTCTCACCGATGTAGATCAGCTGGCATCTAGAGCAGCGGATGCAATAGATGAGGTTGGAGGAGATGCAGGTGAACCTCTGTCGCACCTGGAACGACTGCTTAGGTCCTTGAATGGAGTCGAGGGGGGAGGTGAAGGGACAAGTGTTGCATCTCTTGCGGTTGCAAGGGAAAGTACCCGGGGAGGGGGTGGTACGGGAGGGAAGGGAAGAATTGACAAGGGAGTTACGGAACATACTAACTCCATACAGGCAGCACCTGTAGTCAGGATGGAACCCGGGTCTCTGGTGCTGTGAGGCAGCAACTCTACTGCTGTGCCGCCGTGCCTACTCCTTAAATAGTGGGGCCAGTATGTTAACTTTCAAAATGTAATTTTTTTTTTTTTTTTTTTTTTTAATTTGTATTTATTAGAAGTACATTACATTACAACCACATACATTAGTACTCGTCATTTATATCTTCTTACAATTAATGTACTCCATTTATTTTTTACACTAGAAAAGGAAAAGATTGAAAGAAAGAAGAAAGTGAAGGAAAAAGTGAAAGTGTAGGAAATGTGACAACAAAAAAGGACGAAGACCCTATAAGAGCAAAATTAAAAACAAAAGAAAAAGAGTTAAGAAATAGACCCTAGGAAAGAATGAGAGAGAGAAAGAGGAAAAAGAGAGAAACAAATATTTTTATGAGCATTACGTAAATGGGACATACCAACTCTTCAACTATCATCCCCCCTTACCTGACCTCAATTTTTTTTTTTTTTTTATTACTTTTGCACCCTATGTTTGTAATAATTCTATAAATGCAGACCACGTCAGGTGGAAGTGATCTGGTTTACCTGCTAGGAGGTCTTATCTCTTCTAGGTGTAATGTTTCAAACATATTTGAAATCCACATATTTATAGTTGGCAAAATGTAAATGTAATCCATTTTAGGTCAGCTGCAAATCTCAATCCCAAACAGGAAACAAACATATATTGTGACTATTTGACAGAGTGAAGCCAATTTACCACAGATATTTTCCGCAGAGAAGGGATGTTGGTATACTCCTTGTGTAAGAAGGAACTACAGATGCTGGTTTATGCTGAAGATAGACACAAAACGCTGGAGTAACCCAGCGGGTTGGGCAGCATCTCTGGTGGAAAGGAACAGGTGATGTTTCAGATTGAAGAAGGGTTCCGACCCAAAATATCACCTGTTCTTTTTCTCCAGAGATGCTGCCTGACCCGTTAAGTTACTCCAGCACTTTGCGTCTATCTTCAGTGTAAATCAGCATTCCTTCACCAGACAGCGTTCACAAAATTATTCCCTACATAAAATGTGAAGCTCGAGAAATATATCTTCAAAAATGCTTATCCTTTGATAACTGAAAATAATGTCAACATTCACGGACATTCACATGTAGAGTTCTGCATAATGCAGGAGATTTTAACTGCTCATTACCTATTTGATGTTTTAGACTGAGGCAGGAGAGATTCAGATACTAAATCCACCCCCCCCCAAAAAAAACCACAATTGTGCAAAGTATATGAGGTTGGAAATAAGGCTGAAATGTGGTTAGATTTTCCCTTTGCTCCAGGCAGTATTTTTCAGTAATGATGGTTGAGAACATTATCTTTCCGGAGTCTGTGTGATTTGTGCAAAGAACAGAACCAAATTCCATATCATTTGGCAGTTGTAGACTCTCCCATCAACTGCAATGTACCAATATCTACCCAGTTCCTATATATAATGTGTAGACATTTGCTCCAAGTTTGGCCTAAGTTACTCCATCATCTTCCTTATTTCCAATAAATAAGATTTTTTATTCATATATCTGCTTCGATTGCTTGTCGACCCATGATCCATCCTATTTTCTTCCCTGTTGTCATCTGCAATTTTCATCTCCTGTCTCTTCTGATACTGAGTTCAGGGTGATTTTTTTTTCTTCTCCCCATTACTTTCAGAAAACTTCCCTGAAGACTGGTAGGCTTTGTGAAACTTTTATTGGTTTGTTTTCACTGAAAATCATTTCAGGCTGCCACGCGGCAAAATTAGTTTAGAAGCTGCGTTAGTCCAAATCCCAGGTGAGGCAACGACAACAATGGATCATTATCAGACCATTGAAAGGGGTGTGTGACAGAATGCAGGATAATTAAATACAACACTGGCCCTTCTCAGCCCCCTGAGGGTCCTGGTATTGTTTTACAGTGGCATTATGCTATCCATTCCACCAATAGTTCAGGTTAAGCAATTTATAGACAAATCACTAAAAAGAACTATTCCATGGTGAATCTATCTAATATCGTTTTGCACTGAGATGGGTTTTTTTTTTCCATTGTAAAGTCTGGCTTCATTATAAGATCAAAGGAAAATATGTATCAATTGCGCATTGTCCTATCTTTGCCGACATATTCCTTTTTCTTTCTCCTTTGTCTCATCTGCTTCCAGACAATGGGTCCAAGGAGCTGATATTTTCCGCACTCACTCGCTTCATTAACATTTTAAATATGTGTTCCCGTCCGATTAGTGGCACCAGGTGCGATTTGAAATGAGTAGGATGGAACAGCAGATGCATGGTTTACACCGGAGACAGACACAAAGTGCTGGAGTAACTCAGCGGGACAGGCTGCATCTCCGGAGAGAAGGAATGGGTGATGTTTCGCGTCGAGAACCTTCTTCAGACTGAGAATCAGAGGAGAGGGAGTCCAGAGATATGGATGACTTCTGAAGCAGGGAGATCCTCTGAAAAAGGGTCTTGACCCGAAACGTCACCTATTCCTTTTCTCCAGAGTTACTGTCTGACCCGCTGAGTTACTCCGGCTTTTTGTGTTCTATGTATCAGAAGCAAAGAAAGCAAACTCAATGCTAGCATTTAGTTCAAGAGGGCTTGTACACACAAACAGGGATGTAATGTTGAAGCTCTATAAGGCCGCATTTGGAATATTGTGAGCAATTTTGGGCACCATATCTGAGGAAGGATGTGCTGGCTCTGGAGAGAGTCCAGAAGAGGTTTACAAGAATGATTCAAGATTCAAGATTCAAGAGAGTTTATTGTCATGTGTCCCAGATAGGACAATGAAATTCTTGCTTTGCTTCAGCACAACGGATCCCAGGAATGAGTGGGGTTAACCTACGATGAGCGTTTGTCGGCACTGGGCCTGTACTCGCTGGAGTTTAGAAGAATGAGCGGGGGACCTCATTGAAACAGACAGGATAGTGAAAGACTTGTACAGAGTGGGATGTGGAGAGGATGTTTTCCACTACTGGGAGAGTAAATTCTGAATAAAACCAGCCTCTCTCTCCCTCAAAGTTTGAATTTATTCCCATCAAATCAAATCAGACTGAAAGTCAAAAGATGGTGATGTACTTTAGTAGGAATGGAAGAATATTAGGAGTAGCAGAATGTTAAAATAACCGTATGTTTATGCAACACCTTATCCCACAGTACTTAACAACCAATGGAATATTCTTGAAACATGTTATTATGTGAGAAGAGATTTGTGTATTAGTTCTCAGGTACAGAAATCCATAAGAGATGAGATCATGTTTGCTAATGATGTAGTGCATAGGATAAATATTTGGCCAGCATAACCTCTTTGCATATCATGGGGAATTTTCAGGGCTGACATGGACGGTGGACTGGGCAGTTGACTCATTGCGTAAGCCTCTGCCAGCACTCATCTCTGCACTAAAATATCAGCCACGATGATGTGGGATGAGAGCTCAGTATGTGACGTAGAGACACAAGGAACTGCAGGTGCTGCAAAGTTGAGCAAAGCACAAGATGCTGGAGTAACTCGGCGGGTCAGGCAGCATCTGTGGAGGGAAGGAATGGTCGAGACCCTTCTTCAGACTGAGAGTCAGGGGAGGGGGGAGACTAGAGGTATGAAAAAAATACAAAGAACAAATGAATGATAGGTAAGAAAAGAACAAATCAAAGGGAGTGGAGCATCGGTTCAATAGACAATAGACAATAGACAATAGGTGCAGGAGTAGGCCATTCGGCCCTCGAGCCAACACCGCCATTCAATGTGATCACGGCTGATCATCCCCAATCAGTACCCCGTTCCTGCCTTCTCCCCATATCCCCTGACTCCGCTATTTTTAAGAGCCCTATCTAGCTCTCTCTTGAAAGCATCCAGAGAAACCTGCCTCCACCACCCTCTGAGGCAGAGAATTCCGCAGACTCACCACTCTGTGAGAAAAAGTGTTTTCCTCGTCTCCGTTCTAAATGGCTTACTCCTTATCTTAAATTGTTGCCCCTGGATCTAGACTCTCCCAACATCGGGAACATGTTTCCTGCCTCTAGCGTGTCCAAACCCTTAACAATCTTATAGGTTTTCAATGAGATTGCCTCTCATCCTTCTAAACTCCAGAGTGTACAAGCCCAGCTGCTTCATTCTCTCAGCATATGACAGTCCCGCCATCCCGGGAATTAACCTTGTAAACCTACGCTGCACTCCCTCAATAGCACGAATGTCCTTCCTCAAATTAGGGGACCAAAACTGCACACAATACACCAGGTGTGGTCTCACTAGGGCTCTGTACAACTGCACAAGGACCTCTTTGCTCCTATATTCAATTCCTCTTGTTATAAAGGCCAACATGCCATTCGCTTTCTTCACTGCCTGCTGTACCTGCATGCTTACTTTCATAGACTGATGTACAAGGACCCCCAGATCCCGTTGTACTTCCCTTTTTCCCAACTTGAACGCCATTTAGATAGTAATCTGCCTTCCTGTGTTTGCTACCAAAGTGGATAACCTCGCATTTATCCGCATTAAACTTCCATCTGCCATGCATCTGCCCACTCCCCCAACCTGTCCAAGTCACCCTGCATTCTCATAGCGTCCTCCTCACAGTTCACACTGCCACCCAGCTTTGTGTCGTGATCCTTCCTCAGAATATGTGCTTTCTTAGATGTTTCAAGTCAAGTCAAGAGAGTTTTTATTGTCATGTGTCCCAGATAGGACAATGAAATTCTTGCTTGCTGCAGCACAACAGAATATGTAAACATAATACAGAACAGGAGATAAAAGTTCAGTGTGTCTATATACCATAGACCATATATGTACAC
This sequence comes from Malacoraja senta, assembly GCA_038087875.1. NCBI lineage: Eukaryota > Metazoa > Chordata > Chondrichthyes > Rajiformes > Rajidae > Malacoraja > Malacoraja senta. The sequence continues at coordinate 50,171,705 of CM075984.1, forward strand.
AATAAATAAACAGATAAAGTGCAATAGACTGTTTACTGTTCAGAGTTTTGTTTTGATGGTGAGTTTAATAGCCTGATGGCTGTGGGGAAGTAGTTGTTCCTGTACCTGGATGTTCCAGATTTCAAGCTCCTGTACCCTCTTCCCAATGGCAACGGAAAGATCAGTGTGTTGGCCAGGATGGTGTGGGTTTTTGATGATGATGACTGCCTTTTTGAGGCAGCGACTGCGAAAAGATTCCATCGATGGTGGGGAGGTCAGAGCCGACGATGGACTGGGCAGTGGTCTGCATTCTTTTCCGCTCCTGGACATTCAAGTTGCCGAACCAAGCCACGATGCAACCGGTCAGCATGCTCTCTACTGTGCACCTGTAGAAGTTCGAGAGAGTCCTGCTTGACATACAGACTCTCCGTAATCTTCTCAGGAAGTAGAGGCGCTGATGTGCCTTCTTTATAACTGCATCAGTGTGCTGGGACTAGGAAAGATCTTCAGAAATATGCACGACCAGGAATATGAAGATCTTGACCCTTTCCACCATCATCCCTTTGATATATACGGGATTGTGGGTCCCTCAGGATCAACGATAACCATCTTTCATTTAAGTTTGAACTTCACCATAGAGATACTGCGAGGAAACAGGCCCTTCGGCCCACCAAGTCCGCACCGACCAGTGATCCCCGCACATTAATACGAATTTGAGCGGTGACCTTTTCACACAAAGAGTGGTGGGCGTATGGAACGAGCTGCCAGAGGAGGCAGTTGAGGCTGGGTCTATCCCAACGTTTAAGAAACACTTAGACAGGTACATGGATAGGACAGGTTTGGAGGGTTATGGACCAAACACGGGCAGGTGGGACTAGTGTAGCTGGGACATGTTGGCCGATGTGTGCAAATTGGGCCAAAGGGCCTGTTTCCACACTGTATCACTCTGTCACTCTATGTTTAACACTGTCCTACACACACTAGGGACAATTTACATTTATGCCAAGCCAATTAACCTACAAACCTGTACCTCTTTGGAGTGTAGGAAGAAACCAGAGATCCTTGAGATAACTCATGTAGGCCACGGGGAGAATGTACAAACTCCATACAGACAGCACCCATAGTCAGGATCGATCCTGAGTCTGTAAGGCAGCAACTCTACCGCTGAGCCCCTTGGATTTGGAATTTATCAACGAGAATTTGAATCACATCACACCAGGTTTTGGAATTGGCTCAGGAGAGGGGAGGTGTGCTCATTATTTTCTCGACTTTTCCAAAAAGCTTCTGGTGGTTAGAATAACTGCATTAACCAACCGGAGAATGTAATGCTCTAGGGAAAGGGGAATAAAAGTGTATTCAATTTGAATCCAAGGCAATAAAGTATCCGTTCACCATTTCAATGGCTCCTGTCAGGAACATGTATGACCTCTTCTAGATGCATGCACCTGCAACAGCATGAAGGAGTTTTAACAATGTCATGTACAAAATGGTCTGCTTAAACAGTATCCTCCTTACTGGGCTCAGCTTCCACCTCCTCCACACGAGCTGCAATGGCTCAAAGAGATAACTAGAAACTAGCGCAGGCTCGGCGATCGTTTGACTGAACACCTGCGCTCAGTCCGCCTAGACCTACCTGATCTCCTGGTTGCTAAACAGTTTAACTCCCCCTCCCATTCCCACACTGACCTTTCTGTACAGGGCCTCCTCCACTGACAGAGTGAGGCCCAGCGTAAATTGGAGGAACAGCACCTCATATTTCACTTGGGCAGCTTATGAATATTGACTTCTCTAACTTCATGTAACCCTTGCCTTCCCTCTCTCTCCATCCCTCCCCCATCCTAGTTCTCTGACTAATTTGACTTTCCTCCTGATTAAATTTTACTTTGTCTGGTAGTCACATTTCCCGAGCTAACAATGACCTAATCTACGTTTTCCTTGACCTGCGTCACCTTTGATCGCTTGTTTTCACACCTTACCCTTCTACATCTCTCATTTCCCTCTCTCCTGATTCTCAGTCTGAAGAAGGGTCCCAACCCGAAACATCACCCATTCCTTCCATTCAGTGATGCTGCCTGTCCCGCGGATTTACTCTAGCTTTTAGTGTGTGGAAGAAAAATTTACATCCTTCCTCATTTCTTTCGATTTGAATTGAACAAGGTAACAAAAGGGTGTGTTGGAGGTGACAATAGGAAATCTCTCACGACCAGGTGTAGAAGAAAATCCGTGGGAAACGGCAAAGTAGATTAGATGCTTTTTACCTCCTGTCTGGGAATGTGATGAGTTATGGATGGTAAATGTAAACATGAAATAGAAGGAGATACCGAAGCTTGTTTACTTTCTCTGAGAAGTTAGTCGATCACACGCCCTCCCTACTGCTAGTAGCGTAGATACATTAGGGAGGCTTATGATTGGCTCGGAATGGAGATGGTGATGTGGGCCGCTTGAAAGATGAGACAGAATAATGTCAAGACTCCCTTGTATTGTGTTTGACTTGTATTAACCATCTGTTGTTGAATAAGATTAACATAAGCGAAAAGTATGTTATGACTAATGAAATAATTGGTACCCATGTAGTAGATAGTATATTTTCGTATCTAACAAGTTAACAAAAGTTATTTACTGCACAGTATAACTGGCAGCTAATTCTGCTGTGAAGTCAGAGAACTGGTGAGCAGTTTTCTGCCGCCATCTCTCCATGATATCATGCAATAAAGTCTCTTGAAGCAAACCTGCGAAGTCTGTAAGTTTTCATTTTTCCTTTTCCCTCTAAATTAGTTTTATCCACATAGTGTCTATCTTCATTGAAAAGTACAGCACTGGGACAGACCCTTTGATCCACCATGTTTATGTTGAACATGAGGCCAAGATAAACAAGTCTCATTTGCCTGCACATATTTCATACCACTTCATTCCCTTCATGTGCCTGTCTAAAAGTCTCTAGAATGCCACTATTGTATCCTCCACCACCATCCCTGGCAGTGTGTTTTGCCCTCTGTGTGTGTATAAGAAAAACATGCTTGCCCCACACATCTCATTTAAACTTTGCCCCTTTCAGCATAAAGGGTAGGAGGGTGGCGCAGCGGTAGAGTTGCTGACTTACAGCGCTTGAAGCACCGGAGACCCGGGATCAATCCCGACTATGGGTGCTCACTGTACGGAGTTTGTTAGTTCTCCCCGTGACCGCATGGGTTTTCTCCGAGTTCATCGGTTTCCTCCCACACTCCAAAGACGTACAGGTTTGTCGGTAAATTGGCTTGGGTTTGTATACTTGGTATAAGTGTAAATTGTCCTTAGTGTGTGCAGGCTTGTGTTAGTGTGCGGTGATTGCTGGTCGTTGCAGACTCGGTGGGCCGAAGGGCCTGTTTCTGTGCTGTATCTCAAAACTAAACTAAACTAAAGATAAAAAATATCTATCTATCTATATTACTAAAAGTCTCATCTTGATCCCTTCCTGTTTGCACTGCAAATTGATTTTAGAAGAAATGCTACCACTTATGGCTGTGATTTTTGGCAATCTTACTCAGAGTCCCCCTCCGCTGGGCAGGACGAGGATTTTTCCCATCGCTGAAAAATAATAGACTTATTAATGTTTTAAAAATGTTGAGATTCTCTCTCATGTCAATCATGCCAAGAAGGCCACACCCCTTCCGGTGGGAGGGGGAGGGACTATAAAACCCGGAAGTGTTGAGTGCCTCAGTCAGTCTCTGCAAGATGGGGGAGCGAGTGGGTCACGTCTCTCAGTCTGAGCTGTGAATAACACTGAACACATGTATATTAAACTGTGAGTGCCCTTAAAGTAGTTTGAAAATATAGTTTGAAAGTACAGTTTGAAAATGCAAAAGTTGTTTTTGATTTGAAACAGCAAAAGTGTTTGTTGGTTTGAAAATGCAAAAGTGGTGGTTGCTTTGAAAATGCTAAAGTGTTGGTTGCTTTGAAAATGCTAAAGTGTTGGTTGCTTTGAAAATGCTAAAGTGTAGTTGCTTTGAAAATGCTAAAGTGTTGGTTGCTTTGAAAATGCTAAAGTGTTGCTTGCTTTGAAAATGCCAAAGTGTTGCTTGCTTTGAAAATGCCAAAGTGTTGCTTGCTTTAAAAATGCCAAAGTGTTGCTTGCTTTAAAAATGCCAGTGTTGCTTGCTTTGAAAATGCAAAGTGTTGCCTGCCTTGAGAATGCCAAAGTGGTTTTTGCCCAGTGGAAAGTGGAAATGTGGTTTTTGCTCTGTGGAAAGTGGAAAAGTGTTTTTTGCCCTATTGAGGGGGGTGGGGAGGGTGGGGGACTATAAAACCCAGAAGTGTGGGCGTGGCTCAGTCTCTGCAAGATGGGATGCCTTTGATGGCCTTGCACCCTGTTTGAAATGGAAGGAAACTGCTCTTGAATTTGGTGGCCTTGCACCCTGCTTGAAGTGGCAGGAAACTGCACTTGAATTTGGTTGCCTTGCACCCTGCTTGAAGTGGCATGAAACTGCACTTGAATTTGGTGGCCTTGCACCCTGCTTGAAGTGGCAGGAAACTTCACCTGAATTTGGTGGCCTTGCACCCTGCTTGAAATGGTAGGAAACTGCACTTGAATTTGGTGGCCTTGCACCCTGTTTGAAATGGTAGGACACTACACTTGAATTTGGTGGCCTTGCACCTTGCTTGAAGTGGCAGGAAACTGCACTTGAATTTGGTGGCCTTGCACCCTGCTTGAAGTGGCAGGAAACTTCACCTGAATTTGGTGGCCTTGCACCCTGCTTGAAATGGTAGGAAACTGCACTTGAATTTGGTGGCCTTGCACCCTGTTTGAAATGGTAGGACACTGCACTTGAATTTGGTGGCCTTGCACCCTGCTTGAAGTGGCAGGAAACTGCACTTGAATTTGGTGGCCTTGCACCCTGCTTGAAGTGGCATGAAACTGCATTTGAATTTGGTGGCCTTGCACCCTGCTTGAAGTGGCAGGAAACTCCACTTGAATTTGGTGGCCTTGCACCCTGCTTGAAATGGTAGGAAACTGCACTTGAATTTGGTGGCCATACACCCTGCTTGAAGTGGTATGAAACTGCACTTGAATTTTGTGGCCTTGCACCCTGCTTGAAATGGAATTTCAAGGAATAGCCGTGAGTCAACTGCCAGCCCACCAGCCGTGAATGAGTGAGCTGCCAGCACAACAGGCTTGAGTGACTGAGCCGCCAGCCCAAGAATCCATTCGGCCCACAATGTCCATACTAGCCCTCTGGAAACCAGTCCCTTCAGCCCACAACACCCATAAAGCCCCCTCCCACTGGCCACCAGAATTGGTGGAGAGGTGGAATATTGCGTTGGGGGACCAACCCTCCCGTGTGATGCTGGGACTTAACGGGTCCCACTTAGTCTAGTATATTACAAAAACCCTCATCTTACCACTTCCTATCTGCGTAGTAATAAAATTTGCGCAAAAATGATCCGCCATAGCGCTACGATTTTGCCACCTTACTCACCATTCTCCTCTGCTGCAAGTCAAATAAGCTTTGTTCCGATTGGTGAAATATTACAAATGTTATGAAGGTTTTTAAGTTTCCCCCTCCCCCACACGCCCCCTCCCCCCCTCTCCCACCCCCCCCCCCACCACCCCACCCCCTTCCCCATCCCCCTCCCCCAACAACCCCTCCCACACACACCCCCTCCCCCACAGCCCCCCTCCCCCACCCCCCATCCCCCCATCCCCCCTCCCCTCCCCCCCCTGGGTCACAGGCGCTCTAAGGCAGCAGCTCTACCATGACACCGCTGAGCTGCCCTGGTTTCAAACCTGCATTATTAGCCAATTGACATCTTTATCCATTCTCTGTGCATGGTTCTGCCAAGCATTCATGTGCACACTTCCACTGAGAGGGCACCGAGTGCGACTCACACCAGGATGTACCCTGCAGATGTCATTTTGGAATCCAAGCAGGAGCCGTTGCAATATTGGTGTGATGTTTACCTCTGATCTGTTTAACTGGTATTTATTTGTAGATTTTGTCGATATGGAGCGTTTGACAGCACTGGGCCTGTACTCGCTGGAGTTTAGAAGAATGAGGGGGGACCTCATTGAAACGTCCGGAATAGTGAAAGGCTTGGATAGAGTGGATGTGGAGAGGATGTTTCCACTAGTGGGAGAGTCTAGGACTGGAGGTCATAGCCTCAGAATAAAAGGATGTTCTTTTAGGAAAGAGATGGAGGAATTTCTTTAGTCAGAGGGTGGTGAATCTGTGGAATTCTTTGCCACAGAAGGTTGTGGAGGCAGAGTCAGCAGATATGTTTAAGGCAGAGATAGATAGATTCTTGATTAGTATGGGTGTCAGAGGTTATGGGGAGAAGGCAGGAGAATGGGGTTAGGAGGGAGAGATAAATCAGCCATGATTGAATGGTGGAATAGACTTGATGGGCCGAATGGCCTAATTCTGCTCCTATCACTTATGTTCTTATGATCTTATGATTCAGGAAGGTGGCATTCATATGCGACACACAACGTAGCAAGATTTGTGCTCGCTTTGTCAGCACCATTCATTCATGCACACTGATAAGCTATTAGTTTTGGAACCCATGCAGAACTAAATTGCACTGTGGTTGCCAATGGTTACAAGTGTGAGACTTGCCCAGACTTCATGCCAACTATGAAGATGCTGTTTTCACTTTCAGGTAGCTGGACTATGCACCCTTGCAGCTCAGTGAACCACATTTATTAATGCCAATTTGTGTATAATATCATGAGAGAAATAGATAAGGTGAATGTGCGGAGTCTATTACACAGGGGAGGGGCATCAAGGGACCAAAGATGGAGGTTTAAAGTGAGAGGGGAGAGAATTAACAGACGGCTGGGTAGGCCAAGGCAATGGCTATTTTTAAGCCAGAGATTGACTGATTCTTGATTAGTACGGGTGTCTAGAATTATGGGCCGTCAGGAGAATGGGGAAAGATAGATCAGCCATGATTGACTGGCGCAGTAGACGATGGGCCAAATGACCTGATTCTACTTGTATCACTTATGACCTTATGAGATGCTGGTTTAAACCGAAGGCGTAGATGGGGCTGTTCGGCCAGCATGGACATGGTGGGCCGAATGGCCTGTTATCGTGCTGTATAAGTCTATAACTGTTATTCCTTTGGGATGTGGGAGGAAACCGGAGCACCCGGAGAGAAAACCCACGCGGTCACAGGGAGAACATGCAAACTCCACACAGACAGCTTCAGAGATCAGGATTGAACCGGAATCTTTGGTGCTGTGAGATAGCAACTCTACCAGCTGCACCACTCCACTGCTCTATTTCAAAGGTTTACTGATGGTGTGTACTGACACCTACAGTATTTGCCTGCAAGAAAAACATTGATATGTTACAACTTTTAAAGTAAACTAGACCAAGTGGGACCCGTTGGGCCCCGTTTCCCCCAACGCAATATTCCACCACTCACCCGTTCCCCCAACGCAACTCATTCCCCCAATGCAATATTCCACCACTCACCCATAGCCCCCAACTGCGCAGGCACGGCTCATTTCCCACATCCCCCAGCACCCCCTCCTCCTCCTCTTCACCCTTCCTCTTCTTTCCTCTCCCCTCCTCCACTCTATCCCTCACCTCTTCCTCCTCCTTTCCCCTGCCCATCAGTCACTCCCTCCCTCCATAACCCCTCTCCTCTCCCTACCCCCCTCCTCTCCCACTATCCCATCCACCCCCACTCCTCACCGTACCCCTATCCCACCGCCCCACTCTCCCTCCTCACCTCCCCCACTTTCCCCTCCCTCTCCCTCCTTACCCCCTCCTCTTGCTCAATCCCCCCAGCCTCCCTCCTCACCTCCCCAGGATTTCGATAAACAAACTTCTATCATTTCCCACATACCTAAGTAATGAATTGCAATCCCTGCCTGAGGACTGGTATAAAACTATAGAGTTGGCTTTTAAGTCTTCACTTTTATGACTGAGCCTGCTTTCTAACTGTCCAGAAATTCCATCAAAATCCCAACTGAAGTACGTTTATTTTCAGAACTTCTTAACTGGAAAACTTTCAGAACTTTTATTATTCAAATGCTATTGTAAATAAACACTTTTAATGCAGTATTCTTTTTTGCACAATCATGGAAGCTTTACAGTTCTATTTATAATGCAGCCCCGCATTGGGCAGAGGTCTGATGCAAATTCCTCTTTCTCTTCAGAAGGACATCAGGGTCTCAGAATCTTCAAACATCATCCCTGAGTATATTCTGGTCCAGCACAGAGAAACGCTCCGGAGATTTCAGTGCAATGGTAAACCATCAGAAAGCCATGCCGAACACCTCCGCTCGGTCCGCAATAACCAACCTGAACTCCCGGTGGCTCAGCACTTCAACTCCCCCTCCCATTCCGTATCTGACCTCTCTGTCCTGGGTCTCCTCCATGGCCACAGCGAGCAACACCGTAAATTGGAGGAAATGCACCTCATATTCCGCTTGGGCAGTCTACATCCTGGTGGCCTGAACGTTGAATTCTCCCAATTCTGCTAGCCCTGGCTGTCCCCTCCCCTTCATCAGCCATCTGGTTGTCTCCTCCCCTCCCCCAGCCCTCGGGCTCCTCCTCCGCCTTTTCCTTTTTTCCTTTCTTCTCCCCACCCCCTATCAGTCTGAAGAAGGGTTTCGGCCCGAAACGTTACCTATTTCCTTCGCTCCATAGATGCTGCTGCACCCCGCTGAGTTTCTCCAGCATTTTTGTGTACCTTCGATTTTCCAGCATCTGCAGTTCCTTCTTTAACAAAACCCTGAGACTCATAATGAGTTATAGAGTCATATAGCACAGAAACAGGCCCTTTGGCCCAACCTGCCCACGAAGACCAAGGTGCCCCATCTACACTAGTCCCACCTCCTGGTGTTTGAAGATTCTGAGACCTTGATGTTCTTCTGAAGAGAAATAATAATTCCATGATATGATCAGCCATGATCATATTGAATGGCGGAGCAGGCTCGAAGGGCCGAATGGCCTACTCCTGCACCTATTTTCTATGTTTCTATGTTTCTAACATACCTCTGCCTTCTTCTTCTTCTTCTTACGTAAGGCGTGCATAGCCTAAAGTTGTAGGACAACTTTCTCTATTTGATTGTGCACGCCGAGTTGATTGCATTCGTCGAAACCAGGTGGACCACGTGAAGGTTGCAATCTTCCACCCCAGACCTCTGCCTAATGCAAGGCTACATGATGAATGGAACTGTGAAACTTCCATGATGGTGTAAAATGAGTGCTGCATTGAAAGTGATTATTTACAGCAGCATTTGAATAATGAAAGTTCTTAAGAGTTTTCTAGTTAAGAAGTTCTGAAAATATATGTACTTCAGTTGGCACACAAAAATGCTGGATAACACAGCAGGTGCAGCAACATCTATGGAGCGAAGGAAATTGGCAACGCTTCGGGCCGAAACCCTTCTTCAGACTTCAGTTGGGATTTTGATGGAATTTTTGGACAGTTAGAAAGCAAGCTCAGTCATAAAAGTGATTCTGGATGGTCAGCCATGATCATATTGAATGGTGGTGCTGGCTCGAAGGGTCGAATAGCCTCCTCCTGCACCTATTTTCTGTTTCTATGTTTCTATGGTCCACATCCCTCTAAACCTTCTAACGCATTTTGATTTTTGTATCCTGATAAAACCTTAGCGTGAAAAAAAATCCTGACCACACTGTTTCTCTGGAAATGTTGATCATCGGAGATTGTTTAATGTATGAGAGGTGTTGTCAAGTCAAGTCAAGTCACTTTTGTTTCTATAGCACATTTAAAAAACAACTCTCGTTGGCCAAAGTGCTTTACATTGGTGGAGGTACTAATGTTATACAACATTGGTTCATAGATTATGTACATACATAAATACATACATATAGCCCTCACTCAGAGGACGTCAAGAAAGGCTTGAGAGTAAAGATGAGTTTTAAGTCTCGACTTAAAGGAGTCGATGGAGGGGGCAGTTCTGATAGGAAGAGGGATGCTGTTCCACAGTCTAGGAGCTGCAACCGCAAAGACGTAGTCGCCCCTGAGCTTATGCCTAGACCGCGGGATGTTCAGTAACCCCAAGTCGGCTGATCTGAGGGACCTGGAGGTGGTGTGGTGGGTAAGCAGACTTTTGATGTAGGTGGGGGCAAGCCCATTGAGGGCTTTGTAGACATAAAGGAGAATCTTGAAATTTATTCGGAACCGCACTGGAGAGAGGCCAGGATCGGGGTGATGTGGTCCCTTTTTCGGGTGCCCGTCAGGAGTCTCGCTGCGGCGTTTTGGACCAGTTGCAGGCGGGACTGGGAAGATTGGCTGATGCCAGTGTAGAGGGAGTTGCAGTAATCTAGGCGGGAGGAGATAAATGTGTGGATGATCTTTTCGAGGTCATCAAAGTGTAGGAATTGTTTTATTTTAGCTGTCGTCCGAAGCTGGAAGAAGCTAGCTTGGGATGGGACAAATGTTATGGGACAAAAGCTGACGAATGGACTGAGAGGGAAAGAATAGCTCAACCATGATGGAATGGTGGAGTAGACGATGGGCCGAATGGCCTAATACTGTTCCTAGAACTTACGATTATTTTTCCATTTACATTTTTCCTGTAAGTGTGAACATTATTGAAACAGTGAAGGCTTAGAAGAAATCCAATAAAGATTTCCTTTGTGTACTCCATAACTAAAGCCTTCCATTTCTTTCAACATCTAATTGATCCTTTATTGCTTTTTAAAATCTTTTTAAAATATACAAAATTCTTCTGCAATCTAACAAGGTAGGTGGAACATAGAAAGTACAGCACAGGAACAGGCCCTTCGGCCCACAATATCCATGCTGAACATGATGCCAAGATAGAGTCATAGAGCATGGAAACAGGCCCTTCAGCCCAACTTGCCCACGCCGACCAACAAAACCCATCTACACTAGTTAAGCCTGCCTACATTTAGCCCATATCCTCTAAACCTACCCTGCCCATGCACTTGTCTAACTGTTTCTTAAACAGTTTCTTGCACAAAGGGTGATGTGTGCATGGAACGAGCTGCCAGAGGAGATAGTTGAGGCAGGGTCTAGTGCAATGTTTAAGAAACAATTAGTCAGGTCGATGGATGAGACAGGTTTAGAAGGAGATGGGCCAAGCATGGGCAGGTGGGACTAGTGTAGCTGGGACATGTTGGATGGTGTGGGCAAGTTGGGCTAAAGGGCCTGTTTCCACGCTGTGTGAGTCTATGAGTGCGTTAGAGGCACCATGGAAGAGGAATGAAATGAGCACCACATTCTGCCAGCTTCATTGAGGATGCGCGACCTGGTTTACAGTGTAAAACATTCACAATTCTAATAAATTTGCAGGCTATTGAATAGGATAGATGACAGTGGGGAACCTTGTTACACTTCTCTACCATTGACAGCTTCAGAAAATCTCTCATCTTCCCCGACATCGATCTTGGAGCATATATCCCAGATAACATCTAAGATTCGGCCATGTATTCCCATGGTTTTTGGCTGCTTCATGAGAACGGATTGAATCCTTGGTTAAAAGCCTTTTTGAAAATCAATGAAAGCAATGTAAGTAGGTTTCCCCTGAGCTTCGGGGCACTCAACAATGTCATATGAATCATGTAAGCATATAAACGCTGCCACATTTTACTTCAATGCAAATTTCAGCTTGTTGTTTTCTGACACTTGCATCTAACATGCGCCAGAACGACACCAGGAACGGTCTTAAGAACTGTTGATATCAGTAGGGTTCCTGAGTAGGTTTTGTGCTCAGTGTAGTTTAGTTTAGTTTGGAGATACCACGCGGAAACAGGCCCTTCGGCCCACAGAGTCTGCACCGACCAGTGATCCCTGCACACTAACACTATCCTACACACACTATGGACATTTTTTTAACATTTATACCAAGCCAATTAACCTGCAATCCTGTACATCTTTGGTGTGTGGGAGGAAACTGAAGATCTTGGAGAAAACCCACGCAGATCACTGGGAGAACGTACAAACTCCGTACAGACAAGCACCCGTCGTCAGGATCGAACCGGGTTCTCTGGCGCAGTAAGGCAGTAGCTCTCCTGCTATGCCACCGTGCCGCCCTACAATCTACACCATGCTAACTGCAATCTTTGTTTTATGGATTAAAAACACAGCTGAGCTAAAAAACGTCCAAGGTATCCATAATTCACACACAATTATATTCACAGTCTTCAGAAGATTTAGTCCCTCAATGAGTTCATGCTCCATGTCCCACCTCCATAGCTATTTTCCATTCTTGCCCGCAGTGCCGGAAGCCTCGGTGAACCATTCAGTTACCGTCGGACTCCTCTCAGAAGCCGTGGCCACTGTTGGTCCGGCAAAACGGATAATCCAGGAAGGCTCTGGAAGTCGGTGGTGGACCTGTATCATCAACAAAGATCCAAATCTACTTGAGTGGAAGAGTACAGTCCTGAAAGCACTTAAAACCATCCAAAACTAATCAGTCCATTCGATCAGCACGTAATTTGCCAAGGCACACACACATGCCAAGACAGTGTGCCGTAGGTTAATTGCTGTGGTAGTTCAGCAACAATTCCTCAGCGTCTCCCAAACTTCTGATTTCAATCTGCTGTGATGATTTTTACTGTAAATTGATATGGAAAAATGCTTTCTTACAAACCATTGCATTCACACATCCATCTTCTGGATTGACGTATTTTGAATTTCAGATTAATCCAGACTTCGGGTACATGCTTTCAATTCCATTTTTCTTTTCCGAGTGTTAATGTCACTTTCTCTTCTAAAAAGCAATACATTTGTTAAAATGTCAGATGAAACGGGATGAACACTTGGGAAATATATGAGGTACGTGATAGACTCAAGACCAGGTACTGCATTGTTTTGTAAGTTGAAACATTCTTCATTATGTCAAAACCCAACCGATTTCCTTCAGACTTGTCTCCCCTGCAAAGTACCATACATGCATCTCAAATCACCTTACTATGCAGCGTGGAAATAGGCCCTTCGGCCCACCGAGTCCGCGCCGACCAGCGATCCCCGCACGCTAACACTATCCTACACGCACTCGGGACAATTTACAATTATACCAATCCAATTAGCCTATAAGCCAGTACGTCTTTGGAGTGTGGGAGTAAACCGAAACTCCCGGAGAAAACCCACGCAGGTCATGTGGGAACGTATCTCTAAGAGAAAACTAAAGATGTTTTGTATTGAGCATTAGATTTTTGACCTGCCTGTCCTAATATCTAAATATTCATACAGTGGAACTCAGCTTCTGCCAACTGTAGCAATTACATTATCTCCCCGGCAGAAATATATTGCATTTGCATTTTTTTTATCTTCAATGTTTCAGTAGTCCTTATCTAATGAAATGCAAATAGATTTTGATTGGTATACCAAATTAAGTAAACTGAAAAAAAAACATGTCTTTGCTACATGATGCCTCTTAATGAATTGGCAATTTTTGAAATATTAATTTGCTTTAAAGATTTGTTTGTATTTTCAAAGGAAACAAACCATTAGATTGAATTAATCAGCCATTAGACTTAAAATTTGATTCAAGTATGTTGCACCCTATTTTTTCGGAAAGGTTAAAAGATGGTGTCCCATATTTTGGTCGATTAACGTCACGTCTCAGTGGAAAGAATGATTTAACAATTCTAATGTAAAATCTGTAAAAGCCACTCATTGTAACATTAATATCCAGACTATTATGTATACAGTGAAATTACTGATGCTCTGTGTATCTGTTCTAAAATTCCTAAATGCTTGACAAAATGCCTGATGAAACCTGATAAAGGTTTACAGTCGGCATACAAATTAATCCCGATGTTGGGATGGGTTAGGCATAGGCAGTAAGCTCTTAATCAATTCTTGAGTGCTTGCTATGCCAGAGATGTAAGCATTTTCTATGAATAAATCATTTCAAGGATGCAATCAGTTTAGCCCAGAGCCAACAGTGTCCTATCTGATAAGTATGATGTAGCAATGGTGCTAAGAATGGGCAGAAAACCACCAGCTGCTTTTTTAACATCTTGAACCAATCCAACACTGTGATCTTCACTGCTCAATGCCAAATCCTTCAACAGTCATGTTTAAAATTTCAAGTGGTCCCGAATTCCTTTTCGCCCAATCCATCTCCATCACGCAGCACTTCAATTATGTGGAGGCAGTAATGAGATTATTCCTATTAACATCTGGCAGTTAAGGGTGGCACATTGGCACAACTGGTAGAGCTGCTGCCTCACAGTGACAGAGACCCAGGGTTCGATCCTGACCACGGGTGCCTGTCTGCGTGAAGTTTGCACGTTCTCCCTTGTACTGCGTGGGTTTTCTCCAGGTGCCCCGGTTTCCTCCCGCATCCCAGATTCTGTCCAGAACAACGGTGGGAGAATGAAGATGGTGTTGATGTGTATGTGAGTGTGTTTACAGGATTACATAGATCACATGGTAATGAGGTTGTTGTGTTATTCTGAGAGCCAGCATAGACTTGATAGGACATATGATCTCCTTCAATGTTGTATGGCAAGGGGACCCAACCTGGGAAAAATTTACCCCCAGGGGGGTAATTTTCGCCTATCCAGGGGGTAAATCTGTTGATTCTGGATTTGTACATATTTTTTCTCATTGACTGACTGTGATTGGTTCTGGTATCTGGTCATCATTAGTTGTTGATAAATAAGTGGAACAACACTGTTATGTGCTATTAAAGTTGCCAGGGGTGAACGGGACAAAAAAAGTTGAGAACCCCTGATTTAGAGGTCGTCGTCGTGGCTATCCCTCGAGGTCGAAGATGATGGTCTACGTTCTGTTGTTTTTATGGACTCTCAGGTGGCTTAAGGGCCTGTCCCACTTGGACAACCTAATCCATGAGTTTAGAAGACCCTAGACGAGTTGAAAAAAATGTCAAGGTCGTGTTGACTCGCCAAAGTAAAATACCTCCTACGACCTCCTATGACTATGTCTACGACCTCCCTTGACCTCAGTCCTCCACACCTAAGACCAACTACAACTAGCTACGAGTGGACATGATCACATGATAAAATTATGTCATGTTTGCATTTTTTTTTTCGGGCCAGTTACCGACCCACGACTATCTACGATTATCTACGACTACCTACGACTACCTACGACTATCTACGACTACCTACGACTACCATCACGACCTACTACGACCTACCTATGACCAACCTACGAGTAAAAAGTATCCATTTTTTCCATGCCAACCTTTTTTTTACTCGTGGACATTTTTTACCAGGCTGGAAAAAACGCCGCGACCTACTTGAGGCCACAAGTACGCGGAGACAACTCACAAGCATGAGGAAGAGTTAGGAAGACCTCCTATGACCTCCTATGACCTCCTACGACCTCCTACGACCTCGTGGCGAGCATGCTGCGAGTATGAGTCAAGGGCAAACTCGGCAGAGGTCGCCAAATAGGTCGTGAAATTGGGACAGGGGCTTTATGAGTCCAATCCTGGCTTTGCAGCTCACAGAAGGAAGACGCCTGTGCGTGTGTTTGTTTAACGTGTACTCGATGTTGTGTTCCAAGAAGCACACGGTCCTTCACAAATCAATCAACTAATTCCAATGGCAAGGGAACCAAGACGATTGGAGCTGATAGATCTGTTGCAGCCTTCATCCGCCTTCACAGCCGTTGAGTTCAAGATAACTTTGTCCGCCTGGTCCGCCGATGGGGTCTTGTAGGTTGGATTGTCCTTAGTCTGGACCCTCACCCTCGACCTTACCCCCATGGGTGGCCCTACCAGAAGCTGGTGCTTCTGACGGCATCACTCTCGGAATCATGGGGTCACGCAAGCCTCTTCACCACGACAGGGTAAACGATCCGAAGAGGTAAGAGGCACAGCGCGGAAACAAGGTAAAATTAGAGCATGAATCCTCTCAGGATCAATACCACTGATCTTTACCACAAGTTGATCATTTTCCTTACAGGAACGAGAAGTTTCAAATCTCAGTTTCTTGAACCTTTTTACCAGATTAAAGATGTTAATCAGGCAAGTGAACCATTCCATCACCAACTAGAGAGTGGTCCTGATCTACCATCTACCTCATGGGAGGCCATCAGACCATCTTTAATCGGACTTTATTGGACTTTATCTTGCCCAAAATGTAATTCCCTTTATCATGTACACTGTGGACGGCTCGACTGTAATCATGTATTGTCTTTCCGCTGACTGGATTGCACGCAACAAAAAATATTTTCGCCGTACCTCGGTAGAGGTGACAATAAACTAAACTAAACCACAGAAATAATAGTAGTTGCTTTAATGCCCAATATCTACTGTTTATGTAGCTTTATTAGGAGGCCTCAATAAAGCCAATTTCTATGTAAATTGGCTGATATAACCCTGTGACCCAGCATTTGAATTCCTCTGGGGTTTTTTTTTGTAAGTCGCTTTGAAAATTGAACATTTTAATGTAAGATTTTAAAATGAGTTAAAGTGCAAACCAAACTGATGAGAGAAATATATTCTTCAGAGATGCTGCCTGACCTGCCGAGTTACTCCAACACTGTGCATTTTTTTGAGAGAAATATCGAATCAGTTTTATTCCACTAGTTTGCACAGAGCAAGTGCTAAAGAAAGTAGGCACAATCCAGACAAGTACCATCAGACCAAATTAGACCAATTGGCCGGTGATGGTGTAACTCTACATCTTCCGTGACCTTTCCTTCTCGCCCGCTCTCATTAAAATCTGCAGTCAGGGAAAGTCTACCAGCCTCTAGCAGTGACAGTTCTGAGGCCATAGCTGTTTGCTATGTCCTGCACTTTAGTTATAGCCAGGCTATCCAAAGCTTCACACCATTTGTGTTTTCATTAAGATTCCAACATCTGCAGTTCCTTGTGTCTTTGTACATTCTATAATTCCCCATTAAAGACTGTATCTTGTTGTATGCACAACTATATTTCCAAATGCATAGTGTGGATTAGTACATGTGTCAGAGGTTATGGGGAGAAGGCAGGAGAATGGGGTTAGGAGGGAGAGATAGATCGGCCATGATTGAATGACGGAGTAGACTTGATGGGCCGAATGGCCTAATTCTACTCCTATCACTTATGACCTTATGACCTAATGACCATCCTGAATAACAACTATTATATTAACTCGTTTAAGAAGGAACTGCAGATGCAGGAAAATCGAAGGTAAACAAAAATGCTGGAGAAACTCAGCGGGTGAGGCAGCATCTATGGAGCGAAGGAAATAGGCAACGTTTTGGGTCTGAAGAAGGGTTTTGACCCAAAACGTTGCCTATTTCCTTCGCTCCATAGATGCTGCCTCGCCCGCTGAGTTTCTCCAGCATTTTTGTCTACCTATTATATTAACTCCTTTGCTTTTTAGCATCACCGACTTCACATTTTAATTAATATCATTATACTTCTGATTCCTAAGGTCAGATATGGGGTCCAAGTCTACATAGTTCAGAGCTTATTTGGAGGTTGTGGTGTTTAATAACCTGATAACTTCCTGTACCTTTTTCAATTTATTTATTTTCTTCTCATTATTATCTTTCTAATTAGTTTTGTGTTTTGTTATTTTCTTGTAGTTTTATTTTTCTTATTTTCCGGCAGCTTTTTTTTGCAACAGTAGTTTTTGGTTTAAACAGTTTTCATATTATTAGTTATACAGTTAATGGCGAGACCCTTCATAGATTTGATAACAGAGGGAACTGGTGGTCCACCGCTCCTTGCAAGTGGCCACACAAGTGGATAGAGTGGTAAAGAAGGTATACGGTATGCTTGTCTCATTGGTCATGGCATTGAGTGTTCGTGTCAAGAACTCAAGATGTAGCTTTAAAGGACTCCAGCTAGGCGGCATTTGGAATATTGTGTGCAGTCCTTGTCGCCCCATTACAGGAAGGATGTGTAAGTGACAAAGATGGTGCAGAAGAGGTTTACCAGGATGCTTAAGAAAGAACTGCAGATGCTAGTAAAATCCAAGGTAGACACAAAATGCTGGAGAAACTCAGCGGGTGAGGCAGCATCTGTGGAGAGAAGGAATTTGCGCGTTTCGGGTCGAGACCCTTCTTCAGACTGACTGCAGCCTGGTTGAAAGGGTTTTGGCGAAAGGGGAGAGGTTGGACATTTTTCTCTGGAGCGTCGGAGACTGGGGGAGACCTGACAGAAGTACATAAAACTGCGAGAGGCTTACACAAGGTAGACATAGAACTTTTCACCCGCAGTTGAACTGTCAAAGACCGGAGGGCGTAGCTTTAAGTTGAGAGGATCAAATTTTAAGAGAGATGTGCGGGTTTACACAGAGACGGCGAATGCCTGGAACATACTTCCAGGGTTGGTAGTGGAGGCAGATACGATAATGGCATTTAGGAGGTTTTTAGATAGGCACATGGATATACAGGGAATAGAGGGATATCGATTACATGCAGGCAGAGGAAATTAGACAATAGACAATAGGTGCAGGCCATTTGGCCCTTCGAGCCAGCACCGCCATTCAATGTGATCATGGCTGATCATCCACAATCAGTACCCCGTTCCTGCCTTCTCCCCATATCCCCTGACTCCGCTATTTTTAAGAGCCCTATCTAGATCTCTCTTGAAAGTATCCAGGGAACCGGCCTCCACCACCCTCTGAGGCAGAGAATTCCACAGAATCACAACTCTCTGTGTGAAAAAGTGTTTCCTCATCTCCGTTCTAAATGCCTTACCCCTTATTCTTAAACTGTTAATTTGGCATTGTATTTGGTGTGTACATTGTGGGCTGAAGGGCCTGTTCCACTACAGTACTTCTATGTTCTATGTTGCTCTTTGTTTATCTACTTTAAGGGAAGGGATGTGCTTTTCATTGGTCTATCTCATGTGACTGAGAGAAGATTGTTCTTTCCAGGCATCCAAGTCCTTTAAAGATCTCTTATCTTGTTAATAGCTAAAGCTCATAGCTCCATCACTGTGTATTTTAAATATAAACTTGACCATATTTTTCCCAGCAATTCAGTTCAGTTTAGTTTATTGTCACGTGTACCGAGGTGCAGTGAAAAGCTTTTGTTGCGTGCTAACCAGTCAGCGGAAAGACAATACACGATTAACATCGAGACATTTTACAGTGTATAAATACATGATAAGGGAACAATGTTTAGTGTGAGCTAAGGCCAGCAAAATCCGATCAAAGATAGTCTGAGGGGCACCAGTGAGGTAGATAGTAGTTCAGGACTGCTCTCTTGTTGTGGTGGGATGATTTCAGTTGCCTGATAACAGCTGGGAAGAAAGTGTCCCTGAATCTGGAGGTTCAATCTTTAATGTTTCATTTTAACACAGCTTCATATCTTAGAAACATATCTCTACTTTATTCCTTGGTGCTATCTGTATGCATCAATAATTTCATTCAAATAGGCTAACAGTATTGATCAAACTGCATCTTTATCTTCAAATTATTGCTTAATTAACTATACACCATCCAATTATCAGCAAAGGATCTCAATATAACGTATAGTAATGCAAAATAGAGCCAACTGTAAATCAGAAGAATATTGTTAATACACAATAAACAAAAACAGAGGAATACTGTACATTGGATTTAATGTATTTTGGTAACTCTCTCCATTAGAGCGGAATGGTGGCGCCGCGGTAGAGTTGCTGTCTTACAGCTTGTAGTACCAGAGACCCGGGTTCGGTCGCCACTACGGGTACTGTCTGTACGGAGTTTGTACATTCTCCCCATGACCGCGTGGATTTCTCTCCGAGATCTTCGGTTTCCTCCCACACTCTAAAGACGTACAGGTATTTGGTAAATTGGCTTGGTATAAGTGTAAATTGTCCCTAGTGTGTGTGTAGTGTAGTGTTAATGTGCGGGGATCGCTGATCGGTGCGGAGTCGGTGGGCCAAAGGGCCTGTTTCCACACTGTATCTCTAAACTAAACTAAACTATGAATGATATAACATGTATCACTGTGTATATATTCTTGTATTAAATGTGTTCTGATGGACAGAAAGTTCCGAATAGTGATAGGCCTGGATAGAATGGATGTGGAGAGGATGTTTCCACTAGTGGGAGAAGCTAGGACTAGAGGTCGTAGCCTCAGAATAAAAGGACGTTCTTTTAGGAAGGAGATGAGGAGGAATTTTTTTAGTCAAAGGGTGGTGATTCTGTGAAATTCATTGCCACAGAGGCTGTGAAGGACAACTCATTTGGGTATTTTTAAGAGATTGAATGATTCTTGATTAGAAAGGATATCAAAGGTTATGGAGGAAGGATTAAAGGACGTTCTTTTAGATAGAAGATGCGGAGAAATTCATTGTCAGAGGGTGGTGAATCTGTGGAATTCTTTGCCACAGAGGCTCTGGAGGCCCAGTCAGTGGATATTTTTAAGGCAGAGATAGATAGATTCTTGATTCGTATGGGTGTCAGAGGTTATGGGGAGAGGGCAGGAGAATGAGGTTAGGAGGGAGAGATAGATCAGCCATGATTGAATGGCAGAGTAGACTTGATGGGCCGAATGGCCTAATTCTGCTCCTGTGCCTGACAAGTATTCTGTCATTCTGAATGAGATCAGTCTCTCTCAGTCCCAAGTATTCACTTCCAAATTGTACAAGAATGGTAAAAGCGGTCTGTTTTCCAGAGGCAATTATACCAATCATTTAGTTTCTGACCTCCAGGGAGAACAGTTTTAAGCTGGAGAAAAAACTCAACCCCCTTTGCTTCCAAGCTATATCTGAGATTGATATCCTCAGATACCCACTCAATTATCAAAAATCTTTAATAAACTATCACTGCTTGGTGTGATCTTTGCAAGGACAGTAAAATTAATGGCAACGTTGCCCTGTAATGTCGTTATTAAAATTCTTAATAGCTGTGACTGATATGTTCCTCACACTGAAAATGAGCGCAACTTACCTTAGAGGATTCCATGCTCATATTAACTCTTAAATG
Organism: Malacoraja senta; assembly: GCA_038087875.1. NCBI lineage: Eukaryota > Metazoa > Chordata > Chondrichthyes > Rajiformes > Rajidae > Malacoraja > Malacoraja senta. The sequence goes on from CM075984.1 coordinate 50,192,503, forward strand.
GGCAATTAAAGCATTTATTTTTACTAACTGTGGGGGATTGTTGTTTATTCAACAGCAGAAATGTTGAAATCATTAAGATCATTAGGCAGAAACAAATGGGGAATTAATCATCCATTATTTAGTACACTGCATTTTGCATCTCGATAAGCATTCGACTATAAATAACCCTCACTGTAAAAGGAGCTACAAATTCGGGATCTGCGACCATTAAACATATAAGATTATTAAGGGTTTGGACACGCTAGAGGGAGGAAACATGTTCCCGATGTTGGGGGAGTCCAGAACCAGGGGCCACAGTTTAAGAATAAGGAGTAAGCCATTTAGAACGGAAATGAGGAAACACTTTTTCACACAGTGGTGAGTCTGTGGAATTCTCTGCTTCAGAGGGCGGTGGAGGCTGGTTCTCTGGATACTTTCAAGAGAGAGCTAGATAGGGCTCTTAAAGATAGCGGAGTCAGGGGATATGGGGAGAAGGCAGGAACGGGGGGTACTTAAAGGTTTGTAGATTCATTGCCTTTGGTAAAATTGTAGGATAGTGCTAGTGTATAGGGTGATCACTGGTTGGCGCGGCCTCAGTGGGCAGAAGGGCCTGTTTCCCCTCTGTATCTCTAAAGTCTTTGCAAATGTCGGAGGAAGCCGGAGCATCCTGGGAAAACTCAATAGACAATAGACAATAGGTAATAAGTGCAGGAGTAGGCCGTTCGGCCCTTCGAGCCAGCACCGCCATTCAATGTGATCATGGCTGATCATCCACAATCAGTACCCCGTTCCTGCCTTCTCCCCATATCCCTTGACTCCGCTATATTTAATAGCTCTACCTAACTCTCTCTTGAAAGCATCCAAAGAATCGGCCTCCACCGCCCTCTGAGGCAGAGAATTCCACAGATTCACAACTCTCTGGGTGAAAAAGGTTTTACTTATCTCTGTTCTAAATGGCCTGCCCCTTATTTTTAAACTGTGGCCCCTGGTTCTGGACTCCCCCAACATCGGGAAGATGTTTCCTGCCTCTAGCGTGTCCAATCCCTTAATAATCTTATATGTTTCAATAAGATCCTCGCTCATCCTTCTAAACTCCAGAGTGTACAAGTCCAGCCACTCCATTCTCTCAGCATATGACAGTCCCGTCATCCTGGGAATTAACCTTGTAAACCTACGCTGCACTCCCTCAAGAGCAAGAATGTCCTTCCTCAAATTTTGAGACCAAAACTGCACGCAATACTCCAGGTGTGGTCTCACCAGGGCCCTGTACAACTGCAGAAGGACCTCTTTGCTCCTATACTGAACTCCTCTTGTTATGAAGGCCAACAGGGAGAACATGCAAACTCCACACAGACAGGACCTGAGGTCAGGATCGAACCAGCAACCCTGCCGCTGTGAGACAGCAGCTCCTCCAGCAATGTTACAGTGCCGCCCCAATTAGATCAGGCTCAGATGATGCCTCTCACTGATGCTTAGTTTATGACAAGAATGTATTGTGAAGGAAAGTCATTTGCCGCAAATTCAAATTTCCTTATGTCTGCTCAAAGAAATTCCACTTCATCTTTCTGAAGATACGTCCTTTTATATTCAGGCTGTGCCCTATGGTCCTATACTCTCCCACTAGTGGAGACATCCTGGAGAATGGACCTCACCAACACAAGGACATAGCAGTAGATGGGACTAGTGTAGATGGGGCATGTTGGTCAATAGACAATAGGTGCAGGAGTAGGCCATTCGGCCCTTCGAGCCAGCACCGCCATTCAATGTGATCATGGCTGATCATCCACAATCAGTACCCCATTCCTGCCTTCTCCCCATATCCCTTGACTCCACTATCTTTAAGAGCTCTATCTAACGCTCGGTCGGTGTGGGCACATTGAGCTGAAGGGCCTGTTCCACGCTGTATCACTCTATGACTAAAAAAACACCAGCTTCTTAAGTTTAGATTCAGGTTTATTATTATCACGTGTTGCAAGGTGCAGTGAAAAGTTTTCATTTCACACTATTCAATCAAATCATATAGTACCATTCCTAAATACTGTCCAATAATGCAAACACAAACAGTATTTCGTCTTATAGCCTGTTATTACTGCCAAACTAACAAATAGAAGCAGATGTAGTTCAATAATGGCAAATCAGTATAGATAGCCACCTCAATTATTATAGTTCGTGGGAAGGAAATGCAGATGCTGGTTTAATCCGAAGACAGACACAAAAAGCTGGAGTAACTCAGCGGAACAGACAGCATCTCTGGAGAAAAGGAATAGACAATAGATAATAGACAATAGCCAATAGGTGCAGGAGTAGGCCATTCGGCCCTTCGAGCCAGCGCCGCCATTCAATGTGATCATGGCCGATCATCCCCAATCAGTACCCCGTTCCTGCCTTCCCCCCATGTCCCCTGACTCCGCTATCTTTAAGAGCCCTATCTAGTATCCAGAGAACCGGCCTCCACCACCCTCTGAGGCAGAGAATTCCACAGACTCACAACTCTCTGTGTGAAAGGGTTACAAGAAGGTTCTCGACAAGAAACGTCACCTATTCCTTTTCTCCAGTGATGCTGTCTGACCCACTGAGTCACTCCAGCTTTTTGTGCCTGTCTTCAGTCATTAAACTTCCTGATCTCTTCGTTCCTCCACTTGCTTACAACAATAGCTATTTCTAAATCCGAATGGCAACTAGGCAAAAGAAGATCTAAGAATAAAAACATTTATTTGGTTCATTGATTAAATCATTTATATTTATAATCACTTGTATGAAGTTATTGCTGCTCAGTCATTTTCCTACATCAGCTTTAATTTAGTTTTGGTTGCAATTCAGCTAACGATTTGTGTTTCATCTTCTCAGCAAAATTGAGGAATCTTTTATATTTTGTATGATCTGCTGCCACGTTTCATAACAAAGGCAAAAGTGAAAACATACTGGAGTCACACAGTGTGGAAACAAGCCCTTCAGCCCAACTTGCCTATGCCAATCAACAGATCTCAGCTACACTAGTCCCACCAGCCTGTGTTTGACCCATATCCCTCCAAACCGGTCTTATCTTCATGTACCTGTCCAATTGCTTCTTAAATGTTGCAATAGTCCCAGCCTCAACTCCCTCATCCGGCAGCTCGTTCCGTACACCCGCCACCCTTTGTGTGAAAAAGTTACGCCTCGGATTCCTGTTAAACCTCTTCCCCTTCACCTTAAACCTATGCCCTATGGTCCTTGATTCCCCTACCCTGGGCAAGAGACTCTGTGCATCTATCTGATCGATTCCTCTCCTCTCACGACTTTAGACATCTCTATAAGATCACCCCTCATCCTCCTGCGCTCCAGAGAATAGAGTCACAGCCTACTCAACCTCTCCCTGTAGCTCAGGCCCTCAAGTCCTTGGACATTTTCTCTCCACCCTTTCCAACATGACAACATCTTTCCTATAGCATGGTGCCCAGAACTGAACACACTACGCTAAATGCGGCCTCAGCAACGTATTACAATATTCATGTTGTTGATAAGCAGAGATATCTGTTGTTGGGGGGGGGGGGTGATACTTGTTTATGATATAGAATAGACAACAGTCCAGCAAAGGAATGGGCCCTTCATCCTCCAGCACTTTGTGCTTAGCATAACATGGAGCATGTTCCCTTTCATTAGCTGAACCAACCAGTTAAATGGATGTGTTATTCACTGACTCTGCCTGTAGACCATGCCAGGGAACAGTCATTTTGCAAGAAAAAAGACACAAGGTGCCGGAGTAACTCCGTGGGTCAATTGTCCAATTTGTTTCAGAAAATTAACTTTTCAATATCACCAGCTGGAGCAGATCTGCCAACTGTATCTTCAGTTCCTTGTGTCGCCACGGCACGGGCAGCACGGTGGCACAACTGGCAGAGTGGCTGCCTCACAGCGCCAGAGACCCTGGTTCGATCCTCACCCCGGATACTTGTCTGAACAGAGTTTGTACGTTCTCCCCGTGACCGCGTGCGATTTCTCCAAGATCTTCGATTTCCTCCCACACTCCAAAGACTTACAGGTTAATTGGCTTACCATTAAAAAATAACTGTCCCTTGTGCGTGTGTAGGATAGCGTTAATGTGCGGGGATCGCTGGTCGGCTCCGACTCGGTGGGCCGAAGGGCCTGTTTCCGCGCTCTATCTCGAAACTAATCTAAACTAAACTAAACTCCAAAGACATACATGTTTGTAGGTTAATTGGCTGGGTGTAAATGTAAAATTGTCCCTAGTGTGTGTAGGGTAGTTATAATGTGCGGGGATCGCTGGTCAGCGCGGACTCGGTGGGCTGAAAGGGCCTGTTTAGACTACCCCCTTCTGCTGCACATGACTGGAATTATAATTTATAGACATGGACATGAATGAGAAGCTAATTTTTGTCTTGTTTGCACTTTTCATAAGCAGTTGACTTTGAGTCTATAATGGAATAATTGGTATGATGTCTTCTTGCTCCCAAAGCTCTACTTGCACATATTAAGAATCGGATCTGCGGCTTACTTGTGTGTGTTTTCAGACCATGTGCTGGTGAGAGATAAAGCGTACAGTGCACTAGGGAGTGTTGGAGTACAATAAGTATAACTACAGTACTTGTGCCTGGACAATATAGATCCCTATGCAAATAATATTACACTTCCTCTTCTTAATTTTTCTGTCTGTTCTTCAAACTTGGCAGATTTATTATCGAACCTTTAGGGGCGGCATGGTCACCATGATGGTGGTGCAGCTGTAGAGTTGCAGCCTTACAGCGCCAGAGACCCAGGAGCATGTGCAGACAGCACGTTCCAGACTACATGTGCTGTCTGTAAAGAGTTTGTACGTTCTCCCCATGACCCCACTGATTAGGACGGGTGTTAGGGGTTATGGGGTGGAGTCAAGAGAATGGGGTTAGGATAGGAGAGATAGATCACCCATGACTGATGGGCCGAATGGCCTAATTCTGCTCCCATCACTTTTGGCCTTATGACGTTGTGACCTTATGACCTTATGACCGCCTGGGTTTTCTCCGGTTGCTCATGTTTCCTCCCACATTCCGAAGACGTATAGGTGTGTAGGTTGATTTGGCTTTGGTAAAGATTGTAAATTGTCTCTCGTGTGTAGGATAGTGTTTGTGTATGGGGATCACTGTCTCTGATAACATGAATCAGATGGTAAGGTGTGAAGTCCCCATTTTGTGGTCTGGGATGTAGTTATCATCCATGTGGTGAGTTGACGCCTCCAACTCCCATTGCTGTGGAACTTTGCCTCTGTCTTGCTGCCTTGCTGCTAAATGTGATAAGGTCATAAGGTCATAAGTGATAGGAGTAAAATTAGGCCATTTGGCCCATCAAGTCTATGCCATTTAATCAATGCTGATCTATCTCTCCATCATAACCCCATTCTCCCTCCTTCTCCCCATAACCCCTGACACCCGTACTAATCAAGAATCTATCTATCCCTGCCTTCAAAACATCCATTGACTTGGCCTCCACAGCCTTCTGTGGCAAAGAATTCCACATTCACCACCCTCTGACTAGAGAAATTCCTCCTCATCTCCTTCCTAAAAGAACGTGCTTTAATGCTGAGGCTATGACCTCTAGTTCTAGACTCTCCCACGAGTGGAAACATCCTCTCCACGTCCACTCTATCCAAGCCTTTCATTACTCATGTCAGAGTTAGTCTGATGCAAACTCTCCTAAACAAATTCATGCTGACCAGTTGTGATTAATCCCTGCCTTTCTAAATGAAGATTTATATTCTTCGTTGGAAGAGATTCCAAGTAACTTGTGAACCGCTAGTTAAACTAACTGGTAATCATGAGCTTTACTCCTCCTCATCTTTTTAAGCATTGGTAAGAAAAACAATGTGGATGTCGCCAGGACTCGAGGGCCTGAGCTAAAGCAAGAGGTTGAGCAGGCTAGGACTTTATTCCTTGGAGTGCAGGATTGTGAGCGGTGATCTTATAGAGATGTATAAAATCATGAAAGGAATAGATCAATTAGACACACAGAGTCTCTTGCCCAGAGTAGGGGATTTGAGAACCAGAGGACATAGGTTTAAGGTGAGGGGGAAAGATTTCACACAAAGGATGGTGGGTGTATGGAATGGGCTGCCAGAGGAGGTAGTTGAGACCGGGACTATTGCAACATTTAAGAAACATTTAGACAGGTACATAGATAGGACAGGTTTGGAGGGATTTGGACCAAATGCAGGCAGATGGGACTCGTGTAGATGGGGCACATTGGTCAGCGTGGGCAAGTTGGACCAAAGGGCCTGTTTCTGTGCTTTGTGACTCTGAGCAAATGTGGATTATTTTTAAAAGATAAACAATTGGGAGACGTTGAGGTTTAAGGAGAGCTGGGTGCCATTGTACATAAATCACTGAAGGCTAATCTGCAGATGCTGCAGGCAATTAGGTGGCAATTAGTATGTAGGTATTTCTTAAAAGAGGATTTAAGTAGATGTGCAGAAGATGCTAATACAATTATTAGGTAGGGCCTTGGTGAGGCATTGTGAGATAAAGTCAGATTGATTTCTCTTGAGGCTGATAGAATTAATAGAAGTATATAGGATTATGAGGCATAGATAGTGTAGACAGAGAGTCTACGATTTTCGTCCCTAATCAACTGGACTCTGACAACTTGCGTTGATTTTCCAGACACACTCTATTTACTTGTGCACAAGGAGACCAGTACGGTCGCAGTTACTGCACTACTCATAGAAATTCCACTCGGAACAGTCAACTTATACAGATTTTGACCCTTAAAATTGTGCGCACTTTCTAATTACTTATCATCAATAACAATACGTTCTCAAATCATGCATTTACAAATTCACGTTGGCGCAGCGGTAGAGTTGCTGCCTTACAGCGAATGCAGCGCCGGAGACCCGGGTTCGATCCCGATTACGGGAGCTGTCCGTACGGAGTTTGTACGTTCTCCCCGTGACCTGCGTGGGTTTTCTCCGAGATCTTCGGTTTCCTCCCACACTCCAAAGACGTACAGTTTTGTAGGTAAATTGGCCTGGCAAATGTAAAAAATGTCCCTTGTGGGTATAGGATAGTGTTACTGTGTGGGGATCGCTGGTCGACGCGGACCCGGTGGGCCGAAAGGGCCTGTTTCCGTGCTGTATCTCTAAACTAAACTAAACTAAAGGCAATAAAACTAATATGAGTGAAAGTACTTGCTATTCAATCCTCTATTTAATTTTCAACATCAAAAACCTTGTAGTGTGTGCACCAAGGAATATCCAGCCCAAACATTGGGGTACGTCAATGAATACCTATCAGGAAGATTCATGTGCATCAATGAATGCCTAAAGATTGTTATGCTGCACAGCTATCCTAACCTTTGTCAGTCTGCAGTTTCCACACGATTACCATTTCATACCAGTTCTATGTTATCCCACATTTGACTAGGACAGATGTTATCAAGCTGGAAGGGAGGGAGAGAAGATTTACAAGGACGTTGCCAGAACTCGAGGGCCTGAGCGAGAGGGAGAGGTTGTGCAGGCTAGGACTAAATTCCTCGGAGCGCAGGAGGATGAGGGGTCATCTTATAGAGGTGTACATAATCATGAGAGGAATAGATCGGGAGGAAACTGGAGCACCTGGTGGAAATCCCCACACTTGAACACTAACTAAACTCAAGTCTGAAGAAGGGGCTCGAAACGTCATCTATCTATGTTCTCTAGGGATGTTGCCTGACCTACAACCACTAACTAAACGGTGAAACAAATGAAGTCTGAAGGAGGGTCCTGACCCGAAACGTCATCAATCCATGTTCTCCAGGGATGTTGCCTGATCTCCTGAGATACTCCATTACTTTGAGCCTCTTTTGTAAACCAGTATCTGCAGTCCCTTGTATGAAAAGACTTGGTTGCACCAAGGACATTGGGCTTTTTGCACTGATATTGTTTTTCTTTAATTTATTGCAATTTTTATGTATTACGTTGTCCTATGACTAATGTGTTTACAGGCCTGTATGTTACAGCAAGTAAGAATTTTATTGATCCTTTGTCGGCACATATGATAATGAAACAGCCTTGTGAGGAACTAGAGAAGAACAGCCTTCTCTTGGCAGGCATGCAGGCAAGTATTATTTTCACACCAAGGGTGATTGATGTATGGAACAAGCTGCCAGAGGAGGTAGTTGATGCAGGGACTATCCCAATGTTTAAGAAACATTTAGACATGTACATGGATAGGACAGGTTTGGAAGGATATGGACCAAATGCAGGCAGGTGGGACTAGTGTAGATGATTCTTGTTAGCAGTGAGAAAAACAGCAGCTGATAAAGTGCTTTAGTTATTGCCACTTTGGACATGAAATGGGAGTGAGTTTCCATTCTGAAGAAATATTGATTGTGGTATGGACAAGTTGGGCCGAAGGGCATGTTTCCACACTGTATCACTATGACTATGACTTTCCACAAGAGCAAGGTAGAAAGAGGAATGAAAGTTGAGTTTAAAACAGTACCATGAGTTTCAGCTCTGTTTCATCTCAGTTTAGGTTTAGGTTTATTATTGTCCCGTGTGCAGAGGTACAGTGAAAAGCATTGTTTTGCACGCTATCCAAACAGATCATATAATATGACAAGTAAAAACAATCAAGTCAAACTCAAGTGCAATAGGTAGAGCAAAGGGGAAGATACAGAGTGCAGAGTATATTTATCAGCATTGCAACGCATCAGTTCCACAGGTAAAGTTCAATGTTCGCAATGGTGTAGAGTGAATCAGACAGTATCCTAGCTTCTGGAGGGACCATTCAAAAGACTGATGACAGAAGGGAAGAAGCTGTTCCTGAGTCTGGAAGAAGCTGTTCCTGAGTATATCTATATAATTAAAAGTCTCATCTTGACGACTTCCTGTCTGCGCTGTACATTGATTTTAGAGGAAAAAAACGCTACCCTGTATCGCTGTGATTTTTGGCCATCTTACTCACAGTCCTCCTCTGCTGAGCCAGCCCCGAGGATTTTTCCCATCGATGAAAAATAACAAAGTTATGAGTGTTTAAAAAACCTTGAGATCAGCTGATTGGTCCTCTCGCCTGTCAATCACCGCGATGGGAGTAACGCTCCTTCCGGGGGGGGGGGGGGGGGGTGGGCAGGACTATAAAACCCCGGATGCCTGGACGTGAGTCAATCACTCTGCAATTCTTGATTCATGGGATGTCAGGACTTTCATATGAAGAAAGACTGGATAGACTCGGCTTGTACTCGCTAGAATTTAGAAGATTGAGGGGGGATCTTATAGAAACTTACAAGATTCTTAAGGGGTTGGACAGGAAGATTGTTCCCGATGTTGGAGAAGTCCAGGACAAGGGGTCACAGTTTAAGGATAAAGGGGAAATCTTTTAGGACCAAGATGAGAAAAATATTTTTCACACAGAGAGTGGTGAATCTCTTGAATTCTCTGCCACAGAAGGTATTTGAGGCCAGTTCATTGGCTATATTTAAGAGGGAGTTAGATGTGGCCCTTGTGGCTAAGGGGATCAGGGGGTATGGAGAGAAGGCAGGTACAGGATACTGAGTTGGATGATCAGCCATGATGATATTGAATGGTGGTGCAGGCTCGAAGGGCCGAATGGCCTACTCCTGCACCTATTTTCTATGTTTCTATGTTTCTAAGATCCCAAGGGAGAAGCCATGACTGTCATTCTAAGCTGTGAATCAACTGAATTATGCCATGAGTTGTTTAGCCTGCTGCCCTGCCTGTGCTTGAAAGTGCAATGCTTAATTGGAAATGAAATGAAATGACAATGCAATGAGTTGTTTGCCCTGCTGCCCTGCCTGTGCTTGAAACTGTAATGCTTAATTAGGTCCGACTGTGTTTGGAAGGAATAAATGCTTTATTAGGTCCGACTGTGTTTGGAAGGAATAAATGCTTTATTAGGTCCGACTGTGTTTTAAAGGAATACATGCTTGATTAGGTCTGACTGTGTTTGGAAGGAATAAATGCTGTATTAGGTCCGACTGTGTTTGGAAGGAATAAATGCTTTATTAGATCCGACTGTGTTTAGTCCAAAAGTCCTGCTCATTTCGTGACAGGTCGCACTGATTGCGTAATTTCCGGTGAGTGCAGAGGTCGCGCTGATTGCAGAAGTGCTGCTGACTGCAGAAGCCCCACAGTGGAGAGGTCGCGCTCAGCCATGTGAGTAGATTCAAGAAAGTTTACTGTCATATATATGGTGTGTGGGTCAGTGTGTGAGTGTGTGTATGTGTGAGTGTGGGTGTGTATGCGAGTGTGAGTGTGTATATGTGTGTGTGTGAATGTGTATGTGAGTGTGTGTGTGTGTGTGTGTGAATGTGTATGTGAGTGTGTGTGTGTGTGTGTGTGAGAGTGTATGTGTGTGTGTGTATGTGTGTATGTGAGTCTATGTGAGTGTATGTGCGTATGTGTGAGAGTATGTGTGAGTGTGAGTCTGTGTGAGTGAGTGTGTGTGTGAGTGAGTGTGTGTGTGTGTTTGCGTTAGTGTGTGTGAGTGAGTGAGTGTATGTGTGTGAGTGTATGTGTGTGTGTGAGTGAGAGTGTGTGTGTGAGTTAGTGTATGTGTGTGAGGTGGAGGGTGTGTGTGTGAGTGGGTGAGTGTGTGAGTGTGTGTGTATGTGTGTGAGTCTGTGTGTGTGTGCGTGTGTGTGTGTATATTGGAATTGGTGGAGAGGTGGAATATTGCATTGGGGAACCAGCCCTCCCTTGTGAAGCTGGGACCCAACTGGTCCCACTTAGTCTAGTATATATATATATATATATATATGTGTGTGTGGTACGCACTTTCAAGCTTCTGTATCTTCTGCCCAACAGGAGAGAGGAGAAGGGGGAATGGCCGGGATGGGACAAGTCTTTGATTATGTTGGCTGGCTTTTCCGAGGCAGCGTGAAGTGTAGATGAAGTCAATGGCGGGAAGACTGGCCTGTGTGGTGGACTGAGCTTCATCCACAAGTCTGTGCAATTTCTTGTGGTCTTGGGCAGAGCTGTTCCCAAACCAAGCTGCGATGCAACCCGACCGTATGCTTTCCATAACGCATCTGTAGAGGTTTGTAAGAGTCGTTGGAGACTTGCCGGATTCCCTCAGTCCCTGGAGGAAGTCAAGGCATTGGTGTGCCTTCTTGGCCGTTACTTCAAGATGGCTGATCCATGATAGTTCATTATAAGTATTAATGCACAAAGATCCTGAAGCTCTCCGCTATTTCCACTTCGATACCATTGATCCTGATTGTGCCATATCTTCCACTAGGCATCCTGTCATCGATAACTAACCCCTCTCCATTGATCACACTGCAATCAATGATGTCCCTCAGCCATAGAAACATAGACAATAGACAATAGACAATAGGTGCAGGTGTAGGCCATTCTGCCCTACGAGCCAGCACCGCCATTCAATGTGATCATGGCTTATCCCCAATCAGTACCCCGTTCCTGCCTTCTCCCCATATCCCCTGACTCCGCTAATTTTAAGAACCCTATCTAGCTCTCTCTTGAAAGCAACCAGACAACCTGCCTCCATCACCCTCTGAGGCAGAGAATTCCACAGACTCACCACTTTCTGTGAGAAAAAGTGTTTCCTCGTCTCCGTTCTAAATGGCTTACGCCTTATTCTTAAACAGTGGCCCTGGTTCTGGACTCCCCCAACATCGGGAACATGTTTCCTGCATCTAACGTGACCAAGCCCTTAACAATCTTATATGTTTCAATGAGATCTCCTCTCATCCTTCTAAACTCCAGAATGTACTAGCCCAGCTGCTCCATTCTCTCAGCATATGACAGTCCCGCCATCCCAGGAATTAACCTTGTAAACCTACGCTGCATTCCCTCAATAGCAAGAATGTCCTTCCTCAAATTAGGGGACCAAAACTGCACACAATACTCCAGGTGTGGTCTCACTAGTGCTCTTTGCTCCTATATTTGATTCCTCTTGTTATAAAGGCCAACATGCCATTCGCTTTCTTCACTGCCTGCTGTACCTGCATGCTTACTTTCATAGACTGATGTACAAGGAGCCCCAGATCCCATTGAACTTCACCTTTTCCTTTTCCCATAGAAAATAGGTGCAGGAGTAGGCCATTCGCCCGACTACCACGGCACCTCCTTTGTCGGCAGGTTTGATGATAATGTCGGGGTTGCTGCAGAGTGAGCGGAGGGCTGTACGTTCAGAGGGGGTGAGGTTAGAGTGGATAAGGGGAGTGGAAAAGTTGAGACAGTTGATGTCATAGAAACATAGAAAATAGGTGCAGGAGTAGGCCATTCGGCCCTTTGTGCCAGCACCGCCATTCAATATAATCATGGCTGATCATCCACAATCAGTACCCCGTTCCTGCCTTCTCCCCATATCCCTTGAAACACCTGGTTCTGGACTCCCCCAACATTGGGAACATTTTTCCTGCATCTTTTTCTAAAGTTGCTCCACCCTTGTAAACAACGTTAGATTTCACTAAATTGGTGACAACCTCAGGAACTAACTTTGCTGACGATGAAAAACGGCCAATAAAACTGCAGTGGAAAATTCTGCATTATTACTTCAAAAGTTTATTCGTGAAAATCAGTGAGAAAAAATAAAATTATTTTAAAACAAATGAGCTATTTGACCCAGTCACTACAAGCAAGTCACGGAAGATGATAAAAAAAAATGAATAATTAATTCACATCTTCACACCATGCAAGGGTGATGTTAATAAAATGGAGTTCATGAAAGCATCTTGGCAACACTGATAGAAATTTCTATCACATGGGAATTTTGGGGTCCATAGGTGAGGCAGAGGTTCACTTGCACCTCCTCCAACCTCATCTGCTGCATCCACTGTTCCAGGTGTGGACTCCTATATATCGGCGAGACCAAGCGCAGGCTCAACGATCGTTTCGCTGAACACCTCCGCTCACTCTGCTTAAACCTACCTGATCTCCCGGTTGCCAACACTTTAACTCCTCCTCCCATTCCCTCACTGATCTTTGTGTCCTGGGCCTCCTCTATAGTCAGAGTGAGGCCCAGCGCAAATTGGAAGAGCAGCACCTCATATTTTGCTTGGGCAGCTTATACCCCAGCAATGAACATTGACTTCTAACTTCAAGTATACCTTGCTTTCCCTCTCTCTCCATCTCTCCCCTACCCAGATCTCCAACCAGTCTGACAGTCTCTGACTACATTTTATCTCTGTTTGCTTTGTTGTTACCTTCTCCCAGTTATCGATGATCTAATCTACACTTTCCTTGATCAACATCCCCTTTGTCCCGTTTTCACACCCCTCACTTCCTTGTCTATCTATCTCCCTCTCCTCTGACTTCAGTCTGAAGAAGGATCTCCACCCGAAATGTCACTACTACCCAGAGATGCTGCCTGTCCCGCTGAGTTACCCCAGCATTTTGTTTCTATCTTCAGTTTAAACCAGCATCTGCAGTTCCTTCATACACGGTTAGATATGGCAACCATTTAGAGGCAAACATTATAGTTTTGGTCTCCTAATCTGAGGAAGGACATTCTTGCCACAGAGAAGGTTCACCAGACTGATTCCTGGGATGTCAGGACTTTCATATGAAGAAAGACTGGATAGACTCGGCTTGTACTCGCTAGAATTTAGAAGACTCAGGGGCATCTTATAGAAACTTACAAAATTCTTAAGGGGTTGGACAGGCTAGATGCAGGAAGATTGTTCCCGATGTTGGGGGAGTCCAGAACAAGGGGTCACAGTTTAAGGATAAAGGGGAAATCTTTTAGGACTGAGATGAGAAAAACATTTTTTACACAGAGAGTGGTGAATCTCTGGAATTCTCTGCCACAGAATGTAGTTGAGGCCAGTTCATTGGCTATATTTAAGAGGGAGTTAGATGTGGCCCTTGTGGCTAAAGGGATCAGGGGGCATGGAGAGAAAGCAGGTACAGGATACTGAGTTGGATGATCAGCCATGATCATATTGAATGGCGGTGCAGACTCGAAGGGCCGAATGGCCTACTCCTGCACCTATTTTCTACGTTTCTATGTTTCTGTAGGAGAAGGGAGATGCAAAGTGGTGGCGTAACTGAGCGGGTCAAACAGCATCTCTGGAGAACATGAATAGGTGGCATTTCAGGTGGAACTCTTCTTCAGACCGATTGTTGTTGGGGGCGGGCGGAGAAAGCTGGAAGCGGGATATGGATGGAGAGATATCGATTACATGCAGCCAGAGGGAATTAGTTCAAGTTTAGTTTAGTTTAGTTTAGTTTAGAGATACAGCGCGGAAACAGGCCCTTTTGGCCCACCGGGTCCGCGATGACCAGCGATCCCCGCACATTAACACTATCCTATACCCACTAGGGACACGATTTAGATTTACCAAGCCAATTAACCTACATACAGTACCTGTACGTCTTTGGAGTGTGGGAGGAAACCGAAGATCTCGGAGAAAACCCACGCAGGTCACGGGGAGAACGTACAAACTCTGTACAGACAGTTCCCGCAGTCGGGATCGAACCCGGGTCTCTGGCGCTGCATTCGCTGCAAGGCAGCAACTCTACCGCTGCGCCACCGTGACCGCCCAACTTGGCTTCATGTTTGGCAAGGATATTGTGGACCATGGGGTCTATTCCTATGCTTTACTTTTTTGCTCTATTTAAAGTTTAAATTATTGCTCCTTAACCTCCTTAAGCAAAAGTTGATCATAACTGCATATGTCACACAATTGACTGATGCTATTTGATTATTTCTCACAAAATTATATCCCTTCTCTGCGGAGGGATGTGCTGGCTCTGGAGAGCGTCCAGAGGAGATTTACGAGAATGATCCCGGGAATGATTTGGTTAACGTATGATGAGCGTTTGACGCCACTGGGCCTGTACTCGCTGGAGGTTAGAAGGATGAGGGGGAACTTCATTGAAACTTACCAAATAGTGAAAGGCCTGGATAGAGTGGATGTGGAGAGGATGTTTCCACTGGTGGGAGAGTCTAGGATCAGAGGGCACAATCTCAGTATACAAGGACATAACTTTAGAAAGGAGAAGAGGAGGAATTTCATTAGTCAGAGGGTGGTGAATCTGTGGAATTCATTGCCACAGAAGGCTGTGGAGGTCAAGTCAATGGATATTTTTAAGGCAGAGATAGATAGATTCTACAGTATGTGGGGAGGAACTGCAGTTGCCAGTTTACACCAAAGTCAGTAGGTATTTGTTAAAGCAGAGTTTGACAGGTTCTTGATAGGGCAAGGGCATCAAAGGTTACGGGAAGAAGACAGGAGAATAGGATTGAGAGGGAAAGATAGATCAGCCATAATTGAATGGCGGAGCAGACTCCGAATGGACTAATTCTGCTCCTATGACTTATTAACTTATTAAAATTGGTGAATGCTGATAATGCAAAAGCAGTCACACCTGATAACTTTGTGTTAATTATGTAATATTTATAGATTAGTTCTCTGATAAACTTCAAACTGCCAATTCGTGATTAAAACATAAAACAGAAATAAGTTGATATAGATTTTCCCTCATTCTTGCTTTGTATTCCACCCTATCCATTAAAAATAATATTTTCTCCCTCTCTGCATTAGTATGGGATTAAAGGAGACCTATCTGAAGTCACCCTTTCCTTCTCGCCAGAAATGCTGCCTGTCCTGCTGAGTTACTCCAGCATTTTGTGTCAAAAGAGTCAAGAGTGTTTTATTGTCACATGTTCCAGATAGAACAATGAAATTCTTACTTGCAGCAGCACAACAGAATATGTAAACACAATACACTGTAAACAATGTAATAAACGCGAGAGAAAAGAAAAAGTTCAGTGTGTGTGTATATATACATATACTCACAAATACACATATATATATATAGATCGTTAATGAAACATATTAAATTATTAAGAATTTGGACACGCTAGAGGCAGGAAACATGTTCCCGATGTTGGGGGAGTCCAGAACCAGGGGTCACAGTTTAAGAATAAGGGGTAAGCCATTTAGAACGGAGATGAGGAAACACTTTTTCACCCAGAGAGTGGTGAGTCTGTGGAATTCTCTCAAAAGGCGATGGAGGCCGGTTCTCTAGATACTTCCTAGAGAGAGCTAGATAGGGCTCTTAAAGATAGTGGAGTCAGTGGATATGGGGAGAAGGCAGGAACGGGGTACTGATTGTGGATGATCAACCATGATCACATTGAAGGGCCGAATAGCCTACTGCTGCACCTATTGTCTATTGTCTATTGTCTATATATATATACACACGCACACACGCACAGATACGTACACACAAAGACACAAACAAGGAGACAACACTATTCTATTTAAGTTATACATGAAAAGATATATGTTTTAATTGAACACGTTTCTGCAGTTCTGCTTTGTTCCTTAGGTGGCCTATTTGAAGGCATCGTGCATTTTGAGAGATTGTTGGATCTCATCAATGAAAGTAAATTGTTTTCGACCATTAATCTTTACATAATCTGATCAGCTGTGACCTGAGGTGATAGCTCGGGGTGGGGGTGATGGAGGCTGAGGAGAAGAAGCATAAATCTTTCTGCCACTGCTGACGGGAAATCTAATAGATTGCTGAGGCTTTGCAGATATTTCCGCTCCATCCCCACTTATCTACGAACCAGGAGCGTGGCCGATTAATTATTTTGTCGAATACCACCACTAGTGATTCACTAAAACTGGAACTAACGCCTCATTCACCTAATGGCCACAGGTATTATCGCAGGGTTTAAGAAACATTTGGACGGGTATATGAATAGAGTGATCGAGTTGTACAGCGTGGAAACTGTGCTGTCTGTGTGGAGTTTACATGCTCTCTCCGTGACCATGTGGGTTTCCTCCGGGTGCTCCGGTTTCCTTCCCCATCGGAAAGACATATGGGTTTGCAGGTTAATGGGCCATTTAAATATTCTCCATAGTGTGTTTGGAGTCAAAGAGTCTTAAAGCGTGGAAACAGGCACTTCAACCCAACTTGCCCACACCGACCAACATGCCCCATCTGCACTAGTCCCAACTGCCTGCGTTTTGCCCATATCCCTCTAAACCTGTTCTATCCATGTACCTGTCTAAATGTTTCTTAAACATTGCGATAGTCCCTGCCTCAACTACCTCCTCTGGCAGCTTGTTTCATACACCCACCACCCTTTGTATTCAAAATTTACCCCTCAGGTTCCTATTAAACCTTTCCCCCCTCACCTTCAACCTATGTTCTCTGGTTCTCGATTCCCCAACTATAGGATAGGATAGGTTAGAGGGAGTGTGTAGAAAGGGACTACACACTCCCTCTAACTGCTTTCTACCAAAGATAAACACAAAATGCTGGAATAACTCAGTGTGTCAGGCAGCAGACTAAGTCAGAAGAAGGGTCCAGACCCAAAACATCATCCGTCGTTTTTCTCCAGAGATGCTGCTTGATCTGCTGAGTTACTCCAACACTTCGTGTCTATTTTAGGATTAGGTCGTGGGGGAGGGTGGGGGGGGGGGAGTTCCCCCCGCCACAGGTACCATGTAATCCCGTGCTACCTGCTCCATGGTCGGATAGTCGGCGACTAAACCGTCTGCGCCACCTGGTTTGCTAAGTGAAGAGGGGGCTGTGGACCACCAGCAGGACCAAAAACAAGACCCGTCAAAGGGTGGATGAGCTTCCATCGAGCGAACGGCCATCCACACTTCAGTAGAAGTTGCGATCACTGCCGTACGTAGCAATGTAAGGAGTGAAGAAAAGATTAATTAGGATTAGAGGAATATGCAGGCAGGTGGGACTGGTGTAGTTGGGGCATGTTGGTCGGCGTGGGCAAGTTGGGCCGAAGGGCCTGTTTCCCACGCTGTATGACTCTAGTGGGCTCTAATGCCATATTCAATTATTGGCCAGAGTAGTGGACAACTTCCCCACCATCTGATGTTCCTATAAGGAATTCACAAGACTACTTTCTGTCCTTAAGTGCTTCTTCAAAAACTTACAATTGCCTTATTTTTAAACATAGAATTCACACGGGGAATTGTGATGGGGAATTCCCAGGCAGTTATACACACCGAAATGGTACATTACAATGTTCATATAATTTAAATTCTTTTCTATCAGCATCAAGAATAAAACAAATGATCAACAGAGGTAATTAACACCGGTTTCAATTGAATAAAAGAATGACTGGTTTGGTAACAAGAGTAATAAAACTGTCGGAGCCTGGACTGCATGAAATGGTTTTCTATTATCTGTCCACAAAGCTCCAATTTCCCACATTGAGAGCTTCCATGAGCTGATATATCCCTGCTATGTAGTTTAAAGATACAGCATGGAAACGGCCCTTCAGCCCACCATGTCCATGCCGAGCATCGTTCACCCATTCATGTGTAGGAAGGGACTGCAGATGCTGATTTACACCAAAGATAGACAGAGTGTGCAGGGGTAACTCAGCGGGTCAGGCAGCATCTCTGGAGAAAAAGGATGGGTGGACTGATAGCAGAGGGGGTGGGCGGGGAGGGTGGAGGGGGGGGAGGAAGAAACTGGAGGTAGGAAAAGGGCAGAACAAATCGGGGCCGGCAACAGATGATCAAGGAAGGGTGGACCCCACAATGTCTCATTTGTTGATTGGGGAAAAGGTGATAACAAAGGGTTACAGGACCTAAAGTAGAATCACCCGTTCACACGAATTGTTCTATGTTATCCCACTTTTGCATCTACTCCCTGCACTCTAGAGGGCCAATTAACCTGCAAACCCACACATCTTCGGATTGTGGGCGGAAACGCACGCGGTCACAGGGAGAGCGTGCAAACTCCACAGTGACAGCACCAAGGTCAGGATCAAACCCGAGTCTTTGACACTGTGCGGCAGCCGTTCTACCAGCAGTTTTCTCTCTTACTTTAACAGAAGAAGTTGCAGGCATCATTTTTGCAGGTGTCTATATATATATATATATATTTTTTTTTTTTAAGTTTTCGATATACAGCGCGGAAACAGGCCCTTCGGCCAACCAGCGATCCCCGCACATTAACGCTATCCTCCACACACTGGGGATGATTTTACATTCATACCAAGTCAATTAACCTACAAACCTGCACGTCTTTGGAGTGCGGGAGGTAACCGGAGATCTCGGCGAAAACCCACGCAGGTCACGGGGAGAACGTACAAACTCCGTACAGACAAGCACCCGTCGTCAGGATCTAAACCAAGTCTCTGGCGCTGTAAGGAAGCAACTCTACCACTGCGCCACCATGCCACCCTTATATGGCCGTCTTTACTGTTTCCAAGGTGCATACAGCCTGATAAAATATTAACATTGTTCCTTTTTTTTAAAAACAATTTAAATTATTACAAATAATGCAGAGAACTCATTTGTCATAATCCATGAATCACTGCATTTAAATTTGACAGGAGAAAATTACTTCATCCATTATTTAATAAAGAAGAGAAGCAGGGTCACAAACCAACTTCATTAACAAGGTCAGTCCATTGCAGAATATTAGAATAGGTATTTAAATTGCTAAAAGCTATTGTTTTTTAAATGACTTGACATTCATAAAATTCATTTTGTGGCTGTGCGCCTCTAAGAATCCTGCAAGAATGAGCCATTTGGCAGCTAATTCAGGAGCCATAGAGTCTTGTAGACACAAAATGCTGGAGTAACTCAGCAGGACCGGCAGCATCTCTGGAGAGAAGGAGTGCGTAACGTTTCGGGTCGAGACCTTTCTTCAGATTCTGCGAGTCATAGATTCGTACAGCGTGGAAACAGGCCCTTCGGCCCAACTTGCCCAAACCAGCCAACATGTCCCATCTACATTAGTCCCACCTGCCTGCTTTTGGCCCATTTCCCTCCAAACCTGTCATATTCATGTACCTGTCTAACTGTTTCTTCGACGTTGCAATAGTCCCAGCCTCAACTGCCTCCTCTGGCAGCTTGTTCCATACACCCACCATCCTTTGTGTGAAAAAACCCTCAGTTTCCCATTAAATCTTTTCCCCTTCACCTTGAACCTATGTCCTCTGGTCCTCGATTCCCCTACACTGGGCAAGAGACTCTGTGCATCTACCTGATCTATTCCTCTCATGAGATTATACACCTCTGTAAGATCACCTCCCATCCTTGTGCGCTCCAAGGAATAGAGTCCCAGCCTGCGCAACTTCTGCCTATATATCAGACCGAAAAACAAGTTGGACGTGCTGCCTGCGCTGGTGAGGACTCGGAGGGAGTGCCGTGAGTGCAGTGATCTCAGTGCTTGCCGGGACATCGCCCCATGCGGACATCCCAGAGTGTGGACGGCTTTCTGACTGTTCGGACGGACAGGGACTGCAGAGAGAGTGACAGCGGTCGGCACAACTCTGCTCACATCACGGTGAAGGAGCCTGTGTGTGGCCCGGACATTGGACTGATGGCCGTTGGGTCTCCGCTTATGCTGTCTGCCCTGGGGATTCTCACACGCCGTTGTGGTGGCTGTTTAAGTCTATGTTTAATCTTTATGTTGTTACGTGCCTTTTTGCTTTTTTTTGTAAGGCTGGATGGTAAATCAAATTTCACTGTACCTCGGTACACGTGACAATAAAGGACCATTGAAACATTGACCCTCGAGTCCTGAGGACTGTAAGGTAATTGTTTCTGGTGGTCACAGGTTTTGATGGCTCCCATCTCTATGTCAAGGGTGAAAAAGTTTCACATCACAATCACTTGCGTAGATCTGCCTAATACTAACCAGTATTGCCATTTTACTAGAAACTTCAGAAAAAAATTCAGAAAGTTGTAGTGGCAACACAGTGGCTCAGTGGTAGAGTTGCTGCCTTACAGAGCCGGAGGCCTGTGTTTGATCCTGACTACGGGTGCTGTCTGTATGGAGCTTGTACATTCTCCCTGTGGCCGTGTGGGTTTTCTCCGGGTGATCCGGTTTCCTCCCGCACTTGTACCACCTGATTAGTTGAAGGAAGAGTTTTTTGTTATTGTCTCTCAACACCCACTTGGCAAGGAGAGAGACCTTCAGCAATGTATAAATAAAGGACCGCAGATGCTGCTCAATATGCAAAAGGAGACAAAGCATTGGAGTCACTTGGTAGACACAAAATGCTGGAGAAACTCAGCGGGTGAGGCAGCATCTATGGACCGAAGGAAATAGGCAACGTTTCAGGTCGAAACCCTTGGCGGGTCAGCCAGCATCTCTGGAGAACATGGATAGGTGACATTTCAATAGACAATATACAATAGGTGCAGGAGAAGGCCATTCGGCCCTTCGAGCCAGCACTGCCATTCAACGTTTTTGGGACGAGAAGGGCCTCGACCCAAAAACTTCACCTATCCATCCAAAAATGTCCCTTCTCCTCTCTTTCAAACATTGCCCCATTCACCTTCAAGTTATGCTCTCCAGTCTTTGACATTTCCACCCTGGAGAACAAGGTTCTGACTGTCTGAATTTGCATTTAAATCGTACACTGTAGTCTCTTTAGGTATCTCACTTCCTGATCGATCAAACCTAGACAACATGAGGAAAATATTTTCCATTTTCCTCACAAGCAAGCAAGAAATCATCTGTGAGTCTGCATCATTTCTGACTTCTTCCCCCTGAGCTGCTGTCAGTCCTTTAGACTGCTGCCATGCCCCCACTTCACTTTTATTGCCGAGTCTCAGATCACCGGGGAAACCAACAGAGTCAACGTTAAAATGAGTGTAAGAAGGAACTGCAGATGCTGGTTTACACCGAAGATAGACACAAAATGCTGGAGTAATTCAGCGGGTCAGGCAGCATCTCTGGAGAAGACAGAGAGGTGACGTTTTGTGTCGGGATCGTTCTTCAAGCACCAATGAAAGATGTGAGTTGAAACAGACTCAGACACAAACGCAGACAGACAGACTGAGACATACAGATACAGGCTCAGACACACACACACACACAGACTCAGACACACACGCACACACGGGCTCAGACAAACACGCACAGACTCAGACATCTCTAAACTAAACTAGACTAAACTCCAAAGCAACTGAAGCGGAAACAGGATAAGAAAATATTGTGTATTACAACTGCTTGTCTCCAGATGTTAATCAACAATATAACAGATTGCTACAAAGAACCTTGTTTGCAAGCTCTTACAGTGAAGTTCCCAACCTCGATTTCATAATTACAATAAGTTTAAGATAATCACAGGTTATATTTATGATGTATTATTGGGTTTGCATCGTTCTAAGACAAATGAATGACGGAATTTTAATTACATTTTGTCGGTGGTAATGAGAAAAACAGATGCCCGCCATAATATAATAATCTTTTAACTTCCCCACTCAGTACTGGCAGAAAGTTGTTTAGTTTTTAATGATCAGAAATCAAGATTCTGAAACTGAATGCTAGCTGGGAGTCAGCCACTTCAAGTACGGCATCCTTGCTGCAGAATTTCAAACACCCTCCTTTACTGTTCTGCTCCCAATTAATTTTTGCAAAGGGAAAGGCAGCCTGGAAATTGGACTCAGTCTAACGTTTGAGCCCCGACACCTGACAGAATTGAGAGCCAGTTCAAAATTGGGTCGCCCGAAGACAAAGCACTTTGAGCATGTCGTATGCCCAGAGAGATGAATTACAATGTGAGGTACATGATTTGCCATGTATTGTGTTTGTTCCAGCATAGCTGTGAAGCAGTCACAAAACGACATCAGCCCTTAAAGGCACACTCCGCCTGACGACCAGACGCAGCGGTAAACACCATGGTTGCCAAGGAAGTGAACAAGGGAGAGCGCTCACATACTTATTATTTTTTTTAATTTATTTTTACTTAGAAGTAAGTACAATATTGTAGTACATAAGTACCTAATACACACTGAGATATTACAGTTCATGTACAACTTCTTATTTTTAATTTAACACTAAAACAGAAAATGAAGATAGGAAAAATAGAGGAAAAGAAAGTATCGTAAAAAGTGGTGAAAGTGTTAGTTCGTGAAATAGTAAAGAAAGCCCGAAGAAAGAAACAGGTAAACAAAAAGGTAGAAAATGGTAAAGAGAGAGAAAAAAAAAAAAAGAAAAAGAAAAAAAATGAAGGAAATAAAAAGAGAGAGATTAAGAGAGATATACCTATTTAATAAATAATAAATAATATTTTAAACGGTTCTGAAACATTTAATTTCTATGGTTGTGTTGCACAATATGCTTGTAAAAAGTCGATAAAGGGAGACCAAATCATTAAGAATTGGTCTGCTTTACCTGCTAGGAGGAATCTCATTTCTTCAAGATTTGATGTTTGATATTTGAAATCCACATTTTAAGCGTTGGTGTAAATGCATACTCCCAGAGCGGCTTCATTGTGATCATGGCTGATCGTCCCCAATCAATAACCCGTGCCTGCCTTCTCCCCATATCCCTTGATTCCACTAATCCCTAGAGCTCTGTCTAAAGCCCCTGTCCCACTTACATGTCCTTGGCACGCTAATTACGCGACCTCGTGGTCGCGTTGAGGCCCCGCAAAGGTCGCGCGTGACTTCATGCGTCCGCACAGCCGTCTGGAGCGCGTGACGTCATTTGAAGATGGACACAAAATGTAGGAGTAACTCAGCAGGACCGGCAGCATCTCTGGAGAGAAGCAATGGGTGATGTTTCAGGGTGAGACCCTTCTTCAGTCTGAAAGAATGATCTTGACCTGAAACGTCATCCATTCCTTCTCTCCAGAGATGCTGCCGGTCCCGCTGAGTTACTCCTACATTTTGTGTCTATCTTCAATTTTCTTGGCCCCGCTCTTTTTACCGTAAATGTTTTTTTATTAGATTTTTAAACAAATGTACAATTTACAAGGAAGGGTAGAAAGCTCACACAATTTAAAAAACATTTACACAAAACTATCAAATTAAAATATTAACATTTTTATCTATAATATATTCAACCTCCTGCGGTGACCAGCGTTCACAGAAGATCTCCACAGTCCCCGTGGACACCGCGTGTTCCCTCTCTAGGGACACGCGGCCACGGACGTAACCCCGGAAAAGGGGCAGGCAGCCGACCGCTGTGCGGCCATCGACCTCCCGCTGCCTGGACCCGCGAATGGCCATCTTGGCCAGGCCCAGGAGCAGTCCGACAGGGAGACCCCCTCCTCCCTCCCGACCCTCCCCCCATAGATTAATAGCGTTGGACTAAAATGTAGCCAAAACTTGAGGAGCAGCCCTTTCAGATACTCGAACAGGGGCTGCAACCTCTCGCACTCTATATACACGTGGAACACGGTCTCTTCCTCACCGCAGAAATGACACGCAGGGGAAGAGTCCGTGAACTGGCTCAAGTACCTATTACAGGCCACGGCTTTGTGCAAAACTCTCCACCCCAGGTCCCCGATGTAAAGGGGGAGGACTCCCTTGTAGAGAGACCTCCACTGGGGACCGCTCCCCTCGTCAGGTGGTAACACGGACCGCCAGGGTGTGTCTGGACGGAAGACGAGAGCGAGGAAGTGGAGAGTGTGCAAGAGCAGCCTGTACATTACACGCCTCTCCGCGCCACGGAATGGCACACTGGGCATCCCAGAAAGGCGGCTCATGTTGCATGGGGCCGGCTCTCGGGGAGGGTCCCGGGCCATGGGCCCTATGAACAATTCCGACTGAGCGGGGGTAAGCTCGTCCGGAATCGCTCCATGTACACGCCTCTCCTCGACACCCCCCGTCACAGTCACGACACCCCCCTCCCCCTGAGGAGCAGGGCCCTGGCTGAAGGTGACCAAATTCCTGGCCTTCAGGAGTTCACGGTAAAAGCCAGGCAACTCCCGCCTAGCGCGTCGACTCATGCCCGCTACCGGGAGCCGGGAGCCCTCCTGAAGGCACCGCCCCTGACGGAAAAAGTACGTCGCCAGCACGTGCCATTCAGGAGGGTAGTCCGAGTAGACGTACCTCCGCAGGGTCCTGAGTCGGAGAGCCGCCACCTGGGTACGAATACAGACCAGCGCCTGACCACCCTCCTCCAACGGGAGACTCAGAACCCCAGCAGAGACCCAGTGGTTCCTCTCCCCCCAGAAAAAGTTGACCAATCTCCTCTGTAACATGGTTATAAAATAAGAGGATGGGACCATAGTGGCCATCCGGTACCACAGCAGAGAGGCCACCAGCTGGTTTATAACTACAGCCCTGCCCCGGTAAGAGAGCACACCAAGTAGGCCTGACCAACGTCCCAGCCGGGCGACCACTTTCGCCTCCAGCTCCTGCCAGTTCGCCGGCCACCCCTCCTCAGCGGGACTCAGGTAGACCCCCAGATAGAGGAGATGCGTGGTACTCCACGCAAAACCTGCCATCTCCTCCGGCAGGGAGTCCACCTGCCACACACCCATCAAGAGACCAGAACACTTCCCCCAGTTGATCCTGGCGGAGGATGCAGCCGAGAAAACCTGCTGGCACTCACGCATCCTCCGCAGGTCAACAGGGTCGGTGAACATCAGAAGGACATCATCGGCGTAGGCCGAGAGAACCACCTCCATCCCCGGCCCCTGTAAAGCCAGGCCTGTCAACCGCCTCCGGAGAAGGCACAGGAAAGGCTCGACACAGATGGAATACAGCTGGCCGGACATGGGACATCCCTGACGAACCCCCCTCCCAAAGGGAATGGGGGCCAACAAAGAGCCGTTGACCTTAAAAGGCATTCTGCAGCAGTATATAACAGTCGGACCCAGGCCACAAAATGCGGTCCAAATCCGAAAGCCTGCAGAGTCCCAAGAAGGTAGTCGTGCTTCACCCTGTCAAACGCCTTCTCCTGGTCGAGGGAGAGAAAGGCAACCGACTGACCAGCCCCCTGGGACAGATGGATCAGGTCCCGGAGCAGATGGATATTGTCCTGGATGGACCGGCCCGGGACTGTGTACGACTGGTCAGGGTGGATCACCTGGGACAGCACGGGACCCAGGCGATTCGCCAATGCCCGTGCAAAGACTTTATAGTCCGTGCTGAGGAGAGAGACCGGGCGCCAGTTCTTCAAAAGACGAAGATCGCCCTTCTTGGGCAGCAGGACAACAACTGCCCTGCGCCAAGAGAAAGGCATCTCCCCGGTCGCCAGGCTCTCCCCCAGGACCTTCATATAGTCGCCCCCCAGGACATCCCAGAAGGCTCTAAGGTACTCCACAGTCAGCCCATCCAGCCCTGGAGACTTGCCCCTCCTGAGCTGGTGCAGGGCACCAGTCAACTCCTCCAGAGGTAGGGGATCATCCAGGTGTTCAGCCACATCATTGCACACAGCGGGTAAGCCCTCCCACAGGACTTCTTTCGCCTCCCCACTAGATGTGCCAGCCGAGAACAGAGTCCTGTAGAACGACCGAACTGAGGCGCCAATGCTCTCTGGATCTGTGACAGAGGAGCCATCATCCGCAAGCAACTCTACAAGCTGCCTGCGGGCTCCTCGCCCCTTCTCCAGAGAAAAGAAAAAGGGGGAGGCGCGGTCCAGGTCGTGCAACATCTGGACCCGCGACCTCACATACGCACCCCGGGACCTCCTAAGCTGCAAGTCACTCAGTGCTCCCTTCTTCTCCTGGTATTCCTCCCACTCACACGAAGCCCCTCCAGTCTGATCCAGACGAGCCTCCGAGTCGAGCAACTCTCTCTCAAGCCGTCCGATCTCGGATTCCCGCCCCTTGGTCGACCCCCTCGCATAGTCCTGGCAAAACTGACGGACGTAGACCTTCCCCACGTCCCACCACTGCCTTAGGGAAAGGAAACGCCCCTGCCTCTCTCTCCACCTCGCCCAGAACTGCCTGAATGAATCCCGGAATCGGCAATCTTCCAACAGCTGGCTATTAAAATGCCAGTACGCGGACCCTGCCCGTGTGCGCGCTGGGATAAAGTCCACTCGCACCAGGCAATGGTCCGAGCATGGCGCCGGCTGCATGGAGGCCGCCGAAACACAGGAGACATAGGCCTTGGACACGTATAAATGATCAATACGGGAACCACCACCCTCAAACCTGTACGAGAAGGCGTTAGAGTCGGGATGGAAATTCCGCCAAGCATCTACCAGCTCAAAAGAGTGCACCATCTCCCTCAAAGTCTTCACTGCTCCCGGGTCACGCTGAACGCCAGAGCGATCTCTTGTCTCGAGGGCACAATTAAAATCTCCCCCAAGGAAAACACACTCCCCACGGTCGATAGTATTCAACAACGTGGTCACTTCCCTTGTTAAGCGCGTCTGCATTGCGCCGATCTTGGGGGCGTACACATTAACGAAGTGTAACGGCACGCCATCCAAGCGCACGGCCAGATACAGCAAACGGCCTGGTACAACGTCCTGCACTTTGAGGATCTCCAGCTGGAAAGACGGGGCCAACAGGAAGGCTACTCCACTCGATTTGGAGCTGAGATGACTCATGTAGACCCCCCCTTCCCACTCCAGGAGCCATGTGGGTTCATCACTAGCCACAGTGTGTGTTTCCTGCAGGAAGCTCACCGCATACCTCCCGTCCCTGAGCACTGAGAGATGGTGAAACCTACGGAGAGACCCCCTGCCCCCATTGATATTCAGGCTGGCTATAGTGAGCTTCATTTTGAAAGTACACTAGATCTTTTACCCGTCCCCGGTGGTACGGTGAGCTCCATTGCAGAAGCCTCTACCTCCACACTACCGTCTATCTCAGAGGCGAGCATGAAATTATCTGCTGCCTGGGGTCCCGCTTGGAGGTGATCATCTTCTAGGGGACCCGCCTGGAGATGTTTCTTCTTTTTCTTGACTTTCCTCCCCTGCTGATGCTCCCAAACCTTCCCATCCACCCTATGCACTTCTCCGGCATCCACCACCACAGGTACGGGACATGGGGGTGGTGGGGGGATAGGGGTTGGGGGTAAGGGAGTAAAGCCTTCACGGGCCACCGTGGTAAAACCAGCAGCCCCAGATGGGCCAGTAGTGCTTTCCCGTGCCATCGTGGTTGAACTGGCAGCCCGGGTCCTGGGACAATTCTTGCGAAAATGCCCCACCTTTTTGCAAGTGTGACAACGCACTTGGCCCGCATTCCAGAACACGCGATAGGAGAAATCATCCACCTCCACCTCAAAACTCCCCTTCGTGTCCGTCCCCTGTGCCAACTGTATATACACGCGACGCTTGAACGTATATATATGCTGCATCTCAGGATCGTCAAACCTGTACAACAGTTTGGTGAGCCCTGACCGCACCTCCCCCAGCTTCCTTACATGTGGGAGCAGGAGCGCATCCGGAACAAAAGTGGGAACGTTGGACAGAATGACCGGCAAAACGGGACCCCCCCATGGGTCCACCGCCGCGAAAATCCCCCCTGCTGTTACCCCCCTTTCCAGAGCCAGAGCCACCGCCTGTTCAGTCTTTAGTATAACCACAACCTTCCCACTGACCACCGCGCCCGAGACGATGGCTTTCTTGCCAACAGTCTCACCCAACGCATCTAGCAAGGCCTTTAAGGGCAGGTTGCTCTTCATGTACATTTTTACACCATATGTGCACCCCATCAACTCGTGGCCCTCAGTCTCGGAGACTGCCGACCATGCAGCAGCTGCATAACTCTGAGGGGCCGCCATCTTTAGGGCGTGGCACAACACACATAGTATCAGTAGTTTATATCCAAAGCAGTCTTTCTGCTGTTGCTGCACCTCCACTCTTTTCCAGCAGTTAAATAGTCTTGTGAAGGCTTTCTTGGTAAGCAACAGAAGCAGTCTCCTCCTGATAAGATAGGAATGTCCGTGCCAATCCTCCCCGTCGTCAAAAATGGAGCTTCCTTATGCTTCTTCCCCGGCTTCAATGAAATCCAAGGCACTGTTGCCGTTCTTACCCAGCCCACCTGGACCGGGCAAGTCGGTGTAGGAGGGAGCTTTCCGATGTTACTGACCACAAACACCACTCTAGACTCAGCTCCCACTTGTTCAAGTGTAACTTGGCCTTCCGCCAGCCACTGCCGCTCCTACGACTTTACAGATACACGGACAAATCCTCCCTAATTAGAGGAATCTTTGAACAAAGAAAGTCTCTGCAGATCGACAAAGCTCTGAACTGCAAAGTCTGACTGCTTTTGTTTCTCCCCGCCAAACAAAACCTTCCGAAAAGTTCATCCAATCCTCCCCGCCAGCAGAACAGCTCCTCACCTGGCCCCGCTCTTTTTTTTTTTTTTTTTTCCGTAAATGTTTTTTTTATTAGATTTTTAAACAAATGTACAATTTACAAGGAAGGGTAAAAAGCTCACACAATTTAAAAAACATTTACACAAAACTATCAAATTAAAATATTAACATTTTTATCTATAATATATTCAACCTCCTGCGGTGACCAGCGTTCACAGAAGGCCTCCACAGTCCCCGTGGACACCGCGTGTTCCCTCTCTAGGGACACGCGGGCACGGACGTAACCCCGGAAAAGGGGCAGGCAGCCGACCGCTGTGCGGCCATCGACCGCCCGCTGCCTGGAGCCGCGAATGGCCATCTTGGCCAGGCCCAGGAGCAGACCGACAGGGAGACCCCCTCCTCTCTCCCGACCCTCCCCCCTCTGTACCGGGTGCCCATAGATTAATAGCGTTGGACTAAAATGTAGCCAAAACTTGAGGAGCAGCCCTTTCAGATACTCGAACAGGGGCTGCAACCTCTCGCACTCTATATACACGTGGAACACGGTCTCTTCCTCACCGCAGAAATGACACGCAGGGGAAGAGTCCGTGAACCGGCTCAAGTACCTATTACAGGCCACGGCTTTGTGCAAAACTCTCCACCCCAGGTCCCCGATGTAAAGGGGGAGGACTCCCTTGTAGAGAGACCTCCACTGGGGACCGCTCCCCTCGTCAGGTGGTAACACGGACCGCCAGGGTGTGTCTGGACGGAAGACGAGGGCGAGGAAGTGGAGAGTGTGCAAGAGCAGCCTGTACAGTACACGCCTCTCCGCGCCACGGAATGGCACACTGGGCATCTCAGAAAGGCGGCTCATGTTGCATGGGGCCGGCTCTCGGGGAGGGTCCCGGGCCATGGGCCCTATGAACAATTCCGACTGAGCGAGGGTAAGCTCGTCCGGAATCGCTCCATGTACACGCCTCTCCTCGACACCCACCGTCACAGCCACGACACCCCACTCCCCCTGAGGAGCAGGGCCCTGGCTGAAGGTGACCAAATTCCTGGCCTTCAGGAGTTCACGGTAAAAGCCAGGCAACTTCCGCCTAGCGCGTCGACTCATGCCCGCTACCGGGAGCCGGGAGCCCTCCTGAAGGCACCGCCCCTGATGGAAAAAGTACGTCGCCAGCACGTGCCATTTAGGAGGGTAGTCCGAGTAGACGTACCTCCGCAGGGTCCTGAGTCGGAGAGCCGCCACCTGGGTACGAATACAGACCAGCGCCTGACCACCCTCCTCCAACGGGAGACTCAGAACCCCAGCAGAGACCCAGTGGTTCCTCTCCCCCCAGAAGAAGTTGACCAATCTCCTCTGTAACATCGTTATAAAATAAGAGGATGGGACCATAGTGGCCATCCGGTACCACAGCAGAGAGGCCACCAGCTGGTTTATAACTACAGCCCTGCCCCGGTAAGAGAGCACACCAAGTAGGCCTGACCAACGTCCCAGCCGGGCGACCACTTTCGCCTCCAGCTCCTGCCAGTTCGCTGGCCACCCCTCCTCAGCGGGACTCAGGTAGACCCCCAGATAGAGGAGGTGCGTGGTACTCCACGCAAAACCTGCCATCTCCTCCGGCAGGGAGTCCACCTGCCACACACCCATCAAGAGACCAGAACACTTCCCCCAGTTGATCCTGGCGGAGGATGCAGCCGAGAAAACCTGCTGGCACTCACGCATCCTCCGCAGGTCAACAGGGTCGGTGAACATCAGAAGGACATCATCGGCGTAGGCCGAGAGAACCACCTCCATCCCCGGCCCCTGTAAAGCCAGGCCTGTCAACCGTCTCCGGAGAAGGCACAGGAAAGGCTCGACACAGATGGAATACAGCTGGCCGGACATGGGACATCCCTGACGAACCCCCCTCCCAAAGGGAATGGGGGCCAACAAAGAGCCGTTGACCTTAACAAGGCATTCTGCAGCAGTATATAACAGTCGGACCCAGGCCACAAAATGCGGTCCAAATCCGAACGCCTGCAGAGTCCCAAGAAGGTAGTCGTGCTCCACCCTGTCAAACGCCTTCTCCTGGTCGAGGGAGAGAAAGGCGACCGACTGACCAGCCCCCTGGGACAGATGGATCAGGTCCCGGAGCAGATGGATATTGTCCTGGATGGACCGGCCCGGGACTGTGTACGACTGGTCAGGATGGATCACCTGGGACAGCACGGGACCCAGGCGATTCGCCAATGCCCGTGCAAAGATTTTATAGTCCGTGCTGAGGAGAGAGACCGGGCGCCAGTTCTTCAAAAGGCGAAGATCGCCCTTCTTGGGCAGCAGGACAACAACTGCCCTGCGCCAAGAGAAAGGCATCTCCCCGGTTGCCAGGCTCTCCCCCAGGACCTTCATATAGTCGCCCCCCAGGACATCCCAGAAGGCTCTAAGGTACTCCACAGTCAGCCCATCCAGCCCTGGAGACTTGCCCCTCCTAAGCTGGTGCAGGGCACCAGTCAACTCCTCCAGAGTTAGGGGATCATCCAGGTGTTCAGCCACATCATTGCACACAGCGGGTAAGCCCTCCCACAGGACTTCTTGCGCCTCCCCACTCGATGTGCCAGCCGAGAACAGAGTCCTGTAGAACGACCGAACTGAGGCACCAATGCTCTCTGGATCTGTGACAGAGGAGCCATCATCCGCAAGCAACTCTACAAGCTGCCTGCGGGCTCCTCGCCCCTTCTCCAGAGAAAAGAAAAAGGGGGAGGCGCGGTCCAGGTCGTGCAACATCTGGACCCGCGACCTCACATACGCACCCCGGGACCTCCTAAGCTGCAAGTCACTCAGTGCTCCCTTCTTCTCCTGGTATTCCTCCCACTCACACGAAGCCCCACCAGTCTGATCCAGACGAGCCTCCGAGTCGAGCAACTCTCTCTCAAGCCGTCCGATCTCGGATTCCCGCCCCTTGGTCGACCCCCTCGCATAGTCCTGGCAAAACTGACGGACGTAGACCTTCCCCACGTCCCACCACTGCCTTAGGGAAAGGAAACGCCCCTGCCTCTCTCTCCACCTCGCCCAGAACTGCCTGAATAAATCCCGAAATCGGCTATCCTCCAACAGCTGGCTATTAAAATGCCAGTACGCGAACCCTGCCCGTGTGCGCGCTGGGATAAAGTCCACTCGCACCAGGCAATGGTCCGAGCATGGCGCCGGCTGCATGGAGGCCGCCGAAACACAGGAGACATAGGCCTTGGACATGTATAAATGATCAATACGGGAACCACCACCCTCAAACCTGTACGAGAAGGCGTTAGAGTCAGGATGGAAATTCCGCCAAGCATCTACCAGCTCAAAAGAGTCCACCATCTCCCTCAAAGTCTTCACTGCTCCCGGGTCACGCTGAACGCCAGAGCGATCTCTTGTCTCGAGGGCACAATTAAAATCTCCCCCAAGGAAAACACACTCCCCACGGTCGATAGTATTCAACAACGTGGTCACTTCCCTTGTTAAGCGCGTCTGCATTGCGCCGATCTTGGGGGCGTACACATTAACGAAGTGTAATGGCACACCATCCAAGCGCATGGCCAGATACAGCAAACGGCCTGGTACAACGTCCTGCACTTTGAGGGACTCTCGTGCAGGGAATAGATTTTTTTAAAGTTTCCCCCTTTCCCCACATATACACAATTAAAACAGTACAAAAAAAAAAACACAAACAACTACATTTAACTAGACAAAAATAAAAAAAGACAGACAGGCTGTAGGGGCCGCTGCAGTAATCCGCGCCGCCGCACTCCAACACTTTTCTAATTCATCCAAAGAAATCAAGGTTAACACCACTTACATCAATTGATTATTTGGGTTTCACAATTGATTCAGTTCACATGGTAGTAACTTTGCCCAGTGAAAAAAGGGTGGAGTTGATTGATGGTTGCATTAAGCTGTTAAATGAGCGAAAACCTTCAATTAGACATGTGGCTAGAGTGCTGGGGAAATTAGTAGCAGCTTTTCCAGCAGTACAATATGGGCCATTACATTTCCAACAGCTACAGAGAGCTAAAGAACAGGCACTCAGGATGCATGGGGCCATTTTGATAGGGCCATGCAGTTAACAACAAATGCTGTTTCTGATTTGCAGTGGTGGATTCTACATGTCTCAAGTAGTTTCAGTAAAATACTGATTGAACAGCCTTCCATGGTATTACAAACTGATGTCAGTGCACTAGGATGGGGTGCAACTGATTTGGCATCCAGCTGCGGAGGCAGATGGAATATGGAAGAGGCATTGTTTCTGCAGACATGGGGAATCAACTATTTAGAGCTTTTAGGAGGTTTCTATGGACTCCAAGCTTATTGCTCTAACACGACTAACCTGCATGTTCAGCTTCAAATTGATAATACTACAGCAGTGGCATATATTAATCACATGGGTGAAATCAAGTCGGTGTCTTGTGATAAGTTGGCTAATCAAAACTGGTCTTGGTGTATTAACAGGAATATTTAGATTTCAGTTATTTATCTACCAGGTAGATAGAATATTATAGCAGACACCAGGTCAAGGAAATTCCATGATAACAAAGAATGGATGTTGAATCGAGAGGTATTCAATGACATAGTAGTCAGATTTGGAATGCCAGATATCGACTTGTTCGCATCTAGATTAAATCATCAGCTATCGAGATATGTGTCATGGGAACCAGATCCAGGTGCAGTAGCGATTGATGCTTTCTCGCTACATTGGGGTGGTATGTTTTTGTATGCATTTCCACCATTCTGCCTCATAAGTCGGTGTTTGCTTAAAATCAGGCAAGATACCGCCTCAAGGGTACTGGTGGTACCGGATTGGCCTACACAGCCATGGTTTCCTTTGATATTAGAATTGACAACACGGCCTTTGATGAAAGTCCCGAAAAGAAGGGATTTACTACTGCATCCGGTAACAGGAGAACAACATCCATTATATGATCGTTTGAATTTGTTAATTTGCAGGTTTTAACAAGGCCTTTTCTCGGGCGAGGACTCTCTGGGCATACTGTGGACATGCTTACGGCAGCCTGGAGGAAGAGCACTCAAAAGTAGTACATTTCTTATATAAAGAAATGGGAAATGTTCTGTGTACAAAAGAATGTTGAATATTGTACGGCAGATATCTCAAATGTTTTAGA
Source organism: Malacoraja senta (assembly GCA_038087875.1). Classification (NCBI taxonomy): domain Eukaryota; kingdom Metazoa; phylum Chordata; class Chondrichthyes; order Rajiformes; family Rajidae; genus Malacoraja; species Malacoraja senta. The sequence continues at coordinate 50,226,502 of CM075984.1, forward strand.
GTTTTTGTCAACACTTTATTACGATGAGGGGTTGAGTTATAGTGCAATTAATTCAGCCAGAAGTGCATTGTCCTCATATTATTTATGGAGTCGGAAGGAAATCCTATTGGGTCTCATCCGCTCGTTTTCCAGTTTGATGAAAGGAATTTTTAATTCCAGATCTCCTAAGCCTCGGTACATGGCAATCTAGGATGTAAGTGTGGTTCTTAAGCTACTTCGTGAATGGTCTCCAGGTATGTCTTTGACTTTGGACAAACTCAGTATGAAAGTGGTCATGCTTATGGCATTAGTAACAGCACAGCGAGTGGAGACAATGCAAAAATTACAAATGGACAGGATGGAAGTGGCTCAAGATAAAATTATGTTTTACATTTATGACCTACTCAAATAAAGTAGGCCAGGTGTGACAGGATTCAGAATTGTTTTATCAGCATATCCAATGGATCCATGTCTATGTATTAAGACATATTTGTTACAATACATTGAGGTTACAAGGGTTTAACAAAATATGGAAACTGGATTGTTTATCACACACAAAAAAACACACAAGAGAGTCTCAGTACAGACTATTTCAAGATGGCTAAAACAAGTCTTGATTGCTGCAGGTATTAACAGTGATGTTTTTACATCCCATTCGACTAGGGCAGCAGCAACGTCGGCGGCCAGGGCACAGGATGTCCCCGTCGACCATATTCGCGCAGCCGCCGGGTGGTCCAATGAGTTGATGTTTCAACATCAACTCATCGGCCTATTGCCAATACGGGGCTGTTTGCAGAAACTATTTTAAGTTCTGAATAATTTCCTCTGGTTTAAAGGGGATACTGTTAATTCTATTATTTGTCATGCAAATGTCATTATTAATGCATTATTAATTATTTCTCATTCCGAGTCAATCAATGTAGTGAGAAGACGGGATTTGTATCAGCGGCATGAAATCACAAAGCTTTAAAATCTTCACGTAGTCACTCACGTGACTCCGAAGTAAAATAGTAAGATTAAACGAGAACTTACCAGTTTGAAGTTTGATCTTTATTTTATGAGGAGTTACGTTGGTGATTACGTGTCCACCACAGCCCAACCCTCTTTCATAAAGGTCAGATGGAAGTTCTTAATTTACTCGTTTTTTTATGTTACTATATTACTTCATTCTTGTTGTTTGTGATTTCACACCGCTGCTTTGAATATTGACGCGCAGGCGCCCTGACGGGTCTTCTTCACGTAATCACCAACGTAACTCCTCATAAAATAAAAATCAAACTTCAAACTGGTAAGTTCTCGTTTAATCTTACTATTTATCTATATTATACTGCATCTGCCATGCATCTGCCCACTCACACAACCTGTTCAGGTCACCCTGCAACCTCCTAACATCCTCTTCACAGTTCACACTGCCACCCAGCTTTGTGTCATCCGCAAATTTGCTAGTGTTGCTCCTAATTCCCTCTTCCAAATCATTAATATATATGGTAAACAGTTGTGGCCCCAACACCGAGCCTTGCGGCACTCCACTCGCCATTGCCTGCCATTCTGAAAAGGACCCGTTCACTCCTACTCTTTGCTTCCTGTCTGCCAAACAATTTTCTATCCACGTCAACACCCTACCCCCAATACCATGTGCTCTATTTTTAGTCACCAGTCTCCCGTGCGGGACCTTATCAAAGGCTTTCTGAAAGTCTAGATACACTACATCCACTGGTTCCCCTTCATACATTTTACTTGTCACATCCTCAAAAAATTCCAGAAGATTAGTCAAGCATGATTTCCCTTTCATAAATCCATGTTGACTTGGACTAATCCTTTTACTGCTATCCAAATGTCCCATTATTACCTCTTTAATAATTGACTCCAGCATCTTTCCCACCACCCAGTCAAGCTAACTGGTCTGTAATTCCCCGTTTTCTCACTCGCTCCTTTCTTGAAGAGTAGGATAACATTAGCTACCCTCCAATCCACAGGAACTGATCCTGAATGTATTGAATATTGGAAAATGATCACCAATGCGTCCACTATTTCTAGAGCCACCTCCCTGAGGACCCTGGGATGCAGTCCATCCTGCCCCGGGGAATTATCATCCTTCAGTCCCATTAGCCTACCCAATACTATCTCTTGCCTAATGAACATTTCTTTCAGTTCCTCGACCTCCTTAGATCCTCTGTCCTCCAGTACTGTTGATGTCCTGTAGATGATGATGTAGAGAGATATGCATATCTTTCATTCATTTGTTCTATATCTCTTTACACCATTATCTATATTTCTCAATCCACTCTCCCCTGACTTTCAGTCTGAAGAAGGGTCTCGACCCGAAACATTACCTATTCCTTTTATCCAGAGATGCTGCCCATCCCGCTGAGTTACAACTAGCATTTTGCGTCTATCAAAGTTAAACTGAAATGCGTGTGCAAATGAGTTCTCATCTTCTCTCAAATCCATGCTCATAAAAATCCTCTGATTGTTCCTCTAGAAACATTGGAGCGATCCTCCTCTCTCCAATGAAACTGAATAACATAAATTATAATAAGAACCCAATTATTCATAGTACAATCCGTATTTGGAAACAAATAAAACAAAATTTAAAATTAAGAAACTTATCACTTTTATTACCTATAGTCAATAACCCTTCGTTTAGTCCTTCTATTATAGATAAAGCTTATACACAATGGGATAGACTAGGAATTAAAACGCTTGGTGACTTGTATGAAACTGGAAAATTACTTTCATTTCAACAATTACAAATAAAATATAAACTCGGAAATAATCAATATTTTAAATATTTTCAAATATGCGACTATTTGAAAAAATATACAAAAGATCATTATAATAATCCAATAGATGTATTGGACGAGGCAATGCAGATAAAAGCGGAATCAGCAAACTTAATATCATATTTGTATAATATTATTTAAAATGTACAAATACCACCTACGGAGGGTATCAGAAGAGACTGGGAACAAGAGTTAGCTATTAAAATTTCAAAGGAAAGTTGGAATGAATACTTATTAAATGTGCATAAATGCTCGATTAATGTAAGACACACTTTAATACAATTTAAAATTTTACATAGATTATATTATTCGAAAACTAAAATTCATAAAATTTTCCCAAACGTATCATCTATTTGTGATAAATGTCAATCCCAAGAAGCAACTATAGCGCACTCATTTGTCTTCTGTACAAAAATTCAAAAATTTTGGAATTAAATTTTTGAAATCTTTACAAAGTTATTTAAAACAAGACTGATACCCAAAGCAGAATGGATTATCTTCGGAATAACGGAAGATGATCCAGAACTAAATGTGTTTCAAAAGAAATTAATGGACTATGGGTTAATAACTGGAAAAAAGCTAATTCTAAAATTTTGGAAGAAGGCTCCAATACCAACTATAAATATGTGGATTTCAAATATGTTTGAAACATTACACCTAGAAGAGATAAGACTCCTCCTAGCAGGTAAACCAGATCACTTCCACCTGACGTGGTCTGCATTTATAGAATTATTACAAACATAGGGTGCAAAAGTACTTAAAAAAAATAAAAAATTGAGGTCAGGTAAGGGGGGATGATAGTTGAAGAGTTGGTATGTCCTATTTACATGATGCTCAAAAAAAAAACATTTGTTTCTCTTTTTTTCTCTTTCTCTTTTCTTTTCTTTGGGCCTATTTCTTAACTCTTTTTCTTTTTGTTTTTAATTTCGCTCTTATAGGGTCTTCGTCCTTTTTTGTTGTTACATTTTCTACACTTTTCTACACTTGCACTTTTTCCTTCACTTTCTTCTTTCTTTCAATCTTTTCCTTTTCTAGTGTAAAAAAAAAATTTAAAAAAAAAAAAAAAAAAAAAAAAAAAAAAAAATCCTCTGTATGTCCAAAACAGCTGAGCATATCTAATGGCGAGATAGATCAGCCATGATTGAATGGCGGAGTATTCTTGATGGGCCGAATGGCCCAATTCTGTTCCTATCACATGATCTTATGGTCTTATGATATGTTGGCAGCTGCTTTCTTTACATTGGCAACCTGGTTCAAGAACAGAAGATCTGTTCTTTCATGCATGTCTGATGAAAGACGATGTTTGGTGTATTAGCTTGTATGTGTGATGAAAAATGTAACGTCTCTGCTCCCCGATCATGAAATGTAGTTCAACAAAACTCAAAGCATGAAATTGGCCTTCAAGGTTAACATTCTGTATTGATTCATCAGCAATATCGCCATGACTTGGGCATCTTGCCCTGAACCAAACGTGCCTCAAATGTATGAATTGTATGTATAATTGTATGCATGATTAAATGTATAAAATCATGAGAGGAATAGATCGGGTAGACGCACAGAGTCTCTTGGCCAGAGTAGGGGAATCGAGGACCATAGGGCATAGGTTTGAGGTGAAAGGGAAAATGTTTAATAGGAATCTGAGGGGAAACTTTATCCACAAAGGCTGGTGGGTGAATGGAACGAGCTGCCAGAGGAGGTAGTTGAGGTAGGGACTATTGCAATGTCAAAGAAGCAATTAGACAGGTACATGGATAGGACAGGATTAGAGGGATAATGGGCCAAACACAGGCAAGTGGGACTAGTGTAGATGGGACATGTTGGTCCATGTGGGCAAGTTGTGGCGAAGGGCCTGTTTCAACGCTGTGTGACTATGACTCTTTGACTCAATGAGTCTGACTCTATGAGTCTATAACTCTATGATGAAGGCTCCCAACTCAAAACATCACTCAGCGATTTTTTCCTGAGATGCTGCCTGACATACTGAGTTACTCCAGCATTTGGTGTCTATCTTTGGTATAACCCAGCATCTGCAGTTCCTTTTTATTTCATTTGGTGCATCTAGTGAGGTTGGTTCCGAAGAAGAAAAGTACTAAGATTACAACAACTTAGAATCCATTAGTAAAATTGAATATTGAAAATGATTTTATCTCTCAGATGTTCTGCTTCACTGTACATAAGGCCTTAGATACATCTTAGATAAGCATCTCAGATACAGTACAAGTGTGTAGCGGTTGTACACTGAGGCAATATACAGAATGGCCACTTTGGTGCCATTTTCAAGTTCCAGTTGTTGTAACTGCAGGGATCTTGATCTGACCATGAAGGTCTGTTGTCCTGGCGGCGTTGCAGGGTCGGCCTGGCCAAGCGTAACCGCGGTGTCCTCCGCCGCTGCTCCACCGCTGTAGGTCGTGTCCAGTCCACGTGCTCGGCCCCTTGGAGTGTAACTTCAGAATTTGCAATGATGTTAGCCGGTATTTCTACTTTGTGAAGCTTTACAGTTTGATATGTGTCGATTAAATCTCCATCTTGCTATGTTCCATCTTGCTATGAAGCATATACCCGTTATTACTAATGCTTTTACTAAACTCCAAGGCCAGGATGCGGCTTGTCCAAGATTATGCTGCTGGCCTTGCCGAGGCAGAGTGTGGTATAAATGCAGTCAATAGAAGGGAGGTTGGTTTGCGTGATGGTCTGGGCTGCATCCACAATTCGCTACAATTTCTTGTGGTCTTGGATGGAACTGTACCCAAAACCAAGCTGTGACGCATCCCGATAAGATGCTTTCTCCATCTGATGGGATTTGAACCCACGAATGCAAAGCATGATGGATGAGCAGTCTTTCGCCTTAACCACTCAGCCACCTCGTCTGACAACTGAAGATGCCGGTTTTTGCATAATATACTTTCTAACGATGCTAAATTATATGTCAGGAAACACTGGTCTAATGGCACCACCTAGCTGGCAACACAGAAATAAAAGGACAACGTTAATCTCCTCAAAATCACTGCAGAACATTAATAAAACTGGGAGATACCACAAGACAGAAACATGTTTTAAATTTAAGGGGAATTTCATTGCATTTCTTCTTGGAAATTCACAGATTAAGAATTGCAAAGAGTCCGTTTAAAAATTGAGCAAATGTTGAAGATATTTTGTGGGGAAGGCTTTTAGGATTAGGTTTTACGGTTTATTATTGTCATGTTTACTGAGGTAAAATGAAAAGCTTTACTTTGCTTGCAATCCGATCAAAGCATATATACTTTACATAACAAATACAATCAATTCAAGCTCGTGCAATAGGTAGAGTGAAGGGCAGAACACAGTTCTCAGCATTCGTCGAGAAGCAGTTCCAGAGGCAAAGTCCAATGCCCACAATGAGGTTGTAATTAGGAATGTAGGTGTTGTAGAAATATGAGGGAAAGCAGGAAGGAGACATAAAATAGAATGCAACAAATTGTTAGGAAGAAGTTAGTTAATAGACAAAATCAAAAGAGGAAATGCTGGAGATACTCAGCAAGTCAGGCAGCATCTGTGGAGAGAGAAAGATGATATTCCTTTTTATCTGGAAAGGGAACAGACAATTTCAGGAATGTTATAAGTTGTTCAGAAGGAAAGGCTTGGAAGAACTTGGGAATAAAAAGGATTTCCAGCACCTGGACAATCTTCCTTCCAATTCCATCCTCTGGCTTCACTTTTCGCGTCTCTTCCATCCGTATCTCCTTAACTTGCGCATTTTGTCTTTTTATCTCTGGCGTTTGCCCAACCATCTGCCGATCGAAAATTCCCCTCACCTGTATCCACCTATCACTTGCCAGGCTTTGCACCGCCCACACCTCTCTTCCAGCTTTTTACATTCTTCTCCCTCCAATTGCAGTCCCAGGGGATGGTTGGGTTAATGTACGAGGAGCGCCTGAAGGCACTGGGCTTGTACTCGCTGGAGTTTTGAAAGATGATGGGGGCGACCTCATTGAAATGTACCGAATAGTGAAAGACCTGGATGTGGACGTGACCTAGAGTGGATGTGGAGAAGATGTCTCCACTATTGGGAGAGTCTAGGACTAGAGCCCACAGCCTCAGAAATAAAAGGACATACCTTTGGGAAGGAGATGAGGAGGAATTTCTTCAGTCAGAGGGTGGTGAATCTATGGAATTCATTGCCACAAAAGGCTGTGGAGGCCGAGTCAATGGATATTTTTAAGGCAGATTCTCGATTAGTACGGGTGTCAGGGATTATTGGGAAGAAGGCAGGAGAATGGTGTTGAGAGGGAAAGATAGATCGGCCATGATTGAATGGCGGAGTAGACTTGATGGGCCGAATGGCCTAATTCTGCCTCTGTCACTTATGAGCTTATCAACTTTCCACACGCACTTGAACTTCAAGGACTCAATCATCTGAAACTCTGACCCGACCATCCATTGACTCTTTTTTCCCACTGCACCGCTTTACAACCTAAGATTCATGAAAGATACTGCAACGACCCCCCCCCCCCACCCCCACTCCCCCCCCCCCACCCCCCACCCCCCATATCCATGAGCCTACCTTAAAGTCAGTTAAACACCACTATCATATCAGTATCCACCACCACTCCTGGCAGCTTGTTCCGGGCACCCACCACCCTCAGTGCCCTGCACATCTCCTTTAAACTATTACCCTATGGACCTGAATTCTATGTCTTTAGTTTTTGCTATTCCCACCCTAGTAAAAAGGTTCTGACAGTCGATCCTATCTATGCCTCTCATAATATTATAAAGTGCTATCAGGTTTCCCCTTCAACCTCCGGCTTTCCAGGGAAAATAATCCATACGTATGTTTAGTTCATAAGTGATAGGAGCAGAAGTAGGCCATTCGGCCCATTGGGTCTACTCTGCCATTCAATGATGGCTGATCGTAGTTGTGTAAAGATTGTTATACAGTACACAACACTTCACGACTTATAAGTTGTCAAATGTTGGCACAAGGAACTGCAGATGCTGGTTTACAAAAAATGACACAAAGTGCCGGAATAACTCAGTGGGTCACGCAGCATCTCGGGAGATCCTGGAATGGTGATGTTTCAGGTAAGGACCCTTCTTCAGACTGAAGATAGACATTAATTGTTGGAGTAACACAGTATTACTCCAGCATTTTGTGTCTATCTTCGGTGTAAACCAGCATCTGCAGTTCCTTCCGACTTCTTCAGACTGATAGTGTTGGGGAGAGGAGGGGGGGGGTTGGGTGGAGAGAAGGCTGGAAGAGAGGAGGGATTAAGCAAAGCCTGGCAAGTGATAGGTGGATACGTGAGGGAGGTTTTTGATTGGCTTTTGTCCAAGCACCTGCCTGAGATGAAGAGACAAAAGGTTCGAGATAAGCATGGAAGAGGTAAGAATTGTGAAGCCAGAGGAAAGAATATTGGTGGAAGGGGAGGAGGAGGAGGAGGAGGAGGAAGGAAGACATGGGTGCACGTCCAGGGAAGGTGGAGGCAGGGGAGTGTGCAAGGGGGAAAGAAGAGGGGGGGTGTTGGTTTGTGGGTTAGTTATCTTAAATTGGAGAATTGAATGTTCATAGAGTTGGATTTTAAGCAGAATATGAGGTGCTTTTTTCCAGTTTGCGTGTGGCCTCACTGGCTTCGGAGTTTAGATATTGTTCGATTCAGTCTATAAAATTCAATCCTTCGTATTTGCAAAAGACCCAGGTAATCTATCAAAATGAAAGTTAGAACACAATTCCAGGCTTCATATAGAAAATGTAATAGCCCTCTTTGTTCAAAAACTAGCTGAAAGTTAGCTTCCATGTTGTGATATTTATTTTCTCTCCCTGCTGTCTTCCGATTTTAATTGACTTCCACGGTTTGAGAAGGACAAATAATTCAGTGGTTTATTGGTCGTTTCTTTGCCATAACTACCAATTGCATTGTAAAATAAGTAAATGTAATTTGGCACCAAGGCCATTTTCTTCTCGAGAACAGAGAAGGACAAGAAAAGGCAGCTAACATGTTCTTTGGCAAGGACGGTGATCACTTGAAACTGTGTTGTTTCTGAGCCTGCGGTGTTGATCAGCCGGAGATGACCTGTGATACAACAAGGAATGTTTGGCTTTAGGGGTTTGTCTAGATTGAAAAGAAATGACCTAAACGGGTCAGATTCCTCCACTGTGTGGAGAATGCTGAAAATCATAGAATGTTACCGTCTGGGGTTTTATCACAAAAAGAAAGGGCGGCCGCAGCGGTCGAGTTGCTGCCTTGCAGCGCTTGCGGCGCCGAACACCCGGGTTCGATCCTGACTACGGGCACTGTCTGTACGGAGTTTGTACGTTCTCCCCGTGACCTGCGTGGGATTTCCCCGAGATCTTCGGTTTCCTCCCACACTCCAAAGACGTGCAGGTTTGTAGGTGAATTGGCTCGGTGTAAAATATAAATTGTCCCTAGTGTGTGTAGGATAGTGTTAATGTGCAGGGGTCGCTGGTCGGTGCGGACTCGGTGGGCCGAAGGGCCTGTTTCCCCGCTGTATCTCCAAACTAAACCAAACTAAAATAGTTACAATCCAGATCATTCCTAGGTCAGCGTTCCTTTGCTTTCATGTCTCATTCTATTGAAGGAAAGTGGTAAATAAGGCATATGGTATGCTTGACTTCGCTGGTCAGACCATTGAGTGTAAGAGTCAGAGAGTCATGATGCAGCTCTATAAGATTTTGGTTCAGCTGCACTTGGAATAGACAATAGACAATAGACAATAGGTGCAGGAGTAGGCCATTTGGCCCTTCGTGCCAGCACCGCCATACAATGTGATCATGTGACATTGTGATCATGGCTGCTCATCCCCAATCAGTACATGTATATGAGATTCCCTCTCATCCTTCTAAACTCCAGAGTGTACAAGCCCAGCTGCTCCATTCTCTCAGCATATGACAGTCCCTCCATCCCGGGAATTAACCTTGTAAACCTACGCTGCACTCCCTCAATAGCAAGAATGTCCTTCCTCAAATTAGGGGACCAAAACTATAACCATATATAACCATATAACCATAACAGCACGGAAACAGGCCATCTCGGCCCTTCAAGTCCGTGCCGAACATTAAAAAAAAATAAAAAAATAATAAAATAAAATAAAAAAATAAATTAAAAATAAATACTTCCCCCTAGTCCCATCTACCTGCACTTAGACCATAACCCTCCATTCCTTTCCCGTCCATACACCCATCCAATCTATTTTTAAAGGATAACATCGAACCTGCCTCCACCACTTCCACTGGAAGCTCATTCCACACAGCTACCACTCTCTGAGTAAAGAAGTTCCCCCTAATGTTCCCCCTAAACTTCTGTCCCTTAATTCTCAAGTCATGTCCCCTTGTTTGAATCTTCCCTACTCTCAATGGGAAAAGCTTATCCAAAACTGCACATAATACTCCAGGTGTGGTCTCACTAGGGCTCTGTACAACTGCAGAAGGACCTCTTTGCTCCTATATTCGAATATTGTGTGCAGTTTAGTTTAGTTTAGAAATACAGTGTGGACACCGGCCCTTCGGCCCTTTGAGCCATCGCCGCCATTCAATGTGATCATGGCTGATCATCCCCAATCAGTACCCCGTTCCTGCCTTCTCCCCATGCCCCCTGACTCCGCTATCTTTAAGAGCCCTATCTAGCTCTCTCTTGAAAGCATCCCGAGAACCGGCCTCCACCGCCCTCTGAGGCAGAGAATTCCACAGAATGTGTCGTCTTTGAAAAGGGTGCAGAGAAGATTTACCAGAATGCTGGATGCGAAGAAACTGCAGATGCTGCATTACACCGAAGATAGACACTGATGTTTTTTACTGTGACTCAATACTCGTGACAATAATAAACTAAACTAAACACAAGCTGTCAGTACAGGTCCCCCCAGGTTACACAAGGAGTCCGTTCTTGAAAACTGTTCATCGCCCCAACATGGTGGTGCAGCGGTAGAGTCTGTCTGTACGTTGTTTGTACGTGCTCCTCATGACCTGCGTGGGTTTTCTCCCAGATCTTCGGTTTCCTCCCACACTCCAAAGACGTACAGGTTTGCAGGTCAATTGGCTCGGTGTAATTGTAAATTGCCCCTGGTGTGCGTAGGATAGTATACGTGTGCGGGGATCGCTGGCCGGCGTGTACTTGGTGGGCCGAAGGGCCTGTTTCCGTGTTGGATCTCTAAACTAGACTAAACTGAAAAAGTTCACAAGTTGTAAATTTAGTTTAGTTTAGTTTAGAGATACAGTATGGAAACAGACCCTTCGGCCCAGTGAGTCCATGCCGGCCAGCGATCCGGGCACATTAACACTATCCTACACACACTTGGCACAATTCCAAGCCAATTAACCTACAAACCTGCACGTCTTTGGGGTGTGGGTTGAAACTGAAGATCTCGGGGAAAACCCACGCAGGTCACTGGGAGAACGGACAAACTCCGTACAGACATATAACCATATAACCATATAACCATATAACCATAACAGCACGGAAACAGGCCATCTCGGCCCTTCAAGTCCGTGCTGAACATTTTTTTAAAAATTAAATAAAAATAAATACTTCCCCCTAGTCCCATCTACCTGCACTCAGACCATAACCCTCCATTCCCTTCCCGTCCATATACCCATCCAATCTATTTTTAAAGGATAACATCGAACCTGCCTCCACCACTTCCACTGGAAGCTCATTCCACACAGCCACCACTCTCTGAGTAAAGAAGTTCCCCCTAATGTCCCCCCTAAACTTCTGTCCCTTAATTCTCAAGTCATGTCCCCTTGTTTGAATCTTCCCTACTCTCAATGGGAAAAGCTTATCCACGTCCACTCTGTCTAACCCGCTCATAATTTTAAAGACCTCTATCAAGTCCCCTCTTAACCTTCTGCGCTCCAAAGAATAAAGACCTAACTTCTTCAACCTTTCTCTGTAACTTAGTTGCTGAAACCCAGGCAACATTCTAGTAAATCTCCTCTGTACTCTCTCTACAGACAGCAGCCATAGTCAGGATCGAACCCGGATTTCTGGCACTGTGAGGCACTAGCTATACCGCTGCACCACCGTGCCGGCCTACGAATGGCCACAAACTGATTTCCCGATGGATCTTTGTCTTAGTAATCGGCAAGACTCAATGAGCACGGGTTGGCGACAAGGTCTTCTCCTGGTCGACCATCGACGCGGCTGCATCTCAGGGCTGCGTTCACAGCGAAGGGCAAACAGCTGTCAAGTCTTCAGTCAGCGTCAGAAGGATTGATGGACAACCTGACTCATCCCTCGCTGGACACCGTGTAACATGAATACCTGATCTAAATTATGTGTCGTCCGCACAGCAGCCAGCTATCACCAGTGCCCCAGGAAGCCATTGTGGCAGTGGCCGTCCCTGCATTACACATGCCGGCCTTTTCACAACACTTGTCTATTTTCTGCAGCTTGTGACAGGGGCCAACTGGGCAGCTGCTGCAAGCAAAGTCCATGACCACGTCAGTGGTGGCGGCAGATGCTGAGTTTAATTCAGTCCAGATAGGCACAAGATGCTGGAGCAACTCAGCGGGCCAGGCAGGCGGCGTCTCTGGAGAAAAAGTTTTAGTTTAGTTTAATTTATTATTGTCACGTGTACTGAGGTACAGTGAAAAGCTTTTGTTTGTGCGCTATCCAGTCAGTGAAAAGACTATACTTGAATACGATCAATCTGTCCACAGTGCGCAGGTAAAGAATACCAGGTACAACATTCAGTGTAAGACTGAAGGAGGGTCCAGACCTGAAACATCACCTACCCGTGTTCTCCAGAGATGCCGCCTGACCCGCTGAGTAAGTGAGCATCTGCAGTTCCTTTTATCTGCTTAAGTAGTTGCACATCTCCTTGGGCCAAGATCAGACTGGAAGCTGCAAGATGGCAACACTCTGTCAGCCGTTACAGAAGAAGATCTATTGTACTCCAAAGACGTACAGGTTTGTAGGATGATTGGCTTGGTATAATTGTAGATTGTCCGAGTGTGTGTAGGATAATGGAGGTGTGCGGGGATCGCATCGCGGTTCTTTCGTTCTTCTTGGTTTCCTGGTCCTCCAAAAATATTCCAAATTGAATTTAAACTGGAGGTGGCGGAGGGTGGACTTAAGGCAAAAAGGGTTCTTGGAGAAGAAGAGCTACCTTAAATTTAGTTGGGTCTGGTTGGGTAACTATGGTAGAGTGAAGACTATTCCACGCTTTCATTGTGCGGGGGAAGAATGAATTGCTGTACACATCTGTCTTGGTAGCTGGTATCTCAAATTGGATCGAATGCCCTCGTCTGCTCCTAATAGGTTCGGGTTTGGTGTAGGTTTTGGTAATCTATGTCGAGCTGACCATTTAACATTTTGTAAAAACAGGTCAAACGGTGAGCTTCACATCTGTCTTGGAGAAGGTTCCACCCCGGTGAATTCAGAAGTTTGGTAACACTCGCTTCGGCGTGGACTCAGTGGGATGAAGGGCCTGTTTCCGCGCTGTATCTCTAAACTAAAACTAAACTAAACTACTCAGGTATAGTATAATTTGACTGGATAGCAGCCGGTACAAGTTTCTCACTATATCTCTGTACACGTGACACTAAATAGACTGGAAATGGACTGAAACATATGAAGCATTATTTTGTGAATTATCCTACTTACAATCTGATTATATTCTATTAACAGAAGGAGCGCCTAGGAGGAAAGGCTTTCTTAATTTATGAAAGCTTAATACGTACATGGTTTGTCGATTAATTAAGTAGTCAGAAAGAACATCTCGAAAAATCACTTGTGTGGAAGTAATGTTGATAGATTCTGCGGTAATTGGTAAAATAACAGTGCAACTTTCTGCTGTTACTCTTCCGGGGGAAAAAAATTAATTGAAAGGATAAAAATCAGAAGCTCAAACTGTGCCTTGCATCCCTGGAATTTTTATATTTCAAATGCTTATTTAAATTAGGAGGTGCAAATTTGTGTCTGCCAATGCATTTCCTGTCTGTTGTTTGAATGTGAGCTGTTACGATTCCAACATGATGTCACTTATAATTGGATTGTGTTTTCATGTTTTAGTCAAAGGATTTGCGTTCAAGTTCATGGATGCTGCTGAAAGTTGAGTGCCTGATAAAGATGAACTCTTTTTAAAGGGTGAGAATTGTCACCTTTTCTGATGAGATTTTTAAATGGGATATATTTTTTTGAAAATTTCAAAGAAGTGTTTGTGGAGTTCTATTGTTATCTCGGGCATTTTTTTAACGCACAACAATATTACCAAGCATTCTGGTTATTAACCTATTAATGTTTCTAACACTCTGCGTCAACATCCTTCTCATAGGTTCATAAGTTCTAGGAGTAGAATTAGGCCATTCGGCCCATCAAGTCCACTCTGCCATTCAATCATGGCTGATCTATCTATCCCTCTCAACCCCATTCTCTTGCCTTCTCCCCATCACCCCTCTGTTCTGATAATGACCATTTCCAAAGGTCTGAAGATGTCACCCATTCCTTCTCTCCAGAGATCTGCCTGTTCCGCTGAGTTACTCCAGCTTTTTTGTGTCTATCTTTGGTTTAAACCAGCATCTGCAGTTCCTTCCGACACATATCCAAAGTTCTTGTTTGGCTGTGAAGAGTTTGGACTTCTCCCATCATGCAGGTGGATGGGGTTGAGAAGAAGGCATTCGGCACACCTGAACACAATACTCCAAGTGCACTCTAACCACCCACTCCCCACCCCCTACTTTCAGTCTGAAGAAGCATAGAAACATAGAACCATAGAAAATAGGTGCAGGAGTAGGCCATTCAATATGATCTTGGCTGATCATCCAAAATCAGTACCCCGTTCCTGCTTTCTCCCCATATCCCTTGATTTAGTTAGCCCTAAGAGCTATATCTAACTCTCTCTCTTGAATACATCAAGAAGGGTCCCAACCCAAAACATCACCCATCCTTTCTCTCCAGAGATACTGCCTAACCCGCTGAGTTACTCCAGCATTTTGTGTCTATCTTCGGTGTAAACCAGCATCTGCAGTTCCTTCCTGCACATTACAGAATCTGATTTAGACAAAGTATTAGAATCAGTGAAATTCAGCTCTTTTTTAAATACCAATGCAAGCTGAGACACGATGGACTATTGTGATGGGCATTGAATGAAAGCATTTAAATAAAAAATCTAGTCAGTATATTTGTCAATATTTTAATTAGTGATTATTAATTGGGTAGTGAATTAAGGCCTGGCCTTGACGTGGACTGAAATGTGTATATTAATTCAAACTATTACAGTGTGAGTCTTCAAGGGTGTAATAATGGAGGCCAATTCACTGGATGTATTCAAGAGTTAGATATAGCTCTTAGGGCGAGCGGAATGAAGGGATATGGGGAGAAAGCAGGAACGGGGTACTGATTTTGGATGATCAGCCATGATCATATTGAATGGCGGTGCTGGCTCGAAGGGCCGAATGGCCTACTCCTGCACCTATTTACTATGTTTCTATTTTTCTATCTGCAAAATGAAGAAGAGATGTAGAGATTGCAGCTGCTGGAATCTGGAGCAATAAACATGTTGCTGGTGGAAGCCGGATGTCAGGCTGCATCTGTGGGAGATGAGGAATTATCAACATTTTGGGTTGAGACCTAACATCATCACCAGATGATAGACACAAAAAGCTGGAGTAACTCAGCGGGACAGGCAGCATCTCTGGAGAGAAGGAATGGGTGACGTTTCGGGCCGAAACCCACGAGGTCACATGGAGAACGTTCAAACTCCACATGGGCAGATCCTGAGGTCAATATCGAACCGGGGTGTCTGGTGCTGTGAGGGAGCAATTCTACGGCTGCGCCACAGTGCCGCCCTTGATGTTGTTCCTTTCCATTCAAACCAATATGATCACTGTGTCCGTCCCATATTTACCCAGGTGGTCCTGCTAACAGATTCGCCAGTATATGTACAGGCAACTTGCCACAAATTTGAGGATGTTCTCAAACTCACTTTCCTGTAGCTCTGGGATACAGTCTGTATGCCTCCTGTAATTCTAGGACACCCATATTCACTTGTGAATCCCAGGCACTTTCATTTTTCAGTTTTTAGAGATACAGCGCGAAAACAGGCCCTTCGGCCCACCGAGTCCGCGCTGACCAGTGATCCCCGCACGTGAACACTACCCGACATACACTCGGGACAATTTGCAATGATACCAAAGCCAATTAACCTAAGGGTGTGCACAGGAAACCGGAGATCCCGGAGAAAGCCCGCGCAGGTCACGGGAAGAACGTACAATCTCCGCACAGACAAGCACCCCTGGTCAGGATCGAACCCGGGTCTCTGGCGCTGAAAGGCAGAAGCTCTATGGTTGCTCCACCGTGCCACTTACAGTGGCTTGCAAAAGTATTCATACCCCTTGAACATTTCCACATTTTGTCACGTTACAACCACAAACATAAATGTATTTTATTGGGATTTTATGTGATAGACCAACACAAAGTGGCGCATAATTGTGAAGTGGAAGGAAAATGATACATGGTTTTCAATTTTTTTTACAAATAAAAAACTGAAAAGTGTCGCGTGCAAAAGTATTCAGCCCCCTTTACTCTGATACCCCTAAATAAAATCCAGTGCAACCAATTGCCTTCAGAAGTCACCTAATTAGTAAATAGAGTCCACTTGTGTGTAATCTAATCTCAGTATAAATACAGCTGTTCTGTGAAGGCCTCAGAGGTTTGTTAGAGAACATTAGTGAACAAGCAGCATCATGAAGCCCAAGGAACACACCAGACAGGTCAGGGATAAAGTTGTGGAGAAGTTTAAAGCAGGGTTAGGTTATAAAACAATATCCCAAGCTTTGAACATCTCACGGAGCACTGTTCAATCCATCATCCGAAAATGGAAAGAGTATGGCACAACTGCAAACCTACCAAGACATGACCGTCCACCTAAACTGACAGGCCGGGCAAGGAGAGCATTGATCAGAGAAGCAGCCAAGAGGCCCATGGTAACTCTGGAGGAGCTGCAGAGATCCACAGCTCAGGTGGGAGAATCTGTCCACAGGACAACTATTAGTCGTGCACTCCACAAATCGGACCTTTATGGAAGAGTGGCAAGAAGAAAGCCATTGTTGAAAAAAAGCCATAAGAAGTCCCGTTTGCAGTTTGCCACAAGCCATGTGCGTGACACAGCAAACATGTGGAGGAAGGTGCTCTGGTCAGATGAGACCAAAATTGAAGTTTTTGGCCTAAATACAAAACGCTATGTGTGGCGGAAACCTAACACTGCACATCACCCTGAACACACCATCCCCACTGTGAAACATGGTGGTGGCAGCATCATGCTGTGGTGATGCTTTTCTTCAGCAGGGACAGGGAAACTGGTCAGAGTTGATGGGAAGATGGATGGAGCCAAATACAGGGCAATCTTGGAAGAAAACCTGTTAGCGTCTGCAAAAGACTTGAGACTGGGGCGGAGGTTCACCTTCCAGCAGGACAACGACCCTAAACATACAGCCAGAGCTACAATGGAATGGTTTAGATCAAAGCATATTCATGTGTTAGAATGGCCCAGTCAAAGTCCAGACCTAAATCCAATTGAGAATCTCTGGCAAGACTTGAAAATTGCTGTTCGCAGACGCTCTCCATCCAATCTGACTGAGCTTGAGCTATTTTGCAAAGAAGAATGGGCAAAAATGTCAGTCTCTAGATGTGCAAAGCTGGTAGAGACATACCCCAAAAGACTTGCAGCTGTAATTGCAGCGAAAGGTGGTTCTACAAAGTATTGACTCAGGGGGGCTGAATACTTTTGCACGCGACACTTTTCAGTTTTTTATTTGTAAAAAAATTTGAAAACCATGTATCATTTTCCTTCCTCTTCACAATTATGTGCCACTTTGTGTTGGTCTATCACATAAAATCCCAATAAAATACATTTACGTTTGTGGTTGTAACGTGACAAAATGTGGAAAAGTTCAAGGGGTATGAATACTTTTGCAAGCCACTGTATGTGGAGAAATATCAGGGATTTCACGCAGAGCTGTAATCAATTTCCCCGCAAAGACCGATCCATTGATTTTGATATGCTTCTGCAAATAAAATAGCCACTACTAATAATCTTTTGAGTACAAAATGCAATTACAGATATAAAAGGGTTAAAGTGTAACTGTTTTTCATGTAATACTGGTATGAAAATCAATCTGACATCCTGTTGACTTTTAAGTGGATTGGGAGCAAAAAAATCATTTTAATTACATTTTCCTGAGCTGCCCGATTTGACCTTTAATCATAATGTTGCAGGATTGAAAAAGCCAATTCCACTCAAGGTATTGGAAGTCCACAAGGCATTTAGAATTACAGTTCATAAATACCACTTGGTTGCAGAGTGTCCTTTACAAAGAATTACAGCTTCAAGGTTACATTGTGCATACATATGGGTTGAATCCAAACTTTTCTGAGCGCGACGATTCCACGCCGTTGTGAGCGGCTATCGATGTTTCATTCAAAGTACTGCTTGCCCAGATGAGCATTGACAATTTTAAAGGAAGATGTAACTTCTCTGTTTCGTGATCGGCAACAACTTCAGAAATAGTGCAAGTGATTCTTCCCCCTGCAACGCCAGGCTCGGCGACATCAGCCAAAGACTGTTCTGAACTCTTAGTCAGAGTTGAGTTTAGTTTCGAGATAGCGCGCGGACGCAGGCCCTTCCGCCCACCGAGTCTGCGCCGACCAGCGATCGCTAAGGACAATGTACATTTCTTTATTGAAGCCGATTAACCTACAAACCTGCACGACTTTGGAGTGTGGGAGGAAACCAGAGCACCCAGAGAAAACCCACGCAGGTCACGGGGAGAACGTACAAACTCCGTACAGACAGCGCCCAGAGTCAGGATCGAACCTGGGTCTCCGGCGCTGTGAGGCAGCAACTCTACCACTGCACCACCGTGCCGCCAGACCAAATTTACATGGAGCCGTTATGCATAACTTTACATAATTAATATCCCATTTAAAGAACTGGGTGAGTAAAACACTAAAGTTCTGGAATAACTCAGCAGATCAGACAGCATCTGTAGAGGGAATGGACAGATGACTTTTCAGATCAGGTCCCTTATTCTGACTGATTGAGGGAGAAAGAAAGAAAGCTGAAATATAGGTGGGGGTGGGTTATAGCTGGCAAATGATAGGTGGATAAATACCAAATGCTGGAGCAACTCAGCAGGTCAGGCAGCATCTCTGGAGAAAAAGGATTAGGTGACGTTTCAGACTGAAAAATTAATTTTCTCCAGTGACGCTGCCTGTCCCGCTGAGTTACTCCAGCATTTTGTGTCTTTCTTCAGTGTAAACTAGCATCTGCAGTTCCTCTCTACACAAGTGATAGCTGGATTAAGGTGAGGAGGGTTTGATTGGTAGATGGGTGGGGTAAGTGGCAAATGCTGGGCTGACCTGCTGAGTTACTCCAACACTTTGTGTCACCCTCAAGGTCCCAGCTTCTGCAGTTCCTTGTGCCTCCAGCACAAGAATGATATGTATTGCCCTTAGCTTAGTTTAGTCTAGAGATGCAGCTTGGATACAGGCTCTCTGGCCCACCGAGTTCAGGCTGACCAATGATCGCCACACATACAAGTTTGATAGTACACACTGGGGACAATTTACAGAAGCCAATTAACCGGCAAACCTGCACGTCTTTGGAATGTGGGAGGAAACTGGAGCGCTGGGGGGAACGCCACGCTGTCATGGGGAGTGTATGAAGGAACTGCAGATGCAGTTGCAGACAGTGAGTCTTTTCACCATGATGGGGCATGTTGGTCAGCGTGGCCAAGTTGGGCCGAAGGGCCTGCCTCCCTGCTGCTTGACTCCATGACTCCATGATTAGATGGAAGGCAAGGTAGGAACCAGGATTCCAGTCAGTCGGAGAGGAGAGTGGGAACTGGGGCTCTGGTGAGCCTCTTTATCTATCTACCTCTGTAGTGACCCTTGGGACTCTTTCTGTCCTGGGTCTCCTCCATGGCCAGAGTGAGTCCCACCTCAAATTGGAGGAGCAGCACCTCATATTTCGCTTGGGTAGTTTACACCCCAGCGGTATGAACCTTGACTCCTCCAATTTCAGGTAGTCCTTGCTTTCTCCCTCCTTCCCCTCCCCATCCCAGCTCTCCCACAGCCTACTGTCTCCGCCTCTTCCTTTCTTCTTCCCGCACCCCGCCCCCCCCCCCCACCCCCACATCAGTCTGAAGAATGGTCTTGACCCGAAACGTCACCTATTCCTTCGCACCATAGATGCTGCCTCACCCGCTGAGTTTCTCCAGCGTTTTTGTCTCCCACGGACTATCCTAGATCGGACTTTGCTGGCTTTACCTTGTTCTGAATGTTATTCCTGTATCATGTATCTGTACACTGTGAATGTAATCATGTATTGTCTTTCTGCTGACTGGTTAGCACGCAACAAATGCTTTTCACTGCACCTCGGTACACGTGGCAATATAATAATAACTAAACTGAACTGAGTCAGAAGGGAGTGTGGCAAACCTTACCTGGTGAGTTCAGTACCAAACCATGTGAAGATGTGAAAGGTTTGATCGTGGATTATTGGAGTTATAGTGCATTAAATAAACACGTTCTCACTGTTGGATTGCAACCTTGTCATGGTCGGGGAGCCTGTGTGTGTCTCAGTGACCCCTAGAGCTATGCCAGTGGGAGATTAGTCTCTTATTAGGGTCTCCCATGCTGGACAGGTCGAAGGGTAGAGGCGAGACGAAGAGCGATCCACTGGTCCTCCAGGTTGGGGGTTGAGCACAGGGCTAACAACCCTGTCTCGTAAAACAAATATGTTATGGAAACAGCAACTGAAGGAATCAACACTACTGAGTGGAGGACCTTCGTTGCTGCCCTACATGCTAGGAAGCATAATAGGCAGTAAGCAAGTAAGTAAGTAAATAAACACTTTATGTAGTAGAGAATTAAGGTGGTGAAAGAAGGTTGTGAAATAGCTCAACGATGAATGAATAAACTGGATGAACAGACTTGTTTATATTGGCACAGCTGATAGAGCTGATGTCTCACAGCACCAGAGATCTGACCTCAGTTGCTTTCCGTGTGGAGTTTGCACGTTCTCCCCTTCACCACGTGGGTTTCACCAGTTTCCTCAGATACACAAAAGACGGGCGGGTTTGTAGGTTAATTGGTCCTCTGTAAATTGCCCATAGTGTGTCGGGAGTGAATGAGAAAGTGGGATATGGTCAACCTAGTGTGAACAGGTTATCTATCGATGGTCGGCGGGGACTCGGTGGGCCTGTTTCTATGGTGTGTCTCCAATCTAAAACTTGTGGCTTCAATGACATTCATGCTCCTTTGCTTCGTTTGAACCGGTAGCTAATTAATTTCAAAGGAAGGTGAAGCAAACACATTAATATTGTGATTCACTTAAATCCATCCATTAATTTATATTTGCATAATTGCAGAATAAGAATGCATCACACAATCCCCACATCAATAAATCATTTTATTTGACTTAAACAAAAGATGTTCTCACAAAATCTTCAACACCTTTCACTTGACTCAGCAAGGAGGTTCTGTAGAATTATTCGTCAATAAAGGGCAAGCTGCTCTTGCACACTTGCTATTTTGAGAAGCTTTACTGCAAGTAATGTTAGATCATTGGTACACAAAAATGCTGGAGAAACTCAGCGGGTGCAGCAGCATCTATGGAGCGAAGGAAATAGGTAACGTTTCGGGCCGAAACCCTTCTTCAGACTGATAGGGGGTGGGGAGAAGAAAGGAAAAAAGGACAAAGGCGGAGGAGGAACCCGAGGGCTGGGGGAGGGGAGGAGACAACCAGATGGCTGATGAAGGGGAGGGTACAGCAAGGGCTAGCAGAATTGGGAGAATTCAATGTTGAGGCCCCCAGGATGTAGACTACCCAAGCGGAATATGAGGTGCATTTCCTCCAATTTACGGTGTTGCTCGCTGTGGCCATGGAGGAGACCCAGGACAGAGAGGTCAGATACGGAATGGGAGGGGGAGTTGAAGTGCTGAGCCACCGGGAGTTCAGGTTGGTTATTGCGGACAGACCAGAGGTGTTCGGCGAAACGATCGCCAAGCCTCCGCTTGGTCTCACCGATGTAGATCAGCTGGCATCTAGAGCAGCGAATGCAATAGATGAGGTTGGAGGAGATGCAGGTGAACCTCTGTCGCACCTGGAACGACTGCTTGGGTCCTTGAATGGAGTGGAGGGGGGAGGTGAAGGGACAAGTGTTGCATCTCTTGCGGTTGCAAGGGAAAGTACCAGGGGAGGGGGTATTATGGGAGGGAAGGGAAGAATTGACAAGGGAGTTACGGAGGGAGCGGTCTTTGCGGAAGGCAGACATGGGGGGAGATGGGAAGATGTGGCGAGTGGTGGGATCATTGTTTTCCTGACTGTTTTCCAGACTGAGCGTGAGGGGAGGCGAAGGTGGAAAGGGGGAGAAGTTAGAGTTACCAACTAACCCTACTGAGAGCAGATTTAAAAAAAAATTAATAGGAACCCGAGGGGTAATTTTTTCACACAAAGGGTGGAACACTGCCCGGTTCTTCATGGGTTCTGACCTCCCCACCATCGAAGGGATCTACAGGAGTTGCTGCCTCAAAAAGCAGGAACAGCTACTTCCCTACAGCCATCAGGATATAAAACAGTACAACCTCCAAGAAGCTCTGAAGTACATGGACTTGGGACCAAGGCAGCATCTCTGGAGAGAAGGAATGGGTGACGTTTCGAGTCGAGACCCTTCTTCAGACTGATGTCAGGGGAGAGGGAGATACATAGATAATGAAGTGTAAGGCGTGAAAACAGGACAAAGGGAATGGAGACGAAAGAAAATGTAGAATAGATCATCGATAGCTGGGAGAAGGTAACAACAAAGCAAACGGAGATAAAATATAGTCAGAGACAGTAAAACTGGTCGGAGAACTGGGAAGGGGGAGGGATTGAGTGAGAGGGAAAGCAAGGTTTACTTGAAGTTAGAGAAGTCAATGTTCATACCGCTGGGGTGTAAGCTGCCCAAGCGAAATATGAGGTGCTGTTCCTCCGATTTGTGCTGGGCCTCACTCTGACAATGGAGGACACCCCAGACAGAATATTTCTTTCTGGGAATGGGAGCAGGAGTTAAAGTGCTTAGCAACCGGAAGATCATGTAGGTTTAGGTGGACTGAGCGGAGGTGTTCAGCGAAACGATCGCCGAGCCAGCGCTTGGACTCGCCGATATACACGAGTCCACACCTGGAACAGAAAATACAGTAGATGTGGTTGGAGGAGGTGCAAGTGAACCTCTGTCTCAGCTGAAAGGACTGTTGGGGTCCTTCGATGGGGTCGTGGGGGAGGTATAGGGACAGGTGTTGCAGGGGAAAGTACCTGGGGAGCGGAGTGGTTTGGGTGGGATGGGATGAGTTGACCAGGGAGTTGCGGAGGGAACGGTCTCTGCGGAAAGGAGTGGAGATGGGAAGAAGTGGCTGGAGGTGGGATCCTGTTGGAGGTGACGAAAATGTTGAAGGATTATGTGCTGTATGCGACGGGGTGAAAGGTGAGGACTAGGCGCACTCTGTCCATGTTGCGACTAGAGGGAGAGGGAGCAAGAACGGAGTTAGGGGATATCGAAGATACCGTAGTTAGTGCCTTATCTATAATGGAAGATGGGAACTCCCATTCCATAAAGAATGAGACTTGGGGGCATTGGTTTTGTCTTTTTGCACTATTATTGTTTGTTTGTTTTTTATGTGGTGTGTGTGTGTGTGTGTATATGATATCTATCTTCTATACTATTACTAATACTCTCATCTTGTCCTCTTCTGGTTTGCGTTGTTTATGTTACCCTTTATTGCTAGGATTTTTCGCCACCTTACTCACCGTTCTCCTCTGCTCCAAGCATACCAGGTTTTGTTCCAATCGGTGGAACATTACAAAAGTTATGAAGGTTAAAAATATCGTGAGATCAGCAGACTGGTCTTCTCACCTGTCATTCGCCATGAAGGTAATGCCCCTTCTGCACCCGCTGTCAATAACTGGGGCGAGGAGAATAAAGCCCCATAGGCGGGGCTGAGTCCAGAAGTCTGGCATGAGTCAGTCAGCCCGGAAGCGCGGAAGCCATGAGTGAGAGTGGAGTCCAGAACTGTGAGTCTACAAGCCATGACTGAGTGAACTGTGAGTTCACAAGCCATGACCGAGTGAACTGTGAGACCACAAGCCGTAACCGAGTGAACTGTGAGTCCACAAGCCATGACTGAGTAAACTGTGAGTCCACAATACATGACTGAGTGAATTGTGTCCACAAGCCATGACCGAGTGAACTGTGAGTCCACAAGCCATGACCGAGTGAACTGTGAGTCCACAAGCCGTGACCGAGTGAACTGTGAGTCCACAAGCTTTGTGAGTGAACTGTGTGTCCACAAGCTGTGAATGAGTGAACTGTGTGTCAACAGGCCGACCGGAGCACAGAGCCTCCCCGATTGCTGCAAACTTGAGATCCTGGGGAAGTGAGGAGTGAGAGTGGGGGGATTGAGTGAGCCGGGCACTGGCGGGGCCGGCCACTGGCAGGGCCAGGTGCTGGCAGGGCTGGGCGTTGGTGGGGCTCACCACCCCTGCCCACACACCACCATCCCCCTCCCATCGCACATCCCCCTCAGCGGAAGGCCACGGCGCGGTAGGCCACGGCAGCGGCAGGCCACGGCAGCAGCAGGCCATGGCAGCGGCAGGCCACGGCAGTGGTAGGCCACGGAAGCGCTCCCCACCACCCCACCACCCCACCAGCCCCTGCCTGAAGCCGTCCTCCTCCACCGGCTACAGAACGCTCCCGCTGGCCCCCACCTGAAGCCTCCCCATCCCTAGCCCAAGAATCCATTCGGCCCACAATGTCCATACTAGCCCTCTGGAAACCAGTCCCTTCGGCCCACAACACCCATACTAGCACTCCAGAAATCACCCCCACTGGCAACTGCCTGAAGACATCCCCTCCCCAGGCTGGGCAGTAATACCTGTGTGTTCTATGTCACAATGGGAATCCAATGGGAGGGAAAGGCTGCGCCGCCGGAGAGCCGCTAAAGGCTCTGTCTTACCTGTTTGCGGTCATCGGCGGTGAAGCGCGGCGTCGCCGGTAGCGGGGACCGCGCGGCAACGGCGAGAGCGCCGAGCCTATCCACCGGAGCGCCGCACGGATGCTGCGCGGGGGCCGAGTAATTCAAACACGGCGGGTCCCACGTGCTTGCGGTATGTTAAAAAAAGGGCGGGCCGACTGCGATGACGTCGGCCCGCCGCACGTGACTCAGTAGCGGCGGCTGTGGCAGCGGCCATCCTGATCGCGGCGCTGTAGCGGTGGCTGTGTCTGCGGCCGTGCCGCACACGTGCCTCACTGGCGGAGGCACGTGCCTCACTGGCGGAGGCTGTGGCAGTGGAGGTTTGACGCACGGCGCTCGAGCCACACTGGCGGCGGCCCGTGCGGGCGGCCGTGCCGCACTCGTGCATCACTGGTGGAGGTTGTGCGGTGAGTATATAGTTTTCGACATTGTCGGTTTTATTTTAGCACCGTGCGGTGTTGGGAACACCGCCGCACGGCCCCGGAATTGTACGTTCTCACGAGTGCGCGGTCTATGGCGGCAGATTCTTCCCGTTTCGCCGCCAATGACCGCAGACTCGTGAGACAGGCCTTTAAGAGTGGATGGGGGGGGTTGAGGGGGGGATGGAGTGAGTGCATGGGGGAGGGAGGGCAAGGGGAGGAGTGGGTGGATGAGGGGAGGAGGGGGGATCAGGGGCGTCACAACGGGAACCCGTCAGTAGCACCTGTGCAGTTGGGGGCTATGCGTGAGTGGTGGAATATTTGAATTGGTGGAGAGGTGGAATATTGCGTTGGGGGACCAGACCACCCAATGGGCCCCACTTAGTCTAGTATAATGTTTACAGTGTACTGTGTTGACATATTGTGATGGTTGTGCTGCTGCAAGGATGGTTTTCATTGTTCTGTCAGGGACATATGACAATAAAACACTCTTGACTCTTGAACAAGCTGCTGGAGGAGGTACAGTAGTTGATGCAGGTACTATCATGGCCCCATAGCAGAAGCGTCCACGTCGCGGGGCTGGAAACTGGAAGTATCCCGAGCTAATTCTGCTACCACCATCATCTATTGCGACAAGTGATGGCTTCCACTGATTGTCGCCGGAAGTTTGCGTCCTTTTCAGGACGGACGATGACAGCGAGGTCAACATTTGTAACAAGATGGACATGAAAAGAAAAAAGGTACTATCATAACATTTAAGAGACAATTCGACAGGTGCATGGATAGGACAGGTTTAAAAGGTTATGGGACAAATGCAGGCAGGTGGGACTAGTGTAGCTGGGACATGTTGACCGGTATGGGCAAGTTGGGTCGAAGGACCTGTTTCCACGCTGTATCACTCTATGACACTATTTCAGAACTGATCACACGATTGCTCTACTCATTTATCAGAAGGATGACCTTCCCGCTGTATATTTTCGATCACCTAAACAATAAATAACTTTCTACAAGCTTTCCTCAGTATTTACCATATATATGTATGCTAGCCTTTTGCAAATGTACATCGATCCCACTAATCATATAATATGCTTTCTTAATTTTGTTTTACTTTTTCCTGACAAAAACTACTAGAGGGCAGAGCTTTGTGATGAGATGGGGGAACAGCGTGGGGGAACCGTCGTGTGAGAGGGGGGGAAGAACAAAGTAGGACCCGGCGTGGGATACTTTGCAACTTTGTGGCACCCTTTATGTGGCGACTATTCGCATACCTTGGGTTTGCAAAACAAAGAGTATCACTGTCACATTTGACAATAAATTATTAATTCATTAAAGGAGATATTCAAGGGAAGTTTTTTACACAGAGGGTGGTGGGTTCCTGGGATACGCTGCCAGGGGCGGTGGTGTAGGCAGATATGATAGCCGTGTTTAACAGGATTGTGGATAGGCACATCAATATGCAGAGAAAGGAGGGTATCGGTGATGCACAGGCGGATACAAGTTGGTCCTTGCCTCATGTGCTGTAGTGTTCTATATACTGTTCGGATAGTGAACAGGATAGAGTAGATGTGGTGAGGATTTTTCTACTAGTGGGAGAATCTAGGAATAGAGGTCATTGCCCCAAAATTAAAGGACGTTCCTTTATGAAGGAGACGAGGAGGTATTTATTTAGTCAGAGGGTGGTGAATCTGTGGAATTCATTGCCACAGAAGGCTGTGGAGGCCAAATCAGTGGATATTTTTAAAACAGAGGCAGATAGATTATTGATTAGTTTGAGTGTCATGGGGTTATGGGGAAAATGGAAGTTGCGAGGGAAAGATAGATCAGCCATGATTGAATGACTAAGTAGACTTGGTAGGCTGACTGGTCGAATTCTGCTCCTATCACTTATGTTCTATAATGGAAAGACTCATGGCAAGAACTTTTTACAATGGGGCATTGTAAAAACGAGGCATTGTAAACACGTTACAGTATTGCCAGTGGACAGTGAACAAGAGAGTTATCAGAAATTAATGGCAAATATTTGTCATTGTATTTTGTAATCATTGTGTAACAACTCTGCTGTGGCAGCTTACCCCAAGTTTGATGAATGTTTCATTGTTACAGCAAAAAGATCAGCCACATGGCGAAATGTGACATTCTAGTTTTCATAACAAAGACTTAGATAAAAGATCTGTCTCAGATAACTTCATAATATATCGCAAAAATTACATTTCGGAATTTGCTAAATTGCTGAGGTATTGCCAAATTGTGCTGCAAGATTTACAATGTGGAAGGTTAACAGTGCGGCACGGTGGCGCAGCGGTAGAGTTGCTGCCTCACAGCGCCAGAGACCAGGGTTCAATCCCGACTTTTGGGCGCTGTCTGTACGGAGTTTATACCTTCTCCCCGAGGGTTTTCTCCTTCCTACATAGAATCTATCTACCTCTGCCTTAAAAATAAACATTGACTTGGCCTCCACTGCCTTATGTGCCAAAGAATTCCACAGATCCACCTCCCTGTAATCAGCCTCTCTGTACAAGTGTGCAAAAAGCTTCAAATTACTTTCTCTGACAACCTATTTGACGCAAGGCCTTTATAGACACCTAGAGAGGATTATCAGATTTCCTCCAAGAGCTTATTTTATTGACATTGCCACCCACAAAGTTTTGTCATATGGAAAAGGATTTTTTTTTCCATATACTAATTCCTTCAAACTCAATCCTGCACTTTGTGGATTGTTTCAATCGTAAATCAAACCTGTATATTCACCTTAACGTGGTTTTATCAGTCTGTTATGCTCTACTTCCCAACGACTTATGTAAGAAAATCAAATTATACGCAGATCAGCCTAGAAGCCTTGGAAAAGTTAACCTGAAAGGAGACCTCCAAATGACTTTGCATAAGACGTAAGTGAGGCTGCGTTTAGAGTATTGTGTTCAGTTTTGGGCACCATGCTATCGGAAAGTTGTAGTCAAGCTGGAAAGGGTGCAGGGAAGATTTATGAGGATGTCACCAGGACTAGAAGGTCTGAACTACAGGGAGAGGTTGAGTAGGCTGGGACTATTTCTTGGAGCGCAGGAGGATGAGGGGCGATCTTATAGAGGTGTATAAAATCATGAGAGGAATAGATTGGGTAGATGCTTGCCTAGAGTAGGGGAATCGAGAACCTGAGGACATAGGCTTAAGGTGAGGGGGGGCGGGGGTAAAGATTTAATAAGAATCTGAGGGGTAAAGGGTGGTAGGTGTATGGAACAAGCTGTCAGATGAGGTAGTTGAGGCAGGGACTATCTCAACGTTTAAAAAAAAATTTAGACTGGTACATGGATAGGACAGGTTTAGGGGGGGTATGGATCAAACGTGGGCAGGTGGGACCAGTGCAGAAAGAACATGTTTGCCGGTTTGGGCAAGTTGGGCCGAAGGGCCTGTTTCCATGCTGTAAGATTCTATGACCTTAATAAATAACATAATGTTTACGATATCTAGGGAACTTCCCAGAGCATTTTATTTCCTCGCCGAGCCAGACATCAAAATATTAACTCTTGACTTCTTCCAGGTCTGTCAACTTGATGTTCTCTCTTGCGTAAGATAGGTTGATCTTCTTCTTCTTGCGTATGGCGTGCACAGCCTAAAGTTGTAGGACCACTTGTTCTATTTGATCTTATTTGATTGTGCACGCCAGGTTGATTGCATTCGTCGAAACCGGGCGGACCACGTGAAGGTTGCAATCTCCCGCCTCAGATAGGTTGATGAGATTGATTTTGAACCCGAGGTTGATTTTGTACTTGAATTTGGCTTGATTCACAAGCATGCAAAACAAATATTTCTACTGCCCCTTGGATCACGTGACAATAATAAACCTAGACCTAAACCTTAGTTCCATAGTTCACACCTGTGTATCCCTCTTGGTCTCCAGCCAACACTCAGCCTATCAAGGGCCCACACCAACCTGGCCACACTCTCGTTTCACTCCTGCCATCACGAAGGAGGTATAGTAGTCTGAAAGCTGTAACGTCCAGGTTTAGGAACAACTTCTTCCCGACAACCATGAGGCTATTGAACCCCGCAAACTCCAACTAAATTCTGGACGGCAAACAGGTGTCAGAGGTTATGGGGAGAAGGCAGGAGAATGGGGTTAGGAGGGAGAGAGATAGATCAGCCATGATTGAATGGCGGAGTAGACCTGAAGGGCAGAATGGCCTATTTCTACTCCTATCACATGATCTTATAATCTTTTGAACCTACAAACCGCATGACTTTGAGATGTGGGAGGAAACTGGAGCACCCGGAGGAAACCCAACGCGGTCACAAAAAACCCACACAAACAGCACCCGGTTGCACGAGGGACTTTAGGCCTTGTTTTTGCTTTTGTACTATATTGGTTCTTTTTATTAATTGAACTTTAAAAATATATATATATTATATTATCTATTGAGCTGCTGTGCTGCTGCTACAAGTAAGAATTTCATTGTTACATTTCGGTACATTTGACAATTAAACACTCTTGGTTCTCGAATTATCTTATCAACAAACAAGCATGTGTCGTGGAAATGCAGATCCAAAGTGCTGGATAAACATCTTTCCTTTAACTGAACTAAACAGTTACTGATGCAATAATAATTGGCGACGTGCTTGAAGCAGTCGGCGAGCGAGCCCTGTGTCTTTTTCTTGAATCTTTAATTACCAGAAGATTTACCGACAGATACAAAAAAAGCTTTTATAATGATGCAGTATATTTTTACAGTGAGCTAAGGTGTCCTTCAGTGGGAAGAAAATAATGATACAAAAGTGAGTTCAACTATAATGTATGCAATATTTTTTCACAATTTTCATTCTAATTGTAACCTATGGATATCAAAAAAAAAGAATTCCTGAAGGCCAACACAATGTTTTTAAACAAAATATCTCAGGTCAAACAATTGAAAATAGTTTTCATCCCCTTTGATCTCACGTTTTCACACCTTCCCCTTCCATATCTCTATGTCTCCCTCTCCCTTGACTCTCAGTCTGAAGAAGGGTCTCGACCCGAAACGTCACCCATTCCTTCTCTCCAGAGGTGCCGCCTGTCCCGCTGAGTTACTCCAGCATTTTGTGTCTATCTTCGGTGTAAACCAGCATCTGCAGTTCCTTCCTACACATCTATCTTTAAGTCAAATAAACTCCAAATTAAACATCTAACAACATGAATATATGAAACACTCCTGCATTATTTTACTTCATAATAATGCCCATTTCAGAATAAAAGGACCTTCTTTTAGAAAGGAGGTGAGGCATTTCTTAAGCCAGTAGGTGGTGAATCTGTGGAGTTCATTGACACAGATGGCAGTGGAGGCCGTCAAAGGATATTTTTAAAGCCGAGATTGATAGGAACTCTGGTCCCACTCCCATTGGAAACATCCTCTCCACATCCACTCTATCCAGGCCTTTCACTATTCGGTAAGTTTCAATGAGGTCCCTTCCCCTCATCCTTCTAAATTCCAGCTATTAGTGGCCCAGTGCTGTCAAACGCTCATCATATGTTAACTCACTCAGTCCTGGGATCATTCTTGTAAACCTCCTCTGGACTGTCTCCAGAGCCAGCATATCCTTCCTCAGGTATGTATGGTGCCCAAAATTGCTCACAATACTCCGAATGCAGTCAGACCAGCAGTTTATAAAGCCTCAGCATTATAATCCCTGTTTTTGTATTCTAATCCTCTCAAAATAAATACACGATGGTATTGTGTTTGCCTTCCTTATCTCCAATTCGACTTGCAAAGTAACATTTTGGGAAACCTGCACTAGCACTCACTAGTCCCTGAGCAAGGGTGTCAAAGGTTACAGGGAGAAAGCAGGAGGATGGGGTTGAGGGAGAAAGATAGATCAGCCATGATTGAATGGTGGAGTAGACTTGATGGGCCGAATGGCCTAATTCTGCTCTTTTGTCTTATGAACTTAATTAAAGTTACATTATAAATACGAGCTGTTGTCTAAACGTGATTCCTGCCAGTCATTTTCATACTGATAATGGAAATGTCGCAGACAAATCTGCCTTGCTGACATTATAATCTTCAGTGAAGATACCACATCAGCACTTATGGGCAGGCATAATGACAATGTGACAAGTCCACTCAGACAGCTTCCATTATAAGTACCAGCACAATAATTCACAATGGAACTATAAAAATAAAGACAGAATTTATGAGTTTTAAATTGCTGTTTTGGTGGATGGAAGTGACAGCTGACATTTCTATTGTTGCCTAAGGCTTCTTGACTTTCCATTTCCCCGCTCGTCATAAGTCACAGGGGCAGAATTAAACCATTCAGCTCATCACGTCTACTCCGCCATTCGATCATGGCTGATCTATCTTTCCCTCTCAACCCCATTCTCCTGCCTTCTCCCCGTAACCCCTGACATCCGCCCTGGGCGGTACGGTGGCGCAGCGGTAGAGTTGCTGCCTTGCAGCGCCGGAGACCCGGGTTCGATCCCGACTATGGGTGCTGTCTGTATGGAGTTTGCAAGTTCTCCCCGCGACCTGCATGGGTTTTCTCTGTGATCTTCGGCTTCCTCCCACACTCCAAAGACGTACAGGTTTGTAGGTTGATTGGCTGGGTACAAATGTAAATTATTCCCAGTGTGTGTAGGATAGTGTTCGTGTGCGGGGATCGCTGGTTGGCGCGGACTCGGTGGGCCGAAGGGCCTGTTTCCACGCTGTATCTCTAGACTAAATTAAACTAATCAAAGAACAAAACTGTCCTAGATTTGTGGAATGTTTCCTGCTTTTGTTCTTTTCCCCGTTTTCTCTGCTTTTGTTCTTTTCCCCGTTTTCTCTGCTTTTGTCCCATTGCAAAGCCAGATTTAAAAATAAATGTAAATGCACCTCCAGAATCCAAATAATTTCACTCTTGCGTGTTTGTATCCTTCAGTGGATCTGGGACAGAGAAGAGATTGCTTCATGAATGTAAAATACTCTGCTGCTGCAAAGGTGAGTTATAAAAGATTTCAGTTGACGCAGTTAAAAATACCTAAACCTTGCAAGGTTTCCTTGAGGTGTAGAAGTAAAGAGGTTGAGTAAAGACGTTGGGAGGTCATGTTGCAGTTGTATAAGACGTTGGTGAAACCGCATTTAGAGTATTGTGTTCAGTTCTGGGCACCATGTTATAGGAAAGATATTGTCAAGCTTGAAAGGGTTCAGAGAAGATTTACGAGGATGTTGCCGGGACTAGAGGGTCTGAGCTACAGGGAGAGGTTGAGTAAGCTGGGTCTCTATTCCGTGGAGAGCAGGAGGATGAGGGTTGATCTTATAGAGGTGTATAAAATCATGAGAGGAATAGATCGGGTAGATGCACAGAATCTCTTGCCCAGAGTAGGGGAATCGAGGACCAGAGGACGTAGGTTCAAGGTAGAGAAAAGATTTACAAGGAATCTGAGGGGTAACATTTTCACACATAGGGTGGTGGGTGTATGGAACAAGCTGCCAGAGGAGGTAGTTGAGGCTGGTACTATCCCAATGTTTAAGAAACAGTTAGACGGGTATATGGATAAGACAGGTTTGGAGGGATATAGACCAAGGCAGGTGGAACTAGTGTAGCTAGGACATGTTGGCCGGTGTGGGTGAGTTGGGCCATAGGGCCTGTTTCCACACTGTACCACTATTACTCTATGAGGTATCTATAACTAATTTAACACGCATCCATTAAATTTATTTATGCAAGGAACGAAGGAATATGACTCGCATGCAGGCAGAGGAGATTAGTTCAACCAGACACCATGGTCAGACAGGTCACAGCCTCAGAATTATAAGATGTTCCTTTAGGAAGAAGATGAGGAGGAATTTCTTCAGTCAGAGGGTGGTGAATCATTGCCACAGAAGACTGTGGAGGCCAAGGCAATGGATATTTTTAAGGCAGAGAGAGATAGATCCGAAGGGTCTCGACCCGAAACGTCACCCATTCTCTCCAGGGATGCTGCCTGTCCCGCTGAGTTATTCCAGCATTTTGTGTCTATCTTAGAGTCATAGAGTGATACAATGTGGAAACAGGCCCTTCGGCCCAACTCGCCCACACTGGCCAACAATGTCCCAGCTACACTAGTCCCACTTAGTCATAGAGTCTCCCTTGTCCATTACACTAGTCCCACTTAGTCATGTGCTCCCTTGTCCATCCTCCCCAGATTCTTGATTAGTACGGGCGTCAGGGGTTATGGGGAGTAGGGGGGAGAATGGGGTTAGGAGGGAGAGATAGCTCAGCCACGTTTGACTGATGGAGTTGACTTGGCCAAAGGATCTGTTTCTGTGATGTGCCGTACTACATAGAACATAAAATGGTACAGCACAAGAACCGGCCCTTCAGCCCACAATGTCTGTGCTGAACGTGATGCCAATACAACCATTTCCCTACTTGCACATAACACATTTCCTGCTTATCCATGCAGTTATCCAAAAGTCTTTTAAATGCCCCCTAATGTATCCATTTCAAACACAACTCCTGGGAGATCCAATATTCCTTGGCAATTGTTCTGGCGAAATGGTAGCCTAGTCCACACTTGGTCTTGCAGATGTAAAGGAAACCGCATTGTATGCAACAAATGCATTTCACGTCTCACCGCCCTCCGTGTAAAATAATCTTGCTCCGCACATCCCCTTTGAACTTTGCCCCTCTCATATAGTTTAGTTTACTTTAAAGACATAGTACAGAGACAGGCCTTTTGGCCCACCGAGTCTGCGCCGACCAGCGATCCCCACACACTAACACTATCCTACACTCGCTAGGGACAATTTACAATTATCTTCCCTCCATTGATGAACTGTACACTGCAAGGGCCAGGAAGTGAGCGGGCAAGATCATCTCTGACCCCTCTCACCCTGGCCACAAACTCTTTGAATCACTTCCCTCTGGAAGGCGACTCCGGACTGTCAAAGCTGCCACAGCCAGACATGAAAACAGTTTTTATCCACGAGTAGTTGCTCTACTCAACAGCCAAAAATCTGTAGCCTCCCTTTGATCTGGTATTTTGTTGGTTCACATGCTTGATCAATGGTGTTTTATCATTAATGTTTTATTATTAATAATGTTTAATGTTTTCTGAGTCATTCGTAACTGTATGTCACTGTATGTCATGTTGTTACTTGTGGGCGGAGCACCAAGGCAAATTCCTTGTATGTGAATACTTGGCCAATAAACGTACTTACTTACTTACTTACTTACTTACTTACTTATACCAAGCCAATTAGCGGAAACTGGAGCTCCCAGAGGAAAACCCACGCAGGTCAAGGGGAGAACGTGCAAACTCCATACAGACAGCACCCGTAGTCAGGATCGAACCCGGTTCTGTGGCGCTGTGAGTGAGCAACTCTACCGCTGCACCTCCGTGCTGCATCTTAAAGCTATGCCTTGTTCTATGTGATTTATTTTTTTCAGTTTCCTATTTTATAGGCTCTATAATACCAAAATGCACATCAGATAATAATGCTCGAGCTATCTGCATTAGGGCAACATGTTGAAGGGCATATTGCAAGAGTCAGTGTTTTATACTGAATCATTGAGAAAGCGTTATGCCTGACCCGAGCGAGCCTTTGCTGGATAAATTACCTCCTCGCTGGTATTGCAGATGGTTAGTAGCAATCAATCAGATCAGTGGAAAGGTAGGTCTGGAGGCTGTCAGAGTTAATTAGATAGGGCCGCAAGTCGAACTGAAAGCTGTTAAAAGCTATCTGAGCTTGGTTAGAGGTTAGGACTCTCGCCAGTCAGAAGCAATCAACCAGACATTACTCTTTCTCACCACTGCCTCCCCATAATCTTCACCCAGGCATGTAAAGGCAAGCTCGGCACAAAATGCTGGAGTAACTCAGCGGGTCAGACAGCATCTCTGGAGAAAAGGAATAGGTGACGTTTCAGGTCGAGACCCTTCTTCAGACTTGATGTTGGCAGGATATTTTCCTTAATCCAGGAGTGTAAACCATCCAACAGTGTCACCTTGTCCACCTGCCCATAACCCATTTCCATTCTGCGCATACCTATATGCTTATCCAAAAGTATTTTAAACGCCACTACTGCTTCAACCACCACCCCCGGCAGCATGCTCCAGGCACTCACCACCCTCTGTGTAAACATCGAGACCCTTCCTCAGACATAGAGTCAGGGGAAAGGGGAA
Organism: Malacoraja senta; assembly: GCA_038087875.1. Classification (NCBI taxonomy): domain Eukaryota; kingdom Metazoa; phylum Chordata; class Chondrichthyes; order Rajiformes; family Rajidae; genus Malacoraja; species Malacoraja senta. The sequence goes on from CM075984.1 coordinate 50,261,792, forward strand.
AGAGAGATATAGACGGTGATGTAGAGAGATATAGAACAAATGAATATCTCACCTTTCCCTTTCCCCTGACTCAGTCTGAAGAAGGGGCTCGACCCAAAATGTCACCTGTTCCTTTTCTCCAGAGATGCTGTCTGACCCGCTGAGTTACTCCAGTTTTTTATGTCTATCTTCGGTTTAAACCAGCATCTGCCGTTCCTTCCTGCACATGTAAAGGTAAGCCGATGGTTTCAGAGCATGGCGGTTACTAGGTCTATTTACTGAATCGTTGCCCAGAGAAGATACAAGCAGCAAGCTCTTCAATATCAGCTTCTAACACTTTAATGGGCCTGTCCCACTTAGGCGATTTTTCAGGCGACTGCCGGCGACTTTTCAACATGTTGAAAAATTTGCGTCGACCAGAATGAAGCCGCGACTAGTTCTGAGAATGCGGGAGCTACTCACGACTCCCCGGCAACCACCCGCGAACATGTGGCGACCGCATAGTCTCCTGTAGTCGCCTACAAAGCCACCTAAGTGGGACAGGCCCATTACTTTCCTCAAATAAATTTCTAGGTAAAACTAATTGTTGTTTTCAGCGAGGTTTTCTTTCCAAATAATAGGTTTTCAACAAGCATTAATGAGGGGAAAAAACATTCAATGTTTTTTAATGAAGATTAAACTTAATTTTAATACCATTTTGCCCTTTACCATGAAGGTTATTTTTTGTCTACAAGTTACTACTTTCAGAATGAATGTTGGCTAAAAGCTGTTTAATCATTTATCCATACACTGTGGACGGCTTGATTGTAATCATGTATTGTCTTTCTGCTGACTGGTTAGCGCGCACAAAAGCTTTTCACTGTACCTGGGTTGAAGGGGTGATGGTGTGACAACTGATTAGTTGAAGGAAGAGTTTTTTTTATTGCCTCTCAACACCCACTTAGCAAGGAGATAGCTTCAACAATGTAGAAACAAAGAACTGCAGATGCTACTTTTTTATTTATTTTTTTATTTTTATTTTATTAGAAGTAAGTACAATTGTATACAATCATATTTTCATAATACATTTTATGTACAGCTTCTTATTTTTTTATTATAGTAAAGAAGAATAAAAAAAAGAAATTAGATAATAAAGTATAGAAAAACGTGAGATATATAGTGCTTCTTCTTTTCGTGTCTTTGAACCTGGTTGGCTATATGACAGTTTCCCATTCCTTTACACAGTCCTTTGCATTTTTATTGAACACTGCACGATCCTTTGAGCTGCACTGGTTGGGTAGTAGGGGGCAGACAAGGCATTGCTGCATTGTGTGGTCCTCTTCTCCACATTCACAGGTGGTTTGGCCAGTTTCATAGCCCCATCTGGCCATGGCATCTTTTGATCGCCCTCTTCCTGTTCTCAGGCGGTTGAGTGTCTTCCACTGGACCCATGGTGCTTCTGAGCCCGGAGGGAGGGCTTCAGAAGGAGGGATACCCATGTCAGTAGGAGGGGGGTCGTCCTCAAGCCTTTTTGTCCATAGTTGGAGTCTGGTTTCTTCCCGTGATGCTATTAGGGGCTGGACATGGCTGAGAAAACTTCTCCTGGACTTCAGCCATTGGGCCGGGGGTACACGTCCGTAGAGGAGGTGGCGTTCATCATTGGTGGCCTTGGTCATCTCTACTCGGCTGGCGACTTCCCGTCTCACATCAGCAGGGGCAATGCCAGCGAGGAGGTGCAGGTTGTTTATGTTGGTGGGCTTCAAGCAGCCAGTGATTGAGCGGCAGGTGTTATTCAACGCTGGGTCTAGTTTCTTGGCATGGGATGATCTCTCCCAAACAGGACACGCATACTCCGCAGAGGAGTAGCACAGGGCCAGAGCAGTAGATCTTAATGTGTGAGCTGTGGCTCCCCATTTGGAGTTGGTCAGCTTCCGGAGGATGTTATTCCGGGAGTTTACTCTCAGTTTGGTGTTTTTGCGTGTTCCTTATAGCAGAGAGTGCGATCCAGTGTTACACCGAGGTAGACAGGGTTGGTGCAGTGCTCAAGAGGTGTTCCAGACCATGTGATGTTAAGGGGTCTGTTTGCTTCCCGGTTCCTGAGATGGAACGAGCAGGCTTGGGTCTTCGCAGGGTTTGCGTGCAGGTGGTTGCGCTCGTAGTAGAGGTGTAGCTCATCTAGGGCTGAGGTGAGATTTGCTTCTACAGCTTCAAACGTACTCTCTTGGGATGTTACACAGAGGTCGTCGGCGTAGTTGAACCGCTCAGTGTTCTGGTCCATTGGCTGGTCATTGGTGTAGATGTTATATAGTAGTGGAGCCAGCACACTACCTTGAGGCAAGCCATTCCGTTGTCGTCGCCAGCGACTTTGCTTGTTGTTAAGGACAACATAGAAGCGCCTATCTTTCAGGAGGGCTCCAATGAGGTCCGTGAGTGCCAGGTCTTTGGTATTCTCCAAGATCTTTTTTAGGAGGAGGCGGTGGTTCACAGTGTCATACGCGGCAGACAGATCAACAAAGACGGCTCCTGTCACCAGTCCTTTCTGGAACCCGTCTTCAATGTACTGTGTGAGATTCAGAAGTTGACTTGTTGTAGATTTGCCAGGTTGGAATCCAGCTTGTTGAGGGATGATGGCTGGTTCAGCGACTGGGGCAAGCCTGTTGAGGATCAGGCGCTCAAACAGCTTGTACGGGTGGCATAGCAGGGAGATTGGGCAGAAGCTCTTTGCATATGCTGGATATAGTGTGTGAAGAAGAAGAAAAGAGAATGAAAGAAGAAAGTTAAAGAGTAGAAAAAGAGAGTAAAAAAATAAAATAAAGAAGTAAGGAGAACATTATTTATAATTTATATGCAGATGCTACTTGATACACACATGGACACAAAGCGCTGGAGTAACTCAGCAGGTCATGCGGCATCTCTAGCCAACATGGATAGGTGACATTGCTGCTCGACAAGAAGGGTCTCGACCCAAAACATCACCTAACCATGTTCTCCAGAGATGCTGCCTGTCCCGCTGAGTTACTGCAGCAATAGACAATAGACAATAGACAATAGGTGCAGGAATAGGCCATTCGGCCCTTCGAACCAGCACTGCCATTCAATGTGATCATGGCTGATCATCCCCAATCAGTACCCCGTTCCTGCCTTCTCCCCATATCCCCTGACTCCGCTATCTTTAAGAGCCCTATCTAGCTCTCTCCTGAAAGCATCCAGAGAACCGGCCTCTACCGCCCTCTGAGGCAGAAAATTCCACAGACTCACAACTCTCTGTGTTAAAGAGTTCACTTTGTGTTGTTTAGAGTTACATCAATGATGTGTTAATGTTCTCTTAATAAACGACATGTTTCTCACCTCACAAACTAATGGCACAGTGGCGTAGCGGTAGAGTTGCTGCCTTACGGTGTCAAACGCCCGAGTTTGATCCTGACTACGCGTGCTGTCTGTACGGAGTTTCTATGTTCTCCCAGTGACCGTGTGCGTTTTCTCTGGGTGCTCTGGTTTCGTCCCATACTCCAAAGATGTACAGGTTTTTAGGTTAAATAGCATCGGTGAAATTTGTGAATTGTGTGCAGGATAGCGCCAGTGGTCGGTGGCGCAGACTCGGTGGGCCGAAGGGACCGTTTGCGCTCTGTATCTCTAAAGTCAAGTAAACTGCACTGAAAGAATTATGTACTGATCTATTTGCTTATAAATGCCTGCTGAATGTCTTGTTTGGTGGGAAAGAGATGATTGGTATCGATTTATTACTATTAGATACATAGATACATAGAAAATAGGTGCAGGAGTAGGCCATTCGGCCCTTCGAGCCTGCACCGCCATTCAATATGATCATGGCTGATCATCCAACTCAGTATCCTGTACCTGCCTTCTCTCCATACCCCCTGATCCCTTTAGCCACAAGGGCCACATCTAATTCCCTCTTAAATATAGCCAATGAACTGGCCTCAACTACCCTCTGTGGCAGAGAGTTCCAGAGATTCACCACTCTCTGTGTGAAAAAGTTTTTCCTCATCTCGGTCTTAAAGGATTTCCCCCTTATCCTTAAGCTGTAACCCCTTGTCCTGGACTTCCCCAACATCGGGAACAATCTTCCTGCATCGAGCCTGTCCAACCCCATAAGAATTTTGTACGTTTCTATAAGATCCCCTCTCAATCTCCTAAATTCTAGCGAGTATAAGCCAAGTCTATCCAGTCTTTCTTCATATGAAAGTCCTGACATCCCAGGAATCAGTCTGGTGAACCTTCTCTGCACTCCCTCTATGGCTATAATGTCCTTCCTCAGATTTGGAGACCAAAACTGTACGCAATACTCCAGGTGTGGTCTCACCAAGACCCTGTACAACTGCAGTAGAACCTCCCTGCTCCTATACTCAAATCCTCTTGCTATGAAGGCCAACATACCATTCGCTTTCTTCACTGCCTGCTGCACCTGCATGCCTACTTTCAATGACTGGTGTACCATGACACCCAGGTCTCGCTGCATCTCCCCATTTCCTAATCGGCCACCATTTAGATAATAGTCTGCCTTCCCGTTTTTGCTACCAAATTGGATAACCTCACATTTATCCACATTATACTGCATCTGCCAAACATTTGCCCACTCACCCAGCCTATCCAAGTCACCTTGCAGTCTCCTAGCATCCTCCTCACAGCTAACACTGCCCCCCAGCTTAGTGTCATCCGCAAACTTGGAGATGTTGCTTTCAATTCCCTCGTCCAGATCATTAATATAAATTGTAAATAGCTGGGGTCCCAGCACTGAGCCTTGCGGTACCCCACTAGTCACTGCCTGCCATTGTGAAAAGGACCCGTTTACTCCTACTCTTTGCTTCCTGTTTGCCAGCCAGTTCTCTATCCACATCAATACTGAACCCCCAATACCGTGTGATTTAAGTTTGTATCCTAATCTCTTATGTGGTACCTTGTCGAAAGCCTTCTGAAAGTCCAGATACAACACATCCACTGGTTCTCCCCTATCCACTCTACTAGTGACTTCCTCGAAAAATTCTATAAGATTCGTCAGACACGATTTACCTTTCGTAAATCCATGCTGACTTTGTCCAATGATTTCACCACTTTCCAAATGTGCTGCTATCCCATCTTTAATAACTGACTCTAGCAGTTTCCCCACTACCGATGTTAGACTAACTGGTCTGTAATTCCCCGTTTTCTCTCTCCCTCCCTTCTTAAAAAGTGGGGTTACGTTTGCTACCCTCCAATCCTCAGGAACTACTCCAGAATCTAAAGAGTTTTGAAAAATTATCACTAATGCATCCACTATTTCTGGAGCTACTTCCTTAAGTACTCTGGGATGCAGCCTATCTGGCCCTGGTGATTTATCGGCCTTTAATCCATTCAATTTACCCAACACCACTTCCCGACTAACCTGGATTTCACTCAGTTCCTCCATCTCCTTTGACCCGCGGCCCCCTGCTATTTCCGGCAGATTATTTATGTCTTCCTTAGTGAAGACGGAACCAAAGTAGTTATTCAATTGGTCTGCCATATCCTTGTTCCCCATGATCAATTCACCTGTTTCTGACTGCAAGGGACCTACATTTGATTTAACTAATCTCTTTCTCTTCACATATCTATAAAAACTTTTGCAGTCAGTTTTTATGTTCCCTGCCAGTTTCCTTTCATAATCTATTTTCCCTTTCCTAATTAAGCCCTTTGTCCTCCTCTGCTGGTCTCTGAATTTCTCCCAGTCCTCTGGTATGCTGCTTTTTCTGGCTAATTTGTACGCATCATCTTTTGCTTTGATACTATCCCTGATTTCCCTTGTTATCCACGGATGCACTACCTTCCTTGATTTATTCTTTTGCCAAACTGGGATGAACAATTTTTGTAGTTCATCCATGCAGTCTTTAAATGCCTTCCATTGCATATCCACCGTCAACCCTTTTAGAACTAATTGCCAGTCAATCTTGGCCAATTCACGTCTCATACCCTCAAAGTTACCTTTCTTTAAGTTCAGAACCGTTGTTTCTGAATTAACAATGTCACTCTCCATCCTAATGAAGAACTCAACCATATTATGATCACTCTTGCCCAAGGGGGCACGCACAACAAGTCTGCTAACTAACCCTTCCTCATTACTCAATACCCAGTCTAGAATAGCCTGCTCTCTCGTTGGTTCCTCTACATGTTGGTTTAGATAACTATCCCTCATACATTCCAAGAAATCCTCTTCCTCAGCACCCCTGCCAATTTGATTCACCCAATCTATATGTAGATTGAAGTCACCCATTATAACTGTTTTGCCTTTGTTGCACGCATTTCTAATTTCCTGTTTGATGCCATCCCCAACTTCACTACTACTGCTAGGTGGCCTGTACACAACACCCACCAGCGTTTTCTGCCCCTTAGTGTTTCGCAGCTTTACCCATACCGATTCCACATCCTCCAAGCTAATGTCCTTCCTTTCCACTGCGTTAATCTCCTCTCTAACCAGCAACGCTACCCCACCTCCTTTTCCTTTCTCTCTATCCCTCCTGAATATTGAATATCCCTGGATGTTCAGCTCCCAGCCTTGGTCACCTTGGAGCCATGTCTCCGTGATCCCAACTATATCATAATCATTAATTGCTATCTGCACGTTCAACTCATCCACCTTATTACGAATGCTCCTTGCATTGAGACACAAAGCCTTCAGGCTTGTTTTTACAACGCTCTTACCCCTTATACAATTATGTTGAAAAGTGGCTCTTTTTGATTTTTGCCCTGGATTTGTCTGCCTGCCACTTTTACCTTTCACCTTGCTACCTATTGCTTCCGCCCGCATTTTACACCCCTCTGTTTCTCTGCTCACCCATTTAAGAACCCCACCACCTCTTATTCTCTGTTTATTATTGTTTTCTTCTTTCCCCCCTACATGTTGGGTCTGAGTGCTTTCCTTCTCTGCCTCCTGCCTCACACACTGTCTAATAGCATTCTCTATTTGAGTCCCCCCCCCCAACCATTCTAGTTTAAAGTCTCCCCAGTAGCCTTTGCAGATCTCCCCGCCAGGATATCGGTCCCCCTCAGGTTCAAGTGCAACCCATCCTTTTTGTACAGGTCGAACCTTCCACAAAAGAAGTCCCAATGATCCAGAAATTTGAATCCCTGCCTTCTGCACCAGTCCTTCAGCCACGCATTTATCCTCCACCTCGCTCCATTCCTACTCTCACTGTCGCGTGGTACAGGCAGTAATCCCGAGATTGTTACCTTTGCTGTCCTTCTCTTTAACTCCCCTCCTAACTCCCTAAATTCTCCTTTCAGGACCTCTTCTCTTTTTTTACCTATGTCATTGGTACCTATATGTATCACGACCTCGGGCTCCTCTCCCTGCCCTTTCAGGATGTCTTGGACACGTTGAGACACATCACAGACCCTGGCACCAGGGAGGCAAACTACCATCCGGGTCTCCCGACTGCGTCCACAGAATCGCCTGTCTGACCCCCTAACTATAGAGTCCCCTATTAGTATTGCCCTCCTCTTCTTTTCCTTACCCTTCTGAGCAACAGGACCGGTCTCTATACAGGAGGCCCGGCCGCTGTTGCTACCCCCAGGTAGGCTGTCCACCCCAACAGTGCTCAAACAGGAGTACTTATTGTCAAGGTGTACAGCCACCGGGGTACTCTCTAGTCCCTGCCTGTGCCCCTTGCCTCTCCCAACCGTGATCCACTTGCCTGCCTCCTGTGGTGTTGGAGTGACCACATCCCTGTAACTCCTCTCAATGACTTCCTCGCTCTCCCTGACCAGACGGAGGTCATCGAGCTGCTGCTCCAGGTTCCTTATACGGTCCTAACATTGGTGTGTGTGTACTGAGAAACAAAGAAGAAAGTTGTTGATGTGCTATCCAGTCAAATTGGGTGCTGTCTGTACGGAGTTTGCACGTTCTCCCCATGACCAGCGTGGGTTTTCTCCGAGATCTTCGGTTTCCACCCACACTCCAAAGGCGTGCAGATCGGTAGGCAAATTGGCTTGGTAAAATTGTAAATTGTCCCTAATGCGTGTAGGATAGTGTTAATGTGCGGGGATCGGTGGTCGGCGTGGACTCGGTGGGCCGAAGAGCCTGTCTCTCTAAACTAAAATCTAGATACAAAATACAGTCTTTTAGTGGACTTGAAATTTTAAGCTTTTTGTAATTGAGTGTTGCATTTAAATAAAACGATAAAGAACTTTGCTGAAGAAACCTTTTATCATTGATTAGGGAATTGTCCATTTAAAAAATATCGTGACAATGTTGATTGTACGCCATGCACACACTGTCGTGTGAAGAACGTTTTGGGCAGAGATAAAGTGAATGACAAACATTTAATTTGCTATGCTTGGAAATCCTGAGTCTTTCAAACTGAAGAAAAAGAAGTGATATTTTATAGATTTTTCTATTTTATTCATCTGCTCAGCAGTAGGCTGAGACAATCGCCATTATAAATAAAACATAACTCTTTTATAGTTTATTTGCAAAGTACACATAATTACCATCCTATTCATTATCCGTAAAAGGGGTTATTTCCTTTAATGTCCCGAATATTTGGCCCTACTGCAAATGTAAGTTCAAGTAAATGAGTGGCACGGTGGCGCAGCGGTAGAGTTGCTGCCTTACAGTGCCAGAGACCCGGGTTCGATCCCGACTACGGGTGCTGTCTGTACCGAGTTTGTACATTCTCCCCGTGACCTGCGAGGGTTTTCTCCGGTTTCCTCCCACACTCCAAAGACGTGCAGGTCTGTAGGTTAATTGGCTTGGTAAAATGGTAAATTGTCCCTAACGTGTGTGTAGGATAGTGTTAATGTGTGGGGATTGCTGGTCGGCATGGACGCGGTGGGCAGAAGGGCCTGTTTCTGCCCTGTATCTCCGAAACGTTGCCTCTTTCCTTCGCTCCATAGATGCTGCCGCACCCGCTGAGTTTCTCCAGCACTTTTGTCTTCCTTTGATTTTCTTGCATCTGCAGTTCCTTCTTAAACATGTTTGTGAGTTCGATATTTTGCTTCAGTTTGACCGCAGTTTCTACGTGTTTTCTGATGAAATGCAAAAACTGTAAATAATAACTACAATTAAATGTTGAACAATGCTTTGAACAACTGTAGCATTTTTAATTCGTTTTTATTCTTTGTCCCTTGTCAAACATTTAAACGTTCTCCTTATTTGATGGTTGGAATCTTAAGTAAATTGTAAAAAGTTATTTAGCATCCAATGGAAAAGAATGCAGTTCTCAACCCCCAACATTCAATGGCCTTTGGAAGAAGACTCTGTGCATTCACCCTATCTATCCCCCCCATCTCTTCCCACCCAAACCACCCCCTGTCCCTATACCTCCTCCCTCGACTCTGTCCAGGGACCCTGACAGTCCTTTCAGGTTAGGCAGAGGTTCGCTTGCACCTCCTCCAACCTCATCTGCTGTATCTGTTGTTCAATATGTGGACTCTTGTACATCGGCGAGACCAAACGCAGACTGGGCGATCGTTTTGCGGAACACCTTCACGTAGTCTGCCTGGACCTATCCGATCTCCCGGTTGCTAGACACTGACCTTTCTGTCCTCGGTCTCCTCCATTGTCAGAGTGAGGCGAAATGCAAACTGGAGGAACAGCATCTCATATTTTGCTTGGGCAACTTACAGCCCAGTGGTATGAATATTGATTTCTCTCACTACAAGTAACCCCGGCATTCTCTCCCTCTCCATCCCTCCCCCACCCAAGTCGCACCAGCTTCTCATTTTCACTTAACAAACAGCTACCAATGGCCTGCTTCCTTTATCATCGTAACTTTTTTGCATATCTTTCATTCATTGTTCTTTATCTCTCCACATCATCGTCTATAACTATCATTTCCCTCTCCCCTGACTAGTCTGAAGAAGGGTCTGGGCCCCAAATGTCACTCATTCCTTCTCTCTGGAGATGCTGCCTGTCCCGCTGAGTTACTCCAGCCTTTTGTGTCTATATTCCCCTTGTGTATAAGATCACCCCTTGGCCTCCTGCTCTCCAAGAAATAAAGTCCTAGCCTGCCCAGCCTCTTCCCTATAGCTCAGACCCTCAAACGTGGGCAAGTGAGATTGGTATAGAGGGACATAATGGTTGGCATAGTCATGGTTGGCCAAAGGACCTGTTTCTTTGACGTACAATTCTTTGACTCCATGATACCACACTAACAAGTACCCATTATGTTCTACCCTTTTACCCTGTTTCTTTAAATCCTGCAGATGAACTTCACTACTTCATGACTTGTAATGTGTTTTAAGGCCAAGTGCTCATAGTACTGTATCTCTGTCCATTGTATGGTTTAGATTTGGCCAAATCACCGTAGGTTTCCTCAGCAACAACAACGTCTGAAGCAAAGTTTTTTTTCCCAATGAGTGACGTCTCATAAATAAATTAATTTTAAATGTTACTGTGGAGCCAGAAGGAGAGGAAGAAAGATCTTCCATTTTCTCCCACCCTTCATTGCCCCAAGCTCCCCACACTCACAGTTTGCATAGGGACTGAGTTGCAGGGAGAGGTTGGGCAGCCTAGGACTTTATTGCTTGGAGCGCAGGTGGCTAAAGGCTGATCTTACAGTGGTGTATAAAATTATGAGGGGAATTGAGAGATTTAATGCACGGTCTTTTACCTGGGGCAGGGGAATCGAGAACCAGAGGACCTGCATTTGAGGTGAGAGGGGAAAGATTTAATAGGAACCTGAGGGGCAACTTTTTCACATCCAGGGTGGTAGGTGTATGGAACGAGCTGCCAGATGAGGAGGTTGAAGCAGGTACCATAATAACATTGGAAAGGCACTTGGACTGGTACATGGATCGGAAACATTTGGAGGGATTTGGACAAATGGGACTAGCTTAGATCAGGCATCTTGAGTGGTGTGGACAAGTTGGGCTCTACCACTCTCTGTGGCTATTACTGATTAGACATGTTGTCCAATACAGGAGGTAAAATGTGCAAACACAAAAGCTTGCACAAGGAATATTAATATGGACCCTACCAGCATTTTTAATTTGGCACGGAGCCTCTTGGATTAACGCAAGTTGCCGGTTAAGGATCTTAAAATAGAAACCAAATTGAAATGACATTGAGCAAGTCAATTCATTCGACAATTATGTGAGAATTTACAAGGCAAAGAAATGTAAATGCAATCTCGGAGATTTTGTTTCTCCCTTTATTAAGTTGCCATTTCCAAATTCGTCAGACAAAAATCATGTTTAATGTTATCTTGCAAACCTTTCAGTTGAGTTTTAATGAAGTAACTAACTACAGTTCATCCATTTTAAATGAGATAACACAAAGTAATCATATCGTTCTTGAGTAATACTGCAAAAGTAAATTTCAAAAAATGATCGCAATCAGATTGTCGGAGTGGAATTATTTTAACCCCTCCTTTCAGAATAACCTGCATGAAAAATGTATTAACATATTTTAATGAAAGTACAAACAGTGAGTCAAGCTGCATAACATTATGTATAAACCGGGCTAATATAATAAAAATGAAGCACAATTAAAGGGATTGATCATTTTTCTTTCTGTGGTGTGGTGAAATTGCTTTTGATTATTTCGTTTAGTTTAGAGATACAGCGCGGTAACAGGCCCACCGGGTCCACACCGACCCCACACATTAACACTATCCCACACACTAAGGGGCAATTTACAATTATACTAAGCCAATTAACCTACACACCTGTATGTCTTTGGAGTGTGGGAGGAAACCGGAGATCCTGGAGACAACCCACGCAGGTCATGGGGAGAACGTACAAACTCTGTACAGACGGCACCCGTGGTCAAGATAGAACCTGGGTCTCTGGCGCTGTAAGGCAACAACTCTACCACTGCACCACCGTGCCGCTCTAATTTAACAATGAAAATACAAAATCTTAATTCACCGCACAATTAAATATTTCTTGCCAAAACTTGAAGGAATTTTTGGGGTGGACATATTTATTGTGGCTGTTTTTTTTTTAATTGCACTGAAATTGGCAGTGATTTGAATGGCCTAATGACTGGTGGAAATTTAGATGAGAACCAAGGAACATTAATAATTGAGACAGCTGGAACTGCAGATGTTGGAATCTTGAGCAAAGCACAAATTGCAGGAGGAGCTCAGAGGGGCCAGACAATTTCTGTGGAGGGAATAGACAGGCAACATTTCGGGTCAGGATCCTTTATCAGTCTGATTGGAGTGGGGGACAGGGGGGGAGAAAGCTGAGATGGGGGCTGGGCATGTCTTGGCCATTGACAGGTGGACACGTAAGAGATTGGGGGTTCTGTGGGCACATGGGTGAAGGAAGTGGGGACTAGCTGCCGGAGGAGATAGTTGAGGCAGGTGTAGATGGGCATTTTGGTCGGCATGGGCCAGTTGGGCCGAAGGGCCTGTTTCCGTGCTCTATGACTCTGACTCTGTGATTGACTGGTCAAGATATTTGGTTATTTGCCTCGGCTTTTATACAGAAAAGTGGAAATACACTTGCATTGACTCATGGAAGAGTGGCAAATACACTTGCAAAAGGAACTTTTGTTTAGGTTAGCACGCAACGAAAGCTTTTCACTGTACCTCGGTACGTGGGACAATAAACTAAACTCAAAATCAAAACTGGTGGAACTGGTGGCGGCACGGTGGCGCAGCGGTAGAGTTGCTGCCTTACAGCGACGGAGGCCCGGGTTCGATCCTGACTACGGGTGCTGTCTGTACGGAGTTTGTACGTTCTCCCCGTGACCTGCGTGGGTTTTCTCCGAGGTCTTTGGTTTCCTTCCACACTCCAAAGACGTACAGGTATGTAGGTTAACTGGCTTGCTAAATGTAAAAATTGTCCCCAGTGGGAAATAGGATACTGTTAATGTGCGGGGATCGCTGGTCGGAGCGGAAGGGCCTGTTTCCGCGCTGTATTAAACTAAACTAAAAGCTAAATGATTCCAAACAGGAAGCACCTGAGAATATCTAAATAAATTTGAGAATTGAAACCATCAACGTGATTTTTAAAAAAAAATTATTTCTTTAAAAATGACAATACTGAAGCATTCTGAGGGAGGCAAATGTCACTTTTCAGTTCAAACTGGAATATTGTCTCAATTATGCTTAATTTCCTGGTTTTCACATTATTTTCCTTGTATTTGCTTGCATGCAGGGAATGGGCATAATTCTTGGTATCTTACCATTGGATATAAACCTATCCTTCCTAAGAAGGATTAGGAAGTTCGGCATGTCCCCGACAACTCTCAACAACTTCTACAGATGCACCATAGAAAGCATCAGGATGCATCACAGCTTGGTTCTGGAACAAGTCCATCCAACCCCCGAAAGAAATTGCAACGAATTGTGGATGCAGCCCAGACCATCACACGAAGCAACCTCCCTTCCGTTGACTCCATTTACACCTCACGCTGCCTCGGCAAGGCCAGCAGCATTATCAAGGACGAGTCACACACTGGCCACTCCCTCGTCTCCCCTCTCCCATCGGAGAAAAGGTACAGAAGTGTGAAAATACACACTTCCAGATTCAGGGACAGTTTTGTCCAATCTGTTATCAGGCAACTGAATCGTCCTACCATAACTAGAGAGCAGTGCTGAACTACTATCTACCTCGTTGGTGACCCTTGGACTATCCTTGATTGGACTTTGCTGGCTTTACCTTGCACTAAACTTAAAGATAGCGGAGTCAGGGGATATGGGGAGAATGCAGAAACAGGGTACTGATTGGGAATGATCAGCCATGATCACATTGAATGGTGGTGCTGGCTCGAAGGGCCGAATGGCCTACTCCTGCACCTATGGTCTATTGTCTATTGTCTATAAACGTTATTCCCTTATCATGTATCTATACACTGTAAATGGATCGATTGTAATCATGTAATGCCTTTCTGCTGACTGGTTAGCACGCAACAAAAGCTTTTCACTGTACCTCGGTACACGTGACAATAAACTAAACTGAACAGAATTGAAACCTTCAGTTGATGGATTCATGTCTTTCCAATAACTTTCTCGGTGAGAGGCACATTGACAACTTTTTTATCTCTCCTTGAGTTCGTATTACAGAAAACATAAAAACACTGCAGTGCAAGGATGAACCTATAAAAAGATCATCATAATGGATTTTCGAACAGCAGCGCATACCAATCTAATGTCATTGATATTCTTTTAAAAGCCTGTCTTTATAGACAAAAGAATGTAGTAACATTAGATTGTCAGGAGATTTTTTTTTAAATGGTGCCACAGAGGTTTTGTTGATAAGGTTCAGAGAGCACATACCCGTATATACTTTGTGTTGAATGTTAGGTGGCACTTGGTGTTTGGATCACATCAATGCCAGGCAAAGACTCTTATCATGGAGAGCCTTTAATCATCTCCCTTGCCACACGACAGATTTGGGATCACCAACTATTCCACTATCACTTTCCTCAGGATAAGCATTGACACTTGGTGCACTGCTAGAAACATAGACAATAGGTGCAGGAGTAGGCCATTTGGCCCTTCGAGCCAGCACCGTTATGACTGATCATCTAAAATCAGTACCCCGTTCCTGCTCTACCCATACCCCTTGATTCCGTTAGCCTTAAGAGCTATATCTAACTCTCTCTTGAATACATCCAGTGAATTGGCAGAGAATTCCACAGATTCACAACGCTCTGGGTGAAAAGGTTTTTCCTCATCTCAGTCCTAAATGGCCGACCCCTTATTCTTAATATTCTTAGATTATTCTTAACCTAAGGAAGCACTGTATAAACTCCGTGTCATCAAACAGGCGGCTCGGTGGCGCAGCTGGTAGAGTTGCAGCCTCACAGCGCCAGAGACCCGGGTTCGATCCTGACCACGGGTGCTGTCTGAACGGAGTTTGTGCCTTCTCCCCGTGACCACGTGGGTTTTCTCCGAGTGCTCCGGTTTCCTCCCACACTTCAAAGAGGAGCAGGTTTGTAGGTTAATGGGCTTGGTATAATTGTAAATTGTCCCTAGTGTGTGTAGGATAGTGCTAGTGTGCAGGGATCGCTCATTCACGTATATCAAAAACTACATTCATTTGCAAGTGCTGATTCTCGAGGAACACCATCGTTCTTTAATGGGAAATCAAAGTCAAAGTCGAAGTATCCTTTATTGTCATTCAGACCTTTCGGTCTGAACAAAATGTTGTTGCCTTGCAGTCATACATATAATAAAATAACAAAACACACAATAAACACAAATTTAACATCCACCACAGTGAGTTCACCAGGCACCTCCTCACTGTGATGGAAGGCAAAAGTCTTAAAGTCTTTGTCTCTTCCCTCCTTGTTCTCCTTCTGCGTTGAGGCGATCCAGGCCTCCGATGTTGTGACCCCACCGGGTGATGGTAAGTAAGTCCCGCGCCTCAACCGTGCTCCGCAAACGGGCCGGTTCAAACTCCCGGGGTGGTCGAAGCTGCCGAAGCTGCCGCCCTCCAGTCCAGCGGACGAAGCTGTTGCCGCGGGAGCTCCGGAAAAACAGGTCACCAACCTGTGACCTGCGAGCTCCCGACGATGTCGTCCACTGGCCCGCGGCCGAACCTCCGAAGTCAGGCCGCCGCCGCCGGAACGCCGGAACGCTGCCACAGCTCCGGGGTCGGGTCGCCGCTGCCGCCGGAACGCCGCCTCAGCCCCGAAGTTGGCCAGCCTCGCGTTGGTAAGTCCTGGCTGGCTCTGCCTCCGGAGCCTCGACGTCGGTCCCAGTTGGAGGCCGCCAGCTCCGCCATTAGGCCTCAGCGCAGACGGAGACGGAGACGGGGGATTCGACAAGAAAAAGTCGCATCCCCCCGAAGGAAGAGACTATAACAAGTTTCTCCCACCCCCCCCCCCCCCCCACACATACACAACCCAATAACTAAAATCAACTAACCAAAACAGGACAAGAAAACAACAAAAAAAGAAAAAAACAGACGGACTGCAGGCGAGCCGCAGCTGCTAAGGCAGCGCCGGCACTTCCTGTCTCTGGTCTAGCCACGCTCCACGCGCTCTCTCTCTTGGCCGGTTTTATATCTGTGCTGTTGCTGA